>OX421498.1:32865298-33485298 GCA_949126835.1 Anisus vortex
AGGCATAAGTAATGAGTTAATTCAATACTGCTTATATATATATATATATATATATATATATATATATATATATATATATATATATATATATATATATATATATATATATAACAAAACTCTTCTTTTTGTTAAAATAATCACAAATGTGTTCTCTTTGGATTCCATAGTTTTTTATTTATTTATTGTCCTATTAAAGAGAAGCAATAAAAAGGAAAATTGAGATGTTGTTTCTATTATAGCATTGATGTAAATGCCAATCAAAAACGGTGTTATTTGACAACAAGAGAAATGAGACTCAGGGGAAAAGGGGGAGAACAACTTGTAGCCTACTCGGGAGATTGAAAACAAAATGGCGGAATCGTATTAAAAAACCAAATGCAGGCCACGGTTTATATAAGGAGTTAAGTAAATGCGGCTCCGAGAGCAGCATTCGACTCTTCATTGAAATAAGTAGCCTACGCTCCGTTTTACCTCTTTCTTTGCCACCCCTGGCCTATACAATTTTGAAATAACAATTTTGCATCTTTAATTATATTTTTACGTCAGTGTCACTTAATATAACACTTAAGACTTGTTTGGAATTTATGGGCTTTAACATAGGCCCCTATTAATAAAATAAAGGGGCAAGTGGCTCATTTCAATACGAGAAACCTGGAATGCGGCTCTCGTTGACCCCTTGCGTGCCCAGCCCTGGTTTATATACTCTAAAATGTTTGCAGAAGTGAGTGATGTAACAAAATTATCTATCAAAATCCATAATACTATCCATTTAGAATCAATAGCGTAAACATAAAGAAAACCCAGTGGCAAAAAAAAAAGCGATTTAAAAACGGTCTAATGTCTACCCTGAAAAACAACTTGAAGTCGACACAGACACGTGGAGAACATTAGCAGCAGACAGAAGCACATGGCATAAATGAAAGACTTATAATGACTGGTGCACACTTGGAAGAAAGAAACAGAAAAGCCCAGGTCTGAGCTTAGAGAAGTCAAAGACAAGAGGTACATTGTATAGCGGTGCCAGATCCCGAATTCACATCCTTTGAGTGTGATCTATGTGAAGGGACATTTAGAAGGACATGCAGGACTCATAGGCCACGAAAAAAAGCCACAAATTTCTAAGGAGACGTGGTCATCCTCGGAAATGAGGGACGAACAACATAAATACTAAATATATTATTTATATCAAACAAACAAATAATAAATATGGTATTGAGCAATACAATGTCCTTATATAAATAAGATATAAATAGTATATAAATAAATAGATCAAAATATATTCATGCAAGAGGGTGTCCCTGAGTCTACCCAGCTCTGATGGGTACCTGACATTAGCTGGGGTAATGTTAAGGCGGCTGGGCAATGTGCTGGCCACACATCCCCTTGTATGAAGTGGACACAGAAAGTGGTGAACGCTGCCTCACCAGCCCTATGATCAGTTTGGTCCGAAGGCTACTTTACTTTACTCATATCAATTCAATGTATAATGAACATATGACCAAAATATAAATACAATATTCGTGTCAGGTGGCTTGAGTCTACGTCTGCTTGTGTCGTCACAATTCTTCTTTGTTTTTTCTTCCATCTCACTTCCGCCTTGATCTGACGTGATATAGACTAATATTCTCTATACATCTGTTTGAACAGAACTCTCTCATCAAGTCCAATAACTTGTCTTGAACTACAACACGTTCTTATCAGTTAGTTCCCTTTGCTTGTATTTAATTACGAGAATTACGTATTCATATTTCATTTTATTTTTAGCTTGTATGAAAAACATAAATTCTTAACGCCTTAATAATTTACTTCTTTAGATCGATAAGTTTTCTTCTTTAGAAAAAATATTTTTACAAGTGTTTTCTTTCATTTCTATATCATATTGCCTTCCTTGTTAATATTGTTATATGGCTTCTGTTGCAATGTGAATGCACGAAATTCAAGCTTGTCTCTTGTATCAAGATGACAGTTTGACAATATCTAGCGTCGACACAAGAAAATATATATTTTATGTTTTAAAAATATTTTTTTAAAGTGTTAAAACATGCGTCAATCCGGAGTTTATACAGGGGTAATACGTGGTTATACTGGGGTTATACTGGCGTCATACAGGGGTCATGTAGGGATCATGCTGGAGTCAAACAGGAATCACTCTGGGGTCATACCGGAGTCATAACAAGGTTATTATGGGGTCTTGCTGGCGCCATATTGGGCTCATACTGGGTTCACATTGGCGTGACTTTTTTTTTTATAGATAATACTATTCTCCAGCGTTTGGTCGGTTGTGCTTGACATTAAAAGGAAAGGAAAAGAGGGTATCCCTTTCATGCCACGTTTGGTCCATATGTCTCGAACTGTGCTTGTGGACACGGAATTTTAAAAGTCAGCACAATGCCCGGCTGCCTTTACTTCCCCCCCCCCCCCCCCCAGCTCATGTCAGTAGACACAACTGGCCCTGGGATAGACTTAAGGAACACCCTTCAAACTATGGGAAAACAATCATTTACATAATTTTATTGTTTTACCAAGATTCGTACCGTATACGCTTTTAGAAAAACCTGTGACGCCACCACATTCACGGCACCTCTCAGAGCTGGGGGAAAACTCCTAGCCTTTACCACGATTCGAACCCAGGATTTTCGGTATGCCAGACAAACGCGCTACTCGGTGCAGATAATTTAGCATCTTGTTAAACATACATTGTCATTTTTTTCTCGCCTATTATTAAGTCCACAGTTACAACACATTGACATGTTATAGGCCTACTTTTGATTTTATTTTTTTTTTGCATGATGTGTTGCATTACATTTAATGAGTAAAAGAATTATCTATGTTGCCTTGGTGAATTGAAGTTATATTGACATTGTTTTGTTCAAAAACAAAGTGTGTTTATCCTGTATAAATTAATGACTTAATACAATCTCTATATCTGCGAAACATAATCTTATTTATTAATGAATAAATAAGAAAAGATTTCTTTTTAAACATGGATAAGTTTATTTACTTCTTAACAAATTTGACCTAATCTATTACTCCCCCCCCCCCACATACACACACACGCACGCACACCTCTCTCTCACTCTGTTTTCTTTTCTCTCTCTCTCTCTCTGTTTTCTTTTCTTTCTCTCTCTCTCTGTTTTATTTTCATGTTTTCTCTTTCTGTCTTACTAGTCTGTCAATGCATGCCTGTGTGACTATCTCACTTTGATGCTCTCTCTCTCTCTCTCTCTCTCTCTCTCTCTCTCTCTCTGTGTGTGTGTTTTCTTTTTCTCTTTCTTTTTTTCGGAATCACTCTTTGTCTGGCTCTAATTTATAGTTCAGACAAACACAAAGTATTAAATAAACCCTTTCGTTCTTCTCTCTCTCTCTCTCTCTCTCTCTCTCTCTCTCTCTCTCTCTCTCTCTCTCTCTCTCTCTCTCACCTTCTTTTTATATATGCCTCTATTTCTCTCTATTTCTTTTTCTCTGTCTGTTTTTCTCTTTCTCGCTAAGTCTATAAGTTTCATACATACAGAAAATATAAATCGTTTTTCCGTCTTTTACTAATTTTTCTATCTATTTCCTCCCGCTTCTCTCTCACTATAATATAGATATATCTTGTTACAACATATCAAACGAATAAACCTTTTTTTAAATATATTTCTACCTAGAATTGAATACCCCCCCCCCCAAACCCGTCCTTTCTCTCTCTCTCTTTCTCTTTCAAACACACACACACACACTCAGGCACGATTAATCTGCAATTTCGTGTATCTTTATGGACTTTATCGTCAATATCCCGAATGTCTGTTGGCCCAGCTCGAGCTCGCAATCGTGTGTATGTGAATGTGTGTGTGCGTGTGTGTGAATGTGTATATGAATGTGTGTGTGTGCTAACGTGTGTGTATATCTCTCTGTGATGGGTCTGTGTGAAGGACAATATAAATTAGCCGCGGTCTCAATAAAGTGAACAGGATGCCCCATGCAAGCTTGAGTTGGTTTCCGTTATCGGAATGGTTTATGTATACATTTCCGCCCCCCCCCCCCCCCCCCCCCCATGGGTATCTATTTCTTTATTGAAACATTTTCTACAAATTTTACTCCTTGATTAATTATAGGCTATTCTTTATGGTGTACATCTTTTTAAATAGTCTATATCTCTATAATTTGCACCACTTTCCTATGCATACATATATAATACATACTTCTATAAATTGCACCACTTTGTTATAAATAATTATATAAATTGCGCCACTTTGTAATACATACTTGTATAAATTGTGCCACTTTGTTATAAATAATTCTATAAATTGCGCCACTTTGTAAAACATACTTGTATAAATTGTGCCACTTTGTTATAAATAATTCTATAAATTGCGCCACTTTGTAAAACATACTTGTATAAATTGTGCCACTTTGTTATAAATAATTCTATAAATTGCGCCACTTTGTAATACATACTTGTATAAATTGTGCCACTTTGTTATAAATAATTCTATAAATTGCGCCACTTTGTAAAACATACTTGTATAAATTGTGCCACTTTGTTATAAATAATTCTATAAATTGCGCCACTTTGTAAAACATACTTGTATAAATTGTGCCACTTTGTTATAAATAATTCTATAAATTGCGCCACTTTGTGATACATACTTGTATAAATTGTGCCTCTTTGTAATACCACACTATTTAAAACATAAGTTATATAATTGCATTTACTCTAATTAATCCAGTTCTTTACACTGTACCGCCTTTACACAAGAGTCTATATTATCTGATTTACATAGCTGTATAAATTGTATCTTCATAAATATATCCACTTCATTAAATTGTACATTTTTTAAAGGTTCTTTATTCTTAGGACTACCATTTTGAATATATATACATTCATATTTAAGTCATTTAATTTCTTTTGATGATTAGTTACGTTAGGTTTACGCTTAATTGCCCTTGGATATTTTACTGAAGTGGTGAACTCTGTTTCACCTAAAGATCCTCAGAAAGTCCACAATGGGACTTTTGCATTGCTACTTATAAGCTTAAAAGTACGTCTTCTGAATTATTCTAGGATGGATCACTAGGAGAATATTGGATTGTACTCCGTATTTTCGGCGCTTATAACTATGTATTTTCTTTCTTCTTTTTTTGTTTCCAGAGATTTAAGCATGAACAACATCCAAGAATTCCACGAGGATGACCTGGCCAATATGACACGTCTGCAAGAGCTGTAAGTATATGGAAATATAAAATGTCAAGTGGGAGTTGGGCAATTTTCCCGAGTATGTCATTTTATAGAAATATACCCGTGGTGAACTTAAAAAAAGACAGAGAGTTATTCCCTGTTGAAGAAAATATATTGACCTTTTTGTTCTTTGTTTATGACGAGGAAACCCAAGTCGGCGTTATAATTGAGTCGATTAGCTAATCTGTAAGTGGCTAGATGATTACATTGAGCTTGTGTGTCTTGTGTTAAATGTATGTGAAGCCCTAGTTAGGTACAGTTCTTTGAGTTGGAAAATACAATCATCCTGAGTTTCAATGAATTCGTCTAAGACGTGATTGTGTGTGTGTGTGTGTTTAGAAGTTGTTGTCGAAAATATGTTTGTATAAATAGCTCTTTATTGCATAGCTGTGCGGTGGGATTTCTCAGTATGATGCAAGTCTTCGAAATGACGCCTCTCAAATGTATTGTTTTTTGTATGTAGATGTCGCTGCTTATGATCGTCCCGTACAGTGCCGCCCTCTGTGTCGTAGAACGGTACGGCTCCAGCTGACTTGTTACATATATACGTATACATATACGGTTTCATTGACAGATATTGACAGACACAAGTTGGTGGATAGGAATAAAGAAAAACATAAATAATTATAGTTAGTTCAAAATGATCATGAAAAAAAGATCTTAACATAAAGAGAGTGAAAGAAATTGGCGAATAGATACTAGTTTGTTACATAGAAAAACAGAAATAATAAAAGTAAAACAGACAGACAGAAAGGCGTATTCCGGATAACTAATTGGTCTGGAGTCGGATGTTCATTTAGCTATAGATTATGTGAGATTACAACGGACACTGTCATGTACTCATTTGTCCACGGATATATATATGTATATTATATATATATATATATATATATATAAAGAGAGAGAGAGAGATTGTTAGGTAGATAGATAAATAGATAGGTAGATAGTCTATAGACAGATATAGATGTTGGCTAGGTAGATGGATAGGTAGATAGATAGACATGATGTTAAGTAGGTAAATAGATAGGATGTTAGGTAGGTAGATAGATAGATAAATAGATAGATAAATAATACATAAAAGGTCGATATACATTTAGATAGATGATAGCCAGATAGCTAGCTAGATATCTAGCTAGATAGCTAGCTATTAAAATAGATAGATAGATAGATAAATAGATAGATAGATAGATGAACATTAGTCATAAAAGACAGGCAAGCTGACAGACAGACAGACAAACAGATAGACAGACAGATAGATAGATAGATAGATAGATAGATAGATAGATAGATAGATAGATAGATAGATAGATAGATAGATAGATAGATAGATACACAGAAATATAGATAGTTAGTTGGATAGCAAATAGATACATAGGCTAGATAGATATCCTACATAGAAAGATAGATTATATAAACCATTCAATCGGGTTGAGAGATGAACTCCTTACATGACATTTTGCTCTATCGTTACACTAAAAGCCTTATATTATCACCAATGCCTCCTAGCCTTTTTAGTACCAATCACTAAACTAAAGAATTCTATTATCGTCAATGGCCCTATGCCCTATACCTATCTGTTCGAGCACTTTCCATTCAAAGTATCTTCGTAGAACTCTTTTTTCCCAGACATCATGTTTGTTTTAATTTGTCCGTCCTCCGTGCGACTCGTCTGCTAGAACTTGTCCATCTGTCAATCGAAAGTGATCTCCCTTAGATGAGATTATGTTAGTCAATAACACCATTTCTATTTTCGTTTCTTTTATTTATTTTACAAATTATTTACTCTCTCACTCAATCTCAATCTGAATAATACACTAATCTTTAAAAAAAAAAGTATTATGTTATTTTTGCTTATTCTAAGCAGTAATTTGATTATTATTATATAAGATAATTTTTTAGTGTTGCTTTTCACAAGTTGGAAAAAAAAAGTACTTAAAATTAGATTATACATTTTTTTTTCTCTAAAAAAAAAAGTATTATGTTATTTTTTCTTATTCTACGCAGTAATTTGATTATTATTATATAACATACTTTTTTAGTGTTGCTTTTCACAAGTTGGAAAAAAAAGTTCATAAAATTATATTATAGGCCTACATTTTTTTTTTATTATGGAGTTTTCCTCTTCTTGTTGTTTTTTTTACAATGATAGAGAAAAATAAATAACCAGTCATCTTTTTTCATTTATTGGGTATTATTTTTTATTTGATACACTGTAAGAAGTAAACTATTAAAATTCCCAAAACTGATTTTTTAGTGACGCCCTTAGTCTTATTGGCGCCCCGGACCATGAATGTTTTTTTTGTTTGTTTGTTTGTTTGTTGTTTTTGGAAAAGAAAGGGGAGATTGTTGCTCAAAAACAGTACAAAGCTAGAAGACCTGCACTATAGTTTTACAGACCCGGCACCTTTCTTTCATTCCCACCGAAGTTCGATGTGATCGCAGGGCCCTGCAACGATCCTCGCGGGCACAACTAGGGACATATTTTGAACCCCATCATTTGCTTCCCTTCCCAGCTCCACCAACCACCCCCACAGATGTATCCCAGAAGCTATAAAAAACATATTTAAACAATTGGATCGTCTATTTTATTAAAAAAATATGTAATAAAAGGTCTACCAGTGATGTAGTACTCGTGGAATGGGAAGAACGCAAGTGGGAATGATTGATTTATTTTTACTATAATATAATCAAATTCAAACAAATTTGCACCTTCCCACACTCTGAAATAATGCTGCCACCTTCTCAGTACAAAAGAAATTAGCTCAGCACACAACGAGCCATTATTGTGCCAATTTGTATGAGTATTAATTTTGTTTGTAATATTATCTTTGCATTGGGAATGTGTCGTAAATGTAGTCTATTTAGAAAAAAAAACACATGAGAACCAGTGTTTAGTTTTAAGACCATTTTCTTTTACAGCCGTGTAGTTGGCAACAAGCTCAAGACTTTACCAAAATATTTGTTTCGTAACAATCCCTTTCTTCAAATTTTGTAAGTACTTTTGTTTCTACTTACATGTTATAGCTAAAAGCTTAGTTTAGCAATTAGTTATACATTTAAGCTATAAAGACGGCAGCGCGCTCGGATGGTGAACCCAAAAGGCCTAGGTTCGAATCCTGGTGAAGGCTAGGATTTGTTCCCGAGTCTGGCGTCCCTGAGTCTACCTAACTCTCTGATAGGTACCTGACTTAAGTTGGGATAAAGTAAAGGCGGCTGGGCATTGTGCTGGCCACACAATCCTCTCGCATGCCGTGGCCAGAGAAACTGGCGAACGCTGCTTCACCGGCCTTATGGATCAAATAGATTAGACGGGATGAGTACTATACCTAAGTAGCTTTTGTTGTTGAATTATACTTAGGCAATCGGTTTAAACATGGGTGTTGTTTTTTTTTTTACTAAGGCAATTAATTGTAATAAAGCATTATTTATAGTTGGGCATTAACTTATAATTAGACAATCAATTTTGTTCGAGTAAAGAGACATAGAGCTATGCCTAAGCAATCATATTTATATAGTTAGGCATTTAGTTAATTTAGTTATATGTAGGCCATTGGTTATAATAAGGTATTTCGTTTTAGACCTACTTATGAGGAAAATATGTAAACTTTTAAATGCGGACTAAGTGACAAAGGCATTTATTTATAGTTAGTTATTCGGATATTGGCTTCTTATATAATTTAGCAGACCTGCTGCTTAAGGGTTTTTTAACAGGAAAAATATAGAAATGTATTTATCTATTAATAAAACATTTCATACATTTCTACTTTAATTTATTTATAAAGTGTTCTAAAGTGGATATGAGTTGTGTTTTAATCCATCAACTTAACTTACTTCTAGAAATTTTCAAGGTAATCTTTTCAACAAAGTGCCTCCGATGACGTTCCAGAATTTGACGTATCTCCAACAACTGTAAGTTATTGTCTCGTTATCTTTTCTTGGTTATTAAAACCTTTTGTCCAGTAAGCCTATGGGTTTTTTTATTAGATCTATTATTTATTTTAAAAAAATAATACAAAAATATTTTTTTTTTTCAGTTCATTTAATATCAAAATAAGGCACACAAATCTAGTCGGCCTAAACAAATTTCTTTCGGTAAATTAGACTCATTAACTTAATTTAGGAAAAAATAAAGGGTGGGGACGGTGAGCGCTAAAAAAATGAAAAAGGGGGCGGTGAGTCGAGAAAGGTTGAGAACCTTTGGTCTATTTAGATAACTAAGTCTGTTGTTCGTTGTCTGTATTCTGTAACTGTCGTTAGCGCATAAAACTGTCATCAACGGGAGATGCGCTACACAAGCACTATTATTATTGTTATTATTATTTGTTGTTTACCAATAAAACATTTGTAAAACTTAAATCAATACTTTAAAAATCGTCCTACGGTTTAAAAAAAAAATACAATTTGAATATCTTTTCTTTCTTATCCAACATAATTTTAAAAGTGGTTTACGCTGTCACCCGGTAGCACATCCAGTCTCTATACTCTATGGTGTGGTTAAGACGGGTTGTTGCGCACATTGCTTCCTCCCCATCGAGTCTCGTAGCCTCTCGGCACTGCAATGATTCTCGGACGCGCAACAGGGGCTTCCCCCCCCCCCCCCCCATGCATTAGCCCATCCGGTGTACTCTTGAAAGGAGTGTACCGGTGGTTTTCACACTTTGCCGCTATTTAAGGCCCGTGGGTAGAGTAGTGCCCAACTCCACCAACCGCCCCTTACCGCATCGCCTTAAAAGTCGTTTGCCCACACAGACTTATCATGTAGATTAATCTGTTTAGTTCTTACAATGTCTGCACCGGACCGTGCGGTAGATTTAATTCGTATGATGCCGCCCTCCTTGAATGTTCATATTGTATTTTTAGATTTTATCTGCGTACGCCGCTCCCTTGCGGAAGTGCCTGCCTAATGCGACCGCCTCTTGGCATCATAGAACGGTCCTGTCATTCTGTCTTGTTTCTTGTAGTAGAATAGTATATAGGTCATTGTAAACACGGTTTGAAACTGGTAACAGCCTCGTTTGATGAATGTGAAGAGTAGATCTAGGCCCTAATAATATGGAATTATGCTAATCTTCTTTTCGCTCCCTTCATTTCCTTGTTGTATTATAGTTGGATGTAGCCCTAAACAAATGATAAATGTAGCTTTCCGTTATATTTTGTTGTCTTTATATTATGTAACACAGTTAACATGGATATTATAGTCTTCGATTAATAAAAGCATATTCTTATCATATATTCATATATCATGATAATATAAGCCATTCTCCGCATTGACTGGCCTTTGGAACTATACATTAATAAAGTAAAACACTTTCAATACTCTACAGAAACATCTCGTCACAGGGTCTAAGATTCTCTTTATAAACACGATCTGCAGTCACTGCACATGACACGTAGATTATAAGTACATACAAAACATACTGGATTACAAGCCTTGTGCGATGCAATGCAACCATCTAGGCCTACCATTAAACCACAGTTAACCCTTCGAAATCCACACCAATTAAACTGTTCTGTCTAGGTGATGGCCTTGATTTTATCAGCTTCGATTATTTTGTATTACTTTCGTGAGATAGACTATATCTTTCTTTATCTTAAAATTTTTACTTCAATTAAGTTGGGCCAATTAACAAAAACAAAAAAGATAGACTACTCTCATTTGCTCAGATCTCGAACTTGATTAACCGCAAAGGCATGTGGCAGATACTGTCAAAGGGCTATAACTCATTTAATGATGCATTTGTAATCTCACACGTTTTGTTCAGTTATCCAACTTGTGTTAGCCTAATAAATACATACATGCTGTTCACAACCAGATATCTAGATTCGAATTCCGTTCGGAGTGTGCAAAAAAGTGCGTTCAGGAATCTACACTCTCTAAAGGAGCTGTGTCTGAATGCCAATCAATTGAAAACAGTGCCAGTGGGAGCGTTGAGAAAGGTCAAGGGACTACAGGCTCTGTGAGTTAGCTAATAATACGTGTGTGTGTGTGTGTGTGTGTGTGTGTGTGTGTGTGCGTGTGTGTGTGTGTGTAGCTGTGTGTGTGTGTTTGTGTGTGTTTGTGTGTGTTTTATGTGTGTTTGTGTGTGTTTGTGTGTGTGTGTGTGTTTGCGTGTGTTTGTGTGTGTTTGTGTGTGTTTGTGTGTGTTTGTGTGTGTTTGTGTGTGTTTGTGTGTGTAGCTGTGTGTAGCTGTGTGTGTGTGTGTTAGTGTGTGTTTGTGTGTGTTTGTGTGTGTTTGTGTGTGTGGGTGTGTTTGTGTGTGTTTGTGTGTGTTTGTGTGTGTTTGTGTGTGTGTAGCTGTGTGTGTGTGTTTGTGTGTGTTTGTGTGTGTTTGTGTGTGTTTGTGTGTGTGTGTGTGTTTGTGTGTGTGTGTGTAGCTGTGTGTGTGTGTAGCTGTGTGTGTGTGTGTGTTTGTGTGTGTGTGTGTGTGTAGCTGTGTGTGTGTGTGTGTTTGTGTGTGTGTGTAGCTGTGTGTGTGTGTGTGTGTAGCTGTATCTGTGTGTGTGTGTGTTTGTGTGTGTGTGTGTGTCTGTGTGTGTGTTTGTGTGTGTGTGTGTTTGTGTGTGTGTGTGTGTGTGTTTGTGTGTGTGTGTGAGTTTGTGTGTGTTTTGTGTGTTTGTGTGTGTTTGTGTGTGTGTGTGTAGCTGTGTGTGTGTGTGTAGCTGTGTGTGTGTGTGTTTGTGTGTGTGTGTTTGTGTGTGTGTGTGTTTGTGTGTGTTTGTGTGTGTGTGTGTAGCTGTGTGTGTGTTTGTGTGTGTTTGTGTGTGTTTGTGTGTGTTTGTGTGTGTTTGTGTGTGTGTATGTGTGTGTCTGTGTGTGTGTTTGTGTGTGTGTGTTTGTGTGTGTGTGTGTAGCTGTGTGTGTGTGTCACCAAAATAAGGTGTTTTTGTAAACTTTAAAAAAAAATTGGCTCATCATTTTAATGTATCTAGCCTATGTCTACGGAACATAATAATATTGTAAAATGGAATGGAAAATAATTGTCTACAACTTCAGAACCTAGTTATTAAGTAATAGACCTATTTACTCATATGAATGATCTCATGGAGAAGAATTTTACATTTTATTTAACCCCCTAAGTTTTTTTATTGTTTGTTTCTCCTGTGGCATATGGTAATGCTTTATATTTATTGTAACTAACCCGAGCCTTTTGTTGTTTTCTCAATTTGAAGAGCACTTAACAACAACCAGATTACGAAAATTCCAGATGAAGCATTTCAGAAAAATGTGAAACTTATAGTCATGTAAGTTATGTTGAACTGTTTTTAACATGTATTTATATCTTGGGTAGCCATGTCTTATATTAGACTATATGAAATTAAAATTTTAGATAAAATATTTAGGCCTATAAGCTAAAGGCTATAGCGTTTATTTTTAATTTCTAAATTAATTTAAAGGGAGCTAATCATGGTCAATGATAGTTAATAGTTTTTTTTAGTTAGTTGTCAAATATGACACCACTTAAAATAAGACTTATAGAAGCCTTTATTATAAATGTATATACAATATAAAATATAATATTATAGAAATGTTAGACGAATCTATAAAGCAAAGTAATAGTAAAGAAAGACAGCTTGCTCCATCCACCAAACTCTATTAGCTGATAGTGCAGTTATACCTTGGCTAGTAAATATATGCTATTCTTCATATGATATGATAACATCTTTCAAGAACAATCGTGGATATTTTTGCCAGATACTAATTTAGAAAATACTGGAACCTACCCACCTTTCCCTTACAATTCATCCAGTTCTAAACTGGTTACCTGGCAATTTTTCATAGGCAAAATTTTTTCTTCACTGCAATTATAAATTATAAAGTAAATAAACATTATAAATTATAAGATTAGATCCAATGATTAATATTACTAATATTATGATTAATATTACTATTACTTTTCTTTACTCCATTTTTAGACAACTTGGTAATAATCAAATCGATACTTTAGAGAAGGATGCATTCAGTGGTCTCTCACGCCTCAAATTTTTGTAAGTCTAAAATATTTTTTACATTTTGTTTAAAACTCTCATTATTATATTCATGAGGAATTAATTATTAGTTTAGATGTTTAAAAAAAAACTTTGCCTTTTTATAATCAATTTGTTACATTCATGTTAAACATAAATTTTAAGTCTTGAAAATTTCTTTTCTGTTACATTCATGTTAAACATAAATTTTAAGTCTTGAAAATTTCTTTTTTGTTTCTCATTTCAGGGATTTAAATAATAATGAAATTGTTAATATTTCCTCTTTGTTATCAAAACTTGATGCACTTGAAGAACTGTGAGTGTTGAATAAAGTGTTGTTTTTTTCTATTTTATTGTTGATGTAAAACTAGACAGAAAACTGCTACTAAAGAATTGAATTATTTAATACTCTAAACATTATATTTCCTCTATTTGAACAGAAACCTGGAAAATAACAGGTTGAGTCAAATACCAGACTCAATGTTCTCTAATAAATTTAGGCTTGAAACTTTAAAACTGGATCACAACCCAGTCAAATCTGTGAGTTCTCATGCATTTGTAAACTTGCCAGCTTTACAGGAATTGTAAGTTAACATATTTTTAACAATTATATTAGTGTACAGGGCCTGGGTATTGGGATATTTTAAATCTGCATTTTGAAAAGTAATAAAAACAACCATCTATTTTTTACTGCAAACTTAAAGTTTTTTTTTATTATCTGCATTTTTGTGTAGATTCATATCAAGACTTAGTAATATATTATTTGGTGTCATCTTTAAAATTTTAATTTTAATTCTAATAAATGTAACTATCATTTTGTAATTTGAAAACAATATTTTTTTAAAACTAAGCATTACATTGCCTGTCAATGATAATAGTACACTTTTATTTTCATTAATTCTAAAGAAAATTATCTGAAGTCCATAACATGGCCATGTTCCCTAACTTGACTGGGACTATGAACTTAACAAAAATCACCCTGGACAGAGCCAACATTAGATACATACCTGCAGATCTGTGCTTACACTTGGAGAAAATATCTGTCTTGTAAGTCACAAAGAAATGCATCTAATATTACATGAGCTGGTTTTACAAAAACATTTTTTTGTTCTCATAGAATCTATTGTTTTACTAATGACTTCAACGTTGATTAAAAACTTTGTGCAAATTATTTTAAGAAAAGAAAGTGGAGTCAATAATATCAATTGTTTGGCTTTTAGCATCCTGCTAAAGCTCCTTAATACATGTCATTAGTAACTTTTGGTTAAAATCTATGCAGAATATAAGTTGAATAGAAAAACAAATCTTTTAAAATGCAAGTATTCTAGTTAGAGAGTTTCAAATTGTAAAGCCATAAATCTTGGATTTTAAAAAATCCTTGTGAAGACTAAGACATTCACTTTGTTTGCTTGGGGAGGGGGGGAGGACATCTATTTCTTTACCGGAGTCTACTCAGTTCTATTAGATACCGGTTTACATGACAGCCCAGAACCTACCCTTCTCTTTTGGTTCTGCTGTAAAGGTGTTTGGGCACTATGCTGTTCACACAATCCCATTAGCATTCCATGGTCTTTGAAAATGCTGAGCTCTACTATAGTAGTTCTATATACCAACAGCCATCTCTGAAGTGACTTATTAATGCATAAAAATTTTTTTTTTTTAAGTAGTTATGAACAGTTAAGCCAGATAAAATTTAGATGGTGAGCTTTAGTAGTAAATGTAACTTTAAAGTATTAAAGGTGATATATGAAGTGCTGAAAAACATATTTGAGAAAAAAAAGTTTTATTTAATATTTAATTCATAAAATATTAAAAGTAGTAATGAAAGTTTTATGAACTGAAGTCGATCAAGTCTCACTGGATATGTGGGGAAAGGGAAGTTTTACATTGCTTTTAATTGCTCAAAGTGTAAAAGTGGAATGCTTTAAAAAAAAAAAATATATATAAACAAGCATAAACAGAAACAATCATAAATATTTCATATCAAAAATATTTCAGACATGTTGGCTGTAGAAAAAACATTTTTATACGCTCATTACATTATTTAGAAGGATGATTTTAAACTATTTCAGAGATGTTCATTCCAACAAAATTGAAGAGTTCCCTGAAATGTATCAATGTAAAAAACTCACAATTTTGTAAGTAAATACTATTTTACTCCAGATCTGTTACCATTTAGTTTTTAATAACAATTTGACTGCTATTTAGCTATGAAATACAAATTTATTTCATTGTTTTTGCTTACATTTTGTAATCCGTTTAAAAAAATCTTTACTCTCATTGTCATTTGTAATTTGTAAGAAACAGTATTTTACAATATCATTTCAGACATATGGCCAACAATTTACTCAATTCTCTAGAGGGTCAGCCATTTAAAGGTATGGACAGTTTGATAGACTTAACACTGAACACAAACTTCATTAAATCCATTCCCCAAGATGCTTTCACTGGATTATCAACGCTGGAATACCTGTAAGTGATTAATGGGCTCGTTAAATCATTTCTAACCACATTTCTAGGATTGCAATATTATTTTAATTATTATAATATGGTAATTAACTCATTTAACAAATGATTGAATAACACACATTGTTTGTATCATAATGAATGGAATTGATAAACTAGCATATTTGGGTTTAATTTTCAAAGTATGTTTTTCTATTATTTTTTTTTGGAAAATAATACTTTTTTAAAATTTGATGTTGTGTAGAAATTTGGCTGAAAATGAAATTAGAGAAATTCATCCAGAAGCTTTTCTACCACTTAAGCGATTAAAAGATTTGTGAGTACTTTTTTCTTAAACATTGTTTTCATATTTATTTTTTTTCTTGATCTTCTACTTCAATTTTTTGTTTTAACTTGTGCATGTTGTTTTTTATTAGAGGTACAAATCTAAATTTTTACATCAAGCATAGGCCCTAGCTAGTTTTTTTTATTTTTAGTAACACTTAGTATTTAATGTCAAGGTCTTGAAAAGGTAACATCAGCTGCAAATCACTGACTTGTAAGGTTGTAGGCCTAAAACAAGTATTTATTTACAAACGTCTGCTAACTTATAACAATGTTTTTACATATTTTTTAGGTATTTTAGATAAAATTGTCATATTTGCATACAAACATATTCATTTAGTATTCTTTTTAATAATGTGTTGTTTTTCTTTTCTAGAAATCTGGGAAAAAACAGACTTCACCAATTACCTACAAACGGATTAATAAATCTAGAGAAGCTCAAAGTTTTTTACAATCCAGATTTAAGGGAATTTCCTGCCAAAGAAAATTTTCTGAATGTGAACCACTTTTCAATGGCATATGCTTATCACTGTTGTGATTTCATCCATTCAAGACAAGAGGTAATGTGCTTCACATACAATTACTTATGATTTATGTCTCTTTATCTTAATTAATACATTTGTTTTAAGGTCAACTATAATATGTTTCCAATTAAGAGCAGCAGAGATATGCTGTTAATTTTTGTGTTCTTGAGATTATATGGTTACATTTATTTACTGCATACTAGTTAAGAACTAATATAAAAATTATTCAAGACATTTCCATGCTGTTTAGAATGCAAGGCTTATAACTTTTCTGCTAATGCTTACTGTACTTTCTCCATTTTACTGACCTTGCTAGATTTTAATGCATTTGTTAACAAAGTGGTTCTGTGTCAGCTAAGTCCACTTTTAATTACAATATTAATATGATCCCCCAAATTGTCTCTCAGTATCTACGTTGTAAATGTATTAAAGAAACAAATATTTATAGCTTAAAAATGTAAAAACTTTAATTGCAGTTTTTAGGTAAATCTGTACTTAATGATTTAATGCCTGTTGTTTTTCTAACATTCCCTATAATATTTGTTTAAATTTTCCCTTTAAAAACAAAACATACAGCCCTCAAACTAAAATACAACTCATTATTTCAATGATTTTGAAAACAATTTTATTATAATCAGCAAGCTATACAACTACTCCTTAACTCCAAGAAATCACTTGGGAAAAAAATAACATCAATATAATATATTCTCTTTTATCCTGATTATGTCCCCTCCCTCTCTTCTATTTTAAGAGTGCAGGTATTTTATTGTGCAGTCATACTAGCTTTAGAGTGATTTTAACAACTGCATGAGTTTTTTTTACAACAGGGGATGGTTTTACATTAGTTACCAGTAACCCATACACTAGCGATTCTGACCTTCACTGTCCCATAACCTTACTTACCCTTTTTAATTATTTTTTTTCAAAGGCTGATTATTATTTATTAATTGTAAGGAATTTCAAATTTAAAAACAATAATTTTTTAATTAGAAAGCAATAAGTAAAATATATGTTACAAAAAGAGAAAAATATATTTAGCTTGACAAAGTTTCACATTTTTGACAATGTCAGATGGAAATGTTAAATTATTAAGATCTTTAGGCTATGAGATTATTCAAAAAATGTATCATACTATGTCATTAGATTTTTGCTTCAACCTCTTTACCTAAACAAATTTTAATCTGAATTGTTACATCTTAAGGATTAGTATAGTTTGTTATTTTAGTATATAGTTTTATAATACAAATGAAATTCAGTTATAAAATGACAGTTTTATGGTTAAGTACTATCTGTCAGCACACTAAAATTCTGTCAATTTTAAAATCTTGGCAAAGTGGTTGGCCTAGGTTGGCAGCCAATTTAGTATTGTGCTGACAGAGTAATATGTGCAACTTTACTACAATATTTTGCAGTATTAGCAGTATAACATACCTTCAAACCTATTCCTTGGCTAAGATTTAAACAAAATGATTTTTTACCCAACTTAGTGTCTGTCCTTGCTTCACCCTCCTTGCAATCTTTCTCATGCCCTGCTTTGCTTACAGCAAATGTATCTGGACATGATCCGAGAATACGTAATATGGATGAAAGACGGTGAGCCCGAGCATTTGGCTATGTTGGAAAATTATGTAAATCTGTCCAAGTTATGGAGCAACATGCTTGGTGAGTCTCCTAGTCATGTGACCATGATGCAACAGCAATTGGTTCAAATCATCATGTATTGTTGTTTGTTGTTGATGGTGATGTTGTTGTTTTATATTTGTGTGTGTAGGCCTTTGTGTATTTTTATTTGGTGTTGTATTTTATTTTTTTCATTTCACGCTGTTGTCCATCTCCTGCTAAAATTGAAATGATAGTCAGAAGGCATAGAGTCTACAGAGGAATTTGTTCTGATAAATTTCTCTGATCATTTAAATGATATACTTTCAAGACCAAGTGAAATTATTGACAACTTTAAACTTGAAGGAGAATGTAAGTTTCTCATTTATCTCAAATGAAATTCACTTTGAACAAAAAATCATCTTTTGATAATTTATAAGTACAATTGTTTTAAAAGGCTCATTAAAAAAATACCAGGTAGTTTTATTTACTTTAAGTATTTTTTTTTCAACATAAATTTTTATCAAAAATTTGCATGTTTATATTTTACTCTACTGATTAGTAAGTGTTTTTTTTTAATTATTTTTTTTTTAGTTTATCAGAAAGAGTTGAATATAAATGTAAACCAATATTATATATATATATGTTTAAATGTAGTTGAATATATTAGTAGATTAGTATTCAGTGTTGTGGGATCACCATTTATTTTAAATTTTAATTGCTAACAATGATATAATGGGTCAAACAGTTGTTTGTTGTATACATTGGTTTATAGGGTACTCAAATACCAGCATTGAAATGTTTCTGGATGACAATTTTGGTGAGACATGTTGTAATTAAGGTTTAACCTTTTTCTTCTTTCCAAACTTTCCAAATTTTTGAAGAAAAAAAATGTAATTTAATTTAAAAAGTAGTTTTTCTTTTCCTTATTAAATGTAACATACATTTTAATTATTTAAAGAAAAAAAAACTTTTTTAAAAATGTTTTTTCTAACACTTATCCAACTTATTAATCAGAAATGGCATTATTTTTGCAAGACTTATTTGTCCAACATTAAAAAACTCTAGCTTTTAGTGTTGTGTGTAGTTTAGCTTTTAGTGTTTTTTTTAAACTAGTTGTGGTTGTTATTTTGATGGTTTGTTTTTTTAGTAAATGAAAAATAATGATGAGAAATGAATAAAATAACTGTGCAATTGCATAAAGTAGCATTAGAATTTATTCATTAAATTCCATCATTGGAAAGCTGAAACTAAAAATCTATATAAAAAAAAAATCATTTTAAGATTAGGAAACAAGGGAAATAATCAAAGGAAAACTTCAAGAGTTTTTCTAAAATTCAAATTGCATATTAGCATTGAATAAAAAATAATTTGACATATTAGTAAACTAGAATGTTAATTAGGGTGTTATTTATTGGTGCTTCTTGCAAGTTTGACATTTATCTGTCTTTAATGTATCTATGAAATCTATGACATTTATCTGTCTTTATTGTATCTATGACATTTATCTGTCTTTATTGTATCTATGACATTTATCTGTTTTTAATGTATCTATGGCATTTATCTGTCTTTATTGTATCTATGACATTTATCTGTCTTTAATGTATCTATGACATTTATCTGTCTTTAATGTATCTATGACATTTATCTGTCTTTATTGTATCTATGACATTTATCTGTCTTTAATGTATCTATGGCATTTATCTGTCTTTAATGTATCTATGACATTTATCTGTCTTTATTGTATCTATGACATTTATCTGTCTTTAATGTATCTATGACATTGCTGTTGATTTCTTCCTTCCTAAATAACTAGTGATTAACTTTCCCCGTTCTTTTAAACAATTATTTTTAATAAATTAATAACAAAATACTTGATAATATACATTTTATAAAATAACACTGGGCAATGAATTTTTATGAAAGTCATGTTGCGGAAAGAAGAATTAGTCATTGCTTATCTATTTTTATGTGCGCACCAAGATAGGCCTACTACAGAATAGAACCTTTTGAAAGTCAGTAATGAGATAATAATAATAATAATAATATTTGTATAGCGCTGCCAACAAACATAATGTAAGATAATTATTAACGAGTGATAATTAATTAAAAGCTGGCCAAATTCATAAAGATAACAATAATATTAGCTTTAACTTTAACTATTATTAAAACTGATTTATTACAAATTGATTCTAAAGAGAGGAAAAATCCTTCTATATATTATATTGCCAATTTTTCAAACTTTCAGATAACATCACATTTGACAATGGGGGCTTTTTTGATCACTTTGGGAATGAGTTTGAAGTGTCTGATCTTCTTACCAAGCCTGAAGCCACGACCAATTTAAAAGACTACACAAGTCAGCCTAACTATGTTGTTGCAAAAGCAGCCATAACATGCAGGCCCATGCCAGGTCATTTACTAAACATTGTTTTATTCATTAACTGTCCCCTGGATGTTTTTTTTTTACATAGCCATTTTGGTACTACAACAAAAAATAGTATGTTTGTTGGTAAATATATTTTAGATACTTTGTGAGTAACACAACTTTTTTTGAAAGTCAATAGTACTCATTAAATAATAAGTTTAAACTTTAAAATACAATTTGTACTACAATTTTTATTTTGTGCATTGCTTTTTCTTTTGTAAGTTGTAGCCTACTTGATTATCAGTTATGTTATTTTTTTAGTTGATAATTATTTTACTCTGCAGGTCCGTTTATGCCATGTGATGACCTGTTTGGCTGGTGGTCATTAAGATGTGGTGTCTGGTTTGTCTTTATGCTGGCCCTGTTGGGCAATGGTGTCGTTTTCTTCGTGTCTGTGACAAGCAAATCCAAAATGGACGTGCCAAGATTTCTCATTTGCAACCTGGCTTTGGCAGATTTTTTCATGGGAATTTATCTTGGGATTCTGGCAATAGTGGATGCTTCAACTCTAGGTAACAATTCAGATCTTGTTGAATATTTCAAATGATAGTGTTAAACAAAAATATATATATTTTTTTAAACAAATACAAATCAAGCATTAAAAAGAAATATAAGCTTATACATCAGGTAAAATTTACTATACGTGTGATATAGACTGTTGTCAAAAATGTTCTTAGAGTTCATGTCTGGACTTGTCTCTGTCTAGCTAGCTGTCTTATTCATTATTGTTTTAAACTCATACTATCTTTATTTAGTTCTTAAAGAGATTGATTCTTGTTTCAGGGCAGTTTAAGAAGTTTGCCATTCAGTGGCAGATGAGTGCAAGCTGCCTAGTTGCAGGTGTCCTGGGTGTGTTGTCCAGTGAGCTAAGTGTCTTCACACTCACAGTAATAACCTTGGAGAGGTTCTACGCCATCACCCACGCCATGCAGTTGAACAAAAGACTATCACTGAAGCATGCAGGTCAGTCAACCCCACGCAATGCCTGCAACAATTTCCAATTATACACAGAATAAAATGTGTTTGCAGTGGTAGTTTTAACTTCTACCACTAAATTATCTAAATTTGAATACAAGCAATGGAATTTATTTGAAACACTTCAATTGGTGTTAATCTATATACACCAGTGTGACTCCGTTCAAGTAGTAGAGACTTAAACAAAGTAGACATTTTTTAATAAAAAGTTGTCATTTATCACTTCTGTGATTTTGAATTTGTTTGTAATAATATTGAGTGGACACATTAATTTAGTGCAAAACGAAAATTCTTAGTATGGTACCTCTGAAAATCTAAATTAAATGATGTGTAAAAAATATATTTTCTGTTCTTAAGTTTAATGAAATCAAATTGTTCTACTTTCAGCCTGCATCATGCTTGGAGGCTGGCTGTGGAGCTTTAGTCTTGCCATAATGCCTTTATTTGGCATCAGTGACTATAGAAAGTTTGCAGTCTGTCTTCCATTTGAGATTGAAGATGTCATATCTAAAAGTAAGTACCCTCGTACCCTGACTTTCAGGGGTTACACAGCTGTTTAATTTCTTAAAAATGCATATCTTTTAAACATAAAAGTTACGCATTTTCTCCCTGATTTGGAAATTTTCCTAAGAAATTGTTTCACTCATACATAACGCAAACATAATCAAATAAAGGCAGATCTTCATTTATTTTTAACAATTGTTCAATACAGCCATTAATCGTATGGGAAAGATTTTGTAAGGCTGGTCCTGCGGTTAGTTCACCGGACTATCAACCGACATGTCACAGGTTCTATCCCTGCCCCCGACCGATCCCTGCCACCCTGCTGGAGTTTTGGGCCTAGTGGACATAATAATCTTCTATCTAGAAGTTAAGAAGGAACGTCTGTAAACTTATAATAGCTGTGCTTTGGTCATAATTGAAGTATATGTAATTGGGCTATGCTCCTGCCTCAACAATCCCCTTGCATGCCATGTCAGCAGAAACAGGTCAACACTGAATGGTGCTTCTCTAGCCCATTAGACCAACAAGTATAATTTACATTTACCTAAAATTTCTGCAGGGGATTTAATATATACACTAAGATGATTTTGATGTAAAGAATATGTTTGATGATATGACAATTAAAAACCAACGATCAATATAAAAAAATATTTTCCATGTTGTTACATTTTTTCAACTTTTTGGGATATGTTTTCCTTCTGGCAGGCTATGTGTGTTTCATCATGGTCTTCAATGGAATATCTTTCTTCATCATACTCAGTTGTTATCTGATTATGTACATCAGCATCAGGGACTCCCAAGCCTGGAATTCAAATGACACCAGAGTGGCCAAAAGAATGGCCCTGCTGGTTTTCACTGGTATTAGAGTTGTTGTCTTTTAATTACATATTTATTTACATGATAACCAAATGGAATGATCTTGTTAAACCAACAGTAATGATTAACGTTGAGTTAAAGAATTAGGCATTTCTTTCAATGCTTATCCTGTGTATTTCAAATGAAATTTTTTTTTCAATGATTACTTGTTCCATATATATATATGAGCTCTGAGCTTACATCGTGTTTGTTGGCCTAGCTTTATAAAAAAACGTATTATTATTATTATTATATATATATTAATCTATAAATCTTGTTCTTAGACTTCCTGTGTTGGGCGCCAATAGCTTTTTTGTCATTGGCTGCTGCATTTGGCAAAAATTTGATCCATCTAAATGAAGCAAAGGTAAGAAAAAAATTCATTACATTGTAGTTGTAAAGAACAATGATTATTTTTGGTAATTCATTGTGTTGTATTGTAGATGCTTTCTTTCTTCTATCACTTCTCAGCAACTTCTAAAGGTGTTCACTATCAATTGAATTGATACAGTTGATACACAGCAAATTGAGATTAATTGAACAAGTCACAATAAATATGACTAAAATTTCCATCATTTCCAATATTAGTATTACATATCATTAATTGAGATCATCACTATATATCACACTTAAATTACAATGCTTATAAATACTTCAAGCAAAACACATCGACTAGCTACCTTCCATCTACACTGCCATCTTCTGCTGTCTTCTTCACTAATAAAGCCTTTGACTGGTTAACTATTGTCTGGGATTTTTTTAATAATGTTACACTACTCTTAAACATCTATTGCTTAACAATACATATTAATTAATATATATTTCCTTCATAAAAAAAGTCAATTAACCCCTTTAACCTTATTTATTCTCCTTGTCTATTTCTTAAATTCATTTTTATCTCCCTTTATTTATTTATCCTTATTATTTTTCTATTTACAATGAACATTTAATTGATTTTTTTTAATTTTAAATTCTATTGTCGATTTTTTTTACTTTTTTATCAGTGAAAGCTTTTAATATAATTACTGTATTGGTAGACAAAATTGTTAATTGACTAACATGACCGTTCCACTTCTCAGGTCCTGACAATCTTTGTGCTACCACTGAACAGCTGTGCCAACCCTTTCCTGTATGCATTCTTTACAAAACAGTTCAAGAGAGACTGTGTTCTTCTTTGCAGGAGGCTAGAAGACTCATCAATAGCCAGACATTTTTCACAGGTAAAAGTAACTTTTATACAACATCTGCCTGACCTTTTTTTTTTTCGTATGTTAATTTTTAATAAAGAGAATATAAGGCACAGTGGCCTAGTGAAAGCCAAAGATCCTGGGTTCAAATCCTGGTGAAGGCTACAATTTGTTGCCAGGTCTGGAGGGTGTTCTTACCAACTCTGGTGGGTACCTGACAGTAGTTAAGGTTAAATAAGGCGGCTGGGCGTTGTGTTGGCCACACATCCCCTTGTATGCCGTGGCCACAAATACTAGCTTCACTTGCCCAATAGATCAACTTGATTTGAAAGGAATACTTACCCACTAAACAGAAGAGAATCATTTATATATGTTCAAATTGTTTTGTCCGTCTCATACTCTTGATTAGTTATTTGTAAAATAAAGTCAAGTGATGTAGTTGTAGATTAAATTTTGTTTTTTTCATCGTGCTCATCTTCAGGGCAGCCAGCGCCAGGCTTTCTACTCCTGGAAGAATCAACGCAGGCTATCTGGCCTGCACAGTTTGATGGGTGAAGGCAAACTCAACAACAGTCGTAATGGTTCCTCTGGAAGCAATAGTTATGGGCTAATCAACTATAACTCTGAGGTACTTCAACTTCAACTCAATCTATCCTAGCAGTTTCTTATATTTGGGGGATTTTAATTTTTCACATCACACCATATTAATATTAGCCTGCATAATATGCCAAAATGTTTTGCCAACTTTTGTTTGACTCAGATAAGTGCCAACCCTAGAAATTAGAAATATGTGAATAGTTTTAATTATGATGAAAATATTTTCCAGTTAAACCTTGGTATCACTGACATTGGTGAGACCCAGTGGTCTAGCGGAAGCAAACTGGATTGCTATTCCGAAGGTCTTTGGTTCAAAACCATGTTAAACGCTAAGTGATTTTTTTCCATTTCCATCTGCTTACCCAGCTCTGATGGTGGGTACCTGATATTAGTTGGGAAAAATTAAAGGCGGCTGGGCCTTGTCTTGGCCACACAGTGCCCTTGTACACTGTTGCCATGTAATCTGGTAAACCCTTCTTCACTTTCCCCATGATTTAAATGGTATGAAATTCACTACTTTATTCTGAAACTAAAAACCACATTTTTCATTTGTCCTGTGGCTGCAGGTCAGTGCAGGAAGCAACAGGAAAGATTCTGGAGGCTTTGAAAAGATTGCAAACAACAACAATAAGTCCAAGTCTGTCATAAGTGTCAGCAGCAACGGGACGGGTCACAAATACAGGTACAAGATCTGTCCCGGTGACGATGATGACGTGGAGGACATTGAGGCCATCCTGAAGAGAAGTTTTGTGAAGGGCTACAAGTGCAATGAATGTAACAACAGGGACGCCCATGTGAGTCAGACTTTGTTCTCTCACAGCTTCATTCTTGCCCATTCTCAATGATTTATAGTTGGATCTTTTGAAACATTTAGTCCTTTCTCTGTAACAAATTGAGCAGCGGTTGAGCACACTCCAGGGATAAAGCATAGGACACAATAATCTTCTGTATAGACAAACCTTCCAATTCCAAAATATATGATGAGCTGTTTGTCTAAATATGTCAGTGTGGGGAGTTCTTATCTTATCTTATAAGTTTAGAGACGTTCCTTCTAGATAGAAGATTATTACGTCCTCTAGGCCCAAAACTCCTGCAGGGCGACAGGGATCCGTCGGTGGCAGGGATAGAACCAGCGACATGTCAGTTGGTTTTTGGTTGACAGTCCGGTGAACTAACCGCTGGATCATCTGGGGTCTGACAAAGCCCACCGTGTTTTTTAACTTTCTCTATCAAAATTGATATCAGGTTAATGTCCTTCAGTAATTTCTTGTCTTGATTTAATAAAAATTTAGCCCTAACATTTTGCTGAACTTGCTGTTCATTAAATAATTAATACTACTATCTTTTCTATCTATTCTATATAATTTTCTGGCTGTAGCCTACTGAATATTTTTTTTCTTAGACTTGAGGTTTTCCCTCCTATAAATTTGTCAGTTAAATAAAACATTGCTTGTTTATGCTCAGGTAATTACTAGAAATTGAATTATTGCAGTGTGAGACATTAAGATATTTTACACATACCTATTATGAATTTGATATAAGGTTTAAAATAAGTTATTAAAGGTTTGGGCATTAAATATTTCACACATACCTTTTGTGAATTTCATATAAGGTTTAAAATAAGTTATGAAAAGTTTGGGCATTTTAGAGTAAGAACCCTGTGTAAGCTGTGGCTATGGAAACTTGTGAACACTGCTTTATTAGTTTCATGGTGTTGTAATTGTTATGGCTATTTGTTGTTGTCAGGCGCAAACCGGCCAAGTTGGAAATGTTCATTTTTTTTTTACCAAAATGTTCCTTGGGATATCCCACATGATGTCTAAAAAAATCTTGTAGTATTGTCCAATAGATTTTCTACAATTTTATTTCTTATTAAAGCGGCTACGTTTACTCGATTTTTTGTGTTGTTTCCCTTGTGTGAGCTGCAGTGCTTTTTTTCTACAAAAAAAGGTACCTGAAATTCTATAAAAAGGTACTGGAACTCTCCTATTTATGTCCATCGTGTCATAAAGAAATAACACTGAAATTAGTAGTCAATGGAAAAATTGTGCCGGAACGCTGTTCCAATGCGTTACATTAGAAAAAAAGCACTGGTGAAATGTAAACTAAGCTGTTGAGAAAGATTTACTTTCTCTCTAAATAAGATGTAGATATTGACTGACATTAGAAAAACATTTTTTTTTAAAGTTGATTGGTTTCTAAATGTCTTTGGTTTTTTTTTCACAGATCATACTGCACCAAGATTTTTACTCCCACAGTGGGACAGACACCAATGGTGGCACTTCTGAAACCTACCTTCAGGAGAAAGATGACTTGAACCATACACAAAATTCTGTCAGTGACATTGAGGAAGATGACAGGTGTCGGGTAGAGTTTTCTAGGAAAATGTCTTCTTCAATGTCTGCCACCTCCCACCCCAACAGCCATTGTAAAGGAGATGTAGGCTGCCTGAAGGTCAAGGAAAATGTAAATTGCCAGGATTTCATGACACCTGCCGCCAGTGATGGCGCACAAGACGTACAGTCGCCAGGAGAAGGTTTGCTAGAAGACAGTGATCCCAACCACACGGGACAGAGGGGATGCCCTCACGTGGTTGACTTGCCCAAAACATCCAGCAGTGACTCATGTATCTCTCAGGAGCTCAATCCAGAGGACAAATCAGCTGCGCACTCTTCTGAGTCAAACCACATGAGTGACAGCGGCAATGGTGAAGAGATCTCCACAGACTCTCTCTCCAGCACTGAGCACCTGCACAGTCCCATCAGGCATCAGCAGTATGACTCTATGCCATCTGGCGATGATGCGAAGCCTGGAGAGTACAACCGGCACAAGCATTGTGAAAATGACTGCCCAGCCGTAAAATCCACTGATAGCAACCACATCTCTGTAAATAAGCTGGTCGCCGTCTGCGGTGGTGACAGCGATACAAAATGTGGATCATGTCACCATGACCCGAAAAAAGATCAAGTTGGGGTATCAGATCAGGTGGAAACCAAAAAGGCAACAGAGATGTGCAATCACGCTCCCACAGCGGGCACACAAGTCAAAAACAAGTCAACTGCAACCCAGAAAAAGAAGCACTCGAGAAAGCACTGCCATCGGCACCTTAAATCCCATTCGGCCGCAAATCCTCCCCGAGATAAAAGAGTCGGTACTGAAGCTTCAAAGACTCCAAAAAAGGTTTGTCTCACTGGGCAGGTAAAAACAATTGGCATGGTCGTTGAGAACTGTGAGATCACTGCTGAGCCTCTCATCGTCTCTGAATCAAGCTGCAACGTTGTCACAAGGAATAATATAAATCACTCTACTTTGCCTGAAATTAAAGTTTCAAGCGATGATGTAGATTGCCAAATATCTATCTAATCATAAGAACAAAATTCCACAATGGTTTCACAGAATTTCCCACACATTGTTTTTATGAAAAATGTGAACATGAACGTATATAATGATCACAAGTTTTCCCAGTCTGTTGAGCTACAGATAAAACTATATTGTGTTTAAAGAAAAGAACACAAGATTTTTTTTACATTGTTTCTGTGTTATTGAAATAATGGTGAATTTTGTTGCTTTTTGTTGTTTTCTTGTTGTTTAAACTGTCTGGGGACTTTATAGCCTACATTAAACTATCAATCTCCCTATACTGTATTTTAATTCAAAACATATTTATTGTATGTGCTTGTATGACTGTTTACTAATGCTCCAGTATTTTCCTTAAAAAAAAGACTGGGTAAATATATCTAAGACTTTTTTTCAAGAACTGCAACCTTAGTCTAGTTTGATGGATTGATCATGGGTTATCCAATCCATGGTACAGTACAAGCTCCAAGGTAGATAATCATTTCAAAAGGAGCCTTTCAGCTAGTTTACTGGAGAGAAGATTTTAGCTAAGGCAAATGCTTATGGCAGCAAAAGTATTCTTTCCAACTTCAGTCCATTAATCAATGTAAATCAGTCTCAGCTGATTCTTAGCGGCCATGGTGGTCGCTGCCCGCAATGTTTTAGCCAATGATTTGACTGTTACCAAATAATGTTAATTTTCAAACATTAAAATAGGCAAACATTTTACCAAAATGTTAAATATTACCTTTGCAATAATTCATGACCACAAAAAAAAAAATTCCCTTTATAGTTTTTTTTATATAATGAAATAGCGAGTAAAGTAATAGGTTCTTTCTATAGCTAAGCATGCTAATATGTTTATAACATGGATAAACGAGTCATACAAGTGACCACCCTCACCATCTTTAATAAAACTATTTAACTAAAACTTTATAATCCAGCATGCTAAAAGTTTGTGTAGTCCGCACATCTTATGGCTTATGCTTTAGTTGACAACTAATGAAGGTCTTAACTTTAACCGTTAACCATGAATTTTCACAATTATTTCACATAGAACAATTTCATTGGGAAATAAATGTGCTATAAATGTGTTTTTTTAATTTGATCATTATAAATTATTTAACCCCCCCATTTATGATTTTGAATGAACCTTAAAATTAATAATGCATGAATTTATGTACTGAAAAAAATGTTTCACAATATGCTTACAACCTTTTGTTGGGCATGAAGACAGATTTTTTACTGCTGCTTTTGTAGTGACAAATTAATGGTGATTAATTGTTATTTTTTGCAATATTAATTATTACCAAACTGTGTATGAGTTTCCCGTAGGACTATAGAAACATCTTTTTTAAAACACAATTAGATCAATATTGGTCTCAATTTGGACCAATTTAAATCTTGACAAAATATTCCACTTTTTAAATTTTGACAAAATAGGCATATCTCCCTATTATTTAAATCTTGACAAAATAGGCATATCTCCCTATTATTTAAATCTTGACAAAATATCTCCCTATTATTATTTAAATCTTGACAAAATATCTCCCTATTATTAAAATCTTGACAAAATAGGCCTATCACCCTATTATTTAAATCTTGACAAAATAGGCCTATCACCCTATTATTTAAATCTTGACAAAATAGGCCTATCACCCTATTATTTAAATCTTGACAAAATAGGCCTATCACCCTATTATTTAAATCTTGACAAAATAGGCCTATCACCCTATTATTTAAATCTTGACAAAATATCTCCCTATTATTTAAATTTTGATAAAATATCTCCCTATTATTTAAATCTTGACAAATTATATCCCTATAATTTAAGTCTTGACAAAATATCTCCCTATTATTTAAATCCTGACAAAATATCTCCCTATTATTTAAATCTTGACAAAATATCTCCCTATTATTTAAATCTTGACAAAATATCTCCCTATTATTTAAATCTTGACAAAATATCTCCCTATTATTTAAATTTTGATAAAATATCTCCATATTATTTAAATCTTGACAAAATAACCTCTAATATTTCAATCTATAGGCTACCATTATATATATCTATTATCTATTTACCAATGAGAAAACTAGCCAAATTTGGGTCTAATGGTAATGTACTGCTTGTGAAATGCAGTTTTAGAATGAATTCATTTGACACAGGAAGAGTTTGTTAGCAATGTTCATTTGTATGCATTTTTGCTTAATATATATTTGTTATCCATTCAACAGACATTTCTTACTAGATGTACCGGTACATGTTGTATTTTGTTTTACACATGGAACACACATGTAAGATTTTTTTCTTCTATAAATATATTTTTTTCCTGAGTTTAAGTGGTTTGCCTCAATGAGCCATCTTGTGTATAAAAAAAAGTGTATGTAAATTATAAGATTGGAAAAAGTATTCTGAATAGTGGGACTAACTCCCTATGAACTGGGCTTATATTTGAAGTGTTTACTAGATCTCTTGTAAGAGTTCAAGAGATTCGGAGATTCCCCTTAAAATCTAAAAACTTTTCTGGATACTTCCTTTTTAACTTTTTGAAAAAAAAATTCTGTACTCTCTAACAGCATATTTTTTTTTGTATCCAGCTGGCTGGTAATATTTAGTGAAAGTGTATTTTTAAATGTTCGTTTTCCATGTGTAAAACATTAATACTGGAGCTAAATTTATTATATTTATACAATTATTACTTTCACTGAAAGAAAATGTCCCTGGTAACTGATAAAGAAAGATCATTGGGCTGTGTTGATATCATGTTTACTTTTAATGTAAAAAGATCTTTAGATAGTCAAAAGGACTGGTGAAGCATTGTTTACCACTGTCTATATTCTATGGGGTTGCATTGGAAGCCGCTTTTACATTTCCTAATAAATGTCAGGCGCCTATCAGAGCTGGGGTTGACTAAGGGCCCCCCTTTAGACCACTGGACTATAATCATGCATGTTTCAACCTGTGACCTTTGTAATGACAAACCAAGGCACTGTGATCTTTATCTCCCACATGACAATGATGGACAAACATGATCCTAATACACAATACTGTTTTAAACATAAGGATGGTCATGAATGGAGAAAGAAAAATCTTTAACCAGCAACAAATCTTAACCACTTTTATTTTACCAGGATTAGAACCCGCTACCATCCTACTGGCTTTTCAAAGCGCTGCAGCTTGACCACTGTGTCCCATTCATCATTGACCTATTCAATCTTTTTCGGTTATTACATGAATTAAAAGTTGCTTAAGATGTTATTACAATTACACTTAAGATGTTAAGATGATTGAAATTAAAAAAATATTTTTGTATTAAATCACAAATTATAAAGTCTTTAAGAAAGTATTAACTAATCTAATAACATACTCATGATACTTGGACAAATTTACCCACAATATTTTCCTACATTGATTTATCAGCTGTCATAATAAGTAATTTTTTTTTTAAATCCACATAAAGCTGGGCTTGATTAAAGATTTTTTTTTTGCTATAGTCAGAAGTGTTTAGTTTTCTGCTCTTCCTGTTAAAACAAAAAATTTAATAACAAAACAATATTACACAATACAAAGAAAATTAAGTTGGGAATAACTAAACTATAAAAATTTGATTGCTGAAACTTGGCAGGTGAACAGTCGCAGACCAAATTAATTTTCTGACCAAAAACAGGATAGCACACATCCATATATATTCTACAAGAAACTTATATTTTACACATTTTCTATACAAAATATAAACCAAAAATAAAACTCAGAACTATTCCATTATTTTTGTTTTATTTTATCTAGCTTTATAGTTCAAGGTAATTAAATGCAAATGAAAAAAATAATGTGAATGAAATAATAAATACATGGAGCTGAACCACAAAGCCTTCATTACTTATTGGGGCTTATTGTACTAAATAAAAATGCACATTTGCAAATCAATAAATTTTCTTTAAAAATTAAATTTCATAATTCTATCCTCACAAACATGTGGTCATTGAAATATTGAACAAAATCATTTTGATTTCTTTAAACAAAAAAACACACAGCCTCTGACCTCACAGAAGAACATGGGTTATATTCATATATATATATATATATAATATATATACAATGTAAATTAGTTTTGGTAAACTGACTTAGCATGGAGCATATGTATAGACGCAACAACTAGTAAGTTTATAACCAATGATAATTAATGCAACAGCCATTGATTATTAATGCAACAGCCATTGATTATAATTAATGCAACAGCCATTGATAATTAATGCACCAGCCATTGATAATTAATGCACCAGCCATTGATAATTAATGCAACAGACATTGATAATTAATGCACCAGCCATTGATAATTAATTCAACAGCCATTGATAATTAATGCAACAGCCATTGATAATTAATGCAACAGCCATTGATAATTAATGCAACAGCCATTGATAATTAATGCAACAGCCATTGATAATTAATGCAACAGCCATTGATAATTAATGCAACAGCTGCTGGCTGAACTTCCAGAAAGATTTCAATTTACAATTCAGTACATACAAATATTTTTTAGGGTAATATTTTTCTTTTATGCAATAACAACAAATAACATAATAAGCAGGTGAAAATAAAAATTATAAATCTTACAATTTAGTTATCGGAACCCCTAAATTTTTTGTTTGTTATTAATAGGCATTCATTTGTTAGCACTCTAGGAAAATAATTATTTACATGCATGCAACAGAAGAGATACATTTACATAGGACATAAATTGTGTTCAATATAAAACCCCTGACAAGGCCAACAACAGTGAGCAGTGTATATCTTTCTCATTGATTCATTGAACAAAGTCTGTCACATGATCATGTTGTTCAACCAATTAGAATATTTACCAAAGCATATGTAATTAATTTCCCATTCATTTAAATGAAATGCAGTAAAACTTTGGTCAACTATTGAAAACTGTGAAATGGGTGGGTCAGGCTTGTTGTTTATGCCTGTTACTGTTATGAAAACAAAAATTTTATTGATAAACTTAGTACTTGGATTTATAAATATGTTTGTCAAGATCCGCAACATGGAAGCAATAATGAGAAATGCTGGCAGACAGAATGGAAGGAAACACAAATTGATATCAAGAGACCACAGTGGAAAAAAAGTGTAGTGGAAATATAAAAATAGGGATGGAAGTCAAGTGAAACAGCAATGGATCGAGGGGCCAAGTTCGGCTGTATTATTATTACATTCAACATTTAGAGGTACAACACCACTCAGGTTGTCTTTGTTGTCATGGTGATAACACAGAGAAATAATAGCCTAGTCCCAGACAGTTAATGATAAATTATATTTATGACACTAGCCTGTACAATATTTACATAAACAAAACTGGTTTGAATTCACATTGATGATTTCTGTTGAATTCACATTGATGAATTTGGGGTGTTGTGTTTAAGTAATCTCCGCCATATTAATTCATCATCTTATTTTATCTTGACTTATTGCTTATAAAAATTTCTATGAATAAAAAAAGGACTGTAACATAGACAAGACAATATAATTTCTCAAAGCACTGAGCAAGTACCAAACTGTTTTACCCAACAAAAACTAAACCAGTCCAACGGCTTTACTATCCTATCTAGAGTACTTTTAGGGTTTGACTAAATAATAATAATAATAATAATAACGGTGCTTATATAGCGCATATCCCGTTGGTGACAGTTCTATGGTATTGTAAATACCAAACATCTTAATACAAAAAATAATAATTTAATACATTCAATATAGTTTCTTTGTTCTTTTTTTAACAAAAAAAGCAAGAATATAAAAACATGTCAAAACATTGCCCTGGATTTGCATGAATTATTTGTTTACAGCACCTGAAATAAATGTGGCCTTCAAAATAAAAGTGTCTTTAAAAAAAATTTTTAATGGCAATTAAAAAAAGATGTCTATTCAACACACTAAAAACAGACAATGGAAATGTTCCCCGACACCAGTTCCCCACATTTTTAATTTGTGTGTGTATTATATTGCAATTATGAGAATATATAGCCAATGGTCTCATGCAAACACTTGAGCACAATTTGAAGAAGTTCTAGAGGTAAAGTTGAGATGCCCAATCCACCTAGCTTGCCTCTCAGGGCATTGATGACTTCACAGAAAATTTGATGACACTATCAGAACATTAGTAACATCCTGAGAAAATGGATGACATCCAAGAAATAGCTTTTGAATCTGAGTAGATGTTCACCCGATTTTGATTCATATTTACTCTAAAAATGAGCCAGTTCCTAACGAGAGTGTATAAATAAAGGCAAAAGTTATTTTTAACTATAGAGATCATCAAAAAGGTTGAAACAATGAGCATCAAGCTCACTACCCATACATCCATAGTTAGAGAATTCACAGATACCATAAATTCCTTTGGACATCAACAGATTGAATCCAGTTAGTCCAGCAATAGCATGACGTGCTGCATACCACTTTGATAAAGTGGTGTACATCATCAGAAAATAATGCCGCATTGACTGCTCATCATAAATAAAACACCACATCGACTGCACATCATCGAATGTAATTCCAAGTTGACTGCACATCAGCAAAAATAATTCCAAGTTGACTGCACATCATCAAATATAATTCCAAAGTGAGTAGTGCCCTAAGCTTTCATTCATCCAATCTGGGCCTTTTAGGGGAGCCCTGCTCACTTTCACTGCCAGTGAACACATCAGGGTCGTTCCTTTGTAAAGCGCTGAAGCAGGGTGTTGGGTTTTCCTTGACGAAACTCAGGTGCTGGGGCATCAGGCGCTCAATAATGGACTCAAATATAGCCCTCACTATTTTGCCAGCTTTACCAACTTCAGATCCAGCCTGAAACACAGAAGACATAGTTTTAATGGTGCTATAATGAAATCTTAGAAAATATAATTTAAAAACAAACATACACAAAGGACTTTAGGGTCTTGGGTTCAAATCTTAGTTTAACTCATTTGCTACTACTGCGACTCAATGCGACCTACCCCCCTCCGTACTAATGCGCCCTGAAACGGCCGCCACGTGTGTGACTAACCTATTGTCGTTTCTTGTTTTTTCGCCATGCGTTCTGTTTTTTTTTAATACTGCAAGCACGGCTTTTAAAAAGTAGGAATATAGTCTGTTTCGTTAATAAAAAACGGATGTTTTTATCTAGTTTGTTTTTTTTGCGCTGCGCGTTCAAAATACGGGTAGTTTTCACTGGCCTTTCGTCTTGTAATACTTTTTTTTATAGCCTTCGCTTTTAATTTTTTACTTTATTTTATCAATTTACTTTATCAATAGCTCTATATCTTCAAATATAACATTTAACAACAGTTCTGATAATAAGGATGCTGCAGATATAGACTTAGATGAATTTCCATTACAACTCGATTTTTGGGCTTTATTATACTTTATCGGACTTTGACGGTAGGGCTAGCGAAAATATTTAGTAGCCAAATCCTAGGGTCTCAACACTCAGCGAATGATTCTACCGATAATACGGCATTTTTTATGTATAAAAGTATACATTCCCAGAAAGCTAAGATATTTATCTATTTTATGATGTAATTTTTATTCACTTTGGGGAATATTTAGTCATAAAAAAAAAATATTAAAAAAAAAATTACTAAATTTAATACGGAGTTCCTTCCCTTTGGCTAGTATTTTCCCGGGTGTCTTTGGAAACTAGGTTAGTAGCAAATGAGTTAAACCCCATGTTTGTTTACTGAATCTGGGACATGCATCTAGATCTGACCAGTTCTTATGGCAGGGTTCGTACAGAAAAATTGCCTCAAAATTCCAGGAGTTTTCCAGAAGTGTTCCAGAAGTGTTCCAGGAGTAAATTTTTTTTAAAGCCAAGCTGAGCTCTTTAAAAAAAAAAACAACAGACATCTCGCTACACAACTTTTCCTTTTCGTTTTACGACATTACTGGGACTTATATAGCCTACATCCCAAGTTTGAATTAAAAAAAACAAGATCTAGTAAAAAAAAAACCAAGGGGTGGCATCACTGGTGTCATCAACGTTTGCGCGCCGAAATAAAAAGTGGCAAAGTGGGTTAACTCCAATAGGGCTTTCTGGAAAAGTGAAAGTACAATCTAAGAGCAGTGATTTTTTTTATTAATATAATTAACCTCCCTTGAAAAATACGGAGTTTTAAGTATTTTCCCAAGACTAAATGCAGTTTTTCAAGGAGTTTTAAGGCCCTGGAACACAACTTTTTGTTTTCCAGGAGTTTCAAGGAGTTTCCAGGAGCTGTACGAACCCTGTATGGGTTATAACCAGGGAAAGGGAAGGTGGCTGGACATTGTATTTAGTCCACTGCTAGAGAAACTAGTAAAACCAGTTTCACTAGCCCAATGGAGCAAACCATAATGATCATAAAGGAATAACGCTCTAGCTTTATGGAAGACAATATATTCTTTGTAGATATTTCGAGATAGGGAGCTAACTCCATTTTTTCATCATCGAACAATATAACTCTAAACAGATTTGTTCCCACCCTGAACATATATGTAATTTTTATAGAATAAATAATTTTTATTGTAATCAGCTCAATTACCTTATTGTAAATGGCACAATTGACAAACACTTGTCGAACATCATAGAGGAAAGCCTTAATGCTGTGGTAATGGATAGAATGACTTGACTGAAGCTTAGCTTTGATTAGAGTAAAATCCATTGGTTGGGTTATAATCTTGTAATAATTTGGTACTTGCTGAATAGAACAGAAAATATATTTAAAAAAAACATAAGATCAAAAGATAGTACAATGAATAATGTTAAAACAGAAGAAAACAATATTAAAAGTACAATAATTTTTTTCTCTAGATGTACTGTATTTATTATTTAAAAATGCTCTAAATATGTTACAGTCTTATCAGGATTTAATAAATTAGCCAGTTCGCTACTACAGTCACCACTCATGGCCTCTACTGGTAGACAACTATAGATGCTGCACGCCCCCCATTCAAGGTTGTTTAGTTTCTGATGCAAGTTTTTAAATGTCTTATCAGAATATCAAAAGCCTTTTCAAACTCTGACCAAAGAGTGCGTTAGCGATGCTATTTGACACGTATGTTGTATTTTTGGCACTATTTTTAAAATTTTTATATAGCTAATGTTAAGAAAATTGATTGCATTTCGGAAATAATTAGAAAGGCATTGGGGTAGGCTGATGAGGGAAAGGCTTTATTATTTTGATAATGCCAAGAAAATATTGATATTGAAAGCATTGTACAAGTTGAATAGTCTTTGAATTGGAGGATTTGAGTCCAATACGATGATTTCAAAATTACATGACAAACTGTCACAACCGATCAAAGTATGCGCAGTGATTTATTTTATTTTCCCTTTTATTTATCAGTTTGTCATCTCTTCTGGCTTGAAATGAACTTTATATTTTTATATGAAGAATTTTATTCAGTTTCTATTACAGTTTTTTCACAGTGAAATCTTAAATATTTTTGTGTCTAGCTTTTGTTCAATATACATGGAGTTATGCAACTTGGCTTAGGGATTGGGGAGTTACAGGCTGGCAACTGCTTAGGGCATAAAGGGTTAATTAGTGACTCCACCAATTTCATCAAATAATTATGAAATGAAATCACATGCTTACAATTCTATTTACTGGCTCCTGAAAGGGAACACTTGAGGGATGACAGAACAGATCAAGAAGAATTCTTTCACACACCTGTCAGGAAATGAAATAAATTTTTTTTAGTATTCTACATTAGCATTCACATCATATGCTACATAGATCTTAGATGTTTATGTATACCAGTAAATCTATTTATATATATAATATATATATTATCTACATATCTATTTTAATGTGAGTGTCTCTAGTGTATGTATGTATATGCGCATATGTGTGTTGTGTCAGTCACACCTGTCAGGAAATGAAAGAAGCTTTATTACTTTTCTACATTAGCATTCACATCTTATGCTACATAGATCTTGGATGTTTATGTATACCAGTAAATCTATTTATATATATAATATATATATTATCTACATATCTATTTTAATGTGAGTGTCTCTAGTGTATGTATGTATATGCGCATATGTGTGTTGTGTCAGTCACACCTGTCAGGAAATGAAAGAAGCTTTATTACTTTTCTACATTAGCATTCACATCTTATGCTACATAGATCTTGTATATTTATGTTTACCAGTGTATCTGTATAATTATATATAATATATTATATATAAAAGATATATACTATATACATATCTATTTTAATGTGAGTGTCTCTAGTGTATGTATATATATGTGTGTGTCAAACTCACCTTAGCCTCATTTTCTGACAGGCCACTACCTGAAGCCTTGCGTTTCCCTGACTCCTCTGGTGCAATGGGAATGTCTCCTTCACATATAGTGCAAACAAATGAGCCACTGGTAAGAAACAAACAAGGAAAATTTGTTGATAGCAAAGAAATAAAATCTCAAAAGCCATAATTGAAATTCACAGTTAAAAAGTAAAAGATTTCTCACATTCTGTACATTACATACAACTTATGTTTATGGGATTGATCTGTCTATTACCTTGGCACTGAAGACAGTTCAGGAATATGACACTGCAGGTGGAAAACTCTGGGACACCTGTCGCAGCACAGCACGTCCCCGCCGTTGTGGCAGCAGGCGCAGTAGTCGTCGTTGGGGTCGCCCTGGGAGTCGGCCTGCGACAGGGAAAAGCCAGGCATCATGTTGCCCCCTTGCCAGGTGTCTCTCAGTTCTTGGTCTGTTGGGGAATGTGGTGCTACAACAAACATGTTTTACAAGGATGTTACAAAATGTTGAATACTTGATATGGTTAATACACTAGAACAATGCAATTAAAAATAAGGGATTGGGACTTGGTTGTATATATTTATGCCTGTAATTCCATGCATTCTACATTTATGCATTGAGTCTATGTCTATATTCATGCTATCTATTATAATCTCTTATTTTATTCCTCAATTCTATGTTATGCCTATACTATAACTTCATGCTGTCTACATTTATATTAAACCTTAAATTAATTAATACAAGTTAACATGAGATGAAAATAGTGAAGGTAAAGTAGGGAAGGACCTAATGTCAAACTAAGAATACTTTTTTTCTCTCAAGCACTATTACATTGAAGTGTGTTTCCTTTATGATACATAAACCAACAAATTTAAGGAATAACAAGTCATCTTAGAGATAAGCTCACTAACTCAGTTGTGTATCACAAGTTTACCTTCATGGTTATCAAGATGAGAAGGTCCTGGGGATGTCCTGGGTGTGTTGTGGCCGCTGTCCAGACTTCGTGCTTTAGGCCCGCTGATCTGTTCCAAGTTGTCGCTCATATCCATGGGAACAGCTCTAATGACTTCATCCAGATTTCTCTGCATTTCCTTTCAAAACATAACACAAATATTTCAATGTTGAGTCATTGCACATAAAGAATACTGTTATATGTGTAAAGCCTGTTTAAATAGCTTTTATATTGTATTTATGATTGTCTCAATAATTCATATATAAGATTTATTTATTAAAATTAATTATAGCGTAGAGAGTATTTGTGTACAATTATATAGTTGTTTAGATATGAAATAACACAAATGTGTTCTGGCAATTTCTACGGCTTTCTAGCAGATGTGTTGTTAGGTTGTTGTTGTTTTGATTAAGGATAAAGAATACTTAGTATTGACCAGCGAAATTGAATGTTGGCTATTATTGTACAAAAGTTCAAGTATTAAATTTATTTTACAAAATTCATCAAGTGGCTTCAGTGTATGATTTCATAGGAACCAGACCCTAGACAGTAATATCTTGTCCTAAGTCATCAGACTATAGCATTGAGAAAAATGAATCTGAAGCTTTTAGAAGACTGAAAGATTGTAGTTAAAACAAAGACAAATTGTTGAAAAAGCAGAGAAGATATTCATCATCATCATTGGCTCCATAGTCTGGAAAGACTATTAGATTTGGGCTCTTGTGATTTGGCCAGCCTTGCAGAGAATATATTAATACGTAGTTCAGTTGAGATAGGACTTAATGTGTTGTTCTATTTCCATATAAAATAGGTCTTTAGAAAACATGAAAATTTGTTCTTGAAAAAACAACATAATACTGAGTGAACGACCCGGGTTAGTAACAATATGATTGTTTTATTATGGTAAATCCAGGGCAAGACGTGGCAGCCAAGTATTTCACGCCCTGATCCCTTTAACAACTGATAATCCAGTCTCAAAGTCATGTTTGATTTAGGATAAATAGTTTCTTAACAATAATGTTAACATGTTGACAACATTTTGATGGCTAGGCAAAAAACTAAATGTAGCAAAACATGTAAGTACATAAACAACAATTCAATGATATACTTACAAGTACTGTTTCTGACTGCTTCTGAAAAGAGACAAAATAATTCTTAATAACATTTCATCACATATTATTGAGTACTTATTCAACAAAAAAAGGTTAACATTATTTGTCCATAGAAATAAAAAAACATTGAAAACAATTACAGTCTTTTGTAATATTGTAGGGTAGAAGAAAACTGGCTTAAAATATAGACACTTTAAAATAAATAAAAGGCCAGAATCTTACCAATGGACTGGTTTGAAATGCGGGTGACCGTTCTGTTTTCAGGCTGGTGGACATTATAACACAATCAGGAGAGTGGTCACGTTTTTCCTTCTTTATATCAACCATTGCAGATCCACCGCCACTGTGAAAGAGATGAACAGAAAACTTCTAAGAAATGAAACGATAGCAAAGCATGGATCAGCACTAACCCCCTCAACATATTACACAAAGACACTAAATATATCATTCAAAACAACTTCAAACTGTTTCTGTATGTCTTAGTTAATAATATAATAATATATAAATGAGAGAGGATACACAGTAAAAATATTTAGAGCCGGAGATAACCAGGACATACAAAAAATTAGCACCATTGGATTAATCATTAGGGGAATTATTTTTCAAGAAAACTCCATATGTCCTCTTATAGCTTTGTTTTTCTTTACCTTTTGAAAAAAAAAAGAAAAAGAGTTTTACTATAAAGACTGTTCTTTTCTTTAAATTGAGAATGTAAGTTTGAAAGTGTTATAGGGTTTGACAAAAAATTCTTATACACTCTGTACTTATATTGAAAGCACTTAAAATGATAATCCTTTGATTCAATTTTTGAGTGTTTTTTAAAAGATTACCTGTCAGGTCTAACGCTGCCATCATACATGCCAGCACTGGCTGGTCTGGCAGGATCTGGTGTACTGTGAGCAGACCTGGGGGTTCCACTAGCTTCACCACCCATACGGTACTGAGGAGGACTGTGCATGCTTTGGGACCCTGCAAAGTAAACATAAATGTTAATGGATTGTTCTTTTAATCTGACACACATACATGGGCTGAGTAGTATAAAGACTTTTTAACTAGATTTACAAAAATAACAAGTCATTCACCTTGAGACCTCAATTACATTCTCATGGTGGGATATATATCAGACATGCCTACCCCTAAGGACTAAAAAGAGGAACAATCTTGATGAAAAAGAGGATTTTTCAACAAAAAAGCGGAACACTCTTTATCTAACAATCTTTTATAACAAAAAAAACAACAACAATAAAACAACAACATTAGCTATTTAAAATGTAGGTAGGCCTACGTTTTACAGACAATTTGCAATGGATCTAGATCTAGTAGGCCTACAAAGAACATTAAATTCATATATTTTTCTTTGCTGAATAAACTCCATTGAATATTCCTTCCTATAACACTGAATTAGTTTTTTTACAGTTTGAACAAGTCATACTTAAACTTTCTGAGGCAGGACGTTTAGATATATTTACAATCTTAGCAATACAGTAATGGAAACGAAAATTTATTGCCAAACACGCGTAATACCGCAAAAAATGTCAGAAAAGCCCAGAAAAGCCCAGAAGATCTCTTTTCATAAACCCAGAAAACCCAAGTAATGATAATTATATCATTGTGACCGTATTTGTGCCTTTGTTTTATCAACCTAAACACGAACTATATTTCAACACATGAAAAACCCAAACTTTCCAACTGTGCGTAATAAAACTAGTAAAAAGCAGAACGGCGGAACAAAGTGTGTTTTTTTATTAAAAAGCGGAACAAATACGCCAAAAGGTGAACGGTAGGCATGTCTGATATATGCTGCTTACGTTGAAATCAAAATTTCATTGTAACTTACTATGATCAATTGGCCCAGGGAAAGCTGGTTGGGTGGCTGGTCTATGGTGAAGTCTCATTGGTGTGAATGCAGGTCGCTGGGGCTAAAAGTAAAGATTTAAAGTGGTTTCATTCTCACTTATTCAAACAATGTAAATTCAAACATAGATAAAATCATCACTCATTCAAACAATGTAAATTTCAAACTGTAGATAAAGTTTTAATACAACAACATTGTAAATTTCAAACTGTAGATAAAGTTTTAATACAAAAACAAAAATAGAAATTCACCTGCTGAGGCTGCTGGTGAGGTGTGAGTAGTTGCTGAGAAACAAAGTGGCCAGGAAAATTAGAACCTGGCATGCCAGGTGGAGCTAAAAGAGTATACAAGTACATACAGTAAATTAAGTTTATAAATTAGAAAAATAAATAAATGTATCATTGAATTCAGGAATGGTATTCAAATTTTAGAACAATTTATTTAAGGGGAAGACTTTACCTTGCCAGGTATGTCCCATGGAGCCACTCTGAGGTCTGCGATTAGAAGGAAGGGTTAACTGTGGAGGCAAGGAGCCTCCGCTTGCTATAGGGCTCATGGTCATGTTAGGAGGGGCTGCTTGCTTGGCGGTTGCTTGAATAAATTTTGACCAATCAGAATGTCCTCGCTGACCAGGAATAGGCTGAAAATGTTAATTTATAAATTAGTCAACAACAGGATCACTAAAAAAAAAAGCAGGCTATTAAGAGAAAATGAGATTCAATTAAAGTAATCATTTGTAAGCCTTCCCCTCCCACAAAATGGATTTTTTTTTCTAGTAAAGCGATGTTTCTAAATTTAAATGGGGCCATTTTTGTTTCCATACCATATTAGTACAACTGAACTACTAACAAAATAAGTTCATCAACATACACACAAATATTGATTTTATAGCCAATAAAATGTGTTTTTGAATATAAACCAGCTCGGTCTGTTATAAAAAGCTGTACAAATGAATAACTAAGCCTAATTATGTCACAGATGTTGATGGTTTTATTTGTTAAGCTTTGTGAAGAATGTGTCAGTCTTTACAAAAGGCAGTTAATTAACTTTTTTTTTTCTTAATACATTTTCTATGAACAGGTTTTACACAAAATAAAACCACAACTTCTGTTTCCATTCATTATGGATTAAAACGGGACATCAAACATGGTGAAATTTTTTCAATCACAGTGACATTTGTTCAATCACAGTGACATTTTTTCAGTCACAGTGACATTTGTTCAGTCACAGTGACATTTGTTCAGTCACAGTGACATTTGTTCAGTCACAGTGACATTTGTTCAGTCACAGTGACATTTGTTCAATCACAGTGACATTTGTTCAATCACAGTGACATTTGTTCAATCAGTGACATTTGTTCAATCACAGTGACATTTGTTCAATCACAGTGACATTTGTTCAATCACAGTGACATTTTTTCAATCACTTGGACATCTTTTAAATTAGCATTTATCATTTTATATTGAACAAGCTTATATGAAAACAAAAATTGGTTAAATAAGGATTTCCTACCATTCATAAAAGCAATGACACTAGAATGGTACATGTAGTTCTAATTTGTCCTGCAGTGTTTTCTTTTGTTTTTTAAACTAACCTGATTTGCCATGTGTTGCAGGTGTGGGCTTGTGGCGCTCAAAACCCCAGGTCTGGACTCCTGATAGTTACTGGCCGAGCTCTGGCGGGCAGCCTGCCCGTTTTTATCAGGCGGGTAGCGAACACCGTTGACAAAAATGGCACCAATCTTGTTGAGATTCCCAAGCAGCCAGTTGACATCGTGTTTATACTGTATCAGCAAGGTGCCCTTTAGAGACTGTGGATCAACCTGAAGCCAACAAGAAATAAATATATTCAACCAATTTTCTGGCCATTCATTTTTTTTCGAACACTGGGACGAGGTAAAAGAAATAAGAACGAACCTGAGTGTGGTATACTTTGCGACATTTGGTTTCAACATTGCCCTTAGAATAGAGCAACGACATGCTGGAGCCCTCGCTCAGTATGTCCTCCATAAACTGTATGCAGTGGTCAAACTTGCCTACCAGGTCTGATACGTCATCTATTTCTTTGTTCAGCCTTTTGGTGGCAGCATCAGTGAAGGATGCGAGATTAGACAGGACACCCCAGACAGCCTTTGAAATGAAACATGGTAAATTTTTATTTAGTAAAAAGCCTTTACATAGTAGCTGTGTATATTAATAATAGTCCCATCCTTACCTGTCGTATGCCCTTGACAAGAATATCTGCCTGTTTGAGTATCTCTTGCTGAAGATTATCTTTCTGTTCCTTACAATTACTCAATTTCTGCTCTATTTCCTCCCTGCTTGCAGCCAGCTTGGTTCTCTTTTCCCCCATTAAGGCCAGACTACCTTTCAATCTAGCCTTGTATTGTTCTGCAGCCTGTAATAAGTATACAATGTCATCTAAGCAAGCACATTTTATGTAAGTCTACACTTTCAGACTTTCTAGTGGGAGACACAGTGCTCTAGCAGAATTGTCAACCCAATAACCACCAGTTTAAATATTGGACATGACATTCTCAAAGCAAACAATTTGGAGAAGGTAATCATCTGTAAATATTGGACTAACCACACTGTCCACTGGCAACCACACCTTAACCGCATTGGTCAGCTTTTCTACAATATATATAGATGTAGAGAGAACTAGTTTCTTGATTTATAAACTTGAAAATGTTTTTTTTTAATTACTTTGCTTAAGCAACCAGATAAAAGTCAGTTCTCTAGACTATATTTGTTAATATTCTATAAAAAGCTGCACAAAAAAAAAACTATTGAAACAAACATCATTCCCAAGATAGTTTGTTAATATTATTGAGACCTTTTCTATGTAGGCTACTGCCTTTATTAAACACACATTTTTTCCTGATCACACATTTGCTATTCAATGTACTTCCTTGCTAAAACAAAGTACATTATTGGGTTACCTGATCAAGAAACTGGTATTTATGTTCCTTGTGGTCCATCAATTGACAATCTCTACAAGTCAGTTTTTCACATTTTTCACAGAAAAATTTTAACTGCTCTGGCTTGTGTTGCTTGCACATCATCAGCTGCTCCCAAGGAGACTTATTGGTGACAACTTTTACCTTCAAAGGATTATAGAACATTAGAACTTGATTAGGCCTATGATTATGAATAAATGTAATGGTTAGCAACTAATGGTTGTTATTTCCATATACACACGGGTCATCATTCCCAGTAAACAAATGTTTTACCAGGCACTTGGGTCTACTTTGTTGATAGGTACCAATTAAAAGAAAACACTTATTATGATAAATTAAAAAATACATGCTGGCCACACAATCCCCTTGATTGCAAGCCTTTGCTAAAGAAAAGTTAATTAAATTGGGCAAGAAAAGTTACAAGCTATATTTTGATGTTAGCTTTTAATGTAGATTTTGGATTAGAACAAGCCATTTATTTTTCAACTATACAAAAGTGATTTAAAACCATCTAGCATCAACAACCCCTCATAATGCTTTGTCATTGCAGAGACCACCTCAAAATTGGGTCCAGTGGTATGTGGAGCAGATTATTAACGCAATGATTAATCCATCACTGCCAGACATTGACCTCTGTAGCTGATACAATTAGCCCTGCTCTGCTTCAATGGCTCTCATTTCTATTCATTATATCTAACGTAATTATTTTAACTGTATGTATTATATACATAACAATAAAGAAATAGGAATTAAATAATCAAGAAATAGAGCAGTCAAGCACCTAAAATATGGCTTGCAGGCCAAACCTGTACTTTTTGTTCATAAGGAGATTGAATGTCATTGTCAAGTAGGAAGTTGAATAAATATTTTTTTTAAAAAGGGTTGTGAGATTAGCTGACTGACACCCTGATATGTTATTGCTTCTCATTATTTTATGACAGCAGGCAATATAAAAATATTAGAATCTTTAAGACTTTCAGTCAGCAATAAAAAACTTTGGGAAGGGTGACAAATGTTTTCTTCACTGGACTTAAAGGATAAAATGCATGAAACTTACATCATCTTTGGATGAGATTGAGTGGTCCTTGGTGACTCTCACACGTTTGTGGGCGTCAACGCAGCTGTCACAGAGCCATTCCTCACACTGCATACAGTAAGAGCCAGCCTCATCCCCCTCATCACAAGCTGTACACATGTGCTTTGTGTTCATGTGCGGGGAGGCTGCGTGGTCAGGGTCCAAGGCTGCAAACATGTTATCCATAAGGCTTGTCCCGGGTTGTTCAATGGGGTCTCTGCATACTGGACATTCTGCACAAACAAAATGACACCAAAATAATGGCTACCGAGATGCTAATAGAACACAATAAATGTTATATTTTCTTACACAGGTAAATTTTTAACTAGAAGTTTTAAGTTAAAAACATTAGGATTAACCCTTTTTTTTTAATCTAAGCACAATGCTAGGTAGCTGGTTGCCACAAACTAGTGCCATAAAAGACAATTTAAACCATTTTTTTAGTGTCATAGTCTGCTGTGAAGTAAGATTGGTTGAATGCTGTGGGAAAACCCAATGTACATTTTGAGTAATTGTTTGTTGAACCACAGTGCACATTGTACAAAACAAGAGATGAAATTGGCCTAAATTGTTATAAATACCTTCTTTTTATATTTCCGACCAGCCCTATTGCATATATTATTTGGATCTATGTCTATATATTAGATATGAAGAGTTTTTTATTTCAAAATGCTGTATATTCAATTTTGTGGTTTTGAGATTATCAAAATTTTCCCCCACGTAATTAAGGAAAACTTTACAAGGCAAAATAAAAATAGAAGAAAACATTATATTTAGAGAATGATCAGAACCAGTGTCAAAATTATTTATTCTACAAAAAAAAAAGGGTCTTATACATATTTTTTTATTATTCTGAAAATAAATTCTAATATATATGTGCGTCTATCTGGTTTACAAATTGCATTTGAAAGTGTGTGTGTGTATGAGCAAGTGCAGTAGTTAACAAAGAGTTGTAAGATGTGACAAATTACAGAACACTGACAATGAGATTTCCCATTAAAGAAGAACTGAAGAGGTCTCATAATTTGGACCCATGATTTAAATTAACACAGCCTATGCAATTTAGGGTTTTGTCATGACATTGCGGATTTAACACAACTGCTGTGGAAAATGTGAAATCTAAATAAATCTCACTAAGACTAGACTCAAACCATGGATAACAAAGGATGCAATAATAACCTTCTGTATAAAAGGAGTCTTTGTAACATATAAAATATGGGGAATAAAATATTTTAAAGCAAAAATATGAATGCAATTAAATATCCAACATTACATCTTTAATGTGTCACAATCAGCACTGATTCATATATTAATTAGAAGACATTTATAGTTAAGAATTAATAAGGCTATCTATTACAATTAGTTACAATTAGTCTATTTACTATTTCTTGCTGTGGTAAAGTATACTACAAACCAATAATTGCATTATATTATTAAATATTAGTTCAATACTTGTTCTATAATTAGCTATATATTGACTATTAGTAGAGGGGGAGGAGGGGTGTTAAACTAAAATAATATGTAAATATGTTGTGTTTTCGTTTATGACATATATATGGATATGCTTTGGTGTGATTTTGATTTGGGGATTCAAACCTATTATAGACAATATTAAAGTTTAGACAAAATTCACAAACTTTCCCAAAGTTTTACAATCCCAAACTTGAAAACATGTCAGTGTTCCCTAACTTTGCCTGCCAATAAGAACTTTGGTAATGGTTCTGCTCTTTTGTTTTACTAAGCCACTATTCTTTTCCAGTCATATAATTTTCAATCCACAAATTTTTTTGTTTGGGCTTGTGTATTTATAAAAGTCAATAAACAATAATTCTCACTCATACAAATGGTTGTAATACATGTTCGAAAACCACTGCTGGTAAAAAAAAAAAAGAAATGGGGAACCTCCCATACAGACAGGGGTTTAGAGGCAGGACTGCTTGCTTACATTTATTTCCTGCAAACTGTTGATTAGTTTATGAAGATAGCCACAGAAAAGAAAAGGTATACAATGGACACTGTGGCTTTTGCATATGACCTGGCCTCAACAATATTACACACAACCACAGATGCAGAAGAAAAACAACAAGGTTAGTCTACATTAGTCTACATGCATTGGTCTAAGCATCCAGATAAAGAATGCAGCATTGGTCTGAACATCCAGAGAAAGAATGCAGCATCAGTCTGAACATCCAGAGAAAGAATGCAGCATCAGTCTGGACATCCAGAGAAAGAGTGCAGCATTGGTCTGAACATCCAGAGAAAGAATGCAGCATCAGTCTGGACATCCAGAGAAAGAATGCAGCATCAGTCTGAACATCCAGAGAAAGAATGCAGCATCAGTCTGGACATCCAGAGAAAGAATGCAGCATCAGTCTGGACATCCAGAGAAAGAATGCAGCATTGGTCTGAACATCCAGAGAAAGAATGCAGCATCAGTCTGGACATCCAGAGAAAGAATGCAGCATTGGTCTGAACATCCAGAGAAAGAATGCAGCATTGGTCTGAACATCCAGAGAAAGAATGCAGCATGGGTCTGAACATCAGGGGAAGAAGTGCAGCATTGGTCTGAACATCCAGAGAAAGAATGCAGCATCTGTCTGAACATCCAGAGAAAGAATGCAGCATTGGTCTGAACATCCAGAGAAAGAATGCAGCATGGGTCTGAACATCCAGACAAAGAATGCAGCATGGGTCTGAACATATATGCAACAAACACAAAGTCTTTAACACTTGACATGAAGAGAAAGGCTGGCTTCAAAGTATGCTCAAAGTATTTAGGCTGCATTGTATATAAATAGATGCAAATATAAAAGGATCCGCGAAGCAAGAACAGCCATCAGTCAAATATGTACAGAATGCACAACCCTTTAGGGGTTGGGGTGGCTTTGGAAGCTGAGAGACAAAGGGTGAGTGAACAGAAAAAAGCCTGAAGATAAAGGTATTCACAAAAGTATGTCTTTTAAAGTTTCTCCAGATACCCTGGCACAAGGTCATCCGCAATGAGGAGTTCTGGCAACATAAGCCACAGGAATTGATTAGATAAATCTACCAAAGAAAATAAAGATGGATAGGTCAGACCATCAGAATGCTCACATCCAGCATCAAAAGACAAGCCCTAAACTGAAACTCTCACAAGGCTGAAGAAAAAGAAGCAGACCAAAAATAAGCTGCCTGGGGATAGTAACTGGAAGCAGACACCAAGATAAACTAGTTCATTACTAGCCAAGATGCCTAGAGAGGTCTAGATAAGCTTTAATGATGACAAACTTATGTTAATGTGTTGTTTTTTCCTACCGAGTTCATGCAACCCAATGTTACTCTATACAAAAGACAATGGGACCTTGCATTGGTCTTTAAATTTTGTAATTTTTTTATTTTTGATTTTTAAGAGTTTCTTAATGTATTTTACTGTGTTATAATTGTTAGGTGTCATATTAACTAAATCTAAAACCTTTTTCAAAAAATTCTTATCTTATGTTATAGATGCTTGTTCTATGCAGAACATTATTACATAATTTGCTTATCCATGATTAGAGACAATCTTGCATTTTTATTAGTGTTTAAAATTATGTAAAGTTACTGGTCTTCATGACCAGGGTCTTCCTTGGTTTGTTCAGGCAACCCATGCCATGCCCTGATGCTACTCGGATAGAGTATATTTTTATGCATTTGTTGTTGCATATTAAATGAGATAAATGTTTTGTCCCTATGTTTATCTGAGCATTGTAATAGATAATGTATTATGTATGTCTTACTACTTTACTCTTTGTCCTTCTGTTCTCTAATGTTTCTAGGTTAAGTGATTTAACCATCGGTGTTACTCTTGTTAGTTGTGAATATTTGCTAGTAATGAACCTTGCACCTCTTTTTTGAATTTGTTTTAGCTTTTTAATGTTTTCTTTAGTTGATGGGCCACATACAGAAGATGCATATTCCAGTATAGGAGTAAAGGGTTCACTTTTTATAGCCTCTGTGTGGTCTTATCCCAAAACTAAACAAAGACTGGGCAATTGTATTATTTTCTTTAATAGCTACCCGAGTGGATATGCCACTTTTAAGCACAAAAAAACATCAATTATTTTAGCTTGAGGGTAATACAGTTCCTTTACAAGCTTATGTAGCGCCCCAGGGCAAAAATTTCAGCGCCGCCCCCTTGCATACTGTAGTGCAATATTTGCTATATTTAGACTACATTTGCTGCCACCCTGGAAGTGTCGCCCCAGGCATATGCCCCCCTCCCATGTGAGGGCACTGGGTTAATGGAGGGGAGAGGGTGGTGAGGTTGGGCATTTACTCTCAGCTACTGGATGGTTCCCCATTGTAATATACCTAACAGGACCCAGAGGGTCAAGGAAACAGTCAAAATCTCTACATATTATTACTCATAGTCTAAAATCTTCAAACATTCATATTCCTTAGCTTAAAAAAAAAATATGTTAAGCGTTACAGATGCGGTAAGCATATTTATGTAGAATAAATTGTTTTATGTTTGAAAACTAGTTCTTAATGTTTAAATTTTCAACATTTAACGCCCTAATTGCTTTGTCTTAAGTTTTCATGTAGCACTCATTGTCTAAAAAAAATTAAGACAAATAATTACATTTAAAAACCACTTTAAGTCTACAGAAAAATACAAAGGATTAATAAGGATGCCTTAGTTTTTAATTCCCCAGACTCCATTGAGCATGCCTCAAATTTAACCCCATTCCACATTATACTAAACAAAAACATAAAATGTCTTTTGTTATGCTCTTGTCCATTACTTCATATTATGTGTTCACTCAACCATAACCAAATCTAGTAGTTTTTCTGAAATTCTATATTTACAATATTTGCATGCAAAAAAAAGGGTATTAATAGTGCAATAAGTACCATTATATTTTTTTCAAATAAACCCTAATTAATAATTATAGAGGGCTACATTCTTAAAAGTTCAAACTAGAAATTATTTTTTTTAGTACTTTTTTTTTAAACTTGGAAAGAATTATGTGCCCCTGAATGCACAAAGTAGCATTGGGATTTTCCAGTTCTGGCCTAATAACTGTTTTTACTGGTAGCATTAATAGAAAAAAATAGATTCAGGTGTACTGTAACTGTGTCACACGCTAATGATAAAACATGAAAAATATTCAGCTGCCAATTTTAGTTTACGTTAATAACAAAGTGTTTAAAACAAACACTGTCACGGTCAATCATGTATTTAATTTAAAGGATTGTGATTAATTTCATTTTATTAATACAAATTATTATGAACAAAATGTTCAAACAGTGGAAAGTAACTTAATGTTGGCTTATAAGTTTTGCAGACGTTCCTTCTTAATAGAAGATTATTACGTCCACTGGGCCCAAAACTCCTGCAGAGCAGCAGGGATAGAACCAGCTACGTGTCAGTTGACAGTCCAGTGAACTAACCGCATGACCAGCCAGCCTCTCTAAAGGCTAAAGTAAGCCTTGAAAAGTCCTTGGCCTTTCCCCAACAACACCTCCCTTCCTCTACAAAAAATGTTTGAGGTTAATACTAGTTTACTGAGTGACACACAAGTCTACACCTACTACCAATGGTATCTGTATATAGGCCAACACCTAATAAAAACAAATACATTTAAATTGTTTTCCAGGTCTAACAACATCTGGTCTATAATGATACTAATTATATGCCTTATTAAATTAATATTAATTATTGGTGTGTAGTTCTAATTCATTCTAGTAGCATCCGGCAGTGGTCTAGGCCGGATTATAAATATCATTAGGCATATTACAGTGCAGAATATCTCTAATAAAAATATTTATATCATTCTTCATAACTGTATGGGTCTTTTAGGTCGTTTACCAAATATTGTTTTACCTGACCTGATTAAGTGTCTATTTCGTCTCGGTGACTCAAACATATGATCTAGTATTACTATTATTAATTAACATAGTGAATATAAAAAAAAACATTGTCAAGAGAGAGGCCTATGAATTTCCACATGATTTTGGAGACAGTTGCCATCTAGGCCTATAGGTTATAGTTATAATTATAGGTATAGGCTTTTAATTTTAAGCCATATAAAGTTTAGGAAAATTGCTTTTCAAGTAAAAATCCCCTTCCCCCGTGCTTCGCTTCATATTGGCCACAAAGTTAGCAAATGAATTGTCATTAATATGTGATATCAGGCATGTCTAAGTCTAATACAGGGGTAGGGATTGTAATTCATAATATTACTAAAAATGACTTCACTTAGGCCTTAGGCTAATCACTAAAATGACTAGCGTAATGTATTTTTCCATTTTATCTTCGACTTATTATTCAAAATAATAATAAGAGCAATTATACTCATAATGCATTATATAGTGTATAAGTATAGTATAGTATCAGCAGGCATAATTGTTTTCAATTTTAATAGAGCCAGGTCCTATTAATTTAAAGGCCTACTTATGACATGACCCGGCATAAATGGCATAATCTAAAAATCATTCTCAACATAATCAATATTAAATTTAATATCTAGACCTAAGCTTAATGGCATAGCACTATACTATAGACTATAGAAAGACAAAGAGATTTATTTAGCTAAATTATAATATAACAAAAAATTATAAACATAGTTAACATAGGTCTCATAGGAGGCTATACAAACTGCTAAAAAAATTATAGGCCTATACTCCTATACCTATAACCTATAATTCTACCATAATAGGGCCTAAATGTTACGATAATAATAGGTTTAATAAATTAGATTATTAATAAAAATACATTTGAGACACATGACATCTGTATGGGCCTATGTAACCTATGTTACTTTATTATTGGGCTCCATTTAATGATTAAATTGACAGGACTTTCCTACCTGTGACAGGTCTAGGTTTAATATCCACTACGTCCAGATCATCTGTATCGTTTTTATGTACATCTTTATCTATAGTTGATAAATTATTTTCCAGCAGTGAGGAAGGGCCTGGTGGAGAAATATGGGGGATATCCTCTACATTTAACTTGGGTTTAGTTGTGCTATCTGTACAGTCCGTTGAGCCTTCCTGCTCACTGACCGGTCCATCTTGTTTACCATCATCATGATCATGTATGGGTTCTTCGTTACCGACAGATTCACTCTCGTTTTTGGATTCTGGTGGTGTAGAATTCAAGTCTGCACCATCACTGTCTTTCTTCTCTTCATCACTAGTATTTTTGTGTTCATCTTTACAAGAAATTGTCTTTTTATCATCAAGTTCCGCTTTTTCTTTAATGACTGATACTGCCTTGTCCAATAGGCCTAGTTCACGAGCCGGAGTTCGGCCATACAAGCAATCTAGACACATCGAATGAAGACATGGCAAAAGTTTCAATGGCTTCTCGAGAGAAGTAAATTTCGAACCACATTTTACACATTGGTTAATCATGGTTTTCAAATTCCACATAATGTGTACACTATAATGAATCTCCTATATAATTAACACATCGGAGAGAAGACAAAAAGAAATGCTAAGTTCCCACCATGCGAATGCACTAAATTTAATTTCCGTCCTACTTTCGATCTGTGAAAAAAGTATAACGTCCTTTCTGATTGGTCGGTTTTGTTTTTGCGAGTTTGCACCACTGATTTAGTTTATGCATACAACATTATTTATTATCTGCCATTGCTGTGAAAATGGTATACAAAAAAATGTAAATGGCGTGCAATTGTGTTTATATTTATACAGGAATGACTTATACTTCACCCCTCGATCATAAAAAAAAGAGAGCTACACGCGGCGCGCCCCCCAGCCAACGAATAATAGAACCTTGATTGATCTCACTGACTACTTGAAACTGTCGTTGGTGAGAACCAGTCTAGGGCGGTTGAAACCGGTTGGAAGCGGTATTGGTGAAGTTTTCCACTTTATCTAGCTGAAACTACCTTGACCGCTGCAAAGAAAATTTAGGCCGGGCTTGCGAGCGGCATGATTGGCGCAAATCCAATTATTTTCCCAGGCCTGTGCGCTGGAGTGACGCTCTGTATTGGTCCTGTAACTTTGCACTAGGCCTACGTTTCTGGCATTTGCCCAACACTTGTCATTGGAGCATGTTACAAACACGTATTTTTTTAGAAGAGGAAGGGTGGGGAATATTTATTTTACTAGGCAAACTGCCAGTCATTGAGCCTAGGACGAAAATGAAATGTCAGAGAAAATGTCACATGTTCATATTATATCGTGCGATAGTTTATCTTATCTTGCCTAAAAAAGAGCTCTTCCACTCTTCCATATTAGCCATAGCAAAAAGGTTTTGGGGTTTTAAAGATATGTTTAAGGGATAGTAAAGATTATGAGTTATTTTTTTTTATTTTTTTGTTGTTGTTGCCCTACTTATTATTTTCATAATTATTTTTTTTGTAATACGAGTAGTCTATTTCCAGGGGCGATTCTGGGTGGGAGTTAGGTTGGTAAAAAATTGAACATTTGCATTTTTTAAAGAAAAGAAACAGTGCCGTTGCTAGGGATTTGGGGGCCCGGGGGGCTTGGCCTCTTTCGGGGCCCCTACATTTTGACATTTTACATTATCACATAAGAAAAAAACAATTCTGACACTACTTTGGGGACTTTCGAATTTGGACCCCCCCCCCCCCCCCTCCCCTAGCTACGCCACTGAAAGGAAACTTTGATGGTTGAAATTAAGTTAGCATGCTACTGTATTGTGTTATACTAGCGCCTCATTGAATTCTTACATGATTTCTAAAAGGATGATACAGAAATGAAAGTCCAAATACAAGGGTCCTGGCTGAATTTTTAGTGGGGTCCGGTTGAAGACCATATAATCTGTAAAATATACTTCTTGGAAGGCGGAAGGGGGGGGGGGGGAGGCACTTTGCATGCCTGCCTCCACTTTTATTTGACACTTCCTTTATTAATCTACAGAGGTGGTGAAGTGACGACAGTCTCTTGTATGGTAAAAGATGATAAATGATAAAAAGCCTAGGCCCATATTATTTTACGATTTTATTTATAGTCTACATACTTGTCTTAATTAGCATCTACGGTCTACTTCATAGTATTGCATTGGCGTAGCATCAAGGGTGGAAACATTTTGAGGTGTAAACAAATGTAAAGTATCCCGTCGGACCAAATTAATCCATAGGGCCGGTGAAACAGCGTTCGCCAGTTTCTGTGGCAACGGCATACTAGGTAATGGTGTGGCCAGCACTCTGCACAGCCGCCTTTACTTACCCCAACTAAGGTCAGGTACCCATCAGAGGTGGGTAGACTCAGGGACACCCTCCAGACCCGAGAAAAAATCCTAGCCTGAACCAGGATTCGAACCCAGAATCTTCGGTACGCCGACCGAACGCCCACCGTGCCCCCTTTTTGAGGTGTAAGTTGCAACAAAATTATCAATTTTTTTAATTATAATCCTTTGCATTAAAAAAATTGTTTTGTTATTATCACTATTTTCACAACATAAGCGACAGCTCCGTATCAGGCAGCAAAAACCCTAGCGACGCCAATGCGTAAAAGTTAAAACCTTGCTATATGTGCAATTTTAACACAAAGACAATTTTTTTTTTATAATCATGACTTTTGTTAAGATGTAAAGCTATAAGAATTCTAAGGACCTCATTTGACACAAAGTTCTATAGACCTCATGAAATATCTCGGAAACCACAATAACCTTCATTATAAAGACACATTATAGCTCATCTTTTAACTTAAACTAAGAGACGTCATCTTTTCAGAGATTTTTGGCTTCCTACGATTATCAGTAAGTTTTTTTTTTGTGTGTGCTTTAAAAATCCCCTTTAGACCAATTCGATATATAGAGCCTATTAAGTAGTGTTCACGCGTTTTCATACCCACTGCTTACTAAAATATTAAGGGATTGAGTGGCCAGACAGAACAATGCCAGACGCATTTACTTATCACCAACTACTGTCAGGTACTCATCCGAGCTGTAGGGATTAGTCTAGTATTTTGATATGGGTTCTTAGTCTCAGAAGTTTACAGAATGTCCTTGAGATAGAAGATTATTAGGTCCTTGACACAAAACGCCTTCAGGTCTAGAACCGTGGGACATCATCTTGATACTTCTAGATAGAAGATTATTACGTCCACTAGGCCCAAAACTCCTGCAGAGCGACAGGGATCCGTCGGTGGCAGGGATAGAACCCGTGACCTGTCAGTTGGTTTTTGGTTGACGGTCCGGTGCACTAACCGCTGGACCAGCCGGATAATACAGTCCGATGTGTTAGCCCAGGACTAGTAGGGATTTCAAATGACGTTGAGTTGTTGGTATTCATGACTAGGCCTATTTTATGAAACCCATTTAATGCCTAAATGGCAATCTGGACGAAAAATAATTCATGTGAAATTGCGTCATAGCATATGATAATCTATAGGTATTTTTAAAGTCCATCCAACTATATATAGGCTACCCCTATTGAGAATTACTGTAGGCCTATACTCTATACTACTGTAGATTACTGTATTTTTAGCATATTGATTTTAACGACGTCGTTTTATTATAGTCTCTGAAATTATCAGGAAATGCATTATCTGTGATATTCTACTGGATGTCCTTATACTCACATGTCAGAGCTGCAACAAAGCCTGTTTATTGCTGATTAGGACTCCATAGTCACATGGCAAACACTGCAGGGCTGGTTTTGATCCACCCAATAGGGCGCACGAAATATTATTTAAATTTTGTCTTTCGAGACTCGAGAGCCAATAGTAAATGAATGAATGATATGTTACTAGAAGACGTGTCGTGGAGACACCCTCGCTCTCGCCACTGGCACCAACTTGATCTTGTCCTAACTAGAAGAGCGGATATTGGCAGCATCCTCCTCACACGTAGTTACCATAGTGCAGACTGCGACACTGACCACGCCCTCGTGGCGAGTAAGGTGCGCCTAACGCCGAAGAAGTTGCACCACTCAAAGAAGAAGGGTCGCCCACCCATCAACACCAGCTGTGTCAGAAACCCCGAGAAAACCCAACAGCTCATTAGCATACTCGGCGGTGCCCTCAACGTGGTAACAGCAGATGACACGATCAACTCCAAGTGGCCACGCCTCCGCGACGCCATGTACAACGCAGCCATCACTGTTTACGGGAAGAGAGAGCGAAAGAAGGCTGACTGGTACGAGGCCCATTGGGAGGAAATGGAACCCGTGACAGAGGCTAAGAGGAAAGCCCTTCAGGCCTACAAGGCTAAGCCTAGCCTCAGTACACTACAAGTTTACATACTGCCAGGAGCAAAGCCCAGCAGACTGCCCGTCATTGCGCCAACACCTACTGGCTGAATATCTGTAAAAGCATTCAGACAGCTGCCGATACAGGCAACGCAAGAGGGATGTACGTGGGCATCAAGAAGGCAATAGGTCCTACCCCCTCTAAGATAGCCCCTCTCAAGTCCAAAATAGGCGAGGTTATCACCGATCCGGAAAAGCAGATGCAGAGGTGGGTGGAGCATTACCTTGAGCTGTACGCAATGCAGAACACTGTAACAGACTCCGCTCTCAGAGCGATAACAGACCTGTCAGTCATGGAGGAGCTTGACACCCCACCAACTGTGAATGAGCTCAGCAAAGCCATCGACCGTCTCGCCTGTGGTAAAGCACCTAGGAGCGACGGAATCCCACCAGAAGTCCTAAAGTGCGGGAAACCAGCCCTGCTACAGCCACTTCACGACCTCCTTTGCCTCTGCTGGGAACAGGGTTACATTCCCCAAGACATGAGAGACGCAAACATCGTCACTTTGTACAAAAACAAAGGTGACAGGAGCGATTGCAACAACTATCGGGGCATCTCCCTCCTCAGCATCGTTGGTAAAGTGTTCGCCCGCGTCATCCTTACCCGCCTGCAGGCCCTCGCTTCACGCATCTACCCAGAGTCACAGTGTGGCTTCAGGGCTGGTCCATCAACAGTGGACATGATCTTCTCACTACGCCAGCTCCAGGAGAAGTGTCAGGAACAGCAGATGCCACTCTATATAGCCTTCATCGACCTCACAAAGTCATTTGATCTGGTCAGTCGAGGAGGACTATTCAGCTTGCTGCAGAAGATTGGATGTCCCCCACACCTGCTTGCGGTGGTCAGGTCCTTCCACGACTACATGCACAGGACTGTTTTCTACAATGGCGCAACCTCCGGGGAATTTCCAGTTAGCAGTGGAGTAAAGCAGGGCTGCGTCCTCGCGCCTACACTCTTCGGCATCTTTTTCTCTATGCTCCTCCAACACGCCTTTAAGGACTGCAGCGAGGGTGTCTTCATTCACACCAGGTCTACACCATCGTCTCTCGAGACGGACGGATGCCAACAACAACAACAAGTAGACGTATATAGACTATTATATTAGATCGATATAAACTTATTATAAACATGTTCCGCAAACTACAAATTGGAACAAGTGAAATGTAGTATAAAAGAAAAGCTTATATTGTCAGCCAGTCGGTCCCTATAGGCTACATCCTTTTCCGAAATACCCGTTTCATTGGACACTATAAGTGCAGCTGAATCGACACCATGTAACAGTGTGAGTTTTGCTAGAAGTTGACTAATACTAATACGCACTGAATCTGAATACGACAAGTAGGCGAGTTTAATCTATATTCGTAAGTTATCTTTTTCTTTACTTGTCTATCCAAATTGACCCAAACAGTTGGGCGGTCATGGCGCAGGATAGGCCCACCTGGAGGGCAGGAATCAAAGAAGGTTCCCGGTTTGAAGGAGAGAATCGCTCAAGGGACAAGAGGTTGGAGAAAAATATGGTCCCCCTCCGCTGCATTCATCTGCAGCCAGTGTGATCGTGCGTGCCTGTACTTCCATGCTTGGCCTCTTTAGCCACATGAGGGCCTGCAACGGAAATGGATCGTCTCTCGAGACGTAAAATGCCACCGAAAAGTCTATCCAATACATTTATTTTTACAATTTTATTTACTAATTATTTACATAAATAATATTTAGTTCACAATTAAGTTATGAATTATTGTATTATCATTCACACTTAATATTTAAGATTTAATAGCTTGCTGGGAAGTGGGTGAAAATTAGCTTAGCTTATCTGTAGTGGAGAACAGTAAAAGTCAAGTTATAAGCTTTATAAAAATGTATTAACAATGGTAAATGAAGACTCAATGTGTTTCACTGATGTTGCGTCCACGAAACAACACGTGTGTTGCAATGAAAATATTAACACATTATTATCTATATAAAAAAAAAAAGGCCCAGGAAACAAAATAAGCTTTACAGCAAGGGCATCTTTGTGTGTAGGGTTGTGCCTTACACACGTCCGGGGCCATCCATATATGACGCCATGCGATTTTTGCCCATGTTACCCCCCCCCCCCCCCTCCCCCACCTATTTCCATCGATTCAAGTCGTCACACACAAAAAAGCAGACTTAACGGTACTTAACCTTCCAACAAGACGTCACATCCACATCAAGCTTCACACCCCTCCCCACTCCAAACAAAAACATATTTCCAAATTTAAAATTAGCATGGTTCATTTCAATTTTATTGTCGATGTCGTATACGAATTACAATAAAAAATTATATAGGTCTAATTGATGTAATAAATGAAGTGAAACTTTTTAAAGTGAGAATTTCATTTAGAGATGTACATTTTTTTAATGTGACGTCACATTGTTTAAACACCCCCCACCCCCCAGTCACATATCGTCACAAATGTTTGCCCCCCCCCCCCCCTTCCCTTCTTCACTTATTTATGGTTTGCCACTTTTCATTATCTACTATAATGCGAAATGGCTTTTTTGTATGTCGATGAAGGGAGATACAATTATTGTATATGTGTCATACTTAGTAGAACACGTCATACTATTAAGTAGAATAGATCAATATATCTATTAATAAGTAGAATAGATCTAGTCCCACAAAAAAAAAAAAGAGCACAGGTTTACTCCCACGTAGAAAGAAATTATTTAGCCCCTGGGGAAATGGTAGAATACCAGTGTTTATCTGCCAATTAGCAGACCAAAGATTTTTGACATCACCTGTAGAACGTACAGAAGCAGGACATTGAGATGTCCATCAGAATGGATCTTTGATGGGAAATTTTAACATAATGGGCCGTATTGCTGATGAGAGTTAACACCCTTGCCCCTTATACAAGTCAATCTTTTATGACTGACTTGTAAATTTACGAGTCAGTCATAAAAGATTGACTTGTATAAGAGGCAAGGGTGTTAACTCTCATCAGCAATACGGCCCATTAACTTTGTTTAAACAATTTAACGTTTAACTTTGAAAACATTGCACTTTTTTTTTTTAACTTACGGTCTTAAACTAGTCAAGAAGTGGACAAGCAGATGTCATGGCAACATTCTGAAAGGTGATACATTGATGATAAGTGTATCTGCGTGCAACGCCCTTGGCATTCTAATGACATTTTGAGTGCGTGTGCGTGCACGATTCCAGGGTTGCAGCATGCCACTTAGATCTTTAATTTTTTTTTACCATAGAAATATGTTTTTCATCTCATCTATCATTCCTAGGCTCGACCACAACAAAATAACAAACTATTTTATCTCATAAATGTTTTCTTTAAAAGTTTTTAAATGTCTATTTAAAACATGTATGTTTTTTAAGCTTGTATCCGAATCGATTTTTGTGAAGTTATTCATTTTTCGACATTCTTTGGACTTTCCGTTTATTATTAACTTCAATTTTCTACTTCACACAGATTAATTCGCAGCAGTTTAACTAAATGAAATTACCATTTAGCAGAGTAGCCTAATAGACCCAGCACTAGCGTTGCAGTCTAAATTTTGAAAGTTAAAATTCGGCTTATGATCGAAAGCCAATATCAGTTTCGGTTGAAACCGAAAGCTAACTTTTGGCTTCGGTCGAAACCGAAACTACACAGAAAGAGACCGTTCGGCTACTTTCGGCGCCGAAACCGAAAAAGAATTTCGGTCGGTCTCTAGTTTTTTTTAAAATATATTTTTAAAAATATATTTCTAACCTTTTCTAGTTTTTTAACCTTTCTAATCCATCAGTCGGCCTAGGGTATAACTTGTATAAAAATATTACAAACAACAATAGTTCTGTTCTGCCTGCATTTTTGTAATTATTCTGGTTTTGAAAAATAGATCTAGTAGTTATTTATTTTTTTTTACCTAAAATCAAATTGTCGTTTCCTATTGGGCTTGAATTATTCGATATTATGTTCATTACGCTGACTTTAAAACTTATTCATATATTATGTTCGACTGCATATATTAATGTTCAAGTTGTATGTAGTCTAAACTAAAGGTATAAGTATAAGCTTAGATCTACTACTAAACACGGATATTTTATAACTAAATCCTTAAGACATAGCCTTTATTTTTTTTCACCCTGACTTTTTTTTTACATAAGGCATAAATCAAACGCTTTCCTGGAAAAATCTCAATGGGCGTCCATGATCATAGGGCCGGTGAAGCAGCGTTCACCTGTTTCTGTGGCCACGGCATACTAGGGGATGTGTGGCCAGCACAATGCCCAGCCGCCTTTACTTGACCTCAACTACTGTCAGGTACCCATCAGAGCTGGGTAGACTCAAAGACACCCTACAGTCCCGGGAACAAATCATAACCTTCCCCGGGATTCGAACCCAGAACCTTCGGAATGCCAGTCGAACGCACCCCATGATAGGTCTACTATAGGCTAAATGTTAAGGAAATAGTATTAAGTTAAATTGGCTACTCACTCACTCATAGATCTATCTGTGTTGTGTTCTATTAAATTTTATTTTAATAGGTCTACTACAAAGTCCTTGTAAAAAAAATCAAAGTGGTAATAACCTTGACATAAGGGTTTCACGGAAATTCCGCGAAAATATATCTCAAATGTATTTTTTTGCAGTCAGTTCTGTTCACATCACGCTGAAAACCGTGGCTAACTACTGGCTGTTTATTTCTCTTTTTTCGGTAGATCCGTGCTTGTCATATCTAAATTGATAGAATATATTCACAAAAAGAATGATGTTCATTTCTACTCGGCTTGATTGATAGAAAGTACTAAAAGAGTTGAAAGACGGAGATATAGCTGGCCAAGCAATCCTAGCGCCACCTAGCTAATAACGTCAGCTTGCCCAACGCTAACACGGTAAACATCATAGTCAAATATTTTTGTTTAAATGGAACGGAGGGTGGGGTCGGGGGGGGTCTTAAAGTCAGAGGAAAGAATGGTGTGAGCGCTTGTTAGTTTACAATAACATCAAAATAAGGATATGATAATAATATGAAACTTTTCATTAAAATGGAGGGGGGGGGGGGGGAAACGCTACCCCATCTCTTTTATTTTTGGAAGCTCATTGACCTACATCCTGGCATCATATTAAGCTAAAACCATAGACTATAATAAGATGGACCGCTTATATCAACTTTTTTTCCGTGCGAAACCAATAAGGCTGTCTTAAATTAATTTTACGCTCCTGGTCATTGTTTCTTAAATGTTTCCGCTTTATACAACTTTCGATTTTAGTTTTAATTTTTCATTGAGAAAATCGAAGCGATTCAATAAACCGGAAGTGCAAAGGAAACAACGATTCGGAAATTCTGAAAATCAGTGTTTCGAGTCACCATATAGCAGAAATACTAAAGCAAGCGGTCCATGCATATTATTATTATTATTGTCTATGCTAAAACGTGTCACATATACGTTTTACTAATGATAACACACTATCTCAAATTTTCAGCACCCTTCCACCCTCAAGATGGATCGAATCAGTTTGTACTTGGCTTTATATTCAACTTTATAGTGCGCATGTTAAAACTTTACTTTTTTTTTTTCTATTCATGTGTGACTGTGTGGCAAATGACAAAATCAGAATGTGAACAGACCTATATAACAAACGACATAGCCTATAGATCTAATACAAATGATTTATACGATAAAAAAATATTATAGAGACTGTTTTGTTTTATTACGTATTGTTGTCAACTATAGATCTAAATTGTTCATAAAATTAATCTTTGCAAAGTCATTTTATAGCAGCCTGCTAAAAGGTTTAATAAAATTTAAAAATTAAAACTACAAAAACGGATAATCAATAATTTTGTTTTCTTGCTTTGTTTCATTTCACATTAGGCTTCAACATTTTCTAATATTGAAAAATATACTTATGATATTTCGTTCTCTCGAATATCTAGTATAATAGACCCCGAAACAGCTGGCGCGGTGACCTGGACCTCAGGGTCGGGATGGCTGGAGAGCCCTTGTTGGTGGCCTTTGTCCCGAGATGGTTAGTAGGCGTAATAAGTACGTAAGTATTGCATCAGGCAAGATGAACATCTGTTTCTAAACTTAAACCTAATAGAGATGTGGCATTCTATGGCATTCAGTTGACCTCATTGCATGGTTGTAACCTGTTTATTTTATAGGATTTTAAATATCCAATCATTTGTTACATGGTCCTAATATTATTTTTGAGCATCTGATCAAATACTTTTAAATTTATTTTTTTTGTTGGTAAAATATGCAGATTTGTTGAATGGTTTATTATAATTTTTATCTAGAATTACATTTTATAAGTGCTTGGAGCTTCCAAGGGTCTAAATCTTGCCCTAATCTGCTCACTACAAAGCCAGAGATGACCCGATCGGAAAACCCTTTGCACAACTTGCACAGTCCATTGCTACACCTCTACTTAGAGGCGTATTTAGGCACGTTCCACATGTTCCTATGGAACAGGGGCCCCCACACAAAAGGGGCCCCCACTCATTCCAAAATAAACAAAATAGTATTTTCTTTCGGCAATTAGAACAGTGCATGTTGTAGAAGCGCACAATGAACAAATACTGTGAATGTGAAATCACATTTGATTGTTAAGTGACACTGACAGGGTCGAATCCACGAAGGGCCCCCCCCCCACATAAATTTGGCCTTTGGGAACAGGGCCCCCACAATCCTGAATACGGCCCTACCTCTACTCCACAACCATCTTGTCTTATCCATAAAGGGAAATAAAGAATTAATATAAATGTGTCCGTCCCATGTTGGAAACAGAAAGACTTCTTCTTAGAATTAAGTCGATATGGCATTCTGAGTATTTTATGCCATTATTGTGTATTTCCACGTTTATATTTAACTGTATTGCTTTATGTTTTATGACTACTTAGATTTCTAAGTATTTAACTAATTATTTTACTATTTGGCTACTCAACGTGTTTTTTTTAACCAATGGTGATCAAACCGTACATAATTTTAAATGTGTTCCTAATTAGTTTTAATTGTTGACTTTTTTGTTTCCTTTTTCTTTAGTTGAAATTTTCTTCAGGACTAAAGATGATCTATAATTTCATCTAGATGAATTTCAGCCTCCCAGTGGAACAAAACTGAATAATAAGATTATGTAAATACACATAATCGAATAAACATCCATAAAAGAACACCAGCACACTCTAATCTAAGGGAGCTGTGTGCAGAATAAAGCAAGTTCTGTTGAGCTTGAGGCTTGAATATCAATAAATGTTTATATGCAAGTAGACTAAGTGCGATGTTAAGAACATTTTCGGGGGAAAATAAACGATGTTTGAAAATGGGGGTGCTAAGTACAGCACGTGATTACTGTTTGGTTTGAATAACTCTATAAACAAGGACTGTCATACGATTTTAGCTCTTATGGAATTTGTCATTAGTCTAATACTCAGAAAGGTCAACTGAAATCTTTTTTTTTCTTTTTTGGTGTCTCTTTAATTAATAGTCTGTTCATGACAAAATCTCTATTAGGAGTCTAAATTTTTTTAAAGACATCCTACCCATCTTAGCACCGACCTACCTTACTGGGATAACTGAAAGCAATTATTATTATAGTTACATTTTCCGTTGGGAGTTAACAAGAGCACTTGGAAAGGGTAAAAAATGGTGGGGGGGGGGGGGGGTGAAGAAGAACCAAACGTATTTATGTCTATATTAAAATTAATCCCGGTAGAAGTCCACACTATTTAAATGTCAAAACGTTAGACTATTCTTATTTTACGGTCATTTTACGGTCAAATATTAAAGTTCTAACTCAGTCTAACTGGCAAGCCAAAACTTTGCAAACGCACTGGCCAGGAAGACTAGCAAAGAGCCTAGCCAGGCTGCTGACGTACGCGAGATTTGCAAAAATTCTAGGCGTGCAGCGTTAGTGGCTACGGGGTTCACCTCCACAAACATTGTTCAACAGGGAGGGAGGGGCGCATTCCTTTTTTTTTTTCAGCACGCCAGATGTTCGCCTAGCCCTAGGCCTATTATTACCGCCTCTTGTTCGGCCGCTGACCTTGCTGCTCGCACAGACGCCTACACAGCGAGTCAGCCGGAAAGAACCGGGCAAACCGGGGATGGAGTGCTGTTTTCTGTCCCGTTCACATCCATTATTTGGCACGTAGGCCCATTATGCTTAATAGCTAAACAAATTCACTAAGCTCAGGGAGACTAGACTACGTCAGCCCTAAATAAGTTATAAAAGCATTTAATTTGTAGTTATTGGCATATACATTTGTTCGTAATTAAAAATATTGATAGGTCTACTGTATTCGAGTCATATTATTTTCAACGAAGCACGCACCATCGGCACCATACCCCCCCCCCTCCCCGCCCTGTGTGACGGGTCACGTCCCAACAGATCCATACATTTTTTTCGCCTTGTCCATTGACGTAATACTGTTGGCTGGGGAACTGATCGATTGTGGTTGCAGACTAAACGTGTCATGGGGGCCTCGTGACATCATGTCACACCCTCACAAACACGCGGTATACGTTTCCTTTCCCACTCCATAGTGTAAGGCCTATCCGGCTGACATATGACCTTGGGCGGCGTGTCAAGGCCTTGACGGCCTAATTAGAGCTCGCTGGCAACCGTCTTTCACGCTTGAATGGGTTATATTTTTTAACATTTTTAAAACTGTTGCCTAGCAATAGGGGATAACAAGTGTACTTGCGCGCATTGCTTACTGTCTAAGAGAAAAAAAAAACAACTTTTTAGCTAGATCTAAATGTTCGGGAAATAATTCTTCTCACGTAGCTGTTTTTTTTTTTTTTTGGCAATACTTTTTTACTAGTCTAGTGTTTAAAGGGCTACACAATTAAACCATTAGGCGCCTACATAAGGCAAGTATAAGGAGAGCCCAGTAGGCCTATAGAAGGCATAGACAGGTCTACAATTGAACATGTAGGGGAGAGTGGGGAGAAATGGCCCACCAAATAGTCTTTCTTGATAAACTGTGTCTAATTTATACAAATATGTATATTTAACTATGAAATTGTAATAGATGTTAGTCTAGCCTATAATACAAGTTAATATACCTTGTTTATCCCTTAATTATATATAGATTTATAGATAATAAATAAAAATTGATGTACATATAGGTGGGGAGAAATGGCCATAGCATGGGGAGAAATGGCCCACTAGGTAGGGAGAAATGGCCCTGAATGCTTTTTTTTGCTATTTCCTACCATTTAGCTTTTGAAAAGTAGGCTATATGTAAACTGTATCTTAGCATGAGCATTTTACATATTTAGTAATATAAAAAAAATGTATTTAGTCCACTTTTTCATCCCGTTGAATGCTATGGTATTTGGAGTCCTTTTAAAATCTTGACGTTTGAATAGAAAAATTATAATTTCATAATTAGACATTTAGAAATAACATGTTGGTAAAGTCTATTTAATATTCATAGTTGTTATAATCATATTAATCATAGTTTAAAAAGCAATAGATTGCATATACTTACTATAAACTATATATTGGGCTACATTCACTATTATTGGCTATTGAATTTGTAATGATAAAAAAACAATCTTTAAAAAACACAATAGTTTCTAATATCAAAATATATTTAATTAGTAATTTAAATTATTATCAATAATAGTGGTAAATTTAAATTAATTTACTATAAAACAGTTGTTTTAAAAGGATAGTTTGCTAAAAAAAAAGTTAGTTTTATGGGTGGCCATTTATCCCCACAAATTGTGGGCCATTTCTCCCCATAGGGGGGTTGTGATATAAAAATATTTTTAAAAAAATTACATGATATAAAAGATAATTTAAAATATCATATTGTTATATCTAAATAATTGATATATTAAGAAAATGAATTACCAATTATTAGGACAAAAAAAGCTTAATTTTGATAAAAAAATGTAAAAGTTCAAAAAGTATATTTTTTTAACATAAAATTTCAAACATATCCAGTCCAACAATTATTGAACATTTCGCCCGGAAATTGGTGGAGGCCCATAAAAAGAATGTACTTAATACATTCATTTACATCCTAAACATTAAGGTCCAGCAGTTTTGGATATAATAGGGGTGGGCCATTTCTCCCACCTGGCCATTTCTCCCCACTCTCCCCTATGTTAAAAGTCGATTCCATAATGTAGGGATATGGCATTTGAGTCGATGGGTTTTGTGTAGATGTGTAGGTAGCCTAAAGCTAAAAAATTGATGGAATGTTTTGTCATCGGCAACGAGACTGTGTGCCAAGTTTCATCTCGTTGGGGTAATTGGAAGTGACTCAATTAGCCAAAGATTTTGCCACCCCGTAGGCGTAGTCACAGAAGAAGGGGGGGGGGTGTCGGAGCATAGGGTGCGATCCAACCTCGTCAAACTCCCCATATTTTACTTTTTAAATATTTGTATGTATTAGTTAAACAATAGTTCTTAAAGGAAAAGTGTGCACCAGTTCAGAACTAGCCTGCTATTGCCCCCCCCCCCCCCCTCCACACACACATATATTCGTACACTATTATAAATTCCCCTTGCGCTTTTGACCCCATCCCCAGTTCAATTGTATACTAATATATAACTTTCCTTGCCCCTCCACCTACCCATACCTTGTACTATTTGACTCCCTCCCATCTTGCAATTCTGGCTACAATTCCACACACACAAGTTGCACATATATTACCCCCCCCCCCCTTTTTCTTTCCCAATTAAAATCCTGGCTTCGATACTGATTATATGTCCCCCCCCCCTCCCCCATCCCCCGAACCACCACAATGACATTGGCGTAGCCAGGATTGCAAGGTGAGTGGGAGGCATAAAATTTTCGTTGACAAAATTTGATAAAAATAGTAATTTATTTAAGACAAGCTAAATTCCCCGGCGTTGCTCGGTAAAAAATAAATAAATATATATATAATTACTATTTACTGAAAACATTTAGGAAAATAATTTAAAATAAATATTGTAATCGGGTTAAAAATAGGCAAGTCTTTTTATTTAACAATAAAAAATTAGGACTAAGTTGAGAATCGAACACCCGTCTCCCGCATGTATAAAATATAATTAACTTATTAGATCTTATTAGATCTGACTTTCTGTCAACATATTTTAGGAAAGATTTACAAAATGCAATAATGTTAATCTAAATTGCCCGGCTTTTACTGGGGAAAATTGCCATATAATATAGGCTTTTAGCGACAGATACAAAAAAATAAAGCTATATTATAGGCCCTAATAATTGTACAAATATTATTATTTACTGAAAAAGATGTAAGAAAGTCCTTAACATTAATATTGTAATCGGGTTAAAAAAGAACATGTCTCTTTATTTAACAAAACGTTAGCACTATCCTTGCATGAGAATCGAACACACGCCGTCTCCCACATGCGACTAAGCAGTGCCGTATTTAGGCATGTTCCACATGTTCCATTGGAACAGGGGCCCACACACAAAAGGGGCCCGCACACATCCAAAAAATATTTTGATGTGACATCCCCATTCTTTCGTTGAAAATGTGAAAACAAAAATCATTTATTACCCTACAATTTTAAGCGCTCCAGTCCAACCAAGCTAAGCGCAACATAAAAAGCATTTATGATTTTACAGAATGTAACATGAATTAACGTCATTTTCCTGAGGTATGGCTATGTGGAAGGAAAGGGCAGGCCATGAGGGGCCCCCACATAAATTTGGGAACAGGGCCCCCACAATCCTATTTACGGCTCTGCGTCTAAGATATAATTAGGCCTATTAGATTTTAGTTACTGAATACATTTTAGGAAAGCTTTTAGTCTTGAAATTCTTTACAATCTTAAAAATAAAATAAAAATATTAATGAAAAAAAAAAAGGTAGAAAAAGACAAAAAGTTATCAGTGGCGAATCTAACCCAGGTCGCCCACATGGCTATAACCACTCAGCTAGGGAGGACACATGCCGAAAGCGAGATCGCAAAAGTACAATTTGAGACAATAAGGTCACGTTTCTTTAAATTAACAAATGGGGATCGGAATTAATATAGGCCCTTATATAGACTATATACTAGATGGTATGTAGGGAAAGATCTGTACAAAAACTGTTGACTTAATTGATGGACAATCCCATTGTGTGATATAAACACGACCTGGATATAGATCTACAATATTGTAAATTATAAAATACGATAGTAACAACAAACAACATCATATTTAGACGGCAAAAAAACAAAAAAACAAAAAATTCGCGAATTGAAGCATTGCTCAAAATTGTATTGCCAATACAAGACTTTCTATGAGCGTTGGAGCGTTGTCGTGGCATTGACTTCATCAAATTGCTCTCAGACCCGTATGTTGATTTTTAAAGGCACTTATTCACACGCTTTTATCGGCATTATGATGGGAAGGGGACAGGGAGTAGACGGGCAGGGAGTAGACAACGGTTGGATAGCCTATAGGGACACGGGTTCACCCAGGATGCATCGTTTTCTGAGAGGGGATGGAATATGAGACCTGAAAAGAAAAGTACATTTATCTTTAAATCTTTTGGACGTAATTGAGTGGTTAAATACACAAAAATTCCCCAATTTATTAATCCGATATTCAAAGGGTGTGTGTAGACCTCCTGCCCCCCCCCCCCCCCCAAGAAAAAAGGTGTCGGATGTCAAAAACCTCTAATAGCTGAAATTAATTAACTGGAACTTATGGTACCTACGGCTTAGTTATGATTTTTTTTTTAAATTAAAATTTTGCTTGTTTTTTCAAAATCTTTTTAGTAAGCTTATATTATACCGGTATGTATAGGCTATGTAGGCCTATGCTGGTGTGTGCTGGTCTGGGTGAGCATTTATCACAGAAGGACTAGATCTCGAGAAGGTCCCTGGGTCTAGCCATCTTAACATCAATTAAAACTTTAATAAAAATGCAAGACTAGATTCGGACCACGGATGAGCGTAGGACGCAATAATCTTCTTTATAGAAGGGTGGACGTCTGTAATGCATAAAAAGAAGAAGATGCGTACAACAATGGCCACAAAATTCCTTATTATTTGCAGTGAATCAGATTAGACCATGTGTGTTGTTTGGGTAGTGGAGGAGGTGGGGGGGGGGGGGGGGAACGCCCTAGATTTAGATTTATTTTGGAGTTGATATCGATATCACATGTAGTGGTATTGAAAAAGCATGTCATTGTCAAAGGATCGAAATTCTGACGTAAGCCTAACCGTTCTTTATTTCATGTATTGTTGTTCTTTTTAAAAAAAATCTTTTTAATGTACGGTCCTCTATAAATAAAAAGATATTTTTTTACTCTTTTAGTTGGGCTTACCCACGCTTTAACCTTGTATTCTGTCCGACTAGGTCTAAATTAGAGACATAGAATGGGTATATTTATATTCTGTGATATTCAAGTTCAAGGCAACCCACACTAATCCGAATGTCTGGTAGCCTACTAAGGTTAAGGACGCGCACATCCACGATAACCAAGATCTTACATGGATTTCTCTCTTTGCATAGAGAATACGAAACTTGTTTTTATCTCTGTCTTTACAATTACACGACAATAATGTAGGGGTATTCTATTAGCATGTGGTATTATAATATTCTGAGTTATAATTTAATGTTGGTGGCGTATGGTTGCTTCAGTCTTAACAATAACGGTGTTTAATTTTGTCTTTATATCTTGTCTTATAAGTTGGCCTACAATTAAGTTACAGACGTTCCTTCTATGCAGAAGATTATTATGCTCATATCTCATACAGGGCTTCAGGGATGGGACAGCGGTAGGGTTAGAATCTAGAACTAGAGCCGGAGTCGTCGTGTTAACATTCCGGAGTAGGCTACTATAACTATAAACTAACATATTTGTGTATATAAACTAACAGTTGCTTTTATAACAAGAGGTTTCTGAAATAAACTTCAATATGAAGTACCGGATATATATAGGCCTACGTACAATTGATGTGTTCCGGATTCCGGATACGGCTATTTTCTAATATTGCTTACCGGATTTCAGATAGGCCTACTGTTTTTTTCCATAGGCCTACTCTGTTGACTGGATTTCAGAACAGGATTCCGAAAGCCACATAGGGATTTTGGAGGGACTTTCTTGTTAAAAGCCTAACGTTGTGGACCTTGAACTACGGTTTGGGAAATACTCAGAAAAACAGACATTAAAACGTTTTTCTTGCTGCAAATGCAAGAGCAAACTCTTATAATCTCACTAACTTTCCGATGGGCACCTGGGCATGGAATGTTTGTGCTTCAACCATTCGCCATCACTGCGTATGACCCATGTTGGTGCTACAACCATTCGCCATCACTGAGTGTTACCCATGTTTGTGTTTCAACCATTCGCCACCAATGTGTACGACCCAGTATGTATTTATATGCTCTTAAATCCCTGTAAAAATATATTGAATAAAACAAGATGGGACCAAGTCGCCATTATAAGGAGGCCCACAAAATTGATGACAATGTTAACTGTCTTAAATGCGTGTATTCTTGTTTGTAAAGTAAAGTACCCTTCGGACCAAACTGATCATAGGGCTGGTGAAGCAGCGTTCACCAGTTTCTATGGCCACAAGGGGATGTGTGGCCAGCACAATGCCCAGCCGCCTTTACTTTACCCCAGCTAATGTCAGGTACCCATCAGAGCTAGGTAGACTCAGGAACACCCTCAGGTCATGTGGAGAAATCCCGGCTTCACCAGGATTCGAACCCAGGACCTTCGGATCGCCAGTCGAACGCGCCGTCGCTCGGCTACCGTGCCATATTCTTGTTTGTTAGATCCTCCAAATAATTTAATTGATTTGTAGTTGTCAACAGATTGAATCATTAGTAGAGCAACAACATCCTTTGTGAAAAAAAAAAGTGGGAGGGGGTTTTATTTCCCGGAAAAGACATTAGAACCGTTTATGGAGTTTCGAATTTATAATAATAGGCCTAATTTTATTAATGTATCCAAAAGAATATGATAATTTTTTTTCTTTCAAGGATTAACCAGACGTTGACATTTTTATATGACATCTGCCGAAAAGTGTTTTGTATGTGTGTTTGTGTCAACAACAAAAACAAAAAATCGAACATAATAGCGTCTGCCTGTGTCATCATCAATATCAGTCAATGTAGGTCTAAGCATATACTCCTGTACTCATAGTGAACATGTGTTCACTTTGTGGGGATTACAGGTTTATGACCCATAATGTAATTCTAGATTAATTTTTTTTGGGGGTAGGGGGGGGTATATATACCTACACGTCAATCAAAGTCTAGACATTATAGGTATGCAGTTTTCTCGTGGTGTTTACCGTAAGTGTGTGGGATAGTGGGATAGTGGTTAAAATAGTAGAGAGAAGTAGAGTCTGACCCGTCTAGCCTACTTTTAAGTGTACTAATGTTGTAAAAAAAACCTAATAATAATGCACGCGTTTGTGTGTGTGTGGACGGGGGAGGCGAGCTGTTGCCATTTCCCTCCCCTGCCTTCCCCCCTTCTGACGCCCATGCATGCCTGGTTTCTTGCTAATTTTGTAAACCGCTACATTACACTCGCAGCTACCACTCGAACACTGAACAGCCATTCTCTCGAAACGATAGAAGAAAAAGACACCAACTATTGAGTGGTCCATACAGCTATAGGGCTATAGTGAACAAGCTCAGCTTAGATTTCAAAGTTTCACGGCTCAACACACTCAAGTGGAAATCGATAGTTTAACTAGACATTTCTGAAGTTCAACTTTCTCTGTCTGGAGGAATAAAGACACCTCTTCAGATACCTCGGTAATGTCTGGGTTGCTATGGATACGCAACAAGATTAACCCCCAAATGAGATCCAATAAAAAACAATTGAACTGAAAAGTGAAGGCACTCATCCTTTTTGCAACATTTATGTTTGTTTTGTTTTGACTAGTAAACAAGCAACAACAAACAAAGTACAAAAACATATTTCTTTCTCCATGCTGGTAGTCTATGAGAAAGAACAACTAAAATCTCAATTTTCGTGATTCAGAGAAAAACTAAAAATCTCAATTTCGGTGAATATAAGTGAATAAAAAAAAATTATTGGTGAATAAGAAAAACATTAACATAAAGTAGGTCTATTTCCAACCTTAATTATAACGAATAAGAAAAACAAATCTCGCTTTAATGAGAAAAAAGGAACAAAAAAACAAAAACTCAAAATTGGTGAATGAGAATCCTATATAATATAAAGACCGTGTTTTCTAAACATAAACGAACATCGATAAACTGTTATTGGCATCTAGATGACGCGTGTCATTTTGGATTAGTGGCACTTGAAAGCCACTTTACGGTAAGAACAGCAAATACTTGTAGCTTAGTGCGTGCTTAAATTACATCTAGGCTAATGTTATAAATATAGGCCTATGTGGCATCCACTCATTGTGACGCTAGACCTATAGGCCTAACTCTATACTCTATACTCTATAATCTATAAGAATGCTTCACTCACGCAATTTTCGTTTAAGATTTTAAAAAAAGTGGATAATTTTTTTTTTACTTGCAGGTCTAGTCCAAGGATCAGGCAACCTATGGCGCGCGTGCCAGATTTGGCACACAGAGCGATTTTTAATGGCACGCGAAAGACCCCAAAAAGTCAATTCAGGCTTTTTTTCGTCGAGAAATTGACTGCTAGAGTAGTATGAACTTTTAGCTGTTGGCACGCTATTATCAAAAGGTTACCGACCTCTGTTAAGACCCAAAACTCATGCAGGGCAGCATGATCGGTCGGAGGCAGGTATAGTACCCGCGACGTGTCGGTTGGCTTTTGGGCCTTTTGGTTGACAGTTCGGTGAACTAACCGCAGGACCAGTCAGCCTCATAATTTCTTTTTACTAATCTCTTTTTTATCTTGAAAAATGAAGAATTATATACTATGTACGTCCAGAACTAGTTCGAGGATTTAAATGTGGTAGCTGAAATAGAGATGGACAGACTGAGGTGGGCAGGCCATCTGGAAAGAATGGCAGAACAGTACAACACCAGAGGCCAAGAGGGAAGAGGTTTAGTGGCAGACCAAGACAAAGATGGATCAAAGCTGTAGAGAAGCAGATCTACAAAAGCTTGTTGTGTGGGCATATGGTGTAGTAAAGTCGTGGAATAGGCCCCAATAATATAAAAGAAGGTGGGTGGAGCAGGCGGCCAAAGCCCAACATGGGCTGCAGCGCCACGGGGATGGATTTTTGATATTGAAAGAGTCTTTTAAAAAATTATTCGTCTGCAATAGTTTAAATATGAACTTTTCTCATGTATTATTGTGTGTGAGAATTGGAGTCGGACAGAAGTCTATAGAATTTTTAAAACATAGAAATAACCATAACAAAGAAAAGGTCTAAGTGGGTTTTTAAAAAGTTTTTCATTGCAAAATAAGCTCAAATATAGACCTAACTTGTCATAAATGTAGGCTTTTTGTATTATCTATACTAGAATCTAGATAGATGACGTAAAGAAACATTTAGTTTTTTGTCTTATGTTATAGATTAAACACACCTAGCGCACAGAAGATTATCACGTCCTACGCTTATCCGTGGTCAATTGAGTCTATTCTTGCATTTAGACTAATGTTTTAAATCATGTTTAAAGTTTTAATATTTCCTCCACAAAATGAGATTTTAAGATTTTAAATAAAGAATTTGCAGATTTTTTATATTTTATAGGGTAGGTCTACTATCTCCACTGACTCTTATTGTGACTAATCGCACTGAAAGTTAACATTTTTCGCACTCTGTCGCTGCATGGATCGCACTGCACATTCCTATTTACGGGAGATCATTACAAAGATTGTGTCATCAATGAGTCTGCGTGCTTCTTATCACAGTCTTTACTCATAGTTACTACACGCACACAAAAGGTAGTTTGGAGTAGGCTAATATAAATGCTACTGTGAATCTGTGGTGCCTAGCCTACTATATCTATGATTTAGTTTACAATCGGTGGCACAGCAAGGATTGTAAGCTGAGGCGTGGGGGGATGTAGACTACATAGGCATACCCAGATTCATTTTACAAATCTATCAAGACTCTCATATCTCTTTCTGTCCCCCCTGTCTCTCTTTCTATCTCTCTATCTCTCTATCTATCTATATCTATCTATCTATCTATCTATCTATCTATCTATCTATCTATCTATCTATCTATCTATCTATCTATCTATCTATCTGTCTGTCTATCTATCTATCTATCTATCTATCTAACTAACTAACTAATTATTTAACTATCTATCTCTATATCTCTATATCTATCAATCAATATATCTATCTCGACCTCTATATGTCTATTTGTCTGTCGGTCTGTCTCTCTCTTTATCTATGCATCAATAATAAAGAAAACAATAAAAACGTTAGAACAAATTCTAAAAAAAGAGCTGCAAGTTCATAACTATTGAATAATCCCAATTAACAAGAGTAGGCCTAACACCAATAGTCAAATCACTAAACCTAGAAACACTAGAGGACAGAAGGGCAAAGCGTAAAGTAGTAATAATACATAAGGCATTAAACTCTAATTTAGAAATACAACCCAACAACAACCTGTTGCAAAACTCAGATAAACAAAAGACAAAAACACATTCCATAGCCCTTATGCGCGAACAAATGCATATAAGTACTTTTTCTTCCCGAGTGGCATTCGGGCATGGAATAGGTTGCCTGAACAAACCAGGGAAACCAGTAACTTAACATCATTTAAAACATTAATATAAATGCAAGACTAGACTCGGACCACGGATGAGCGTAGGACGCAATAATCTTCTTTATAGAAAGAACGTTCGTTTTCTATTACGTATACCGGTAATTTTGCATCTGTATTATGATTCTAAATTCTCAAACATGAATTTCAATTAATCAGGAACCGAGATCTTCTAATTACAATTAGGTATAGAAATTTAGAATCTTTACTTTAGATCAGGGGTCGGGAACCTATGGCTTTCGAGCCAGAAGTGGCTCTATTGATGGCTGCATCTGGCTCGCAGACAAATGTTCGATTATTAAAAAAAAATGTTTTTTTAAGACTCCTTTAATCTACATATTAATTGCATTGCCGCACCAGAAGTCGCATTTATGGTAAGAAATACTCATTATTGATTAGCAATAGCATAACATTGTTATTAAAAAGATTTCAGAGACATAATTTGTGTACTCTTGGTGTTGAAATTACACAAAATGCACACATTTACTTAAATGTTTAGTTTTAAACATAATGTATGGCTCTCACAGAATTACTTTTCAAAATATGTGGTGTCCATGACTCTTTGAAACAATAAGGATCCCGACCCCTGCTTTAGATCATCATGCCTATATTTTGATTCCGATATTTTGTATTGAAGAAAGTACTTTGCGATTGGAATTTAAGATAACATTAAGGCGAAACTAGTTTTAGATGAAGATGACGTCATCAGTTTATGTGCTTTGAATTGTTCAGGAAATCATATTTATGCCAAAAATTTTCTACGACATTTTAGAAAAATAAACAGTAAGAATTTAAAATTTAAGTAACAAAACCATAATAACATAGCTCTCCTATAATGCACCATATCATAAGTTCAAGGTTACCTGGTTACCAGTATATCAATAAAATATAACAATAATACAATACTGTCAATACTTACAACTTACAATACTGAAACAATATTAACAATAAATCATTAAATGTCAATAGACAATAATGAGGCTATTCATGATATTGATAAACTGATAAAGATAAAAACAATAAAGATTGAATATTAAATTACCAATTTCTTTACTTAACCTGCTTTAGCCCACGAGTTTTTTTGGGTTCTTTGTGAAAGGTTTTTAAAGATCCATGTTAAATAGTAGGCCTACTTGTAATACAAATTCAATAGCAAAAAACAGTCTTGTTACTGTATAATTTAGCCTATATTCTATATTATATTATATTTATATAGATCTATATTGATTGACTCATTGAGTATAATTGAGTTAAAAGTTAAAATTGAGACTTTAAATTATTTTTTATGCATTTTATGCTTTACAGTAGGCCTACTTTACTAAAACTAAGAATGATAAGTAAAGAAGACAAGTTATAAGATAATGACATGCTCTACCTAATAGGCCCTACTCCTTTGTTTTAATTGCATCCTAGATGATAGATGAATGTTGAATTTTTTATCAAAGTGCCTAGATAAAGATAGAAGGAAGCGAAGAATATCCTGGCCTGTTTATAAAAATATTGCTCAATAAATTATATAGCCTATATATAGGCCAATCTAAGTGTAAACTAAACTTCTTATTAAATGATTGTCAAGTTTTAATATACAATCTAGAGTATAGAGCCTGATTATCACTATTAGTAATACTATTACTGTTGTGACATGTGTCTATTGTAGGCCTATATTATATATATTAGTACTTAATTTAGTAACTATCATATTAGGTTTGCCCTAACTTCAAACCGTTGGTGTTGAGAGATCGGCAAAACACTCTGCTCTCGTGCCATACTTAGCACGCAGAGCAATTTTCAATGGCTCACGGATGACCACCAAAAAGGCTATTCAAGCCTCTTCTACATGGAATTAAGTGCTAAAGCAGTATGTTGGCACACTCAATGAATTAGAAATCCCACTTTGGCACACTATTATGAAAAGGTTGCCAACCCCTGTTGCAAAGCATTATGATTGATGATTGTAATTCGGTTAACAAAATTAAATTTATAAGGTGTATATCATATTATATATGTGCTGTATACTGTACTGCAGGCTAAAGCTATGGCAGTGATCAGTGATGGCTGATGCTTTGTACAAGTTGTTTTATAGAAATGTTAATTTTTCAGACATAACAATCCTGGGTGGAGCAGCTTTGAACCATTCATTCAGCTAATATCAATAGGACTACCTTACTGACTTACAGAATAAGCAATGTAGCAATATTTTGAAACAATATAAAACAAATGATAGCAATAACTTTTTTTTTTGAATAACTAAATATTACACTTTGGATAGTAATTCAATTGGGGGAGAAAAAAAAAAGCTAGACTTAAATAGTTACAATTAATCAGAGACAAACATAACTACTCCCTATCCTGTATCATATTTCTACTCGTATATTATTCATTGTCATATTCAATATTTTCTTCTTTTTCTTTGTTCTCAAATGTTATGATGGGGAGGATTCAGACAACAAGTCCGATAGTTGTAATAAACTGTCCGATTTTTTATTTTTAGCTCAACATAAATTTTTGGACTGAAGCGAGTAAAGCCAGCAAATATGCCCGCCTTGCTAGAGCGGCCTAAAATGACACGGGCCATGTACGAGGCCTTAAAACGGCATATTATGCGTGAACGAGAAAAGAAAAAACAAGGTGAGATGATCAAATAATTTGTGTGGGTCCTAGACCTATTTTATAACAATATTATAACCAATTTAGAGAGGCTCAATGTATTGAAAGCATTCAAACTTTGTGTTTACTTAAATAATGATAATGAATAATGGTTAAATAATTTTGCAACCAGAACAAGAACAAGATGCCATGATGGAGAGGCTAAAGAAAGAAAGAGAGTTAAAAAAGAAAAAGGAAGAAGAAGATAGTCTCACTCTGGAAGAAACAAATGAGCAGGTATAAACATTTTGAAAGATTTTTTACTTTTTAGAGTCTGAAATGTATCTTTTGATTCTGAGAGCCTTCAATTTTTTGTGTATAGTCTGGTTCCTTTACTACATTTCTATGTGTGTCCATCTTGAGTCAAGCTAGATGAAGAAGCTGGGAAATTAATAAAAGCTGCTAGATGCTGTGATAAGATTACAATTCCTAGGACCTTATTATAAAACAAATGGAACTTTCTAGTATGGCACCCTTTTTTAAATAGATCTAGGCAGCTACATTTTACCTGATTTGTTGTATTAAAAAAAAGGTTCTTCTAGAATTTAGAATTGCTAGAATTTCTTTTGCAATGAATTCAGAATCAGTATTGAAAGGTTCCAAAGACATTATTTTGTAGAACAATAAAATAGTGTAAGAGTTGCATCATAGGTTTAGAAGGATATTGGCTTGGATACATTTTCATGAAACGAGAAGAGGCACCATAGATAATATAAAGAAGAAAGATGGAGATATCTGGAACATGTCACTTTTTGGGTAGAATAAAAAATCCAAATGTAATTAATGTACTTCTTAGTTAGGCCACTCTAAGGGAGACAAACATAACTGTAGCTCACAGAGCCTTTGAGGTAAAGTTGAGGAAGAGAAAATGGCTGTAGTGAAACACCTGAATATAAAATCATCTGGCTTGTTCATGACAGATATTCAAGGAAGGAAAGAAGCAATTGGTGCCACCAGATCACAAGGAATGAAGAATAAAAGTAAACAATTCATATATTAGCTTTCACTAAAAAGTAGAAATGCTTTTTGATTGAGTACACAATTGAAAAATGTCCTCTTCATCTTGGTTGTATTTGAACTATTGCGTAGAAACTATATAATATGGAGACATGCTTCTAGTTGCACTAGATTTTGATAAAAAGTAATTTTTGTTTATGTGTTCTTTTTAAAAAAAACAACTTTAAAAACTATTTCAACTTTGCTGATAGTTTATTTTAAATATTTTTTCATTGTTCTATTGAAAGATATCGCAGTTGGAAAAGAAGCTGGAAATTTTGAAAGGTCAAAAACATGAACTGTTTTCCCAGCTGAAAAAGGTTCTACACCAGGAAGATGAAACCAGGCGGAGAGCTCAACAAAAGGAACAGAGGTAAATGTTGTTGTTTTTTTATTAGCTATCGTTGAAAAGCTCCGTTTCAGTTTTGTCTTTATATTGCTTTAAGATACTGGCTGTGTTGTTATATAATCGATTGCAGGCTATTGCAAAAAAAAGAAAAAAGCTGTTATAAGAATGATGTCAACACAAGATATTTGCAGAGTATGTTGTCACTTTTATTTTTAAAAGCTTTAAGTAATATTTAAACTTTGATTTCAACAGTGAAATGACCATATCCCAGCCTGCTTATCAACATCCTACTCTCGGAGCTGCCACCCAGCCCATGATGATGCACGGCAGACCAGCACTTTATAAGCCTACAGCGCCCTCAGCAATCATAACCGTAAGCCACAGTCAAGATATTACAATCATTTTGTAGAACTGCATTATTCTTTTTTTCATGGTTTAACTCTTTTACTACTACTGTGACTGTATGCGGCCTACCCCCCTCCATACTAATGCGCCCAAAAGCGGCTGCCACATGTGTGACTAACCTATAGTTGTTTATTGATTTTTTTCCATGCGTTCTGTTTTTTAGTTTCATTTTATTGCAAAGTACGGGTAGTTTTCACTGGCTTTTCATCTTGTAATACTTTTTTTATAGCCTTCGTATTTAATTTTTTACTTTATTAATCAATAGCTCTGGTAGCCGAGCGGAAGCGCGTTCGACTGGCGAGCCGAAGGTCCCGGGTTTGAATCCTGGTGCAGGCTAGAATTTTTTCCTGGGTCTGAAGGGTGTCCCTGAGTCTACCCAGCTCTGATGGGGTAAAGTAAAGGCGGCTGTGCATAGTGCTGGCCACACAAGCACCTAGTATGCCCTGGCCATAGAAACTGGTGAACGCTGCTTCATCGGACCTATGGATCAGTTCGGTCCGATGGGTACTTTACTTACTTACTTACTTAATCAATAGCTCTTTACCTCCAAATATAACATTTAACAACAGTTCTGATAATAAGGATGCTGCAGATATAGACTTAGCTGAATTTCCATTACAACTCGATTTATGGGCTTTATGATACTCTATCAGACTTTGACGCTAGGGCTAGTGAAAATATTTAGCCAAATTCAAGGGTCTCAACACTCAGCGATTGATTCTACCGATAATTCAACATTTTTTATTTATAAAAGTATACATTTCCAGAAAGCTAAGATATTTATCTATTTTATGATGTAATTTTTATTCACTTTGGGGAATATTTAGTCATTAAAAAAAATATTTAAAAATAATTTACTAAATTTAATAAGGAGTTCCTTTCCTTTGGCTAGTATTTTCAGGGGTGTCTTTGGAAACTAGGTTAGTAGCAAATGAGTTAAATATTAGTAATTTAAAAAAAAGGAAATTTAAAATATTGAAGTATTAGTCATTAAAAAACTAAGACAAGAGTGTATTGTATTTTAGAAAATGTATTTAAACTAATATGCACTGTAGTAGTATAGTTCTCCTGATAGCTTATAAATGATGATGTTTGGTGAGCACAACTAAATTCGTGGACTTATTAGAGGTGAATTCCCATATTTCAGACCTGCCAACACTTCAGATTTTATTGGCTTTTTATAGATTTTTTACCCTCATTCTGATATTCCAATAAGATTTATAAAAACCCAGATTTTCACATGAATATAATTTGTAACTTTGATTTAACCTGTACAAAAAAATAATAAACTGAAAAGCAATATATGCTCAACTATTTTTGTAAAAAAAAATATTTTTATTATGCCAGAAAAATTAGAGTTTTTTAAACTCGAGATATTTATATTACTAAATGAAAGACGAAAAACTCTGTATTTTTGTTGGACTCTTAAAATGAGCTGCAAAAAATAAATTTACTTAAGTAGAGATACATGTCTTGGGTATGGAAGGAACTTAAGGGTTTTTTATCCCAGCTTGCCTGAAATTTCTATCATCTGAAATAATATTGTATATTCAACAAAATCAGGAACATATGAGAGAACAAGTCTTGTTCTCTTGGGATTTTAAAATATTGCCTTGCAAAGTCGCACCTGTAGTTATAATTTCAATGGTGCTAATTGTGTCGTCTTTCTGCTGCAGGGAATCAAGAGGCAACGTAGTCCATCGCCACCCCAGTCTTCTGCCTCATTTTCTGGCTACGGCCACAGTGAGCCCAAGTACCCCCACACATCAGACAGCAAGTACACTCATGGAGACCCCAAGTACGTAGCTCATGTCGATAGCAAGTTCTCACACGCTGACCCTAAATATCTGGCTCCGTACACTGCAGCCAAGTCCACCCCTACGCACCTGTATGCCGCAACTCACCCGCCTGCTACAGAGTACAGTAAGTATTTTGGTGTGAGAATTTTTTGTAGAACTCTTACGATCATAATATTTATAATAACTTTTGAAATGTTTGTGATGAGAAAATTAAAATAGGGTATATGAGTTTTTCAGAATAATTTAACAACTTCATAGTTTAATTGTCATTCTTATTGATATAATGTTAGTAACATTAAGATTGATAAATGCCTTATTGTGAATATTCATAATCATTATTGTGATATTTAATGTTTATATACTTAACAGCAAAATATTTATAAATTTGAAATATTTTATTATGATCATCACCTTTACAAAAATAAATTGGTCATGTATAAAATATTCAGCATTTTTTTTCTAAAAATTAAAAAAATAAAGCTTACCCTTATATTATATCTTAGGATTCAATTTTAAGTTTATTCATACATTATGTTTGTAATTTAACTATGTAGAAAAAAAAAGTGTGTGATGTTTTGCAAAACTATTTCAGAAAGCTCGGCTTATCCTCAAGCTGGAACCAGTCATTTGTTTACAGCCAGTCAAAGCTTTCAGCAGCAACAAGCTCCAGGCGGCTCTTACCCAAGCTCTCAGACCTCCAGCAGTAAATACCCTGGCCCTAACAGTTCTGCTTTTAGCTCCTATCAGGGCTCGTTCTCACAGAAGTCATTAGCGGAGCAGTTTACTGGATACCAAATACAGAGAATGCAGCAACCTGGTAACAAGATGTTGATTCTTTTAAATTATGTAGGCAGTGTGTGTGGGATGTGTGAAGCAGATTGCCAGTATAAAACTTTAACAGCATTAAGAATTCATTTTTACCTAACATTTCACTCTGAATTCAAATTATATTGTCACAATATCAATCAGCCAGTAATTTATTTAGATACCTGGTAAGTAAGTCATAGTAACCTTTATGCGAGAACAAATGCATATAAGTATTCTTTCTACCCAAGTGGCAATCGGGCATGGAATGGGTTGCCTGAACAGAACAGGAACACCAGTAACTTATCATTTAAAACATTAACACTCAAACAACGGCTAACAAAGATATGGTACTCTGGTGCACCATGAAATAAACACATATAAAATGAACTTTAAAATTATTATTTTTTGTACCAAACATCTTTTTTATATAATTAAATAGCATTTTAACATGTTTTGATAAAAAATATAACGTTTTAGTGAAATTTTAATTAAAATTGCGTTAAAAATAAATACATGAAATTGAGGGCGAGCCATCGACGCCATATTGTCTTCTTGACAACAACGCGTTTCAACACACTCGGTAATTTTACGCTAAAATGGACTCCCATTCCGATTTTCAACCTGATATTCAACTAATTATGAGTTCTGGATTTCAACTAATGATTCTGGTCATTCGGAAGATGAAAATGATACTTTGCAGACTGATTTGAATGCATCGAGCACTGACGTGTAAGTATGGCTTGTGACCTAGATTACTTTCTTTGTGTCTGGCTTTACGAAATAATGAAATATATTTGTAAAGGCCTTTTTACAAGTATTTTTTATGTTATTTTAGGTAAACAGTGTTTTTATATTTAGACCTATTTTCTATGTAACCAATTAGTTATTAGAAAGTGTTTTCACTATCGATAAAAGCGTGTTAGGCCTAAGTAAACAATATACGCCGGATCAGCTGTTTTTTGTTTACATCAAGCAGATGAGAGAAAATTTCAATTTGGCTACAGTTGAATCCTATTTATATTATTTAAATGGCTCAGGAGAATTTAGAATAATTACACTATTAATAATACATAAATTTAAATTGCATTTTTTAGTTATTTGTAACTAATTGTGTGTGTTACTTTGACTGTTGCTATTAAATAAAACTTATACTATTTCTTACTCTATTACAGTTCCTATGGACCTATGGACAATGTGGACACTATGCCTGAGCAGCCTGACCCATTTCTTCCTGTGATTGTTCCTGGAATACAACTGATGTTAGGACAAGGGATGAAGCCTGGAATTTTACAATGGCCATGGCTTTTTTAAAGCTTTATTTCACTTTAGATTTGGTAACTAAAGTGTGTGAGTTTACTATTGCGCATGAGAACATGTAGGCCCTACTCCAAAAACCTAAAGGTTGGTTTGACCCAACTGTGGAGAGTTTTATAGGTTTTGTGGTCTAATTATGTATGCAGATATTGTCCCTTCTCCAAATGTGGTTAGGTTCTGGTAAAAAAAAAGTAGACACAAGTGACCAATTAAGTAGTAAATATAATGTTTACGGAAAAGCAATAAGCATTGGAATACCATACTTTTTCATTTATTAGATATAGCTAGGGTAAATTCTTATATTTTGTTTCAAACTTGAAGGGATAAAAATCCAGATTGGGTAGAATTAAATAGAATCATTAACTTATTAAATTTGGCCAATGGAGTTTACAGTACTGAAGAGATTTGGTAAATATTGGCATTTTTTATCCAATATCTATCACTGCTAAACCATCAGTTATATTTTAAGCTTGCCATTGATCCAGAATTTATGGATAAACCGGGCAACTGTAGATTATATTATGACAGTGAAAATGTTGTGAGAAGGAAAAGTGTAAAATGTAAGGTGTGTTAAATATTTTTTTTCCAGAAAGGTAGGCCTTGTTTGTTTACAATAAATTGTTATAAATCAATACAATATCAATGAATCTTTTTTTTAAATAAATAATTTATAACAGTAAATAAAATGTAATATTAATTTGTGTATTTACTAATATTCATAATTACAAAATATCTTTACATTTTTTTCTGTTTTTTTTTAAACAATCCGGTAACAATGCCCCGCACCCCACGTAATTGCTAAAATTAAAAAAATTAACCGATATTAAAAGAAGAGCCATAAAAAATTTATTTCTGTACATATTTACTTCAAATTTGTTTTATCTTGTGTAAAATTGATTTTACTTTTAAAAAATCTACATTTTGTTTACTTATGGGAGCCTAATTTGTTTTAATTATATTTATAAATGTTGAAACTTATTATTTTAACTATCTAAATATAATATTTTTACATAAATTTTCATTCATAAATTTTTTATTCTGAAACAAATGGTTTTTTTTTGCCTTATAACATTTAAGTTAATTCATCTTGAAACAAAATGAGACCAAATACTTATATTTTATTCTCATTCAACTTACAAAATCAAGTCTCAATTACCCCCCTCTCCTCTTAATCGCTTAAACGTACGAAATGTATTAATATTAAAAAAAAATTCATAAAAAATTTATTTCTGTATATATATACTTCAAATTTGCTTTGTCTTGTGTGAAAATGATTTTACTTTAATAAAATCTACATTTTATTTACTTATGTGTTCATACTTTTTTTTTCTTATATTTGTAAATGTTAAAAATTTTAATATTAGCTAAAAAATAATAATATTTTTTCCTCAATTTTCATTCAAAATTTTTTTCTACTAAAATATATTAGATATTTTTCGTAATAACATAAAGGTTCATTCATTTTCAAACAAAATGATACCAAATACTTATATATTTAGCCAAATACAACTTGAAAATTTAGTCACAAAGATAAAATATTGGTTACAAAGAAAAAAGGTGAAAAAAACTGCAGTTGTTTGAGAGTTAATAGAAATGCAAGACTAGACTCGAACCACAAATTAGCGTAGGACGCAATAATCTTCTTTATAGAAGGAGCGTCTGTAATATATAAGATAAGAAGATAGTAAAAAGTTTTACATCAAGGCTGGTGATTGTTGGAGGTGTGGGGATTGTAGAAAATATACTCTGTCATGTGGCCGAAGGTTTCCTGTAAAATAATTTATCTAGCATGGAAGTCAAGGCGTAAACATGATAGAAGTCTTCTCTTGTGCTTGGAGAAATGTTGTGTACTTAGGTGTGCTTTTAGAAAAAAATTTTGTTTAAGACTGTGAAGATCTTTTAAAGTCAAATGACACTCTTTATACTATGTTTGTATTTAAATTTGCATTTGAATTACAATGAACATTGATTTTTGTCCAGGCTATCACACAGGTATCCAGCTTCAGCAGACTTTGGATCATGGGACTCAGAAACAACCAGCGTTTGAGGACAAATACAAAATAAGCCAGGTAAATTCCTCATGGCAAAATGGAAACAACAAAAAATACCAAAGAATCCTAGCATAAGAATTTGTAGTGTGTCAGTTTGTGTTTGTTACATCATAAGTTTCTGTGTATTGTTTGACCTCTTGGACCCCGTGACCAGGTGATCACAAGAGGAGAAAAAAAGGATAGTAAATTCAGACAATCTTAGCCGACAAAGCGTGTCATGTTTTTCTTATCAACAATAAACTACAAACATCACAGTATTGCACTACATATAATTGAAATTTCCCCATGAACAAACCAGGAAAACCAGTAACTTAAAATCATTTAAAACATTAATAAAAAAGCAAGACTAGACTTGGACCATGGATGAGCGTAGGACGCACTCATCCTCTTTATAGAAGGAGCGTCTGTAATATATAAGATGAGATAAGATGTAATATTCTCTAGCCCTTATAACTAGGATTAGCTTTTTAAATCTGAACAGTTGAGCATTTTTAAACCAGTTGAATGGAAAAATTTCATGGTGCACATTGAACCTTTGTTTATTATCAGAGTACAATTAGAGGCTTGGTGCCACCACAGCAAGCTTTATCTCAGGCAATACAGCTGCAGCAACAACAACAGCAGCAGCAACAACAACAACAACAGCAGGCTGCCAAAGTATGTAACACTGGACTTGTTGGTAGTTAGATATTTTCCTAGAACAAAATTTCAAGCAACAACCTTATTTCAATGGCATTCATAATTTTCTTTTCTGTAGGAAGGAGCAGTGAATATGAAAATATTTGCCACTCAGCAAACATCTGGATCATTTGTCCCTGGGTACCCAGCCAGAAGCCAGGCAGCACCACCGCCAGTTAACTACCCAACATCAACCAATGCGGTAATGTTGTTTTCTTGTATTCAGTAGTGTAACTAGGAAGGGTCGTGGGGGGGGGGGGCTGCTTCAGGAGCCCTGGTTAAGATGGGTGCCAAACTGACACTTAATAAATATAAACTACCAAATTGGCTCACAATGGTTAGTAGAATGGATTTTCAATGATAAGATTATAAGATAGTTCAATTGGTGTGATTCTCATGTTTTTCACTGCTCTACTAAGCATCAATAAGTTAAAAATGCTTTATAAGATGTAACTGTTTGTGCATACTTGTTTTGTATATAGCACCGTCTTTCAGATTTATAAAATCCCAAGGCTATTTCTGAGTCTTAATGTCCGATGACTTTATAAATTATTAGAACATGAAAATCATTAATTTAGTTTTTACTTAACTCATTAAACTATCCTTGTGCAATGATAACTACTCAAGACAAAGGTTTATTCAGGGTAAATACTATATTGCATTTGCTGGGTAAATGGTAATGAGTTTAAAATAACAACTATGCACACTTATCAGCTAATTTACCTGATGCAACTCAACATATCACCTTTTTTAACACCCCCTTGTTAGGTTACAATGAAAACTAACATTATAGATAGGTGCCAATTTTACTCCGGCTCCCACCCCCAGGTGCCATTTTCCCTAGTTACGCCACTGATTTGATAATTATGGTATTATTGCCCTTGCCTGGGAGTCCAACCATTGCTTATAAAACTTAACATTTTTTACTCAATCTGTTTCACAGAACACTTACGCCAATCAACCCAGCGTACAAGGGCGGTCAAGCTATGGCGGTCAGCCTCACAATAGATTTTTTTTAAACCAATAAAGTTGATGTGACGGTCAAGCCCTGTTGGTCAGCCTCAACAGTTTGTTTTAGGTTTAAAAAAAATGGACAGGGAAGGTCAAGCCACTGTGGTCAGTTAACTGGAATGCAATGTTTAAAATATAATGTCTTTATCCCTGCATGTCAGAAATATACTGGGTTATTTCACATGTACTGACTATTTTTGCTTTAGGAAATATATTTTTTTGGACCATCCTCACATATTGACTACACCAGGGGTTGGCACCCTACGACTTGGCACGCATGGTGATTTTCATTGGCTCCAAAAAGGCTATTCAAGTCTCTTCTACAGGGAATTGAGTGCTAAATCAGTATGACTTTTATGATGTTGGCACGCTGAATGAATTACAAATCCTACATTTTTACTTTGGCACACCATTATAAATAGGTTGCCGACCCCTGGACTACACAACTAGAACCACTGTATTTAAATAGTTCCATTTTTTCTTTCTATTGACAGTGGTCTGGTAATAATCACAGTAGGGGAGGGAATCCATCAGATAGCCCTGTGACACTACCTTTTGTACTACACCCCCTTTATAGAAAATAAAAAAAGATATTCCCATTTTGGGAATCTGAATAAGTTGATAAGCTTGTTGCCAATATGAAGGTGTACAACAATATTATTTGTAAAACAATTCTTCTCTCCTGTTCCAGGAGTAAATTCTGACTATTTTTACCCAATCTTCCAGTCATTGACAAGGATCAATCTGAGCCGGTACAACAGCAGTAAATTAACTTTTTAAAGCAAACTTTCTTATCTAAAGTGGAGGTTACACTTATTGAAATCTAGTTTAAGTAATACAATAGATATAACAACTCAATTAACATAGCTCCAAACCATTACATTGAACATTTTCCTACTTCCTGGTTGTTCTGAGTCTCTCTCTCAGCTAACTTACCAGTTTTGTTAAAATAGTTTGTGCCCTTAGTTTGAGGTTATATAATTTGTGATTGAGTCTCAGATAGGTTGCACTGTAATGTGGGTATTTAACACTACTGTGTTAAAACATACAATTTACTTAAAAATCCAATTTTTTTAATCATCACTACTGACTATTCGGCCTAATTTAGAAACTTTCCCTACAAATAGTTTGCATTCTTGTATTATGCAAAAATAAATAAATATAAGTCATGCTTCCTTTGTGTTTATCAACCAGACTAATACTAATATAGGTTTATTAGTGATTCCAAGGCCAACGGCTCGCACAGGAGCAAGCGCAGGCTTTCATATTTTAAACTCTTGTGTATACAAACTAACTAAACAAACAACATAGACATGTCAAACATTATTTCTCTATACATTTTATTAATATAATTTATTTATTAATGAATTACATTTATGTGCTTAAAATGCTAATTGAAAATACAAATAAAAAAAAAAAATAGGTCAGTGGATCTACAAAAGTTTTTTTTTTATGTATAATGTACATACTATATAATTCTGGTAATTCAGTATCACTAGGGTCACAGATATATGTGATAGTTGCAACCTTATACTAGTTACACAACAGTAGTGCTGTTTTTTTTGCAAAATTGTAAGACCTTGTTGAGCGGATCAATTTTTTTTCTACAAAATTTTTGGTACAAGAGTGGGTCATTTTGGTCATTCATGAGTTTATATACTTGTTTTCTATATTACTCTCTTTTCCTAGAGTACAAACATTCTCTTCACACCATTATCATCAAAGCTTGAGGTAATATAACCATTAAACTACTGAACAAAATATGTACCAAAACCTTTTTCCGAAAACAATTTGGACAATTCTACATAGTAATAATACTAAAGGAGTGCACCTTAGATTGAAAAATGTTTTGTTTTTATTATGTGGGGCACCTAAGGCTGTGCATTGTTAACTTTTTAAACAAACAAATGTTATTGTTTTAAACATGTTACTTTTTGAATTTGTAATGTTATTGTTTTCCATTGTCAACACCCCAGCATCATTGTAGCTTGTATACGTAACTAAATTGTTTCTTTCATTTTCATTGTGTGTGAAATTAGCACAAATATGTTAGTGATTAAAATGAAATTTAAAACTGAAATTGTTGCTAAATGTTAGACCCTAAGAAACTCCTGCAGCTTTTAGTTTTAGACGAAGACTTTTTAAAAATATATATGTTAGAAATGTGCAATAAATGAAATGAATGGGAATCTCTTTGTGTGTTAAAAACAACAATAATTTTGTTTTGTCATTGTTTTCTTTAGGTATAAGATACATTGTATTGAGTGTTGTATTTTATCCTCCCATTGCTGACATGTAGACATTTACTGAGTATTTAAAAACTGACTAAATTAATTCAAGGAATGTGACAGTTATGACATTAAATTCAGTAAATAAAAAAGAAACAAGCAATAATCAGTTGTGTGTTTATTTCTCATCCAGTAAATTCTGTTTTATTTTCCATCGGTTAGATTAGATGCCTATATCAAAAGTAACATCATGGACTTGGTTTCCTGCCTTCCCACTGTGTCCGCCAAACAAAGATTTAAACAAGTCCTCCCTACAGTAAGAAAGATGAAAACAATATGTTTGAATCCATGCAATAAGCCATTCAAAACTATTAATAACTTTAAACAAAAGCAGTTGGTAGTAAGGTAGACTTTCAAACTGTGCCAGTGTTATTATTTAACCCTTCCATTACCAGCACAACATTTTAGCTATATGTAGCACATCCATTGGATGTTATTTTACAGATGAATATCCTGCACCCCAGGCATTATTTCTTACATAGGGCTTGTTGAGTTGATATATATACAATATATATAGAATAAACATTCAGTACTTAAATTAGAGACCCTAGACGCTAATACTAATATACAAAAAGAAAATGGAAAATAAAATATAAAAGAATCATTTAAAACAAGTAATTACAAGGGCTTGTTGAGTAATAATTAATTTCTATAACATTGTTTTTAACATTATACACTTTACATTTAGAATGATAAAGTCACTGAAAAATTAATAAAAAATGTTTATCCTAAAATTATTGGATGAATTTTTTCAACTTACTTTTGTTCATCCGACCACAAAGACTTGTCATATGGAGTCATGAAGTTTTTTAGTTTCTCTTTCACATTGTACCTTGACAGAAAAAGAAAGACAGTAGTTATTAAAATTTGTATTTTAATTGTATACGGTTTAATTGTTTACATAAAATTGAAGGATACAGTGGTCAAGCAGCAGAGCTTCAGATGACATTTCTGAGGATCTCAAATCCAGCACAACCCAAGTTTACTTCTTGCATTCCAAAAGTGTCCTTTGGTCCCAACTTACGCTTACATGATTTGCCTTTTGGGGAAAGTAAAGGCAGCTGTGCCTTGCGATGACCACACAATCTAATCTAGTGATGCTACTTAGAACACTGCTTCAACCAGTCCCTTAAAGCCCTTTAAGGTTTGCAAGCAAAACTTAACTTACCGTTTCTACTACAACCATAACGGTTAAGTTTACTACATCTCAAATTTAAAGCAAAAGATGACCAGGTAAAGCTAAGTTAAGAGATGACCTGTATGATTCAGCTTTTGTTCCGACTACACAGTCTAGTCAATCACAGGTGGGATTCTTGTAAGAAAATTACACGGCCCTTTGAAAATTCCTTTTCCATGACCACAATAATGTAAAGAATCCATAGGTTCAATTATTGTTTGTTTTAGATGATTTACCTGATTTTTCTTCCCTTACTAGCTTTTGTATCAACTTTCCTTTTCTGTTTATTTCTTAAACGTTGAATCTCTAGCCACTGCCTGAAATAAGCAGTAAATAATCTTTTGGTATAAAAACAGATTCATGACTAAACCACATTGTAATTGAACATTACATGTTTGTAAAAATACCGGTAACATAACAACAAAGCAATTTTATACTTTGAATCATACTTAATAATCTAGAAGTTATTTTATACTTTGAATCATACTTAATAATCTAGAAGTTATTTTATACTTTGAATCATACTGAATAATCTAGACGTTATTTATACTTTGAATCATACTTAATAATCTAGAAGTTATTTATACTTTGAATCATACTTAATAATCTAGAAGTTATTTTATACTTTGAATCATACTTAATAATCTAGAAGTTATTTATACTTTGAATCATACTTAATAATCTAGAAGTTATTTTATACTTTGAATCATACTGAATAATCTAGACGTTATTTATACTTTGAATCATACTTAATAATCTAGAAGTTATTTATACTTTGAATCATACTTAATAATCTAGAAGTTATTTTATACTTTGAATCATACTTAATAATCTAGAAGTTATTTTATACTTTGAATCATACTTAATAATCTAGAAGTTATTTTATACTTTGAATCATACTTAATAATCTAGAAGTTATTTTATACTTTTGAATCATACTTAATAATCTAGAAGTTATTTTATACTTTGAATCATACTTAATAATAAAGAAGTTAACAACTGCTTAATGTGTTATATTTCAAGACCTACTTGCTAGCAGTCACAGGGTCAGTTTCTTCATTTTGCTTCATTTCAATCAAGTCCCTAAGACAAACGTGATAAAAATCACTGTCATCTATAATTTCTGTGTTCAGGGCCAGCTCTTGTTTACTTTTTTGTTTCAATTTCATCTGTGGAGGATACAGTGTAGCAATATTTTGTACAAGTCTTTGAAATGAAATCTACTAAATGAATTTAACAAAAACCCCTGAAAACAACAGCAGTCCACATTTAACTTACTTTTTGTACTATTGTATAAAACTATTGGTTGTACTTCTAGTGAATAGTTAAGGTGCAAGTGATAATTATTTTAACGACAGACATTTCAGGTATTATACAAAAATATATTCTATACTTTCAAGTAGAATTATGAACCTTGGTTCAATTTGAAAACAAACCTCAACATCCTGCTCGTCGTCCCAATCTTCCACTTCAGCCTGATCCTCTTCTTTCACATCCCCTTCACTTTCTTGCTGGCCAAGTATTTTGTATAATGAGCGCTGCTGGTGAAGACGTCGGACTAACCTTTCTCTATTGGCAAGAACCTAGAAGAGATATATCAATATCAGTGGTTGTTTATTATTATTGCCAATCGATCCATTTCTTTCATATTAATATTATTCATGTAAATTATGAAAAAAAACTTAATGTCAATCTTTCAAAAGCTGACATGTTAGCTACTTTAGGAGCAAGCATGGAACAATAAAAAAATTCGTATTAGCTTTTTTTTTAGTAGGGACACATGGTTGGTGTGTGGGCAAAGATGAAATGAAGTCAGCACCATCTACAACATAATAAACTCTTCCAAAAGGCTACAGGAGCCTCCTTAAAGAAAACAGTGTGCCATATTCTGAATTAAATTAGGTCACAACTGACTTAAACTGATTTCTATACAGAATGAACCCAACCCAAACAAAACAGTGCAAACTCTTTTATTGAATGCACAAAACCCTCCCACCCCATCAGCCTTAACACACTTTACCATAAAACAGAACAACTAAAGAAAAGATGGCAATATGTTCACACAGCATTGGATGCAAAAGAGCAGCCTGCTCAGTAGTACTGTAAGTAGAAAAAGACACTCATTTAAGGTATCCTGCAAATAAAATATGTCCACGGGTGATAAATGGGGCACAGTGTTCAAGCGGCAGTGTGCTCGGATTGCTGTAACGGGTTCAAATTCTGGTGAAACCTGCAATTTTCCCCTTTGGTCTGGACAATGCCAGCTCCTATGGGTACCGGACATTAGTTAAGGAAAGGTAAAGGCAGCTAAGCTTTGCGTTGGCCACACAATCATCTAGTTATGCAGTTGACAAAGTTGCCCCATGAACCAACTAAGTCTGACAGGGATACTTTCCTTTAATGGGATACAAACAAATCCAATCAACCAAAGACTAATTATACAGTAATGACACAGTGGTTCCAAAACTTTAATTTCAAAACTTTGTCCACTCACTGCACCACAGCGGAAGGTTTTTCCTTTTCTCAAGCCAAAGTCCTAGATATGTCAATACACCACTATGACTATACAAAATAAATAAATATGAAAGCCTTGTCAATGTTTGTGTCAGACACTATGAGACAACTGAGACAATGGTTAAAGAGACAAAAATTATTGTTCTTTTGCTTGTTTTTGTTACCTGTTCTATTTGTTTCAGCACAGACAGCTCAAATGCAGCAAAGTTTTTAGACTTGATCTTTCCAGAAGCTAACCTGGTCTTTTCGTCCCATTTTGACAAAGAATCATTTCTAGCGAAGTAAATATTCATGAAACAGATATATAAAAGAACATAGGGAAACACAAATCTGTATGCAAGTTGCATAATTATTGACAGATGTGTTTGCATTGAAAACAAAATGTTTAAATGAGTAGCAGACATGCCTACCATTCCAATAGTTCTGGAAAAAGGCTAATATTTACATCCACATTAGACCAGTTTATTCTGCGAAATTGTTTTGTCCAAAAACATTGACATTTTAATTGAGAAAACAAATAAATGAAATAAAAAAAGCATTGCCAACTTTTGGGTTTATATTTTTGTAGCAAAAGGCTTCTTCCACGCCTATGTTCCTCATTTAGGTCATGTGTTCCTCATTTATACATTGGGTGTTCATCAATTTGATCAGTGGGGGTAGGCATGTCTAGACTAGGAAAATTATAAACTAAAATAACTAATCAAATTTTTTCAAAATCATTATTTTACCTAAATGACTGGAAATCTTTGTGGCGTTTAGAGATCATATCTTCCATCTCTTCAGCATTTAATTTTCGTTTCTGTCTTTTCTCCATTTTGGCCTCCTTTGGGGCATCTACTTCCATTTTTTCCTCGTCCTCATCTTTTTCAGGCTTTTGTTTATCTTGTCCATTCTCCTCAGTCTCTGATTCACTAGTTATCTCTTCATCCGACCAATTAGACGCAGCTTTGCTGTAATAAAAAACAAAACAAATGGAAAACCTTCACTTAACAATGACAACAATTATGTCTGAATGCCCAACTTTCTACAGAAAATGGTTTTCAGGTGGCAAATATGTATATACCCATTATTAAATAAGTAATCATGGACCAACTGGTTTGAAGTAAATGTGGATATTCTAAAATGATTAACCCTTTCATGCCTGAAATCATTTCCATTTAAAAAAAAGTGTGTTTAGAATAGTAGTTTAAACAGTTATACTATAACCTGTTAATTTTCATGATCAGTTCTTTCAATACAATACAAGATACACATCATCTTTGCTGTTATATACATATACATGTGTGAAGGGAACAAACAAATGAACAAGTACAGTGGAAAAACATTGTAAAATATAGAGAAAATATATTGAGCCTACATTAACAAGCAACCAGTAAAGTAAATACAAATATTGACAAGTTAAAGGAAAAATATCACTTAGACAAGAAAAGAGTAAAGAGAAATCTTAGCTTTTCATTTTGTATGGTTAAAAATCCATTAGAACCTATGAATAGCATACAATTTTGTTACTTTCCAATAAACAGGTCTACTAAACAGTAAGTTTTTGGCTCAAGTAATTTGGATACATTTTTACTACAAAGGTCTTTGAAAAAGTTAAGCATGAAAAAAAAAAGTATTGGTCATATGCTGGCAATTAACAACCAAAACCAGAAGTCAATAAGAAGTGTTGCTATACAAATGATATTCAAGAACAATGAAAGCACATCAAGAAAAACTAGGAAATTAAGCAATATTGACCCCCCCCCCCCCCCCACCTCCTTTACACACACATAATCTTGAAAAAAAAAGCATTTAAAAAAAACAGCACAGCATCACAAACACCAAATAGCTGTTGAAAGGTGTATATAAGATTATAAAGAATACATTTTGTTTTTAATTACCTCTTAGAGATATCTTCTTGACTAGTGGTGAGTGCTGCCTGTAACTCTAATAAAGCAGACATCAGTTTCCTCACTGAACTGTGCACTGAAAAAAACAAAACAAATTACAACAGAACTTATGACAACAACTAATACAGGGTGATTTATTGATATCTGCTTATAAAACTCTAGCTTATGCCCATAATCACCAATTATTTGTGATTTATTTCCATATCAAATATGAAGAACTCACCATTGTTAGCTTCAGTTCTGAAGTTACTATCTTGGTTGAACTCTGGCCAAGTGTCTGGCAAAGGAAGGCGATTGCAAGCAGCAACCATCTTCTGCAGCGCTATCCTCCCTTTGATAAGATCATCCCAAATACCTAAGTGAAAAACAGACCTTTTTGTATTTCAAACCATCAAAGTGTTATCATCTATTAGAACATGTCTTTTTGACACAAAATTGTATTTTAAAAAAGTCATCTATGTATAAAGGTCGTATTTGGCACTTACCTAATTGAAATGAGACAGCTTTTCCCTTTTCTCGGTCATCAGATTTTGTTTGAGGCACAATACTTGCTCCTGTGTCTAACAAATTTGCAGAAAAGATAAATGTTTAAATATAAATGTTTATTGGGCTTGTGTGCTTTATATTGCTTTACATTGGAAATAAAATGAATTCCTACATTTCTCTATAAAAATACAAGCCCTCTATACAAAAAAAAAATGTATTAAGCAAACGATCAAAAACAAATTCAAGAAATCTATTAAAAAAACAGCAACTACCTTCTATATCTGTATCACTCTCTTCACCAGAGACTTCATTCTCCTCATCATCATCCTCATCCTCCCCATCTTCATCTTCATCCCCATCTTCTTCAACATCATCCCTATCATTGTCTATGCTATTAACTTCAGCATCACTGTTTAAGTCTGAATTGTCGCTGGCCTCCCCACTATCAGAGTTGTCATCATCTTCAGCACTGCACAATGAGAAAAGAGAAATATATATTACTTTAAAAAAAAATATTTATATACAAAAAATATATACAAACTACTATTTTACAAAAAAAAGTATACAAAAAATGGCACCCATCTATTATACAAACTACTATTTTACAAAAATAAGTATACAAAAAGTGGCACCCTTCTATTATCAGGGCATGGTGGCATGGAAACTATGATAGCCTGGGTGATTTAGAAAGAGTATCAACTTATTTCCCGAAGGCAGCAGGCCTTACAAGCCCAGTAAATGATTCCAATAAAACAGCTTCGGACCATTGGTAACAAGAGATAGTGTGGGCAATATCCTTAAGCACTTCATCTTTCTTTTTTTTTTAGGGTCTATTTCCTTAGCATTTCCCATGGACACAAGGCAGTGGATGTTTGAGACTGTACTTTTTCTCACAGATGAACCAACCAAGGCTTATGAGCCCCCATCTGCCCGAAGCTACTTAAACAATATTTTCTTTTATTAATTTGAATTGACATAAATATTGGCAGATACTCACCACGACTCTGTTGTTTGAAATTCTTCTGAAAAATTGTATTTTAAAAAAAAAAGAAGTTAACAATAAGCAAAGGCTGAAAGAAAATATTTAGAAACTACAAGACATTACCAGCCAGGCGTATCTCACAACCCAACCAGGAACACAGTCAGTCCAAAAGGCAGATATTTAACAATTCCTTAATAGTAATTTTATTTACTATCACAAAAATTATTTAGCAATTTTCTGTATTGCATAAACAAAAGACTTTCAGACACCTCAATGAGAAGTTAGTTTTCCTAGGATATGTGACAAACTCTATCACAGTCACACCATTAATTAGCAAAATATAAACAGACAACAAAAAGTATAATTATACCATCTGAGTAAAGTTCATTTCTTGAAGTTTTTTTGCCTTCATATTTTGGATCATCTGATATAATAGCTGCTTTCTTTCTCAAGGATGTTGCTCCCAGCTCCTCTGATTCATCCACACCCTCAGCAAGTCTAGCTTTAAAGCCTTCAATTAAATAATGAAAAAGTAATTTTGTGCTTATAAAACCTATTGAACAGCTGTACTTTATCACAAAATGTCACAATACATGTATGTGAAGTAATATTGTTATATTTATATTAAAGGTCTAAAGGCCTATTAATCTGTCTATAAAATGGTCTAGTTCTGAACTCTTATTTCATCAATATCAGTTTTACTAGCCGATTTGAAGCAGTAGTGTAATTTTTTAAATAGTAATCAGGCCTCACTGAAAGATAAAATTATCAATGCAGCAAATAAGAATGATTTAATGTATTTTTTAATATACTTTCAAAACTATTTACAATCTGGATTTATGATTAACTTTCGTGATTAATTAGAAGGATATAGGCTGAGCCTAGATCTACATCTGGCAGTGTACAATATGTGCCTACAAATATACTGTAAAGTATCAAATCAATATCTAATACAAGTCATAATGATATCCTAATACAAATAACAATTTTATACATCCAGCTATTTGGTGGCATAAAATTATTTTTTATAAACTAATAAGCATTTTTAAAACACATATTTAAAATTAAAAAAAAAATGTCTAGCCCATTGGCTTTTGTCCGATATCTTTAGTTTTGATATGTTATACTTTTCTGTAAGACTTATAGAAATCTGGAAAAAAAAGCTGATTTTTAGAATTTGTGTATAAGTATAAGCATTTTCATAGTTGTGTTTGAAAAATGTAGTGAGCCTTGTGGCTGAACAGTTTAATAGTTAATATTTTTTTCCCCTTTGTTATATTTGTGTATCGCATGTTATATAAGTTTTCGTACTGTATTTATACATTTCTCTATAACTTAGTACTTAAGAGTTATTTATTTATTTTTAATTTTGGCATCAAGATTATTCTTCTAGATTGTATAGATAGTTATTTATTATGAAATAATAACACCAATATGTTTTCTATGCTAAATAGATCATATTAATGTACGTGTTTTATTCATCCTATAGGCCCCTCCCCCTTATTAAACTGGAAATAATTTATGTATCTAGAAATGGTTGGTGGTTGCTTTGGAGGCCATTAGCATTTATGTAATAATTGAAAGATATTTATAATAAAGAAATAACAAGAATATTCAGCAGCACTTATCAAAAGCAGAACCATAAGTGAGGACGGCTGGTCGTGCGCTTAGTACACCAGACTTATTCCTGCCACCCTATAGGAGTTCTGGGCCTGGGATGTATAATAATCTTATATATAGAAGGAACTTCTGTAAAGTCATACAAACTGTATATTCTAACTGTATGAATTATATAAGTCCTGCTAATAACATGGACAGAAAATAAATGCTAGGCAACTAGAGCCATCTCTAACAGTAGGCAAGACTTGACAATTACCTTACAAGGCAACATGTTAATATGAAATAAACAAAAAAAGACCAAAGGAGCAGGAAAAATAAAAGGGGCGGGGGGAGCATGTTAAGTAATATATGTATGCCTATCCAAATTTGGTTTTTAAAAGTTACAGACTAAGATTTTTATTTATTTCATAATATAAGAATTCAAAATGCATTAAAATTAATTTTAAAAAATGCAAAAACTTTAGCAGGATTTTTAATGATTTGTTAGAGGCATATATAGGTTTATTATATCCTTTTTAAAGTGCATTTAAATTATTATGAATTAGCTTATATCCAAATAGCCTGCAGGCTGGCTATTTGTAATAAAGAATATACATCTACATATAAAATACAACAATACAATACAATTTTTAAACAGGATTTAAAATTATTATCATATTTTATTTTTTGGAATCAATATACAATTTAACTTTTAAATCAAAATGAAACAGTTTGAATGAAGAATTCCAAGATGACTATGTTTAAAGACATAATATAGACCAGTGTCATTTAAAATAAAATGAAAAGTCTATAAGGTTCTAATATGATATTAATCTTACACGTATTCTAATGTAAGCAACAGGATTTAATTTACATGAATATAACAATGAAAATATTGCCTAAACAATTTTTAAAGATAACTCAATTCATTTTAGTAATTAAAAGCAGGTTTAAGGATACAGTATTACAACATTATATTTAAACTGAAACTGTAACACAACAAATAGCTCATATAACAATAATATTTCAAATATAACAAGAATGTACAATAATTTTAAAACAAATTACAAAGTTATTGATTGTTATACAATATACTGTACACATTTTAAAAGTAAATTTGATTTTAATTGATAAGCTACATCATAAAAGTCTACATAATTAAATTTAAATGTTAATTTCAAACTAATACAGTCCTTAAGTGTATTTAAATTATATTGACATGATTTATATAATTATAATATAGAATAATAACACGTTTAAAATGAAAGAGTAAAATTTTAGATTTATAATAATGTGCATTAAATAATAAAAAAACAGCAGCTAAGTAAAAGTAATTTAATACCATCTTGTTGAGAAAAGTATACTTTAGTTTAAAATAAAAAAGGGTTGTTTAATTAATTTTTTTAAAGCTGTGTAAAGTTAAAAACTGCCCACTTTTCACCCATGGAAATGTAGTCCTAAATAAAAGGAAATGTTTAGCAGTATAATATGAATTTTTAAAAAGTTAGCATCATCATAAATAATGTCAATAATTAGAGCAGAAATAGGTTCCAGTAAACACTTCATCAGTATTATTTATCTTGCATGTGTGATGAAGTGTTCTACCAACAAAAGAATCTTCATTATCCAAGAGAGACTGACAAATATGGCGTATGTCGGGGGAAAGATTTGGAAAAGAATTGGGGGATTTCTCCTTTTCAATAAATTTCTCCATCTCCTTTCTTTTTTTTTTGTCTCTCTTGTTGCCCAAATGTCTTAGATGGGCAGCAATAGCATTTTTAATTGCTTCTTCTCTTTTGTTAAGAATCTCTCTTTGGTTGGAAGCATGTTTGACAGCGAACAAAATTATCGTATTTTGCTCTAATACACCTTTCTCATTTAGCAAATGTAAGGCTTTATTTAATTCAAATTTCCCTTTGCCATCCATTCATAAAGCTAGTTGCGGCCTTTTCTGACCTTGAACAATGTACCTCAAACATGCCTAAAGCCCTTTTGCAAGGCATGTTGTGCATGGAGCTGATAATGTTCAGAAAGAAAGGTCTGGGGTGCTTTCAGAGAATTCCCATTTTACATAAATCGTATGCAGTCTATTTAAGACTTCTAGAAAACCAACTGCCAAAGCCTTTCCTATTTCACAGAACAAATCATCAGCACCCTGCCTTTCTCAGGGCTTTAAGCACATCATCCTCATTGTCCTGATCAAAGTAGTCCACTGAAGCATCAAGAAGGCTTGCAGGATTTTGCCCTATTGTCCTCAGGCTCTCCAGGGCTGGACTTCAAAACTGGTCCCTAATAAATGTGAAAATGGACATAATGTAATAATGATATATATTAATCTTATTTTACAATGTTCAAAAAATAAAAGTTATGTAAGGATTGGTTTGATGTGCAAAGTATATGGATATACTTAATATTTAATTAGTTCAATATGTGCATGTAGGTGGTAACCAGGAAGTGAGTGTCTGACGTCATGTTGTTTACTAATAGACTAAAAGAAAAATATGCTAGGATACAAGTTCAGTATCAGAGCGACAGTGGAGGAGAGAAGCCCTTGGGGACTGGAATGCGATAGAGAGTAGCGAGTCTTGAGATATTGGCATATGTGCAATGGGAGACGTGGCTGTTCTGATTTATCTACTACATGTTATCTGAAGCATACAACATTAAATTTATTGCCCCAAGCACAGTGTCAGTTGTCATTGAACGCTCTGGTTCAAGTTGTTCTTATCATACACACTATCCTTGTTACATGTTTGGCCCATAGGGCAAATGAAGCAGAATTAACCAGTGTCAGTTTACAAAACTTTAACATAAAGTAATCATCCACCTTTTCCCAAAATCAAATGCTAAAAAAAAAGGATATTCGGGGATACCTGCCAGACACTAAAAACAAACCTCACATTAAAAACACACTTTAACACACAACCTTTATATTGTCAATCCAAACATCCTGCTGCTGGACCAGTGTCTTATAATTTTACAAAAAAAAGAAAAAGTGTTAGGTTATTAAACCATTCAAAATTATGAAGGTGCATTTTTCCTACCATGTCTGAATGTTTCATTTTCTGTTCATTTTTGTAAAACTTTGTCATCCCTGGACCAGTCAGAAATTTTCCAAACAAACCTGTGAAACATAAAAATTGAGAAAGTTTATCAATACATTATTAAAAAATCATCTAAAGACTAATTTATATACAAAAACAACGTACAATATTAAAATCATTATCAAATTGCTAGAATATTTTAAAATATATTTATAAATATATTAAAGTAATACCTAAGAATCTCAACTGGGTGATAATAACAGGCTGCCTCAGGTCTTGCAAAATAGCAAGTCGAAAGAAGTTGTTATTGCAATATGTGTCTAAAAAGATACATAAAGCGTCTTTCAACATGACAATTATGCCTGCCGTATGAAATACATATTTGGGTATGGTGGTTATGTTGGCTTCTGAGAGCCTCAAGAAAGATTTGAAACCAGCCCGATCACATAAATTTGTGTACCTTTGAAGAAATGAAAGATAAAATTATGCCGGTGTTATTTTGGAATTAAAAACTGTTATGTAAAATTAATGCAATAAATGTATTTAATTGTTATAGTTTAAAATATTAAATTTTATAAAAGTATAATACCTTAGTTTGGAAACTGCAGACATTAAATTTGCATCTCCCTCTGTCCCACAAATCTGGCTGCTGATGCCACATTTATCATCAATTGTTTTTAGAACTTGTCTAGCCTCTGCAGCAAATCCATCCGGGGGGTGCAGACTGCAATGCAGTTCCACTAAGGCTCTGTCGAGCATCTGACTGAGCTCTTGGCTGACACAATGGTTGACAGGTGCTCCATCTGAGAGTGTATTTTCAAACGTTAGTAGACTTTTTGCTTAACTAAAGCTATATGAATTGCGCTGAATAAAGTGTAAAAGTATAAAACTGTCATGTTTAATATGCCATCCTTAAAATGTATTGTGTAGTCTTGTGTTTTCCCTCCAGCTAATTTCCCAACTTCAAATTTGTATGTCTTAGCCCACTGATCTATAAAAAGAATGGATAGCGCCTCCATATTAAATGTGTATGCGCAAATTGAAGCCCACATGAATTCCCCTTTCCCACTATTTACTTATCTACATAAGCTAGTTACAGGAATAAACCACTTATGATTAGAACAAATTCATATGATAAAAAGGAAGTATAAGTCACTTGAAATGTATTTACAGGCCAGTGTTTAGGAAATATAATTTCACAGATAAGTGAAAGTCCCCTGAAAGCCTATTATTTTGGCTTCAAGAATGTTACTTCCTTGCCTAATCCATTCTTTTTATAGATCAGTGGTCTTAGTCTTATCATTAAAAGATATATTTATTGCACCCATCAATTGTTGTGGCCACGCCATAGTAGCTACACTTACAGATGACATGAACAACTGTTTTGCAATCTGCAAATCAGAAATGATTCCCATCTCATATCACGATATGCCATATTTGCAATAGACTAAAAGTACTGGGAGCAGTTAACTGGGACTGCCCACTCTACAGGCACTTGGTTTCCTAATGCAAAGTAAAGGCATTTAAGAGTATGGGAATCATATTGCTTTGGCAGCTTGCAGTTATCTGCAGTATCTATAACTTGTATGCCTATTTTTGTGCCAGCCAATTTTTCTTTCAGACACTCTAATTCTGCGTTGGCCTTCTTGATTTCAGTTGCTTGCTTCTGCTGAATGCTTTTTATTTCTTTTTTTTTTTCAAATTTTCTTTTATTTTTTAAAAAAGATTCCATTACAAATCATTGCTGTAGTAAATTTTCTATTTTTGGTAAAGATACATTATGTGTCCATTCTTGATTTCAATATTTTGGGTTACATCTCATTCAAATTTTTCTAGTAGCGGATTGAATAAAGCCATGTTGAAGCTAAAATGAAAAATAATTACTTATTAGTATTTTAGAATTAATATTCATGACACATAAATCACATATAGAGGTCTATATAATTAAAAAAATATATGTAAAATATATTATTGTATAGTTTTTTTTAATAATAGTATTATAGGCCTACTTAGTACTACTATGGCAAAACTGGGAAACATAATTTTATTAAATCTGCGACCCCCCCCCCCTTTCCCAATCATACACACACAACCTTACAATTATTCCTTCATCTCTCATACCCCCTGCCTTGCATTATTTGCTACCTCCATCCGCCCTTTCCCCAAAATGAACCCCTGGGACGCCACTGTTACTAAATATCGGAAAATAGGATCGGCCAACTTAGTGAGATTTTAAAACACTTATACAGGTATAGTATATTTATAAAGCCAACATATTTTAATAGTTAAGGGCTTTTATTGTGTCAAATATCTATAGCTTTACAATACTTTGTCAGGTCATTAAAAGTTTGATTTTTTTCCCCATCAATTCATTAATTGTTTGTACTTGTTATTATTTAAAAAAATAGTCTTACTTTTAAAGAAACAGCACGTGGTTCCCGGAAATGTTCTAAAAATGTATTTGACATACAAAAAAAAAGCATGCATTTTTCTAAATACACATTTTTAATATTTAACATCTGATCCAAGAATAAATATTGAAATTGACTTCAGCTAATATATTTATACATACTAAATCAACTATTTTTTATTAAATTCTTGCAATATAATAAAGTTAACAAAAATTTAACCGAAACAATTTATGTTATATAATATAATATAAATTAAGATTAAAAAAATAACGTATGATCCAACCGATTTTTATGAAAATTCACATGTATGGGTATTTTATCATGCTAAAAATTAATATCTTTACTAAATCTTTATATATACCGGTAGTAAAAAAGTTGCAAATTTTTCAACTTACCGATTTTTTTCAAGAAAGATTTCGCAAGAAGTGAAAAAAATATAAACTTATAATATTCAATATATCACAGATGAAAACAAAGCAAATTTCTTGGGCAAAATTTTGCTAAAAAGTGAATATTCACAAAATAGCAGACAACTCAAAAGAATTATTGTATTTCGGTAATAAAAAGAAAATCGTCGAAAGTAGTTTTATCGATGTACGTACTGACTGATGAATTATAATTTTTATAATACTATAGACTATAATTTCTATTCTGTGTATCTCGAACTTAGCAGTTAAAAGATTGTATCTACCTTTTGTAGCCTACTATGTCAAATTATGTCCATTTTGACTGTTGATTTGTTGTACAAAAATTGTTTGATATTTTCCTGTTTACTCAACTGTGAATAATTTTAAGTAGGCCCTATGTGTGTATCATTGAGATGATTTAACACTTCTAGGTTTTTCTGAACTAAGTCACTAAGTTGAGGTTTGGTTAAACATGATTAAAACATGGATTGTCAACAAATATACCAACACATATTACCAAATATGATCAATAACTTCAAAACTACTTAAACTTAAAGACTTTTTATGATAGGCCTAACTAAAAACCAAATTTACAATAGTTTTATTCACACCACAAACAAGATTTTAATTTAAAACTGTGGGCTGCAGCATTCTGATTCATTCATAAAAATAATAGCCTATATAATCCTATATTAATATATATCATATGGGCATCATATGGCATGTCAGTGATATTATTTGATATGATGTGTATTGGAAAAAAAATCAGTGGTCCTACCGAGTCATAATTATCATCATTGACTGCATTATTCATTGAATTGTCATTGTCAATCTTTGTTTCTACCTGTCCTACTCTAGTCATAGTCGTCATAGATAGGCCTATTTTAATATATATAATTATAATATAGTAATATAGTCAATATATAGGCTACTTTACTATCTATAGTCATAGACATTTAGAGTCAATCACTTGACTTGAACATGAATTGAATCAGAGATTAGATCATTGGAATTACTCTAATTAGAGTCATAGTACTCATATATAGCCTAGTTAAGATAGTAGTAGTACTTACTTAGTGTTAGTAGATAACTGACATCATCAATATAATACTAGTATATTATAATTATAGGCCTACTAATAGCCTACTATAATATAGTCAATATAGTAGTTAGTAGTATTAGTAGTCATAGTATTATGTATGGCCCATACTATAAATACTATAATGACTGCCCATTACTATGCACTATCATGTCACTATGCATTAGTATTAGTCTAATGATGGATGATTAGTGACAGTCATAGTCATAGTGACATAGTCCATAGGACCATAGCGTCCATAGCCATCATCCATGGCCCATGCCGCCCATGGTAATACTTAGTCATAGCTTAGGGCTATTGCCTAGCCATCTCATAGCGCATAGTGACTCATAGTCATAGTGAGTATCATAGTCCTAGTCAAGGCCAGTGACCCTTGTGATAATCACAACGTAACTGTAAGACTCATAAGTCCAGTGTAAGTGTAAGTGTAAGTTTAAAGTTACTGGACTGTAACAGACTAATTATTAATAATATAAGCAATTATAAATAATCGTCAAAATCCTACCATCAATAGGGTCTTCAGGGTCAACATCTATTTCAGGTGCAGAACTCTGTAGTTTAAAAATTTCATCAAATAGCGAACTTTTAATTTTATTCGTCATCTTCAAATTATTGAGAGATCAACATGTGTTTCTGTTATGTTTCTAACCGGAAGCAGCTAAAAAGTTATATTGACACCTTTTATTGTGCAACGAAAAAAAATATCAAAACAAATCGAGTTGTAAGCAAATATTTTTTCTTAAACTCAAAAGGTTACATGTGTCATTTCAAATTAAAAAATATTCGTGTTCAAAAGGTTTTCCAAAATAATGTATAGACCTATTATAGAGTGATAGATAGTGATAGAGTACAGTAAAAGTCAGCCTAGGCTAGATTTTTCATGATTATGCATTTCCTGGAAAAAAAAATCCAGGGGGAAGGGGAGACAATCAAATAAAATATTTTGCTTACCGTATGTTGTAGTCTAGAGTCAGTCTAGACCCAAGCCCCATTCCCTCCCTCTATCTACTAGGTCTAATAATTACCGGTATATAGCTAATAAGGCTACATATCTGCACTGTGCACTCGTAAACATATTATATCTAGGTTGTTATGGTATAATTAGCCTTTAAACTTTGTTAAGGTCATGCAGTAGTTAGACCTATATTGATTGGAAAGGCACATATAGGCCTAGGCTACATTTTTTCCTAATTTTTAAAAAGGACATAATATTGTCACATATTTCACATATCTAAAAAAATCAGATTTTATTTTTCATTATTGCTATTTAGGCCTAGATACAATATTAGTTGCTCAATAGTTTTGTGAAGAGATTGTGCACCAGTTCAGAATCGACCTACTGGTGTCCCCATTAACCCCTATATTTAGTATAGGCTATTCATGCACTATTTCCCTCCATGCACTATTGTCCCCACCCCCTCCACACTTACTCTATATGTGCTATTAGTTGCCTTATTTGCCAGCAGTGGCGTAGCTAGGGGAGGGGGAAAGGGGGATCCAAATTCATAAATCCCCCCAGGCCCCTACTTGAGGGGGGCCCCAAATGAGTGTCTAAATTGTTTTTTTCTTGTCATAATGTCGAATGTCAAAATGCAGGGGCCCCTAAAGAGGCCAAGACCCCCGGACCCCAAATCCCTTGCAACGGCACTGTTTAAATTGCCAGCCCCCCCCCCCCCAACATTCCCCTACCTTGACATATTTTCCTCCTTCCCACCTTGCAATCCTAGCTGTACAAATGATAGGCCTTAAATAGGCCTATACATTTTTCAGAAAATGAGAATTAAAGTTTTAAAATTATGAAATAGATCTATTTAATCAACCTATTTTTTTTCTTCTTTCAATTAATGATAGTAGAGAGTAAATACTAGTTTTTTCCAGTTGTTTAGAGGGAATTGTGCACTAGTTCAGAATTAACCTTATATATGCCTCCCAGTTGTGCACTATCCCCCTCACCCCCACTCAAGTGCCTCAAATCGCCCCTCTATCCCTCCCACTTACTGTCTGTGCCCCTCTTGCCTCTAACTCACCAACCTTACACTATTTGGTTCAATACTATGGGTGGTTTTTTTTTTCATTGTCATTTAATATTTTTATCTAGCCTTCGAACGGGTCATAATTTTAACAGTCATAGACAGGGCGAGCATCGTTGATTATAACTAAATGCATTTATATAGGCATGTCTTGTTAAAAGAATGTATTTTTCTAATTTGTCCAGCTATATATTAAATTACATCATTGGCTTTTGGTCAAGTCGTAAGCTATGATTATTCCATTAGCTGACTGGGTTATAAATACAACAATTTAGATGTTTAACATTGATTTGTAATTTGTTTAACTTGCAAAGTTACTAGATATCGTAGATTTTTTCGCAGCCCAAAAAATTGAAGGATATCGAGAATACGATCTGACATAGACAATTACAAGAAGACTTAAATACGAGGGGAAAACAGCAACCCATAAGTTGGAAAATTAAAAATTCAGGAACAATATGCTGATTTATATAAATATGTTAAATTTTTTTTTTCCAGTCACTTACCTATAAAAGGAAATCTGCAAGTCAGAAACATTTGCACATGCTAAAACTGTGGACAACAATTTAAATTTTGAACAATGAGTGACATCAAGAGTTCAATTTCAATAACTATTAATGGAAAATCTTACACAGGTAAGATTAGGAAAATCCATCTGGTCAGCTTATTAAAATATTGTCCTGATATTGATGAATTGTTCTGCCAGTGTTAAATCTTGGAAAATTTATCACAATATTTAATATGCCAACCAAGATTTAACACAAACATTTGTATAAATGTATGATTTTTTTTTTCATAAGACAGATGCTGTTGATAAAGTGATTGTATGTTTATTTTTTTTTTCATAATCTTGAAAAATGTATGAAAATTTGCTGCGAGAGAAAGATGCTGCTGATTATATGTAATTGTCTCTATATGTTTGAATTTTTTGTGCAAAAAAATTATTTTTATTCCTCAGTTGGCAATGAGCATGATCCTGCCACATCTCTACTTGAGTTTCTCAGAAAGACTGGCATCTCAGTTGGCACCAAAGGATGCTGCTTTGAAGGTGGCTGTGGGGTCTGTCTAGTCACTGTCAAAGTTCTAGATCCATTGACTGGCAATGACAGATCCTACAGCATTAACTCGGTGTGTAAGCTTATGTAAAGCTAGCCCAAATTCAGCCCTCTAATCTTGCTAAAGCATAAGCTAAATGTTGAAAATAAGTTTGACAAAATTATAATTTTGTTCATTATTCTAATTATTGACAAATTAGCCCTTACGATGGAATGGTCATGTTTTCTATAGTAATGTGATGAAATTCAAGCCATGGTTTTTTATTGGAATAAAGGGCTATACCTGTGTATGTGTTACTACATGACATGAGTTTGGAACTGAAAAAGGGGAAAGGACGGCAAAATATTTGCTGGCTGCACTATATATTCTTTCATACCAAGGCTAAAGGAACTCACTTCTGCAATTGATGACTGAAAATATTTTATTGTAAATAGTTTTATAACAAAAAAACAAACAAATGAAATATTTTTTTTACTGCTGTTTCCAGTGCTGTTTGCAACTTTACACTTGTGATGGACTGGAGGTGACCACAGTGGAAGGTTTAGGCAATACAACTGTAGGCCTGCATCCGATTCAAGAGAGAATAGCTAACCACAATGGCGTTCAGTGTGGCTACTGCACACCTGGACAGATCATGAACATGTATGGGTAAGTAGACCTTGTCTACATGTATGGGTAAGTAGACCTAGTCTACATGTATAAGTAAGTAGACCTAGTCTACATGTATGGGTAAGTAGACCTAGTCTACATGTATGGGTAAGTAGACCTAGTCTACATCTATGGGAAAGGATTCTATCCAACATTTGTACAATATTTTTTGTTTTCTATATTTGTTTCAGTTATTTTAATGTTTTCTTCCTTCAGACTTTTACAGAACAATCCAACTCCTATGATGAAGGATGTTGAAGATGCTTTTGACTCTACAATATGTCGATGTACAGGTTGGTCTAAAATACCAACTAAATGTTTTGATGAAATTGTCCATTTTCACTATTAACAATAACAATTTTGTTTACTTTTTATTCAAAAGAGATATTTTATTTTTGCAGGATATCGTCCTATACTTGATGCTATGAAAACTTTTGCTATTGATTCAGACGCAAAAGCTGTTATTGATATTGAGGTAAGCTTTTAAAATATAAATATACAATTTATGAAGGTGATATCTTAATGAACAATTAAATTTTTTTAAAGTAAACTAATTTCAATCTGTGAAAAAAAAATATCTTCATTATTGCTGCATTGATTGTATCTTGCAGGAACTGGAAGGTAAAATTTGCAAGAAAACTGGTGGTGCCTGCACTGGTAGGTGTAAGACCAAAAAAGATCAAGACACACCAGAAAGTCTGAAGCGACTCATTCAAATTGATGCTGGTCGTTCTCAGTGGTTTAAACCACTTGCTCTAAATGAGTTATGTGCCCTTCTCAAGCAATACGCTAATGACAATTACAGGCTGGTCTTTGGAAATACAGGATTTGGTAATGAACTTTTATATTTTAATGCAGAACCATGACAGTAAAAGTGACGACTGTTTGACTGTATTTGTGTAATGTCTGGACTAAACTTATGACCTGTTTGTTTTGTGTTGTCATTTTGACTGACTGAACTCGCTTGGTCATTTTCATAAATCAAATTGAACAAATTCATGAATAATGTCTTTATGATTTTGTTGCATAATTATATTAAGTTACCTATAATGTAAAATTGAATGAAAATAAAGTTATTTGTTACACATACCAGACTGTTGAGTAAATGTTTAGATAAACTATATGCTTTTAAAGAAACAAGAGTCATCAGTCTTTAAACATTACAGAACCAAAACCCATTAGAATCTTAAGATTTTTTCATTAATAATTTTTTAATGGTGCCATTCTTATTTTTTTTGCATTGCCTAACAGTGATAAACTTTTGCAGTTGATTCATATATTAAACAACTTTATTGTTTTGCAAATAACTCTGGTCATGTTTGTGTTCAAATAACTTTTGATAATATATTTCAAAACAATGTATAAGACTTATACATTTGATAGAAATATTTTTCAAGGTGTTTATAGAGAAGTTGGACCTTGGAATTACAGAATACTTATAGATACCAGGGGAGTTCAAGATCTGAGCAAAGTTGATGTGAGTACTGAGATTAAATTAAATAATTGGATTATTACTGTTGTTAAGTCTCACACCCCACAGAGCAGCACATGCTTATACAATTGGCAGTGTCTGGTTTTTGCTTGTGAAACTCTTTCTTGAAGTGCCTCTGTTCTAAGTTTGTTGTTAAATGTCATCGGTTGCTAATCTGTTACAGATATAATGTTCCATTTCTATATACAATTCCATACTATAGTTACTCTTTGACCTAAGAGTAATTTTTTATAAACCTTATTACTACAGCTAAACAATTGTTAACTATAAAACACATTGTATGTTTCTTTGTAAAATATCTGAAGAAAGCTTGAAAACATATTTTTTTAGCATGATATATCCCGGGTTTTCTGTTGTCCATCTTCATTATGAAATAATAAACTCAAGCCACTCAATGAACATTTAAATAAGAATTTAATGCCTAAGCTTATTTACAATAGTTACATAAATAACACTGGTGGATAATAAGTAGCTTCTATATCCCTATGCAAAACAACTACTAACTACACCTCTGTGTGTCTTATATAGGTTATTGTGCCGAAAGTACTAGAATTCTAAAAACGGATTTCCCCTGTTGAATATAACGGAAAAGTGTATATTAGAAATTTGTAGAGATTACAAGAACACAATTGGTGTACGCTAATAATCTCTACATCATAGTAAATAACTCTAAGTGAATTATTGATACAAATCTAAATACAACACGAAAACTATTTTAAAATGCTATACACATATAACAAGCTGAAGAAGTCTTTTTAATTATAATTATGAAGATATATTTCTATCTGAACTAATCTGCTATACTAGTTTTAAAAGGATCACTAAATTAAATTTTTCTTTTCTTTTCAGTTAACCCCATCTGACCACATTACATTAGGCTCCAACTTAACATTGACAAATTTGAAAGAGTTACTGGCTAAAACCACAGACCAGAGTCTTCCTTACTCTCAAACATTTGTGGATCATTTAAATGTCACAGCTTCCAACAGTATCCGTAATGTAGGTGTTTTTTTTTAACCACGGAATGCATGAATTTAAATTTCCAGTTATATGCAAAATAAATATCTTAACATTATAGTAGTTTTAACTATGACTGCTAAATTACTTAACCAGGTCATCCAATACAATCCAAGCAATGAATAAGAGTAATGGTATGGTATAAATACATCAGCTAGGCTGGATATAAAAACAAGGCAGTTTGTTGCATTTTGGCTAAAAACCTACTTAGGTATTAGTAATATAAGGCTTGTAGAATACCACTAAATACAGCTTCAATTTAATGTCTGTATTTTAACTCACAGCTTGGATCCTGGGCTGGTAACTTGGCACTGAAACGCTTGCATCCTGATTTTCCATCTGATGTTTTTACAATGTTTGAGTCTGTGGGGGCTACTCTAAACATAGGTAATTATAACAGTTGAAGCCGTAAGAACTTGTAAACCCTGCTTCATTTGCCCCATAGACCAAAATGGTCTAATCCAGCAACCTAGGTCAAGCATGCCAGACTTGGCACACCAAGGGATTTTCAATGGCATGTAGAAATCGCATTAAAAGTCTATTCAAGTCTCTTCTACAAGAAATTGAGTACTACACCAGAATGACGTTTAGGCTGTTGGCACGCTGAATGAATTAGAAATCATACTTTGGCACACTGTTATCAAAAGGTTGCCGACCCCTGGTCTAATGTACTACTGAATGGACTATAAAAATTATTCTAATCAGGTAAAAAAAGGATAAACAAATTCATCTTTACAGACCTAGAGTGGCACACTCTTGTATCCATGTGTGACCAAAATTAAAACAGAATTTTGGGAAATGAGCGTGTTGACAGGGTAATTGATGTTTTTATTAATTTGACTAGATTTCACATTCATTGTTTGTACAATTGTAAAAAAAAGTTTATTTTAATATTAATTCAGCAAGATGACATTAAAAAAGTTTTATTTGATTCCCTTCTGTCTAGCTGATGGAGATGGTAATACAAAACTATACACACTTCAAGAATTCCTTACTTTGGATATGAAAGGAAAAGTAATAATATCTGTGCAGCTTCCTAAATACAGTTGCAATTCTGGTCTTAACATCAGAACATTTAAGACATCACACAGGCTGCAGGTGAGCTCTTATTTCAAATAGTTCTTTTTAATCTTTTAGCTAAGCTGATGTTGGCTTCTAATTGTTCTTGGAAATAGTGGATAATAACTTTGCTCTCTACTATTTGCACAATCATTGTGTATGTTCCATGTTTGCAGCAAAGTGCTGCTCATGTAACTTGTGGTTTTAATTTGGCTGTGGATGGAGCAAATAACTATCTAGTCAAAGCTAAACCATCAATTATAATTCAAGGAGTGAATAAAACTTTGGTAAGTAGCTTGATATAACGATAGCTCATCAAAAGTCTATTAACAAACGAAGAAATTAAAAACGATTTTAAAAAATATAATTTAATTGTTTATTTTTGTTTTGACAATAAAAATATACAAGAGAAATATTTTCTACAGATACATGCTGTACAAACAGAGTCTTTTCTAGTCAATAAGCAACTTGGTGATCCTGCTGTTCTAAAAGGTGTTGTTAGATTTGATGTACATTGTTACTTGAATGATAAGTAGAAACATTTTTTATTGTAAAGATTATTATTTAAGCAAATATTTTGCTTTTTTTCATAGCACATTTGAGTTTTTTGTGTATTTTATGTTGATTAAAACTTACTCCTTGATATTTTATTTGAAAGAGATGAATGTAAAAATCCAGCAAAATAAAGATTTTTATGTTATTTTTATTTTAAATTAAGAATGAAAGCATTAAAAATAATTGACTTTTTTTTATTTCTGACTCAATTTACAGCTGCCATAAACACTTTGTCTGAAGAACTTATTCCTGATACCAACCCTCTAGCCGCTAAAGCTACTTATCGTAAAACTTTGGCCATTGGTCACTTTTACAAGGTTGATTGTTTGAACATTAAATCATAATTTCTAAAAATTAAAGGGCCAAATGCCAGTGACTGTAACCTAAAATGCAATGCAAATTGCTTGTCATAATCATAGTGTTGCTTTATTTTGGAGTAGGCATAATGGGAAAGATGCAAGAATATAAAAAACATTTTTAACAAGATATAGAATTTGTTTCTATTTGGACTTAAATACAAATTACTTTATGAATTGTCTAAATTGGAAAAATGGAGATACCAATGTTAAATTTATGATGGTGAGACATTAGTAAAAGTCCTCTGTTATCTGAATTCTTAAATTAAAAGACTATATTTATAAGGACACGTCAATGATATTTGATGTAAAAACGTATGGAAGTAAACGTAGGACTGGGTTTGTGGCACATTGTAGGCTCAAAAGGGATGCTGCCTAATCTTCCTAAGTTCTAAAGGGAAGAAACTTTTAGAATTAAAAATAATCATTGTTATAAATTGTTCAGTGGTGTAGACATTTAAAAAATGTTATAGAAATTTAATGTACTTTCTAAATTTAATATAGGGTACTTTTAGTTTGAATCAATTTATACTTGTACATATTCATTCTTTTAAAAGTATTGATGCTTCATTTAATGAACAAGTTTTTGAGTTCTCTATTCTATTCTGATCAAAGAATTGATATATTCCAGTTTGTGCTTGGGGTGTGTAAGAGCAAATGCAATTCAAACTATGTGAGTGGAGGCTTAGACCTGGCTAGGCCTTTGATGACAGCAACACAAGAAGTTGGAACTGATGACCCAAGCTTATACCCAACAACTAAAGCGCTTATAAAATTAACTGCTGGCAATTTAGTAAGTCTAAGATTAAACTTAAGCTAAAGCAATATTAAAATTTTAATATTTCTTTGGCTCAATAACTTCTTTCCATTGTTTTTCCATTTTTTTTAATCATTCATCACATTCTAGATTTGTGAATCATAAAAGAATATACATTTTAAACTTAAAATATCAAAATTTACTCTAGAAAAAAGATTAAGTTTTAAGGACAATTTCAATCCATTTGGAATCCTTAATCAAACAGATTATACATTTTATTTTGGATTGCGCACTATTCAGACAACAGGAGAAGTGAAGTTTGTATCTGACCTTCCTGCTCTTAAAGGTCAACTCTATGCTGCCCCACTGCTGAGTACACAAGGGAATGCCAGAATTCAAAGTATTAATCCTTCTGTGGCTTTGGTTAGTAATTTTTTGGTTCAATTATAAAAGTACAAAAAAAAATTATTCCCTTTCATATCATTTTAGTTAATAGGACTATTAAAGCAGTCAGGCTCTCTGGCTTCTTGTACCTAGGAATTCGTTCACCCAGCTCAAAGTTTAACTAATACCACTTTCCCTAACTGATGCCTGCCACCCATCAGAGTCTTTTTTTTTCCAATCAAGCTTGGGTCTGTTACCAGTTCACATCTTTGGGTTGTTTTTGACATGCCTCTTAGGCTTTGGTGGTTCCTGGTGAAGGGCAGGTTTTTAATGGGAAATATGAGCTTTCTGAGCCTGTGACCAATCAATCTTCTTTGGCAGATTTATTCTGTTTGGAACCAGTTACTCCTCATTGCTGCTGATGTAATAGGCCAGCGTATGTAGAAAATCCTTCAAAGACATGAATTAATGAATGGCTGTATCTTCTTGCAAGCTGTAGTGATTCTCTGTGTGAAAGTTCAACAAAACATGTTTCACCTTGCTATTAAGCTCTCTGTTAAGACTTTTTTTTACTGTTAATGCCCCATGGCAAAAAAGCAAAAAAAGTTTTCTGATTGATTAAAAGCTGTCCTTGTAGTAAAGATGTGCTACTCAATATTTAATTTAATAATATTCATTAATATTTAATAGTTAACATTTCTATAGGGCTATATATTGGTCCAATATTTGCCAAGATTTTACAATGTGATGAGGTAATTCATGTGAGGTGCTGACAGGGTTTTCCATCACTAAACTTACTTTACTTCAACCTACGTTTATATAGACCATAGCAACACAAATAAGTGGTGACAGACTAATGATGATGGGGCACAATTTTAATTTCTTTTTGTATTAGGTCAAATAGGAATATAAAGCTATTCATATGTCTGCATTCTTTGGCACTGGTTCCATATTACATGAATTTTGCAATTGTTTTACCAACCTAAAGTAAAGTATTGGCCTTTCATACTGTGTATGTATATGGGGCAAGTGAAGCAGGGTTTACATGTTTTTGTGACCATAGCAAGCAAGGAAAGTAGATTGTGTGGTAAGTAAAAAACCCAGCCACCTTTACTTTACCCATCTTCTTCTTCTTCTTCTTCATAATACTGTGGAGACCCCGTTAGAACCGAGGAAAGAGTCCACAATTTAAATACACATAAAATAAAAAGCATCACAAACAACAATTATAAACAGATGACAGAGTGTCACTTTAGGTTTTTAGACCAGCCCTTCAGTGTCGATTTAAAAGCCTGAACTGTAGGGGCAGTGATGGAGGCCTGGTCCAGGGTGTTCCACAGCCTAATGGCTGACGGAAAAAAAGAATATTTGTAGACGTCGGTGCGTGCATGTGGGACATGCAGCTTGAGCTGGTGGCCTCGGGTAGAGCGGGACACCTGTTGGATTCAGCCTGGCTGAGTGGACATTTCCACGTGGCGGTTCACGATCTTGTAAACAGTGGTGACCTTGTTTATCACTCTGCGATGATGTAGGGGCTCCAGTTGAAGTTGGGCCACCAAAGCTGAGGCGCTAGTTTTAAGGCCGTAGTCCTGTAAGATACGACGTGCCGCTCGACGTTGGGTCATCTCCAGCTTAGATATCAGGTGTTGTTGATGAGGATCCCATCTGATATCAATGTACCTGGTAGTTCCAAGCTCACCCTCTAGACCCATGAAAAAAACACTGGCATTAACCTTGATTCAACCTGCTGCTCCTATTAATCATGTTACCATATTTATAAATAATTTTTTTTTTTGTGCAGCAAATTCCGGGTGTTGTAAGATTTATTCAAGCATCAGATATACCTGGAGACAATAATTGGAGACCTAAACATTTGAATGCAGCAGGCACTGTACAAGAGGTGGGTCATTTATTTACAAGTATTTTTGTCTTTACAAAAACATTAAGAAATAACAATTTACATAGAAAAAAAATTTGGTCACACAAATTGGCCCATTATGGAGCCAAACCTCGTTAAATATCAATCTACCAATAGGTGAATTAAATGTGCTCATATGCAACTTAAATTATGGGATCTTTCATTCTGATTTAAAATTCTAGATTAGGTTTGCCTCTATAGAAGTTGTGAGCAGGTTTATTTATGACTTTATTATGTGGACCAAAGATAATACTGATATTGATACCTCTATGCCTATTTTTTCCCATTTTTAGTTGCTAAGTTCTGGTGAGATACTCTATGCTGGTCAGTCAATTGGTATACTAATTGCTGGTAAAGCTTTTTTTCTTTCTTTTTTATTATTAATTAATCAAAATAATTACTTATAACTATGATGACGATGATGATTGTCCATCGCTTGCGATGAAGACCATCCTTTGTCAGCGTCATAGATGCTTATTGGTACAAAGATGGCTGGTGAGGCCTATTCTTGCCCGAAAAAGTTTGCCGCAGTGGGGACATGGATGAGAGGCCGGCAGTAGCAGGGCTGTCTTTTCTGGACTTTCTAAGTTGACGTTTTGCAGTTGCGACCCTTCGCCTTTTTTCCTCATGAGCTGCTGCTCCATTGAAGGTCATATTTCGCCAAGAGGATCGGTCCTCAGCCAGCCTTTTCCAATTGTTTGGGGCAATTTCCAGATTTTTAAGGAGGCCTTCAGGGTACTTATAACTGTACAAATATGTTCAAACATAATGTATAAAAGGTAATTTAAATTATGTTGCTATAAAAAGAAGAACCTTTGTGAATTATTTCAAAATGACTTTTAAAAAATTATGTGTCAAAGAGGATGAAGTCACGGCTCGAAGTGCGCTGTTTGGAGTGCAGGTCACCTACACTGACATTCAACCTGCAGTGACAAGTCTGGAGGAAGCCGTACAGAAGAAATCATTTTTTAAAATGCTTGGTCCCTATACCAAGGGGGATGCAGCCAGTAAGCAGCTGTCACTAATTTATGTTCTGATAATTTAGAGTAGTAGAACTATGGTTAACTTTTCCTACTGTGAGACACCTGTCTTTTAACTAACTGAGAATATTTGTGAGGGACCCATCAACAAAAGAAAACATTAAAAAATTAGAACAAATTCAAACTAAACCTAGAAAAATTAGAAGACAGAGGGACAATAAGTAAAGTAGTAATAATACAAAAGGGGATAAAATTCTAACTTAGAAATACAAACACAATAACAATCTATTATAATGCTTAGGTAAACATAAGGACAAAAACACTTTTCTTGTTCCAAAAGCAAGAACAAATGTGAATGGCATCCGGGCATGGAATGGGTTGCCCTAAAAAAAACTAGGAAAGTTAGTAGCGTAACATCATTTAAAACATGAAGCAAAATTCACTACTAGACTCAGGCCACGGATGAGTGTATTACACAATACTTAGTAATCTTCTTTTAGAAAAAGCATCTGTAACACATTAAATAACGTAAATGTATCTTGTACTTACAACCTGTATTCTAATGTTGTGATAAATTATTCTGTTCAGTTGATGTTGATAAATTATTCTGTTCAGATCATGTTGATAAATCATTCTGTTCAGTTGATAAATTATTCTGTTCAGTTGATGTTGATACATTTTTCTGTTCAGGTGCCATGGCAACAGCCCCTCACAAAATAAGTGGAGTCTTCCACAGCACTGACCAGTATAACTTTCATCTTGAAAATCAAGCAGCCTTTTGCAACCCATCGGACACAGGAGGGATGGAAGTTATAGCCACCACTCAATGGCTGGATGCAACGACGGAAACAGTGGCTCAAATTCTTGGTCTTCCTGAATCAAGGCAAGAATAGATTTGTAAAACATTCAATTGGTTCCAGCTTGATATATTCAGGCAATCATTTTTTCAAACAATTTTTAAAAATAACATAAATTGATTTTAAATCTATCAATAAAAATATGTTCTGCAGACATTTTGTGAATACTCACATTTATTTCATTGGCTGTCTTGTTATGATGATAACATGTTAAATAAAAAAAAAAAAGACACTTTTCATAATTTGCATAGTGTCATAATAGATCAATGAAGAAAGAAAATTCTTATACTGTTCATCTTCTATTGAATACACCGCCTGCACGACTGATGCATACTATACTTTCAACTTATTTGTTATTGATGGCTTGTGTTTTCATAACCTGAGACATAATTTGTACATTTGTCGCCTCTTTGTGTCCAGATTTTTAAAACCAGGTTGTTCAATGCCAAACTGTTTGTGAACCAAGAATTTACTTTTTAAAATGTATTTATTAGAAACTTTATCTGTACCATATTGGTGTGACGTTCCACTAAACCTATGCTGGATTTTCTTTATGGCAGCATAAATGTTGAAACTCAAAGACTTGGTGGAGGGTTTGGTGGTAAAATTTTCTACAACTTGCCTGTGTCAGGAATGTGTGCACTAGCTGCTCATGTGACAAGAAGGTCAGTTGATTTATGAATAAACTGTAACATATTGGGAGCAAAAACATAAAAATATTTACAAATTTGAGAAGCCGAAGAATAAGGCCACATATTTAACATTTTGAAAAGTTTATTTCCAAACAGTCCTGTCCTACTTAACATGGACTTGCATACAAACATGAGATTTCAAGGGAAAAGGACTTACTACATCTATCAATATCAGGTGCTGTACATTAAAATGAAATAAAAACAACAACACTGTCTTTAATAAAATGGGTTATATTTTGTATATTTCAAAAAACTTAAACAGAATTCAACATATCTAATATAAAAAGGTATATTTTTGTTAGTGAGATATTTTAATTCATTGTAATAAAGTCAGCAGCCTAATACTTTGGAAAGGCATATTATAGATTAGGATATCAACCACAAAATGTATTTTCACTTATATTAGGTGTACTGGTCAAACCTGTGTAGAATATAGAATGTTCTACTGGACTTTAAACTAGAGGTTGAATGCATGAATGCTGTTCAACACTCTATCACCAGATCCCATAAAAGTGGAAAAATCCATGTTTACAGCATTTTTATTCATGTCAAGCATATTTAAAACCTATTTACAAAAACACACATACAAATTTATGAGGGAAATAATTTTGTCTCAAACAGATTGGTTTTGATGATAATGGCAAAATTTTGGCAATAATTGCATCAGCATACAGTGATGCAGGGCCAATCTTTATTGAGGCTGATGGAAATGAGTTCACCCAGAATTGGATTGAAAGTGGTAAGCTATGTATCATCATCATTAGGTGCCATGCCAGTTGGCAATGTATATAAACATCTTCAAAAAATTAGTCCTAAATGTATGCAACGTTTAAAATTGTAAACATATCCTATACCTATTTGATTGTATGTTCAGCAAGTTAGAAACTTTTTGTTTTGAGTTTCAATTTTTTTTTCAAATATTAATTTTTTTAAAGCTTACTTTTGCCCTAACTGGTCTTGGACTGTTCAACCCTGCAAGACAAATAAACCAATTTCGACTGCTGTCAGGGCGCCAGGTAAAATAAATAAATTGCATTACTGAGCCACAATTGTAAAAGGCCTACTGAGCCTTAGGATTGAGATTTGTGTTTATATATGTCAGAATAATACATGTTAAAAAAATGTAATGAAGTATAAATAAAATTAAATGTGCTCATGTTCTTCACATTGTAGCTCCAAAAAAAAACAACATGATATTTAGGAAAATATAGGCCTAAATGACATCAATATCATCTGGTTACTATTGGTTACAGGTGCAGCCCCAGCTATCTTTGCTATGGAGAACTTTATTGATCATGTGGCTACATACTTGAAGAAGGATCATTTGGAAGTTCGCAAAGCAAATTTTTTTCAAGATGGACAGGTATAACAAATAAATTTCACATTGGGCAAATTTTTTAATTTTATTTTCCCAGTATAGATGTACTTGAATTGTCATTGAATTATTTCTAAGTTTTCTAAGTATTACAATGAATAGAATACTTATAACTTGGCTACTTTTTGAAACAGGCCACCTTGACTGGAAGTATTATAAGCAATTGCTTGATTGGAAATCTTGTTGCCAAGCTTGAGACAGACATTAACTATGCTGCCAGACTAAAAGCAGTTAATGATTTCAATCAGGTAATACTACTGACCACTCATTAAGCTTATGTATGTAGTTTTGTCATTCTGGACATGTTATTCTTTAATACTGTGATTAAGTAATATGGAAAATGTATAATATTTAAATTCTGTAATTCTGTATTTGTGTAACTCTCTTAAAGTGTAATTTATAATTATGTAATGTTATAATTATTATTATAATGTTATAATACTGTAATTCAGTGTGTAATTCCTATACTAAGTAAGTAAAGTAAAGCACCCATCAGATCAAATTCATCCATAGGGCTGGTGAAGCAGCGTTGATCAATTTCTGTGGCCACCCTTAATTCCTATACTAATCAGTTAAAATCAGTAAGAGTAATTGAATTAACATAATAAATAAAAGAGTGGAATATTAGAATATTTTATTGTGATTCCTCTACTAATTAGAATGAATTAGAAGAGTAATTCTGTTAACATAAAACACATCAGAGCAGAAGACATTAGTATGCTATATACACACTAACATATAGCACTGCAATGTCTTGTTTAAGGAAAACCGTTGGAAGAAACGAGGTCTACATGTGATGCCAAGTAGATATAACCTGTCATGGAAAGGTCTTCCTCAAAATGCCACTGTGGTGATACATCATGGTGATGCTAGTGTTTCTGTTGCACACAGTGGTGTTGATATGGGACAAGGAATCAATACAAAGGTTAGAGAGAAACATACATCAACTGAATTAAACTGTCTACTTACTGCTTGAAAGGGGGTGCACAATTTCAATACAAAGGTTAGAGATAAACACACAGCAAGTGAATTAAACAATCTACTTACTGCTTGAAAGGGGGTGCACAATTTCAATACAAAGGTTAGAGAGAAACATACATCAACTTAATTAAACAGTCTACTTACTGCTTGAAAGGGGGTGCACAATTTCAATACAAAGGTTAGAGATAAACATACATCAACTGAATTAAACAGTCTACTTACTGCTTGAAAGGGGGTGCACAATTTCAATACAAAGGTTAGAGATAAACATACAGCAACTGAATTAAACAGTCTACTTACTGCTTGAAAGGGGGTGCACAATTTCAATACAAAGGTTAGAAATAAACATACATCAGCTGAATTAAACAGTCTACTTACTGCTTGAAAGGGGGTGCACAATTTCAATACAAAGGTTAGAGATAAACATACATCAGCTGAATTAAACAGTCTACTTACTGCTTGAAAGGGGGTGCACAATTTCAATACAAAGGTTAGAAATAAACATACATCAGCTGAATTAAACAGTCTACTTACTGCTTGAAAGGGGGTGCACAATTTCAATACAAAGGTTAGAGATAAACATACAGCAACTGAATTAAACATTCTACCTACTGCTTGAAAGGGGGTGCACAATTTCAAATGTGCTAAAGCCTTACATTCTTTTGCAACTGGTTTAGGTTTTTGAGTTGACAAAAGTTGACATTATAACATGGTGGCTAATGTAAACTAAAGTAGACTACAGCTAACAAAAGTGTTATAGATAAATATTGCCTAGGCATATTTAAAAAAACAATTTGATAGTTACATGTATAACATGCACATAATGTGACCATCCAAAATTGCTATCTCCAATTATTATAAATGGAGTATTGTCCAGGGGGAAAATAAGCAGCCTTAATTACTTTCCATTGCTATGTGTTAGAAGGGATTTGTGTGGTATGCAAAATACACAGCCCCCTTTACTTTCAACAAATTAAATATCAGTTATGAGTAGATTCACCCATAGAAGCTTGAGTAGAGACTTCGAGTTTACCCCAGACCTTCAGAATGACTATTCAATGCACTAGGCCACCATGTCATATTTCTAATAATGTGTTAATAGCTTTACTTTTAAGAATCATCATGGAAAAATCCTTAAAAAAAAAAAATAATTAATTGTAGTAGACAGAAAGACACACTTGTTTAAATATCAAAAGCGCCTGATACCCTAAATGACACTATTCTAACTTAAGATAATGTACAATTCAGGAAAGTTAAAAAAAATGAACATATCAGGATTTCTTGATAGAGTTTCATACTTAATATTATACTGTAATCTTTAATCTTTATGTGAGAACAAATACATATACCGTATATACTCGCGTATAAGTCGCACCGGTGTATAAGTCGCACCCCTAGTTCAAGACTTTTTATTCTTATATGTTGTCATTGACCCGCGCATAAGTCGCACCCCGACTTCTCGGATTATACTGCCTTTTAATATATCAAAAATGCATACCTTTTAAACATAAAAGCTACTAAATATTCACCCTAATTTGGAAACTTTCCTTAAACAATGGTTTTAATCGTGCATAAGGCAAACATAATCAAATAAAGGCAGGGCTTCATTTATTTTAAACAACCGATCTATAGGCCTACAGACATTAGTGAGATGAGAAAGTAAGGTATCTGTTTCTTCAATCAAGTCCCTTCCCCTACTCAAGTTTCTATCCCTATAGTAACACTACACTTAAAAAAGTCTTTGAAGTACGTCATTAGTCTCAATGTCGCCTAGACTGGAGACTGGGAGGCGCCGGCATTTATGACGCGCTATACATGTGTCCTAATTACCATTAACATTGTTTGTAATGATTTCAAGTGCGTCTGCGCGACCGACATATAATAAGATGTGGGTTTTTTTCAACTCTTACATGCAACTAAGGGAAAATAAAACACACTATTGACATTTCACGCGTCCATCTGCCGATCGTAGTTTTAGAAACATTGCCTAGACATTGCGCGGTTTTATAGGAATGCTCAACACTGCCTAGACCTTACGTACTAAATAAAACGCATCTTAAGCTTATATGCCTACCTACATTATAGGCCCACACAGGCTTTCACACGTTTAGATTCATACCATAGGCCTACTGTAATTTGTGCTCAATAAGCCTCCCGAAAATGCCGCCTTTAAACTTGCGATATGTTTCGGAAATCGGTCCAAAAGTTCAAAAGAAAAGCGGGGTGGTAAGGGTCTGAAAACCTAAAATATTTGTCGATTTCAATTTCAGTTATATAAAGATAGTAATATTAACACCTAAAAAAGTTTTCTAACTGTAAAATGTATGCCTACGCATATATCCAAGTAATTCTACACAACTCCAATCAACTATACGGGTTATGTTGGAAACTGTATGACAGAGTAGTGATGTTTTTCAAACTTTTCAAAAACAGTGTTGGGTGTATAAGTCGCACCCCTACTTTTTGTCAAAATTTTCGGTAAAAAAAGTGCGACTTATACGCGAGTATATACGGTAAGTACTCTTTCTTCCCGAGTGGCATTCGGGTTGCCTGAACAAACCAGGAAAACCAGTAACTTAACACCATTTAAAACATTAATAAAAATGCAAGACTAGACTCAGACCAAGGATGAGCGTAGGATGCAATAATCTTCTTTATAGAAGGAGCGACTGTAATGTATAAGATAAGATAACTGCCACACTGTAATGCCCAGTATATTGAGATGAAATCCCATCTTTGATCATCAACATTATTTGTAAAAGTTTCTCATGCACTCTTTTAATTAATTATTTAAACCTACAAATATTTATTTATATATATATATATAATTAATCAGTTTATTTAATTCTTCAGGCCATACAAGTGTGCGCTTACAAATTCGGAATCCCTATCGATAAAATTAAAGTGAAAAAAAACACATCCTTTAACAGTACAAACACATCATGGACAGCAGCTTCAGTCACTTCAGAACTTGTTTGCCTGGTGAGATCATTAATTTGTTTATAATTCAGTTCATTGAGAAAAAAATGTATATCTGTTTTAAGTAAAAGAAGACAGGCAGAACCCCAAAACTTTTATTAATTATATTTTTAACACTTCTTGATATTGTAATTGTACAACTTAAAAAACAAACAACTAACTATAATATAGTTTCATTTTTTTTAATAAATTTGATTTATGTAAAAGAAAAAAACTAAACTTGTAACATGCTCATTTTCCCTTGAATAATTCTTGATATTGCATAGGGCAGGCCTACTACTTTAAATACAGTTAGATATATAGTTTCATTTTTGTGTGTTTTTGAACTGCTTTAGGCCATAATGGAATGTTGCGATACTTTGTTGGCTCGAATGGCTCCAGTCAAAGCCAAACTTGTCAATCCAACCTGGGAGGAAATTGTTACAGAATGTTTCAACCAAACTGTTGATCTTAAAGCTACACATTTGTAAGAACAAATTAATGTGTTTTTTTGTACATTTTAAATTAACTCTTGGAAGGTTTATAAAAAAAATATATTTTAAAATTTTAAAAATATTTTAAATAAGATACCATTCCAAAATCAACACCTTGTAAAATGTTGATACATATTTGTGAGTGCATTAAATAATAAAACATTTTATCAAGCCCTAAAACTTCCTATCTCGTGTAAGAAATTCAACAAATGATTCAACTAAAACCTATGAGTACAACTGCTGGTGTGTGTCCTGCTCAGAAGTAGAGGTTGATGTTTTGACTGGACAGTATCAGATCACCCAGGTTGATATTCTTTATGATGGTGGCATTAGGTGAGTTGTTATACATTTCTGTCTCAGTTATTGTAAATCTTTCTCATTTAAGGCTGGTTAAGCCTTACATTCCATTATTTAAATTAAAATAAAGCTCTGTTGGTAATATTTAATATTAAGTTTTTCAGATTGAAAAAGATTTAATATCTATTTACTTATGTGCAGCTTGAACCCATATCTTGACATTGGTCAACTGGAGGGTGGATTCCTTATGGGATGTGGTCTATTCCTTCTGGAAGGGATGACATTTGACCCAATGTCAGGAAGAGCACTTACTGATGGTACCTGGGTATGTTTTCATTGATAAATTTAAATGTTTAAAAAAAAAAGATTAGATATAAAAATTGTTGATGTTTATGAAGTAAGAATATATTAAAGTAACAACTTTCTTAATTTATTTAATTTTCTGGAGCTAATTTTTATTCAAGTCTTATGGTTTATAAATTAAGACTTCTAGACCTGCCAATCCGACATAGAAGATCTTCTTTATTGTTAAAAGATTAACAAATTCATTATAACTTTTAAAAAAATGTGTATGACTTTTTCAATGCTCGAAGACAATGCAATCATTTTTCCTCATGTTCCATAGTCAAGGCACAAAAGTCACCATGACATAGAGACTTACTAATTTAATCTGTGTAATTTTGTTTCATATTCAGACTTACAAGCCACCATTACCCAAAGACTTACCAGTACAGTTTAATGTGAAGTTTATGAGGAATGCACCAAATCCACTGGGAATTTTGAAATCCAAAGGTACATAACTTCTAAGGAGTTACCTACCATTATCATTCATTATTTTATGCAATAAGCTTTATTTTTTATAATACAACTTAATGTCTGTCTTAGCTCAGTCTTTAACCTTTCTTCTTTAAGTGCCAGGTCTGGAGCAGACATTGGCGGTCATGACTCTGCATTCTTTCCTGTTGTTAGCTATTTGGAGGAAGGTTTTTATCACTTATGTTGTTGTTTGTTGCCCATTCGTTCAAGCTTTCTACATATATTAGCCTTTGTCTTTCTCTGTCTCAGATATTTTCCCACACAAAGCCAGTCTTTCTATACCATTTTTCCTATAGTTGTGTCCTAGGAATTTCATCTGTCTGTTCCTAATGGTTTTAATGAGTTCTCTTGAAACACATGTTGTTGTCAACACTTCTGCATTATATTTCTTCAGTCCATGATATTCTCATCATCCTTCTTAGAAACCACATTTCTACTGCCTCCAATCTTTTCCTTGTTTCATTATCAATGGTCTAACATTCAGATCCATATAGAAGAACAGACCAAACATACCCCTTCAGTATGCGCATTTTGGTACATATTTTGATATTCCTGTTTTTCATGAAACTGCTTAATCTCATAAAACTGTTTTTAGATATTGCAATTATTCTCTTTATTTCTTTGTTGCATCTGCCTTCCTGTGTTATTGTATAGCCTGGATACTGAAAAGAACTGATTTGCTTGATGTTTTTGCCTTCACTGGTTATAGAGCACCCTGGAGGTTGTGTTTTCTTAGAGATTACCATTGTCTCGGTCTTACTGAGATTGAGTGTTAATCCTTTAAGTCGGCTCTCTTCTACCACCTTATTTAGAATAGTTTGCAGGGCACTTTCTGATTCTGCTATTAATACTGTGTCTTCTGCGTATCTCAGATTATTTATATTCTTTCCTTTAATCTTTGCACAAGACTATTTACTATTTTGTTTACATTTTTTTATTGTTTACATCATAGGTTCTCAACCTTTTTCGGCTCACTGCCCCCTTTTACATTTTTTTTCTGCTCACCGCCCCCCCCCCAACTTAATTTTAGCGGAAACATTTGTTAATTAAAGGGAGATAATTAACCCGTTTCATTTGAGGTAATATTTCAATTTTTTTTATTTTATAAAAAACTAAATGGCTTGCATTTATAACTTTGAAATGATATGATAAAACTGTAAAAAAATTATTTGAAAATTTTATAAATATTGTATGACTAAAGAATTTATATTGAAGCATTACAATAACTACCCAGTTTGTATGATTACTACGTATCTATACCACTCAGCTATTGTGGTTACCTCTTTACGAAGGATTCTAACCTAACGCATTAAAGGATATCTGGTAATACGAACAGATCAAAAGAGTAATATTAGCAGATGTTAAGGCGACAGTCCTGTGAATCAACCATTAGACGAGACGGCCGCATACTATATTTGCCAAATACTAACCCCTACTTCATCGAAAAGTGTTTGCGATTCTTATTTGTTCAATAATATGTACGCTTACTGTTGGGGGATATCAGATATTTAGTAGCACTTGCGTTTACATCATATTTCATCCAAAAACTAATCGATTCAAATAGCTGAGGTGTTGAAATTATAGCAGGTACGTTTGTACCGCCCATTTGCCCTTCATCGCCCCCCAATCGCCCCCGGGAATGTTATCGCCCCCCTAAAGCTTCTCATCGCCCCCTGGGGGGCGATATCGCCCCCGTTGAGAACCTATGGTTTACATTCTTAACAATTTATTTGAGCTGAAAAGAAATGATGTGTTGTTGAAACCAAATATGAGTGTAAGATGTTGGGTGAATAAAGGTGTGGTTGGATGGGTATTATATAGGTCTGTGTCTTTCTGTGAAACTTGTATACCCTTTTGGCTGTAGATTACATCTAGCCAATCACATACATGTAACAAAACCTTTTGTTCCATACCAGCTGTTGGTGAAGTTCCAGTAGCACAAGGCGCTTGCCCAATGCTGGCTTTGAAACGTGCTGTAGAGGCTGCAAGACTGGAAGTTGGCACAGAAGGATGGTTTCAGTTTAGTAAGTGTACAGCCCAATGGCAATTTCTAATCAAAACAAAATCTATCCAAAAAGAAAAAAGCCCATCTATATTAAAACAAAGACATAATTAGGAAAATCTCAAGACCTTTGGGTCCAACTTATGTAATGAGTTTCTTTTCACACCCAAAAATGTCCGCTTTAGTTTAATATTTTTATGGATTTGTGTTTTCTATTCTTAAAAGCACACAGAGCGTTGATTTTTTTTACTATGTTTATTTCAGTTATGGATTCCCTGTTAGATTTTTATTTATTTATTATATCCTTTGGAAAAGTTATCTACCTTTCCTTATAAATTGTTGAATTTTCAATGGTTATTTCAAATTTTATAAATAATACACATAAATGCTTATTGAAAACTACTTCAACAATATTTTTGGGGATTGATTTAAACTAGATAACATAGCTATAAAACTATATGTTTCATTTCTAATTTGTAATACTTCATTCAAAAAATCAATTCACCATTGTGCCACTTAAGTAGGTCTCTTTGTTTAAGTAATATTTATGCAACATTTGTAGGGTGAAACAGTCTTTATGTATTTTCCTTTATTATTATTACATTTATTCTTTTTGTATTGAGTCATATACGCTATTTAATTATCTTTAATTTAAATCAGACATATATTTCAATAGAAACTGTACTTAGATTTTGATATTGAACTGAATGTCCTCCCTTTATTCAAAGGGTTATAATAATAAATTAGCTGAATTGCCCGACATTGCACAGTGTAACAATTAGCCTTCATTGTTACTACAGAAAAAATACTATTCAGTTCACTCAGGTGTCAGGCAGGTATCTTAACCACACTACTATGGAGTACATGGCTGGCATACCAATGGTCTTGGGTTCAGATCCTGGTGAAGGCTAGGATATATTCCTGGGTCTGGAGGGTTTCCCTGAGTCTACCCACCTCTGATGGGTACCTGAACTTAGTTGGGGTAAAGTAAAGTCATCGTATTGGCCACACAATCCCCTAGTATGCCATGGCCACAGAAATTGGTGAACGCCCCATGGATCAATTTGGTCTGACAGGATATTTTACTTTTTTTTTTTTACTACGGAGTACACATAAAAGACATAAAACAATAAGGTCATGTGTCTTTATATTGACCAATAGGCATCAAAATGGACACACTCATCCAACCTTATATAGGCCTATAGAGATATTTGACTCAATTATAAAGTAGTGCCTAGAGACTTGATTATGTTATTCACAGCTTTTTGTTTAGCCATTCACCCTTTTCTTGGGGAAGACTCTCAAAAATCATTGAACCTGAATGGGGGCATATTGTATAAGACAGGGGTGTGTTTTTCTCACTTGCACAATGACTCTTATGTTTTGTTATAAGAAAGGGAGAGCTTAGATTAGCCATTAAGTCCATCTCAGCTGAAGAAAGAGCAGAGTGTAGGCATGTAACTTACATCAACCTATTTAAAAAAAATTCATGTGCTAAAGATTTCATGTTGAATTATCTTCAGATGCTCCTGCAACAGTGGAAAACATCCAACAAGCTTGTCTCAATGACATCACAAAGTATACATATGGAAACTGAGAAGGATGAATTTTTGTAATCAATCGTTTGACCCTTTTGCACTAGTCACCATTTCTCTTGGTCTGTGTCTTAACCCTTGAACTTACTATCTTCTTTTAATTTGCATTAATATTACTTTAATTAACTTTCTTTATCCATCACTAACAACAAATTTATAAATGCACATGTATTAGGACCTAGTTTTTAATGGTGTTATAAAAGGTGAGAAACCTGGCTGTGTTTAAAAATGTGCAGAAATTTCAGAAGAGCTAGTCTAGCAAGACTGGTAGCCTAATACTAATAATTGTTGTTTTATTCTTCTTTTGTTATTTTTAAAAAAAAAGTATTGCCAGTCTTGTATTATTTTTTATCGCAACAGTCCATATCATGCTTCTTTAAAGAACTTTGTAAACTGGTAGATGCTTTTGTGAATACAGTACCATGCTGTATTTGTAATAACAATTTTGTAATGTCCTGAAGTCTGTTTTATTTTTTATATGTTATCTTTATTACTTTAGTCTCAATTCATGGCTGTGTAGTTTTGTTGTATTATTATTGTATTTAATTTATACAGTGTTTCATTCTTAGTTATTTACAGTCACTTTGGCTGCCTAATTTGCACAAATCTAGAACCATATGTATAAAATTACATAAAACCCTTTACTCATTACACTAATGAATCCAATACAAATGAAATCATTTTTACAAATGATAAAAAGATAAATTTTGTTTTTTTATTTAAACATTATAACTAGGTTAAGCTATAAAAAGTTATTACATTTCAAATTTTAGTTTTTATAATCTTCATAGGCTTTTTTGTTATAGCAAACAGCCTACAGTTGTAAGCATGAAATTATCCAGAATTTTTTTATGACAGTTTTTTGTTTGTTTAACTATTTATTTCCTTTCTTGGTTTCTATTTACATTTGTTGCTGTTGGCATTTTTGTAGCAGTTTATAATTTTTTACAGAATAAGTTTGTTAGTCTTATGTTCAACCCACAACATGGAGAACCAGGGCACTAGTTTTTGTTGGCAGACTTTTATTGTACCGTAACAGATAAAAAAATATATTTATGTAGATCTATAATTTGACTTTCTTTAGTAAAATATAATGGTCAATTATTTTTTTTTATTATCTATTTCTTGTAATCTCTTTATAACAAAATGATATATTTATAATTTTGTCTCCATGATGTCAGATTTACAACACTGTTTTTTGGAAATATAGTGTTCTACCATTTTTTTTTGTAATAAAAAGAAATTTAACTGATGTTTTTTTCCATCAATTTTAAACCTAAATAGATAAGTTAATTTTACTTACGATAAAAGATGAGTGTCATAAACTGAGGCTTTTACTATTTGTGTCAAGTTATGTTTGCTAATACTAAATTTATAAGTGTTGTCATGAATTTTTATTTTGTACACATCCTTGAATATTAATATGCATGTTCAAACAATGAGAGCTTATCATATATAATGTATACAGAGAAAATACATTTATCCATATTCTTAGAAAAATACATTTATCCATATTCTTAGAAAAATGTGTTCATTTGCAAGTTCATTGAGGATGAAGTGTTTTTTTTTTTATTAACATCTGTAACTTTAAAAATATTTCTATTTGTCTACAAATTAAACTCATTAGAACAAAATGATAATAAATACAACAATATAAGCAAGAAAAATATTTTTTTGTTTTAACTTACTCCTTAACAGGGCAAGTTGATAGGTTCTACTCACTATGGGGCAAGTTCATACATCTAATTAGATCTAATGATGACACTAGAACAAAATAATACACAATAATCTTCTTTATAGTAGGAGCTTCTGTAATATCTAAGATAATGACAAATCAATAAAGTAAATTAAAAACAACAGAAAAATCTTCATTTATGTGTTTTCCTAATGCTCAGATCCATTACTGGCAAATAAAAGTTTGGCTTTCTTCATTAGCTCCCCCCAGTCCCCTGCACCATCTGGGAATGATTTTAAACTCGATGTCTATCTATTAGGCTATTTCCTTGTAAATCTTGGACTTGTGTTCACCATGTACTATGCTGATATACAAGTCTACTTTACTTTTAGTCAAATATTAGTCAAATAGTTACAAATAAAAAAGACGCAAAATGTGTTGTAAATCTTACACTGTATGCCTAAATGCCCAGGGGAGGTAATTACGACCTTGCTAATTGATAATATTCATATAAGGAGTCTTTACTTTTCGGGGAACTTAAAGTTAAAGCTATTACTCTTTAACTGGATTCAGGAGGTGATCGAAACGATTGTTCGGTTATATGTGAATTGTAAAAAAAAAATGGCACAAAGATTATTATTTTGTTATTAAAACTTGTGTAAAACCCTAATCACGTCGGTTATGTTTTTATGTTTACAAATCCGTTATGTTAACCTTACTTTTGTTACTTTGTATGTTTCCTGGGGGCGGCCGGCTAATATATCTTCTGAGGGCAATTTGACACACTTTGCGTCTTCCTAACGAACTGAAATTTGACACATAGGCCTAGATATATTTCCGAAAACAACACATTCCATCATTTGTTCAGCCCCCTCCCCCGCACACACACTTCACCCCCACCACAATCTGTTTTTTAGAGTGTTTTTTTTTTAATAGGCCTAACACTTCATGCTGTGCATTTCAAAATCATTATAGCTACGATAAAAGGCCCATAGACACTTTTGACGAGGTATGTCCGAGCCAAACACTAATTCCGCTGGCGTAAAAAAAAAATTCAAAGCATAGGCCTATTTATTACAATAATGCCTTAGACAAAAAATACTTTGAATGTTACTATAATACATTTTTCTTTCAAAACATAAAACCTCTGTTAAGTTTAAGAAGGCCGATGTTTCAATTGTTTATTTTATTTCTATTCAAACAAGGTCAAAAGAACATTTAAACCTATAGGCTATCTAAATATTTTCAAAGATCATTGTCGTTCATTTTTACTCATGTAGATAAAGCATTATCAGTGATCGATAACTATTATAGGCATAAAAAGGTTATTGTTTGTTTTTTCTTTGCACACGACTCTAATTCTTACTTATGGTTCAATGATTGACTAAATGGTTGCCAAAATATTAGCAACATTTTATACAAATATTGAAATTCGTAAGGTTTAGACCTAATGTCAGTGAGCAGAAAGACATGTTGAAATTGAAATCGAGACAATGAAAAGAGTAAATTAATCAAAATGTGGTGTGGATGGGGAGGGCTGTAGGTCTATATGAATATTATCAATTAGCAAGGTCGTAATCGGCAGTCATTCCCATGCAAGGAGATAAAAGCGGACACATAAAATTAGCCTAAATTATTAGGTCTTTGATGGAAGGACCAGCGTTTCTCCAAGTGTAGCCTGAATGATATAGGCTTACACAATTAAATTATGATAATAGATTTTATTACATATTTTCTTACCAAATTACAGACACTCTTTCTATATTATTATTGAATCCAACACTTGTCTGTGGTTTGAGTCTAGCCTTGCAGTTTATATATTTGATTACTGTTTTGAATGATGTTAATAAGTTACAGTTTTTTTTCTGGTTTGTTCGGACAACCCATTCCACACCCGGATGCCAGAAATATAGGCCTAATGCAAGGCTCTGATGCGATCTAGTAGTAGATTGACTGAATTCCACATCTCTCGCACACTTAACATTTGCCTCTCTGTCGATCGCGCAACTTTAATATTTACTTATTTCTCCGCAACACAGTATCCTATATGTAATACATTTCAGATATTGTGTAACTTTATTTCTATTTAGTAGTGTATGCCCCGCCTAAAGGCTTTATAACATAGTCTATGCCTACTTCGCCCAATACGATTGTCCAACCCAAGGCTAGAATATTGGTTCATTTAGCGGAAAAATCTAAAAGTATTTAGGCTATGCGTTGGTGTTTTTCTCTATTCTTTTTAGTACTATATTTACTGACTGTTTTTCTCGTTTAAATTTGGAACTAGTCATTCATTTCGAAGTGCATTTATGAGAGTAGGCCTAACAATAATTATAAGTAGCCTACCGGGCCACCCCTTCCTTTTTACCGAAGTAAATTTAAGTCTAAACATTAGGCTTATTCATTTGTTCCGGTGGGAAAGTGTAGGTCCAAATATAGTTACTATCGTTTATGTCATGCATTGGGCGTAGATCAGGCAATGTTTAAGAAAATTAATAGGCCTAAATGAAAAAATTTTAAGATGCAAAAGCACCTCTACATGTATTGTGTATGTTAACATTTGTTTGTAGGCCAGTTGATGGAGCAGTAGTTGTTAAGTTTACTTTATTATTAGTAGCGCCTGTATTCATAACCGAATGTCCTCATGTTCTTCCTTATAGGCTTATATATTAGACCCATGCATTATATGATTGTAGAATTATAAAAAGGCCAACATTTACATCACAATTTATATAATACAGACCCCTATTTTAAAAGAATGCAGACTACTTGAAGTTAAAAGAGTCGCATTGTATGAACTACAGCAAGCAAACAGACAATGGTAAGAGAAAAAGCTCATATTAACATGGACCTTTTCTCGGGGTCATGCTAAATACTGTAATTTTGAGAAGCACTGATTTTCTTATTGTCTTCGCATGTTAATCTAGTAGGCTACAAGCGCACGTAAGTGGAGACAACAGTACGTGTTATAAGTAACTTGTCATAAACTGGTTTTCTTTATTACGAAATACTAGTTTGTGGTCAAGTTTCATAATCACACAATTTATAGAATGTGGCTCTCGGAAAAGAGTAAATTAAACTTTTCGCAAGTTGCATCATGCCCTAAATGCACTGCTAGGTGAGATTCTTTAATTCTTTATTGTAACCGAATGTCGATGAGAAAACATTTTATTTTTGTACATGTTAACTAGTTGGATTTATTATTAGGCCTATGGGTGTTATTTTTTAAACTGATGTTATTGCAATGTATAGCCCTTAGACTGGGTCATGATTTAAATGCATTGACATCAAAGGGAGAGAATCCTTTATATCGGAGCGCTTTAAATGCCCATTTTATTAGTCGCTTTAATTAAATGGAGAACTTTTAAAAAATAAATAATTGTAGGCTATATCAGTATATTAAATTATTGGCAATCGGTCAAGTGTTAAGTCCTGCTTATGTCATACGCTGACTGGACTATCTGTGTACGGTCTTCCTTTATCTGATACATTTCATGTGATAGGCCTACATTTGACGATGCATTTTCATTTATTTGTTGAAAAAGTGGCCAGGTCTCCAAAAAGAGAAGATGTCATAAATTGTCGCGCGGCCACAATTACAAGTATATCGAGCGTATTGCATATTTTATAAAAGATTTTATTTGAAATCACTGAAACCCATAAAGATATTGCAATACAAAATAAATAAATAATAATAATTCTGGAATTTTAGAAAAGGAACAAGACTCAGGCAATTAATTTTGATATTATATAGAACTACCTACATGAATACTTCTAAAATACAAGAAGAAAGTATTCCAGTACCATATATTTTAGGCTATTGTATCTTTGCAGCCACTTACCTATAAAAGGGAATCTGCAAGACGGTACATACTTATGCACATGCCAAAACTGTGGACACCAATTTAAATTTCGAACAATGAGTGACACCAAGAGTTCAATTTCACTAACTATTAATGGAAAATCTTACACAGGTAAGGAAAGGAAAACCCATCTGGTCAGCTTATTAAAATATTGTCCTGATATTGATGAAACATAGTGCCAATGTTAAACTTCAGAAATTCTTCCCCCTCCCCCTTCCTCCTTATAGCTTATTGAAAGTATTCAATTAGAACTGTAAATAAAATATACTTATAAATATATGAAAATTTGCTGCAAGAGAAAGATGCTGATGATTATAGGTGATAATTTTCTATATATGTTTGAATAATGTCTGCAAATACATTCTTTTTATTCCTCAGTTGGCAATGAGCATGATCCTGCCACATCTCTACTTGAGTTTCTCAGAAAGACTGGCATCTCAGTTGGCACCAAAGGATGCTGCTTTGAAGGTGGCTGTGGTGTCTGTCTAGTGACTGTCAAAGTTCTAGATCCATTGACTGGCAATGACAGATCCTACAGCATTAACTCGGTGTGTATGTAAAGTAGCAGCTAACCCAATTCCATTTATTTGAACTTGCTTAAACATATGTTATAGAGGCAAAGTTTGACAGAAGGATTATTTTGTTGAATTGTTTAAGTATAATTATTGATAAATAGTCCCTTTTATTTGATTGATCAAGTGTGTCAAGGTTTTTGTTAGGGTCAGTGTCATAACTTGAGAAAGTGACTGGGGATAGGGTGTAAAAGGTGCCTTGGGCGGGGTGTGTAAAATTTATTAGTTTTCATTCATTTGTAACTTAACATAGAGGGTAAGACAGAGATGATTTAACATTATTGCTGTAGAAAATTGAAATTGTATTTATTTACAAATTAACTCATTTATTTGTCTGCCAATATTTTTAGATTAATTTTTTTCCGTTTAGCGCCTTTCTTTTTTTGGTACCTGGGGTGGCTGCCCCCTTCACCCGTCACTATACTACTGGATGGATTAAGGGTTATTCTATGCTACTAATACAAAACAATCTGAAAAGGGATGGTAAAATATAAGCTGGATACTCTATACTCTTTCAGACCATGGCTAAAGAAATGTCCCATTAGCTATTCAAGATTATTTAATGATGTAAAATGTAAGTAGAGCTATATAGTAACTCGCAATGTCTTTTTTTTTTACCGCTGCATCTGTTTTCAGTGCTGTTTGCAGCTTTACACTTGTGATGGACTGGAGGTGACCACAGTGGAAGGTTTAGGTAATACAACTGTAGGCCTACATCCAATTCAAGATAGAATAGCTAACCACAATGGTGTACAGTGTGGCTACTGCACACCTGGACAGATCATGAACATGTATGGGTAAGTAGACCTAATCTACATGTATGGGTAAGTAGACCTAGTCTACATGTATGGGTAAGTAGACCTAGTCTACATGTATGGGTAAGTAGACCTAGTCTACATGTATGGGTAAGTAGACCTAGTCTACATGTATGGGTAAGTAGACCTAGTCTACATGTATGGGTAAGTAGACCTAATCTACATGTATGGGTAAGTAGACCTAGTCTACATGTATGGGTAAGTAGACCTAGTCTACATGTATGGGTAAGTAGACCTAGTCTACATGTATGGGTAAGTAGACCTAGTCTACATGTATGGGTAAGTAGACCTAATCTACATGTATGGGTAAGTAGACCTAGTCTACATGTATGGGTAAGTAGACCTAGTCTACATGTATGGGTAAGTAGACCTAATCCTCATGTATGAGTAATCATTGTTTTCTACCTGTATGTTTAAGCATTCTTCTTTAAGTTTGGTTATAGATTCGACTCTACATGTATGGGTACCCAATCTACTCAATTTTCATACATCATTTATTTATTTTTATTCTTTTGTATTTCTGTTATTATATATTATTCCTCAAATTTCTTTCTTCAGACTTTTACAGAACAATCCAACTCCTATGATGAAGGATGTTGAAGATGCTTTTGACTCTACAATATGTCGATGTACAGGTTGGTCTAAAATACCAACTAAATGTTTTGATGAAATTGTCCATTTTCACTATTAACAATAACAATTTTGTTTACTTTTTATTCAAAAGAGATATTTTATTTTTGCAGGATATCGTCCTATACTTGATGCTATGAAATCTTTTGCTATTGATTCAGACGCAAAAGCTGTTATAGATATTGAGGTAAGCTTTTAAAATATAAATTTCTTAATGAACAAGCAAACGTTTTTGTTTAGACATATATAGCTAATTTCAATCTGTGAAAAAAATAAATTACTTCATGTTTTCTGCATTAATTGTATCTTGTAGGAACTGGAAGGTAAAATTTGCAAGAAAACTGGTGGTGCCTGCACTGGTAGGTGTAAGACCAAAAAAGATCAAGACACACCAGAAAGTCTGAAGCGACCCATTCACATTGATGCTGGTCGTTCTCAGTGGTTTAAACCACTTGCTCTAAATGAGTTATGTGCCCTTCTCAAGCAATACGCTAATGACAATTACAGGCTGGTCTTTGGAAATACAGGATTTGGTAATGAACTATTATATTTAAATGTAGGACTGTGACAGTAAGAGTGATGACTGTTTGACTGTTTGACTGAATAGTAGTGTTCTTGAGAGTACTGAGTAAAACTTAGTGATACACAGCAGACTTTATTTTTGTAATGTGTGGATGGAACTTAATGATCCTATTGTCATGAATAGTTGACATGCTTACAGACTGAACTTGGTGAGTTGAATATGAATAATGGCTGGATGATGTAAGCTAGTAATTATGTTATGTGGTCTATACAAAAAAATGTAAAATAACTGTGAATAATCTTGGCAGTTAACTGACCAGAGTCTTGTGTGAATACAGACAGGCTATATGCACAAGTTCTTAAGGCAACATATAACATATTACAATCACCATGATTTTTCATTGAAATCATAGTATTATTGTATATTTTTCAGCATTTTAGGTTTGATAAGTTGAGTTGACAATTTTTTTTAGCTTTTTAATAATATATACTGGCGCCAATACCCATTAGAATCAAAGCTTTTTGAATGAAAAACTTTTGAATGGTACCATCATATTATACTTGAACTTCCATTAACTAAGAGCATAGACTGCCCTGGACACAAAGTCAATGGTCGATGCCACTCAGTGTGATAAATAAAGGATATGTAATGTATTTTTGCATGACTATTTGATAACATATTATTTATAACAATTCATTAAACATATAGATGTTGATATAATCAGTATAAATATTTCTTAAGGTGTTTATGGAGAAGTTGGACCTTGGAATTACGGCATACTTATAGATACCAGGGGAGTTTCAGATTTTGACAAAATTGATGTAAGTTGCCAAAATGGGCTTGTTATTGTTGTACTTGTCATTTGGGTTCATTAGTCTTGATAGACAGTTATGTTTCACATGTTTCTACCATTGGCATCATCTTGTTTGTGCTTGTAAAGGTTACATAGAATGAGGTTATTTTTTTGTAAAGCCTTTTTTGTTTTGACGGTTAAATGTAATTTACTGCTAATTTGTTTCAGACAAAAGGTGCCACTCTTTAACATATGAGTACTTTTTCTTAAACTTTAATATATCTTACCAATTTCTAAAGCCAATTTATATGTTTTAATATATGAATTTAAATATATGAAGTTTAGAAAGTATAAAAACATGTTTTTTAGGCTGAAGTTTTATAATTGTTATGAAGACATGTCTCTTAATATGATATAATCTAGAATGATAGTTTAAAAAAGATTTAAAAAATTTTTTTTCTTAAAGTGAACATGTTTTCTTTTCAGTTAGCTCCATCTGACCACATTACATTAGGCTCCAACTTAACATTGACAAATTTGAAAGAGTTATTGGCTAAAACCACAGACCAGAGTCTTCCTTACTCTCAAACATTTGTGGATCATTTAAATGTCACAGCTTCCAACAGTATCCGTAATGTATGTTTTGTTTTTACCATTTAATGATTTAATGCCTGAATTTTATTTTCAATCAAGTGCAGTATGAAATTTTTTCACATAGTAGTTTTAACTTAAACAGCTAGACTAATTGACTAGATCTTAAAATACAATCCAAGGAATGAATATGAAACACATCAACCTTCATCTGTGCTATTGGATATACCACAGCTTAGCTGGACTCAAGCATAGGATATTTTAGATGCACTTGTGTTACAAACATACTTAAGGAGCTTATGTATAATATTTTATATCTTTGTAATAAAAGGGTAGTTGGTAACAAGATGTATCTTCATTTTAGTGTCTGTTTTTTCTTTTATTAAAGCTTGGATCCTGGGCTGGTAACCTGGCACTGAAACGCTTGCATCCTGAATTTCCATCTGATGTTTTTACAATGTTTGAGACTGTGGGAGCCAATCTAAATATTGGTAACATAATTAGAAAAATTATTTTCCACACCCTATTAGAACAATACATTTTGACAAAATCAGACTAAGATATAACTAAGATTTAAATATTTCTTATATTGGGACAACATTGATTATTTATAGAGTTTTGACAGGGGAATGATTATTTATTAATTTGAATAGATTACACATTTATTTTTTTGTACAATGAAAAATTAAGTTATTGTAAATTAAGTCATATGCGTTTAAATTCAGAAAGATGGCATTAAAAAAAGTTTTATTTGATTTGTTTCTGTCTAGCTGATGGGGATGGTAATACAAAACTATACACACTTCAAGAATTCCTTGCTTTGGATATGAAAGGAAAAGTAATAGTTTCAGTGCAGCTTCCTAAATACAATTCAAATTCTGGTCTTTCCATTAGAACATTTAAGACATCACACAGGCTTCAGGTGAGCTCTAATTTTAAACATTTTTTTTTAAAGCTTTAATCTAAACCAGGGGTTTCCAAACTTTTCAACCTGAGGGCCGCAATAACTAACAAACAGCAGCTTGGGGGCCAACAACACACTCGAGGTCCAAATAAAAAAGAATCTAAACATGGATGTTGTTTTTAATTATTTATTTAATATTATTTTTTTCATTTATTATTTAATAACACATTGATACACTACACATGAACACATGTATTAGTGGGAACGGTTTTCTGGATGCCAAAAAAAGCAGAAGTTTCTGGTAAATAAATAAGGCCTCCATGGGCCGGATGAGTGAGCCTAGCGGGCCCCTGTTTGGAGACCCCTGATGTAAACTTATAAAAAGGTAAATAATCATTTAAATGTAATAACTTTATTCCATACTATTTGCACAATCATTGTGTATGTTCCATGTTTTCAGCAAAGTGCTGCTCATGTAACCTGTGGTTTTAATTTTGTTGTGGATGGAGCAAATAACTATCTAGTCAAAGCTAAACCATCAATTATAATTCAAGGAGTGAATAAAACTTTGGTAAGTAGCTTGATAAACTTTGGCATAGGTCATCAAAAGTCTATTAACTACCAAAGAAATTAAAAAAGGTTTAAATTTTTTTAAAATAATTTCTGTTTTGATAATAAAATGTACAAGAGAAATATTTTCTACAGATACATGCTGTACAAACGGAGTCTTTGCTAGTCAATAAGCAACTTGGTGATCCTGCTGTTCTAAAAGGTTTTGTTCATTCTGTTTTCATTTATCCTTTATAGATAAATAGAATAAATAATTATTTTGCAAAGTTTATTATAAAAGCAAATATACTTTACAGTTAATTTTTTTTCGCCAGTATTTGTATGTAATTTTGTTGTTGTTGTTTTATGTTGATTTAAATTTATTTCTTTATTTCTAATTTTTTTTTTAAAAGATGATTGTGTGATGTAAGAGGCTAAAATCAATTAACTCCCTCGTTTTTCTGTTGTGATTACCTCCCCTTTGTAAACTAGTGGTCACATTCGTTTTGGTGACCCTTGTCCGTCAGTATGTAGTTGGAGTTAGAAAGTAGGCTGTGTTTACTACTACTTGTGTTTTTTCATAAATTGTATTATTATTATGGACTTGAGTTGAGCTCAATGTTATGTGTGATGTTAAATTAAAAGTTCTGTTGTTAATTGTTCCTGGCCACTTTTCTAATTACTTGGATGGAAGTTTGGCCCGAGAGAATAAGGATTCTTCAAGTGAACTAAGAAGTAATTGTGATAAAACCGCCCACCCTAGACAGCAAGACATAACAATTGTTACAATGCAGCAAAAAAAATAATTTTTTTAGCATTTACAATAAAAAAAATCAGCCAGGAAAATGAAAACATTTTTAAAAGTTTAAATTTTTTTTTTCTGACTCCATTTACAGATGCCATAAACACTTTGTCTGGAGAACTAATTCCGGATACCAACCCTCTAGCTGCTGGTGCTACTTATCGTAAAACATTGGCCATTGGTCACTTTTACAAGGTTTATTATTTGTTTATTAAGTGATAGGCTACATTTCTAAATTGAAGAGAATATAACAAAAAAAAAAGATTAATATCTTGCAGGCCTAATCCTAGCAGTGCTTTATTGTTTTCAGTTTAATCTTTTATACAGTCATATTTTCAGAGTATTGAAGATTTATTTGACAATAAAGTTTTGTTTTCTCTATTCCAATCCAAGATTTGATTTTTTTTTCCAGTTTGTGCTTGGGCTGTGTAAGAGCAAATGCAATCCAAACTATGTCAGCGGAGGCTTGGGCCTGGCAAGACCTTTGATGACAGCCACACAGCAGTTTGGAACTGATGATCCAAGCTTATACCCAACAACTAAAGCCCTTATAAAATTTACTGCTGGCAATTTAGTAAGTCTAACATTGGACTTAAGCTAAGGCAATGTCAATAGTTTAATATTTCTTTGGCTCAAAAACTTCTTTCCATTATTTTCCAGTTTATCATTCACCACATCCTAGATTTGTAAATTATAAAAGAATAAGAATTTTAAACTTTAAAATTGATTAAATTTTTTCCATAGGACAACCTCAATTCATTTGGAACAAGTAATAAAACAATTTATTAATTATATTTTTTTATTTTGCAATATCCAGACAACAGGAGAAGTGAAGTTTGTATCTGACCTTCCTGCTCTTAAAGGTCAACTCTATGCTGCCCCACTATTGAGTACACAAGGGAATGCCAGAATTCAAAGTATTGATCCATCCGTGGCTTTGGTTAGTACATTTTGTAAAAGTGTTTTATTATAAAAAGTAATAAAAACCAAAAGAACATTTTGGTCAATAGGACTATTCTGAAAGCAAATTAAGTTGACCAAACATTAGGCTAAGATTTAAATAAGCAGCAGAGTTCACTGGTTTCTTGGCCCAGCTCAAAGCCTGGTAAAACTATGATAGACAACTGAAATTTATACCAAGAGCACACTGAGCTTTCTAAATGTAATAGCTTGGACAGAAGTGCTATATATAAATAGCCATCATCATCACTATCTATTAAAGCTGGATAATCTGAGGGACACCCTTTCATCTCTGAAAAAAATCCCAGTATTTAAAAAAAATTGAAACCTTCAGAATGTTAAGCTTATAGACAATTGCTTAAATTTACCACTATGTTCGTTTAAGTATTGTAATATAATTTCCCATCAGCACAATATTTTGGCCCACATTTTTGCACAGATTTTATGCAAATTCTAATGTTGAGGTAATTTGGGCCAATGTAATGTGCTGATAGAGTAGTCCATGAATGTCACAAAGTTTACTTTGTTTTCATTTTTTTTTCATATAGACCGTAACCACAAAAAGTGACCACAAGACTGGTCAGGATGGGCTACAACTCCATTTGTATTAGATTTTATAGGAGCATAAAGCTGATAAGACCCCAATCTCTGACACTGGCTCTGTATAACATTAATTTTGAAGCCATCATATTTACCATCTTTTATAAATTTTTCATTTGAAATTATTTTTCTTTTATACAGCAAATTCCTGGTGTTGTAAGATTTATTCAAGCATCAGATATACCTGGAGACAACAATTGGAGACCTAAACATTTGAATGCTGCAGGAACTGTACAAGAGGTGGGTCATTTTCTAATTTTGCTTGACAAAAACTTTGACAAATGAACATAATGAAATGAATATGAGGGAGACATTGAGTAAATACATAATGAAGAGTTCACTCATGTATAAAAGGAAATATTTTAACCTTTCAATTTTGTAGAAATCTACATTGAAAAACTAATATTTCATCTGATTGTCAATACTTGAAACATAAATCAGATTTATTAGATATTTCAAAGTTTTAAATTCTTTTTTTTTTTTAAGCGTCAGTTTAATTTTTCTCAAGAATTAAATTGAAAATAACACATCACTGTCACAGTATGCGGCTAGTCAAACAATAACACAGCATGTTTAAAAACATTTCTATGTAAAGCCAAGTTATATTCATGTAGAACAGTATATACTACCATACATTTACATTAACTCATTAAGACCGGAATTATTTTCCTACTCCTGCCGGAATTATTTTTTCCGCACAGTTTTTTGTATACATGCATCTGTAAAACCTTCATAGTTTGTTATCTATTGTTCTAAACCCATACATGTAATGAGTTGAAAAATAGGAAATTGAATGGACTTTACAGTGATATAATTTTTGTATCATCATAATATATTCTTATAGAAAAGATAATTTGCATAATATTAGGGGGAGATAATAATAATTATAATTTAAAAAATTAAAATTTTACTTAATGAAGGCGTTAATTAAATCCAGCTGCTTTTTTGCATACCCATTGTCATTAAAATATAAAGTAGGCCTACATTTAATTCACCACACTAAGAACTTTTCAAAATATACACATTTTTATTAACACCCCAAATAAGAAAAGGGGAGACGCCCCCCTTTCAGTTGGTACTGTGGCAACTAATGTGTCACTGTCCGACTCACTAGAATAATCTGAAGACAGAAATTAGCTTTCAGAAGATTCCACTTCACTATCTCCCGATTCTCGCATTCCTAGAAATAAATTCCTAGCTTGATCTGCTGTAAAGCAGCGAGGCGGTCTAGAACCAGACAAAGAAGTATTATCAGCCATTTTGAAATATAAACAAAACACACAAATTACGATACTGACCTTTTTTAAAAAATTCAGACAATTTTAAAACGCTTGTTCAATGCAAGATGCAAAAAGTAAACAAACTTTAAAATGGCCGCCTTAGATATCCCAGAAGTCATTTAGACGATTAAAAATGTGTATCAGACAAAACAACGAACTAAACATAGAAAATACTATCGAACGCTCAGAGCTTTGTTACGGTAGCACAAGCCTTAGGGCCGAACGCTGGGAGCGTCGTTACGGTGTTATTGAGTTAAAAAAATACTTAGTAAAGTATCCCATAGGACCAAATGGATCCATAAAGCCAGTGTCATTTAATAGAATTTTTAAAAAGATATAAAAATATAAATGCTAAAAAAATTATAAAAACTTTTAACTGATAATAACTGTTTTTGGAATTATAGTTATATCTCAAAACTAATGAAAGTAAGAAGACGAAGAAATAAATAATTTGTTTAAATCTCTGGTGTGGGAGAAGAAAAAAGATATGGAGTCTGTAATAGATTAGACCACCTTCTCACACATGGCTAAGCCTATGAATAGAAACATAAATAATTAAAAACAACAACAACAGGTAATGAAACAAAAAATGAGCGTTGCTAATAAAACAAAGTATTTAAAGAAATGAGGAGTTAAGATTATTTATTATTGTTCTTAAAGTGGCTTAAGTTTTCCTAATGTTATGAATAAAAACACTAATCCTAACTAAAAAGGAATATATTTAAAATGTTTAACCATACAAAAAAAGCAACAATGATTGTCAGCACACAATATTTAGCCAAATATTTTGTTAAATATGAATTAAATATTGGATAAATTGGGTGCTCATATTGAAATTTAAATTATGTGATCTTTTATTCTAATTTAAAAATATACATTAAATAAAGACATTGTGAGCAGGTTTATAATCAAAATATTTTTGTGGACCATTGACAATAGACCTATTTTTATAAATCCTTCTTTCTCTATTTTCAGTTACTAAGTTCTGGTCCGATACTCTATGCTGGTCAACCCCTTGGTATACTAATTGCTGGTAAAGTGTTTTTTCTTATTAATTTTTTATCCCTTCATTATACTGACTGTTTATAATTTACACATATTATCAAATATATATGATAGGCCATTATAATTGGTAACAATAAAAGAACAAATGACTTCTGCTGAATTAGAAATACTTTATTTTGAATTACATTCTATAGAGGATGAAGTCACAGCTCGGAGTGCACTGTTTGGAGTGCAAGTCACCTACGCTGACATTCAACCTGCAGTGACAAGCCTGGAGGAAGCTGTGCAGAACAAATCATTTTTTAAAACGCTTGGTCCTTACACCAAGGGGGATGCAGCAAGTAAGAGACTAGATCTAATTTATGTTCTGATATTACAACTATGGTTAGCTTTCCCTACTTTAAGACCCATTGTTAAAACTTACAGGGACATCAAAGTTTATCTTGATGTTGATTATTTGTTCTGTTTAGTTAATGTTGATTAATTGTTCCGTTCAGTTGATGTTGATTGATTGTTCTGTTCAGTTGATGTTGATTATTTGTTCTGTTCAGTTTATGTTGATTGATTGTTCTGTTCAGTTGATGTTGATTAATTGTTCTGTTCAGTTGATGTAGATTCATTGTTCAGTTGATGTGGATTAATTGTTCTGTTCAGTTGATGTTGATTATTTGTTCTGTTCAGTTGATGTTGATTCATTGTTCAGTTGATGTGGATTAATTGTTCTGTTCAGTTTATGTTGATTGATTGTTCTGTTCAGTTGATGTTGATTAATTGTTCTGTTTAGTTGCTGTTGATTAATTATTCTGTTTAGTTAATGTTGATAAATTGTTCTGTTCAATTGATATTGATTGATTGTTCTGTTCAGTTGATGTTGATTGATTGTTCTGTTCAGTTGATGTTGATTGATTTTTCTGTTCAGTTGATGTTGATTAATTGTTCTGTTCAATTGATATTGATTGATTGTTCTGTTCAGTTGATGTTGATTGATTGTTCTGTTTAGTTGATGTTGATTAATTATTCTGTTTAGTTAATGTTGATAAATTGTTCTGTTCAATTGATATTGATTGATTGTTCTGTTCAGTTGATGTTGATTGATTGTTCTGTTCAGTTGATGTTGATTAATTATTGTTCTGTTCAGTTGATGTTGATTAATTGTTCTGCTCATTTGATGTTGATTAATTGTTCACTTCAGTTGCGGTTGATTACTTGTTTTATTCAATCGATATTTTATGTTGATAAATTGTTTTCTTCAGGTGCCATGGCAACAGCCCCTCACAAAATAAGTGGAGTCTTCCACAGCACTGACCAGTATAACTTTCATCTTGAAAATCAAGCAGCCTTTTGCAACCCGTCGGACACAGGAGGGATGGAGGTTATAGCCACCACTCAATGGCTGGATGCAACGACAGAAACTGTGGCTCAAATTCTTGGTCTTCCTGAATCAAGGCAAGAATAGATTTGTAAAACATTTAATTGGTTCCTTGATTGGTTTATTGATTTCATCTTCCTTTATAGATATTTTCTACACAACATATTTTTTTATTCCGAACCAAATGCTATGTGATTGCTTGTTCAACATTCAAAACCTCACCTAATGCACTATTTGTAACCCAAGATAAATGTTCTTAAAATACAGAAAAACATAACAAAGTATAATTCAGAAAACCAAAGTGTTTGTGAACCCAGAGTTTACTAGACCATATGTTTATGAATAGTTAGAAACTTAATTCTTACCAAATCGATGTGACATTTTAATAGACCATTAAAATTTAAAATTTGGTGTTTTTATTTATGACAGTGTTAATGTTGAAACTCAAAGACTCGGTGGAGCATTTGGGGGTAAAATTTTCTACAACTTGCCCGTGGCAGGAATGTGTGCGCTTGCTGCTCATGTGACAAGAAGGTCAGTTGATTTATTAATGAACTGTGACAAATTAAGGAAATAGTGAAAAAGGTGAGAGGAAGAAATAAAAGTAAAACTTGAATGCCTTTTTTTTTTCAAATTAAAAAAATGCAATATTTTATTTACCAACAGCCCTGTCCTACTTAACATGGACTTGCATACAAACATGAGATTTCAAGGGAAAAGGACTTACTACATCTATCAATATCAGGTACAGTAAATTTAAAGGAAAAAATAATTGTTAAAAATATATATATATATTGGCACATTAAAATAAAAAATTTTAAAAAAATTATACAAAAACTCAAAAGGTCTAATAAAATGGCTTGGTTTTATGTTTCAGATATTTCAGTTAATATATTTATTATTTTGCCAGTCATACTTTTCTGAGCTCTGCATTCATTAAAAGCATAATGCTTTGGAAAGACTTATACAGCCTTCCTCCTACCTCCACTAAATTTTGTTTTCCTCAAATTATGCATAGACTATATTTATGGGACCTGTGTAGAAAAATATTGGCCAAAAATCAAAAAAGAGAGGCCTACAGAAATACTATTCAATACTCTGCCATCACACCCCATTAAATAGGATAATTTTGAAAATATCTTTTTCATTAGTATCATAAACTAACAGATAATAGTTTACTGGTTCTTTTTATAAAACAAAGTATTAATAACTATTGCTTTAAAATAATTAATGAAGAAAATATTTTGTCCCAAACAGATTGGCTTTGATGATAATGGAAAAATTTTGTCAATAATTGCATCAGCATACAGTGATGCAGGGCCAATCTACATTGAGGCTGATGGAAATGAGTTCACCCAGAATTGGATTGAAAGTGGTAAGCTATGTAAACACTGAAAATACTTTTTTTGCAAATTTAATTTTTTAGACTGTAACATATTATAAAATAAAACAATATTTAACTTTTATTTAGAAAATATTTTGAAATATTTTAATTAAAGAAAAAATGTATACTAAGCATACAATTTACAAATGTAAAATTATAATAGAGAATTTTAACTTTTTTTAAAGCTTACTTTTGCCCTAACTGGTCTTGGACTGTTCAACCCTGCAAGACAAATAAACCAGTTGCTACTTCTGTCAGGGCGCCAGGTATAATACACTAGTTGCATTACTAAGCCATTACTGAGAATTAGAATTGAGAATTTTCTTTATATAGGTCAAAATAGTTCTACATAATAGATGTATTTTGACAATACTAAATGAAATATTTAGAATAAAACATTACACATGTTTATGTTCTGCACATTTTCAGCTTAAATAAAGACATGATATTTGAGAAATGTAAATGAGTTCAATTAACTATAATATAATCATTGCAGAGATCTGTTACAGATCTGGTTACATGTCAATATTTTGCTATTGGCTACAGGTTCAGCTCCATCTATATTTGCTATGGAGAACTTTATTGATCATGTGGCTACATACTTGAAGAAAGATCATTTGGAAGTTCGCAAAGCAAATCTATTTCAAGATGGGCAGGTAAAAAACAATTCGTACACCTACCAAAATTTTTGGAATTGGATATGTAAGCTAAAATCATGTTTCTAAAATTATGGACTAGCTTTTGATTATTTTATTATCATAGTACAGACAGGGTTGAATTACCATTAAAATATTTCTAAGTTTTCTATGCACAATGAATAAAATGTTTTTATAAATAGGCTACTTTTTAAAACTTCAACAGAGCACCTTGACTAATTCAGTTATAAGCAATAGCTTGATTGGAAATCTTGTTGCCCAGCTTGAGACAGATATTAACTATGCTGCCAGACTAAAAGCAGTTAATGATTTCAATCAGGTATTACTGCTGACCACTCATTAAAACTTATGTATGTAGTTTTTTGTCATACTGTAATTAAGTAATATAAAAAATTGTGTAATCTTTTAATTGTGTAATTTAGTATAAACGTCTGTAATAATGTAATACTACAGTTTTGTACATCAGCAATATCAAATTACATTAGTTCCTCTACTAATTAGATCTCAGAAAGAGTAATTCTATTAACATAATATACAACAAAGTGCAAGACTACACAAACTTGCAGATCTAATTAAAGACACCATGACGGGAAGTATTAGATTTCTGGACATTAGGTTTCTATTACTAAATAGAAAAAAGTTGGCCATAATAAAAAAACTCTAAGCGAACTTATTTAAAATCCATTTGGACAACTGCAGGCCACCACTAAACCTCACAAACGCTAGACCATGAAGATATGGGAATGTTTATAGGGATGTTACAAATGAACTAACAAAAAAACATTGCAATGTCTCGTTCAGGCAAACCGTTGGAAGAAACGAGGTCTACATGTGATGCCAAGCAGATATAACCTGTCATGGAAAGGTCTTCCTCAAAATGCCACTGTGGTGATACATCATGGTGACGCTAGTGTTTCTGTTGCACACAGTGGTGTTGATATGGGACAAGGAATCAATACAAAGGTTAGAGAGAAACATACATCAGAGCTGGTCAATCTTAGGCACACCCTACTGACCTGGGTAAAAATCCTGACAAGGAACTAAGATCTTAAGAATGATAAACCAAAGCACTACCCCTCAAATTACCAGGCCCCATTCATAATAATATTGTGTTTATAGCTTACATTTCATAATCACAAGCATTAATGTAAGAGTCATATTTTTTAAAACTTGGTCACAAAAATTTGACTTTAAGAAAAGTAAAAAAAAAGTCTATCAGGATATCTTTACAGAGCTTTTTTTATTTAGAGGCTGAAGAAATATTTGAGATCTCTTATATTTAATATTATTTGTAATGCCTAGTATGTTGAGTTCAAATAACACTTCTGAACAGATAATTTGCATTACAATTGACATACACAACTCAATGTATTTAATTCTTCAGGCCATACAAGTCTGTGCATACAAATTTGGAATCCCAATATATAAAATCAAAACAAAAAAGAACACATCCTTTAATAGTGCAAACACATCCTGGTCAGCTGCTTCAGTCACTTCAGAACTTGTTTGCCTGGTGAGTTTATCAGAGAGAAAAAGTTTGTATATTATATTTTATTTATGTAGGCTATTAGAAGAAAAGGCTCAGTCCACAATTAAGTTTTGGCTCTCTAAACTTTTGTTCACTTTCCTTTGAAGAATTCTTGTTATTGCAATTGTACAGCTTAAAAAACAACAACAACAAACCATATAGTTTCATTTTTAATATTTTAAAGGAGAAAAAAACACCTAATATTTTAATTCTTGAAATTCCAACAATATGGATAACTACTTTAAAAACAAATATAACCTTATAGTTTCATTTTTTAATTTGTTATTTCTTTAATTAACTGCTTTAGGCCATAATGGAATGTTGTGATACTTTGTTGGCTCGGATGGCTCCAGTCAAAGCCAAACTTGTCAATCCAACCTGGGAGGAAATTGTTACAGAATGTTTCAACCAAACTGTTGATCTTAAAGCTTCACATTTGTAAGAGATTTAAAAAATTTAACTTTTGGTATTTAGGAAAAATATTGTCAAATTACCATTATAAAAATACAACTACAATACATTGTCAAATTACCATTATAAAAAAACATTTCTTGATAAAAAAAACAACTACATTACACTGTCACATTACCATTATAAAGTACCATTTATTGTTAAAAAAAAGAACTACATTACATTGTCAAATTACCATTATAAAATACCATTTCTTGTACATTGCTTAATACACATTTTGATTAGTTTTTCTGAGTGCATCAAATAATTTTGTGTCATTGTGTATGAAGAAATTCAACCAATGATTCAACTAAAACCTATGAGTACAACTGCTGGTGTGTGTCCTGCTCAGAAGTAGAGGTTGATGTTTTGACTGGACAGTATCAGATCACCCAGGTCGATATTCTTTATGATGGTGGCATTAGGTGAGTTGCTATGCATTTCTGTCTCACTTATTGTAGATCTTCTTCATTTACAGAGCTGTATAATCAGTATGATATATATCTAATGCTCTGTTAATTATAGGGCCTATTCCTTGTTTGGAATACTCTTCTTGTGCTTACTGCATAATGAGGGTATCTATCTACACACAATAAGTACATCCAGAAAGCTCTTCAATCTAAATAGGGTCAGAGCTAAAACAAAACTGAAAAGGATACTAGTCAGGGAACTTCTCTATACCGATGATGCAGCTATCGTCACCGAATGCACAAATGAACTCTAGATGCTCATTGATAAATTGGATGCTGCCTGCCAAAAAGTTGGCTTCAGCTTTAGTCAAAGCAAAACAAAAGTACTGGCTCAAAATGCTACCATCACGCCATGCATTACTGTTGGTGGCCAACCACTAGAAGTAGTAGTTGACGAGTTCTGTTACCTCAGGGCAAAAAACTCAAAAGATGTGCTTCTAGATGGGGAAATCAGCAGAATAATAGCTAAGGTACATGGCAAGGTTGAATAAACAAGTTTGGTTGAACCCACTGCTTGCTTGCTCCACTAAATCACTAGTCTACAGAACTTGCGTTTTAAGCACCTTGTTGTATGGCAGTGAGACGTGGTGCACATATTCCTGACAGGAAAGGAAACTTAACACTTTTCATCTCGGGTGTCTCAAACATATCCTAGACATAAGATGGTAGGACAAAATCCCAAATACAGTGGTCCTGCAAAGAGCAGGGTGTCCAGAAATCTGCATTATTCTCAGCAACAGACAACTCAGTAGGCTAGGTCATATACAGCAAGTGCCACAGGGTCGACTCCCACTAGAATCATTTACAGAATGTTATCTTCAGGACAGAGACCTGCTGGACGTCCAAAACTGAGATACGCAGATGTTTGCAGAAGAGACATGAAACACCTCCATATTGACTCCAACAGTTGGGAGGACATGGTGCAGGATAGGCCCACCTGGAGGGAAGGGATCAAGGGAGGTTGCCAGCTTGCAGGAGAGGATTGCACAAGGCAAAAGAAGGTAGAGGAAAATAGGTCCCCTCCGCTGTTTTCACCTGCACCAAATGTGACCATGCTTGTACTTCCAGGATTGTTCTCTTCAGTCACACAAGGCCCTGCAAAGAAAAAAAGATCTTCTTGCGAGACGTAAAATGCCACAGTAGTTGCCGGTAATTATATTTAATAGTATTAGGTTTACTAATTAAATATAATGAACAATATATTTACTTACATTCAGCTTGAACCCATATCTTGACCTTGGTCAACTGGAGGGTGGATTTCTTATGGGATGTGGTCTATTCCTTCTGGAAGGGATGACATTTGACCCAATGTCAGGAAGAGCACTTACTGATGGTACCTGGGTATGTTCTTTTTGATAAATGTAAAAATAAATTATAAAGATGAAAAAAGTTGATTTTTATGAAAATTATGCAGATATTGTTGCTGCTTATGAGTAAAATGATTATATTATTTCAAACTTAACCTAGAACCAGTTTCTTTAATCATTTATTTACATTTATTGGAGTAATTTATAATTAGGTTAATATTTTGTTTTCTTCATTTTTTTCAAAACCTGTTTTAATTGTTATTAATGTTAAGGTGTTATAGACCTATGCTATGTTTTCCTTAAGATTACTTGTAGACTTTATAATTCATTGTGTAAAATTTGGTTTCACTCTTCAGACCTACAAGCCACCATTACCCAAAGACTTACCAATACAATTCAATGTGAAGTTTATGAGGAATGCACCAAATCCATTAGGAATTTTGAGATCCAAAGGTACATAACTGCTAAGGAGTTACCTACCATCATCTTTCATTTTGTGATGCAATATGCTTTTACTTTGTAAGACAACTTAACATTTATCTTAGGTTGAATTTCTAATAATTTTACATGGAAATTTACTATATTATTTTCTTTTTATTCATAACAACAAATTTAATCTATAATGAAAATTGTTCAATATACAACATGCTGTTGGAGCCTAAACTAAATGTAAGGGGTTGGAGGGTATTTTATAAGATTTAAGAGTGTGGTGGGATGGGTATTAAATGTGAGTGTGGTTCCCTGCAAAACTTTAAACCCCAAATGACTAGATTCAACCCATCCCCTGACATGTGAAAAAACTTTGTTTTCTCATCAGCTGTTGGTGAAGTTCCAGTAGCACAAGGCACTTGCCCAATGCTGGCTTTGAAACGTGCTGTAGAGGCTGCAAGACTGGAAGTTGGCACAGAAGGATGGTTTCAGTTTAGTAAGTGTACAGGCCCATTAAAATTTTTAATTAAAAAAACAAAAACAAATAAGAACCAGTCCAAATAGACCAAAATTTATTTTTGAAAAAAACAACAACACAAAAATAAATCTATTGTTTAACTTAGTTATTCATTGCATTGTTTAAGTCAGCTATGGTCAGTTGTAGAATGACTTGTTTTGTTTCCTTACTTGATAAACATTGTCATGGTATACAAAGGCCAGCTTGAAGAGTACCATTAGTTCAGTCCTACTGGAGAGAAAGATCAGGGCATGGGGAGGACAACTTGTTAGATCAATTATCCTGACCGCTTTAAGTGTGTCTGATTGCTAACAAGAAAAACACACCTGCATGCGGTCCAATTTTTTATTTACTTGGTTTACTAATGTATAAACTTTCTTAATGTGCTGAAGATTTCATGTTAAATTTAAATTATCTTCAGATGCTCCTGCAACAGTAGAAAACATCCAACAAGCTTGTCTTAATGACATCACAAAGTATACATATGGAAACTAAGATCAAGAAATAACAACTTGTTAAACAAGCTGCTGACTAGAATTAGAATACAGCTGTGCAGATTTTGGTGATTGAAATCCATATCAAAAGATTAAATTGAAAATAGTTTTAGATTCTTATTCAATTTTATTTCAACCAGCTTATTTTTAACTATCAAAAAGTTAGAATATATTTCAGTTTTGTCAATGTAATCTTTACAGACCCTGATTTATAGAGTAAACATTTTTTAAAGCATGAAATTGCCCAAAATTTTGTATTATATAAGAGTTATTTTGTACAACTATTGTGTGTAAAGTAATTGTGTGTAAAGTAAAGTTCTTTTTACAAATGAACAGATTGAAATATATTTATGTATCAAGTCTATTTTACTTTCATCAGTGGAATAATATGGTAAACAATTTGGTGTAATATCTCTACATCTTATGATACCAATATGTCTTTATATCTGTACATTACTCCAAATTAGATTCAGTGTATTTTGATACTTAATAATATTTAATTTACGATTGTGTGTTTTTATTATATTCATATAAAAAATTTATTATTATTAACCTTTTGAGGACTAATTTAATCAAGAATAATAATTTTTAAACACTCCTTAACACAAATAAACTAGTAAATTTTGTTTTTTCTATTTATTTCTTCTTATACTTGTATAATTTTTTTTATTGATTTCTTAATATTTTACATTGAAATCTTAATGTTTTTAATTCCTTCATACTAACTTCCCAAAACTTTGTTTCTGGCGGGCAACCGACTCAACCTTTGGAAGGCTATTTGACCCACTTCCTGTTATCCTATTAAGCTGAAACTTGGCACATAGTTGTGAGGCTCAGGTGGGCTATATAACATACTTTTATATGTTTATTGTACATTTGCAAGTTCTTTATTACTTTGTGGTTGGTGGCAAAGGGGCAATATTTTTGGAAGGCTGATGCATAAGAAAAATGCATTAAACAACATATTCCAATTATTTCATGTGCTTTTTTTTTTTTCATAATATAGACATTACATTGGTTATGCTCTTAACTATTGACAGCATAATATCACCACAGACGATTTTACCTGATATTAATTTATAAAACTATAAATGTGCTTTTATATTAACTTAGCTTTTGTAATTTTTCTTACCATGTGGTTGACAAAGGTACAAATCTTTGGAAGGTTAAAAAAATGCATAAAAAGATTTATGCACAAAACTTTTCTTTTAGGGATTGTTAAATTTAGTTGTTTTTTTTTTGTTGGTTATTTATATTTCTGTCTTGAAACATTTATAATTGTTTCTTGCTTTTTATAAGCCGATATATATTTGTTGATTTTTTAATATATTTATTTCTTGATAATTTTATATTAATTTTTGAAGTTTTTACACAAAAAAAAAAAAAAAAAGCTGATTAACATAACCTGAGGCTTTTTACTTTTTGTGATAAAAATAAATCTCACTTAAAAAAACAAACACTAATAAAAATCTATAATTAAATTATAGTGACATCATGTTTTTATTTTGTTTGCACTCTTGAACATTAATGTGTATGGTAAAACAATAAGAGTTAATAATATATATACAAATAAATATAGAATACACAGAGTTAATGCTAATGTTGCATTACATGAAAATATTCATAAGTTCATACATCTTTATTTTTTTTAATGAGATCCATATAGAAGCTGAGACTCAATGGCAAACTAAAAACAAGTCCAATAGGATCAAATTTGAAGATTGAGTCTATTCTGTGTCTGTTCAAGCTGCAAAGTTTTAGTGTCTTTAAAAGAACTTTAACTTTATATAATCTTAAGATGATAAAAATGTCTGGGTTTTTTTAAGTATATGAATGGGAGGAACAATTCAAGATATGTCTTATGTCAGTTTCAGCAAACATATGTCAAAAGAGTTGACTCTACAAACATTGTACTCAAAATAAACAATAAAAACCACCATCTTTATCTTGTTTGTATGCCGAACTGAAGAATGTAAAATACAACAACCAAATTTTTTTCTTTCATTAGCAAATCTATGAAGATTTGAAAAAATTCTCGACATCAATGATACACATCCCCCATATTTTCCCTGAAGTTTAAGTAGCCGACCCGTCATTATGAAAAATATTCAAACAAACAGCATTAGTTATAACTGTACAGTGAGTTATACTGGAAGAAAAGAGATTTATTTTGTATTCATATGGCGCTATAGATTAAAAAGTTAGGAAGTAAAAAAGCAATATTTACATTGCATAATAGTGTAATAATAATAGTAACTGAAAAACGCTCTACATAAATTTGAAACACCTTTTTTTAAATACAAAAAACGGAGCTATACAAAGTAAATTTATTAATAATTATTAGTAATTACAATTATCCTATCTAATGCTCATGTTCAACTAGTGTTTCTCGTAACCCAAATTAAAAAATGATTGAGCATTTAATCACTATACGCTGTTATCATTTTGCGCTTTCATTAGTTATTTCAAGAATCCCTCACACCTCCTGGCGCTTGGACTGTCGTGCCAATGCCTCTTTCCTCAGAGAACTGTTTAATTTATCTGAGGTCCACATCCACAACCACAGCGGCACAGCTCTAGAAATCCACAGCTGGAAAAAAATATATGAGAAAACCCATTTACAAACAATGTGGGCACTGAAAAAAAATGTTTACATTGTTATTGCTACCAAACATATGGTTTTAACTTCTTTATTAAGGGGAATCATCTGGTGTCTAGGTTTATAATTGAAGGTTTTTATTCACAACACAACATTTTTATGAATCAAACTATGTCACATACCAATTAACAATGTTAGGTTGAATTTCTTAAAGTTTTTTTTTTTTCAACATGCCAGACAAAATCTGTTTAAGGATTATATTAAAAAACACCCCTTTGAGTTTTGGGGATTTTTTTCTGACTTTGCACATAGTGCTTCTAAGTCCCAGCAAAGATCAATGGTAATTTGGTTCATCGTTCATCCTGTCTTCAGCTGGAGAGTCAAAGCCATTCTTATCAGAAGCATATGTTGGGGGGGGGGAGGTATTTTTCCTATATAACTTATAACAATATTTCTATATCAAAAGATATGTAGAAAAACCTCACTTGCAATAGTAAAACCATTTTAGGTAATCAAAGTATGATCATTTTATTATTAAAAAAAAGATATGATATAGATATCAGTGTTAAAGAAAAGAAATTATATAAAATTTCATTAAGATTTATATGCATTGTTACAGCTTCTGTAAATTTATGTAAACATTTTGTAAAGAACCTGAATAGTGAAAGGGAAATATCCAGTTGTACAGGCAGATCTTCCCAGTGTCTTGACAGCACTCTTGGCATAGTGTGAAGCATCAGGGACGAGGATGCTAGTCTTGGACAGCTTGGCGCTGTAGCCGGTCATTCTTGTGGCAGTGTAGAACGGTATCAGGCATTGAAAGACCACACCAGAGTCTCTGTATTCATAGGCCAGCCCTTGGATAAAGTAATCCAGGTAACGCTGCAGATTGAACAGTTGATTTGTAAATCATGTCAACAACATTACTAAACAGGGATTTAAAAAAAAAAAACGATTGGAAGAAGTAAAGAACGAAAAGAAAAGGTTGAAAATACAACAAAATGTATGTTTAATACAAACTAAATTGCCCGACATTGCCCAGGGAAAAAATTACATAGGCCTATAGCAGCGATGGCGAACCTATGGCACGTGTGCCACAGCTGGCACGCAGATCCATTTCGGCGGGCACGCAAGCATTTACCAAAAATGGAACAGCTTATGGCCACACCACTAGGGATGGGATCGTCGATTTTAAAAATAATTTTCCGGTAGCAGAAATATTTTTACAGATCGAGTATTGCGCATGGCAAGTGATGATCACTTCTGACTACAAAAGGGTGCCTGCTACTCCATGTGCTTGTGTGAAAGCACAGATGTAAATAATCCTGAAAGGTTTGCGGTAATTTTTATTTATGCAGTTGAGAGAAGAGCTGGTGAAATTGTTATCTTTGCCTGAAAGAACACAAGGGATAGATATCAATAATGCTGTTATGGAAGCTTTTTAGGCACAAGATATAAAACCAGAAAAAGTTTCAGTTACTAGTGACGGGGCACCTTGCATGGTGGGGGGCGCATCTGGTTTCATACAATTCTTTGTTAAAGAAGCAATACACCCAGTCGTTCAGTTTCACTGTTTTATACACCAAGAAGCTCTTTGTGCCAGGAATAGCAGCAAGGAATTAGATGATATCATCAAAAATGTCACAAAAATGGTAAATTACATCATGGCTCGTGCTCTCACTTGTCGATAGTTTCACGTAGTATAATACTTTACTCATGTACAATAATGTCAGGTGGCTGAGCAGAGGATGAGTATTAGAGAGATTTGTAGCATGCTTGGATGAAATTAGGCTGTTTATGAGGGGCAGGATTATCCACAGCTCACTGATATGGTATAGCTTACCAACCTAATGTTTTTTTCTAAACAGATTTTACAGCACACTTCAATGAACTGAATAAAAAAAACTGCAAGGTTCAGACAAAGCAGCAGAAATGATGTTGATATCAGAAAATTTAAAAGAAAACTGCAGTTTTTTTTTTAAAGAGATCTACATAGTGGGCAGCTGAAATATTTTTCAAATGTAAAAATGCATTTACAAAATTCTAGAACATTTACCGAATCCTACAAGCCATCAGGAAATCTACAAGGAATTTTCTAGCATTGTAGAAGCTACCAAAGTAGAATTTCAGTAAATAGATTTCTACAGTTGCGTAACATGGCGACAACCCTCTGTTTTCTTACTTCGCCAGATGAAGCCAAATTTGCAGAACTTGATCTTTCCTTCTTATTTTGGTTAGATTTTAGGAATTCTGGAAATGGAGTTCTGGGAATTTCAAGAAAGCTCTATCTGGAAAAATAAATTCTATCATCTGCGTAAAACACTTGAGAAGAAAGAGTGTGAGAGGAGGATGGCTAAGGACAGCACAGTTGGTAGCTATGATGATAAAATCCTTAAAATGTGGGATTTTCTGCCAAATAATTTCAAGTCGATGAAAGCACTTGGGATTGCACATTGTACTTTGTTTGGGTCATATTATGCTTGTGAGCAGCTGTTTTCAAATATCAAATCTGATACAAGAAACAGACTGACAGATGACCTGAGTGCTGCATGTGTCGCTCTTAAAGTTACGGTGTATGAGCCAAGGCTTGACAAATTATCAGCATGTACAAAACAGCAAAAATTACATTAAGTATCCAAAATCATGCCAAATGCATACAGTTAACTGTAATAACTGTAATTGTAATATATAATAATTTTTTTATTAATACAGTTCATGTTTTTTTTTATAAAAGACTGTTTGTATCATTCAAAGATCTGTTACTTTGTTATTTTTTTTTTTTTACAAAAGATGTTAATTAGTTCGGACAACTGTATTAGCTGTTTTTTTTTCAAAAGTAAAACCTCAGTATTTTGTTTTTATTGATGTGTTGGCACGTTGAAAGAAAAAAGTTGGTCTTGTATAGCACTTTGGGCACGCGGCCTCAAAAAGGTTTGCCATCACTGGCCTATAGCTACAGTTAAGAATTTTATAAACTACAATGAACAGAAAGCTATAATAATTTAAAAAATATAATTATCATTTGAAAATATTTAGGCAAGTAATTTATAATAACTATTGTAATCGGGTTACAATAGGCATGTCTTTTTATTTTAATATAAGTTAGGACTATCCCTAGCTGAGAATCAAACACCTGTGTTCCACATGTCTAAAATATAAAAATTAGATTTTACTTACTGAAAACATTTTAGGTAGCTTAAAGTACTGAAATTCTTTATAATCTTTCAAAAAATAGTAATATTAATGGACATTTTTTAAAAGTTTCCTGCCCATTGCTATTACAGAAAAAGAACAAAGTTATCAGCTGAGAAAGAATCCAAGTCACTGTTTGGCAGTCTAGGATGTTAAACACTCATTTAGGGAGAACACATGCAGAAAGCGAGTCGCAAAAGTAAAATATGAGGCAATAAGGAAATGTGTCTTTAAATTAACCAATGGGATTTGGATAAGACATAAAACATCGAACTTTACAGCTGTGCCTGTCTATGATTGATAAAATCCTCCAAGATCATGCACACCCGCTTCATGATAGCTACATAATATCTAGTCGAAGTGGTCGGCTTCTTTCTATAAGGGCAAGAACAGAGAGATTTAAGAACTCTTTTGTTCCACTGTCAGTAAGACTCTTTCAAAAGAATCACCTTTCAGCCAGGAAATACGATGGCTCAATAGCTGACTCCTAAATAATAGGCCTACTTTTTTCTTGTATGATAAATGGTATGATAGTGTGCGTGAATGTCTATTGTGTTTGAGTACAAATGGTTCTTTAATATTGTTTTAGGTATGCTGAAAAAACGGAATTTATGTAATCAAGTCAATTTTCCATTCATTTGGATCAATAAAGCAATCTTATCTTATCTTATCTTATCTTATTACAGGCGCTCCTTCTATATAAAAAAAAATTTTTGTGCTTTGCTAATCTTGAAGAAACCATGAAAAGAAGATGGAGATGGCTGGGTCACATCCTCTGCATGGACAAAAAGAGGCTCCCAAGCAGCGCATTGAAATGGACACCACCAGGAAAAAGGCGAAGGGGAAGGCCAATGGGAACGTGGAGAAGGACAATGGACGAGGAAGCAAAGGCCACCAATAAAACATGGCATGAACTCCGATGGCTCGCCCAGGATAGGGAGGCCTGGTGGAACTTTGTTGCTGCCTTATGCTCCACGGGGAGCAATAAAAACTAAGAGATGCTAATCTTGAAAAAAAAAACATACATCGGACTGTGATAATTTACTATATATGTAGAATAACCTTGGAATTTTAAAGAAAAAAATGAGGTGAAAGGGAGTAATTATTAGAGAAATGAATTAACTTATATTTGTGATCTTATAATTAGACTATAGTAGATTAACTTGGTTGGCAGCAAAAACTACTTAGTTGCATTCTGGCAAACAATGTAACAATCATTTTAGCAGTAAAGTAAATTTTAAAAAGTGCATTATAGTTGATAGTGTTCCTTACTTTTGTAGCAGAGTACACTGTCATCTGTGGAGATATCTGCGTGGAAGACCCGGATGAAATCACAACCACTCCCCCTTTTCCTCTCTTGATCAGATCAGGCAGAAGCATGTGCGTCATCTTTTGTTTTTAAAAGTAAACAAAATATTTCCATAAGCACAGGAAAAAAAAGGGATAAAACTTTAATGTGCTATAAGCTGTGCTTTTTGTTAAAGTAATTTTAACACAATGTTTACCATAGTAGCAGCCCCAATGTTCACATGTATGAGCTGCCAGAGTTTCGGAGTTGGTACATTCAATAACACATCAGGATAGTCGTACATCACACCAACATTGTTAACTGAAATCAGGAATTCAGCAATGTTCATGTTTATAAATTTGAAAAGTAATGTTAAACAAAATTATGAAGTCCCCCTTGAGAGGTTGAAATCAATAAAATGGTCACTGTAAAAAAAGAACATTAATAAAAGGTTTAAATTTATCAACAGAATAATTTTGATACCCTCCTATCAGTGATATTTTATACGTTCTCTTTTATTCTCATTGTTTATACCGGTAACAGTTTTTATTACTTCCCCTTTCTGTTTAAAAAAAAAAGCTGTAAATGACTATCTTCTTATACATTAAAGACTCTTCTTACATAGTACATTAAAGACCCTGCTTACATACAGAATATCTTAATGTTATGTTATAGTGGAAATGAATGGCTGTGATGGAAGGATGGTCAATGATGGGATATGAAATACACATGTCAAACTTCCACAGTTTTTTAAACTGCACAGCAAATCGTGTGAAAAAAGGATGGGTGCAGGTCACATGTTTTCTGCATGTAAAGGCAAAGGCTTTTAATAGTGGCCCTCTGGAAAGCAGAGAAAACCACTGGGCACATGGAGAAGAAACAAACAAAAAAAAGGTGATGGCCATGAAAAAACAACAACTAGCATGAAATTAGTTGGTTCACCCAGGATCAGGATACATGGCAGAGATTTGTTGCTGCATTTTGCTCCACAGGGAGCAACAAAGACTAAGAGAGAAACATTAAACAAGTGAAAATACAATAACTTATGGGTTACTGGTAAAATAATTTACTTACCTAGTAAGCCGATTTCTTTGTCTGATAATTTTAGGGCAATGGTTTTGTAAAGTTCAGTCTGATTTTCATCGTTAAAGTCAGCTACAATATAGTCAACCTGAACTTTACAATCAGACTCTGTTTTATTTAGACAGACAAACAAAAGGTAAATCAAACAAACATGTTTAAAGCAGAATAACTGTATTATTTTACTATGTGGAATATGGTAGACTATTAATGAATAGATCTTATTTAATAATAATTAGTATTTACTCAATGTTTGTGTAAATTTTCTAGCAAAATATACTGTAATGTTTCAAAGGATATATACTAAGGAAACCAGTGTCCATTCATTGCCAAGTATTTACCTATTTCTAATTTAGCCTTCTGAAGATTCCTTTCACTTCGACTTATAAGCACAACATTCAGTCCTCTTTGGGCTAATTCATGTGCATAAGAAAAGCCAATCCCTTCACTACTTCCTGTAACAACTTTAAGTTCAAACAAAGCAAAAAAAAAAAAAAGAAATTAGAAAACATCAAGTGGCATTAAGTACGTATAATTTGTTTGTGTTATAAGATATATATATTAAAAATCTGTGTTTATAAGCTGTGTTAATAACATAAAGTAATACATTCTTAATACATTTTATTATATCTTGTATAATTTATCTTGTAAGATAAATGAGTGATCACATTTTGTTTCAAATTAAAATATTTTAGTTTGTATAAATTATGTCTTAGATGTATAAAAACAATGCCAACAAATATTATTACAAATTAATTTAGATCCTAAATGTAATTTTTACTGCAAGAACCATACATTTTATAACATTTATTGATCGCCTTGCTTCTGATTGACTTTTATAATTCCTTGTAAATGTTTTATTTATTTTTAAAGGGCCTAATAATATAATAATTATAATAATTTTAGATCATGTTAGTCCATGGGAGCCACTATTCTGTAGGCTTATCCATATGTCTCAAAGCTGGCGAAGGGTGTAGCCTAAACCACTATTATGCTGTTGTTATATGAGTAAACCGATGGGTCAACGCATGGAGAACAACCCCTGTTGTGACATTTCATTGCACTGATGAGAGCCCCCAAGACTCTGTGGGTGGGAAAAAATTTAAATGTGCGCAACAGCCCGGTGCTTGGATGTCCAGGCCTACAGTCTGGAATTTGTGCTACCGCCGGTAGTACCGGGAAACAGCAGAGAAGGAAAATGAGCGAGCTACCACAGGGGAAACCTGCAGATGGGGAATAGCAGAGTAGTGCATGCAACTATGCAACTCCAGAGGCGTTTTTCCATGTGGCTAGTCTCTGGCAGGATCATGTTGTGCCCCCCCCCCCATGATCCACCCCCTTTACATGTTACGCCCTTGATTTAAATTATAAGGAATAAGGATTAGAGCTGGGTAAACTCAGAAATGTGCTCAAGATCTAAAAAACAAAGAACCCCAGTTGCCAAGTATTGTTTAAGTTTGGAAAAATTAAAACATAAAATCTTTTTTAAAAGCTAATTTATTGATATGATTATATCATTATTTGACTACTAACGTAGGCCTACTCCTATTAACTTTTAAAAAACGAACTAAGAATAAGTTTAGGCTACTAAGATACAAGCAAATCATTCAGTCAGTAGCGGTAGCCAGTCTTACCAGCCCAAGGACCGTATTTTTCTTTCCAATTCACTTTCATCCCACTAAAGAAATGAACGCGAATGGCGTCCATAAAACAATAAACAATTTCTACTGTCTTTTTTGTTGCATAGTAGACGCCTAACAGAGCAAACTTGTCTTTTATGCCCGAAAAGGTGTTTTGAACTTCACTTTCTATCTGACGCCACAGAAAATTAAAGCTATCAATAGAGGTTTGCATATTGGACGCCATATCCACAACAGTTGGTTACTAGCTGGTTATAAACTTGATATCATTTATATTATAACGTTTTAAAGCTAAGAAAAGTTCTTTTTTTAGTTAGAATCTCCTTCTTTCGTCCTAGTAAGAGATTAACTACAACTAAAAGTAAAAGTGCGATCCGATTGCAACATGTTCTGTCTAGGTCAAAGTTCGAAGTGATACATAGTTTTTACATCAAAATGATTATTAATCGTCATTTACATAACATTCTAATAAATCTAGATTTGAAACTTCAATTATTAAGGTCATAATTAGATGAACATTCCTCGATTTTATGCACAACAGTGCAAAAGTATGCATTTCATAATGTCTCATTTATGATATTTATAGTTTATATTTTTAAATTATCAGAGAAGTGAGTGTGATTTGTGAGTGGCCTCCCTTCCTTTAGATATTGCTTTATGTATTTTCCAAGGACTTTAGTAGTCCTTGGTATTTTCTTTTACCGGTAATTAAACTACTGTTTATGTCACTTAGAATAATAATTGGTTATGCCTATAGATATTTAAAAACGAAAATCACATATTCAATAAAAGGAAAGTTCAGTTTGCATTTACAGACCATGAAGCCTACCTAATCTTGACCTTTTAATTACGTAACAAAGCCCCCCCCCCCATCTCTTCATGGCAAAGTCTTGCATTATCAAAATGTAAGACCAGACTTAAACCATGGATATGTAGAATTGATATTCTGTTTAGAAACAGCGTCTGCTCTGTAAAATATAAAACGGGATAAGATTAAACCAATACCCTCACTGCTTGATGTTACTATGTGCACTCCCATCAAAATAGTCCAGCAGCTGAGAGATGTGAATGTGACCTTGATTTGCCTTTTACCCACCAGCCAAGAGATGTGTTCTTAACTTAAGCCAGTCGGTATTAGCAATAAAATGTAAACGTAAATATGATTTAAAAAAATTAAATATATACATAGACCACTATAAACAAAATAACCTTAAATGAGCCATGCTACCAAATTGCACATGTCATTTAATCATAATGTGAAACCCTAAGTTGTAAGACTATTCAATCTGCACTCAAGAGACTTAAGACATAGGCCTACGCACTAGATGATGATTTTAATCTGCTTTAATCCCCAGCTGACTCTTATGACATAAGTCTGTTTTTGAAAAATAGAGTAAGCCTAAGCATTTTTCTCAAGGTATTATCATGTATATATTGATTGGGTAATCACATCAAGCAGCTTGCAGGGGAAATTAGATTTTGATTTTAGAAAAACAAAACAGGGAGTCAAGGACATTGGTAGTTAATTCTGTAATATTACAGAGATAAAGTATCCTTTTCACACTATGTTGGTCCGTAAAGCTAGCAAAGCAGTGTTAATCAGTTTCCCATTGCCAAGCCAGTCACCTTTACACTTCCCAACTAATGTTAGATAACCCACCCATTTTTCTCTATAAGAAAACCAAACTAGCTTATCGGTTTTTATTAAATTATTTCCATATTAACATAATTAAAAGAATTGATTAGCATGAAGCGGTTCAAAATTCAAACATGAGAAAATTGAAAATTACCGGTAATTCTTTTTTGCACTTTAAGACTCATACCTCTCCACACATTAAAAAAAATAATGAATAACACTATGATTAGTCTTCAACAAAGTCCAAGTTTAATTTGACCATTATCATTTGTATTTCAATTTGAATCATTGAAAATAAATTCTTTTCTTCAATGTACATATGTATAAGTTTTTTTAAATTCAAGATAAAAGCAATACAATACAATTGACCAGAGCGATAAAGAACAAAAAGTACCCCCTGCTACATTGCATTTAAGTTAGAAACAATGTTAGCATTTACAAATATTCAATTCACTTTTTTATCATCCTTGACTTGAAGTGCGATGCCAGATATGTAGATGTAACAAGTTTAGTAAAGTAAAGTATCACCTTCAGATCAAGTTGGTCCCTGGGGTAGAGTGAAGCAGCTTTTACAAGTTTCTGTGGGAATGGCATACAAGGGCATTGTTTTCCTTAACTTAATGTCAGGTACCTATAAGATCTGGGAAGATTTAATGAAGACTCAAGGAATGCCGACTAGAAACAGATGCAAATCAGCATTCAAGCCGGGGACCTTTGCTACCAGCGAACTGAGACCATAGCACATTCAGTAAGAAAATTGAACATGTTTTAGTTAATATCTACCCACTCTGCTGTCTTGTTAAAAAAACAAACAACATATTTACAGCCATAAAGTAATCCAGTAGGACCAAACTGAACCCTAGGGCGGGTGAAGCAGCGTTCAATAGTCTTCATGGCCACTTCATCCTAGGGGATTGTGTGGACAACACAAAGCTCAGCCAACTTCACTTTTTTAAAACTTATGTCAGATACCCATTAAGCTGGGTAATTTCAGGGATGCCCTACAAACCCAGAAAAACAATCCAGGATTCAAATCGAAGACCTTAACTGCGCCAGATTGACCACCATGGCCTATACAGTAAAGATTAAATTTATTTGTGAAAACAAAACAATTCATTATGGTCAATATATAAACCCAATCCTTTTTTTTTTGTAGCTGAATTTTTCAGAAATTTCCAGAACACAGTATAATCCACTAGGCAAGGTGGCAGAGCAGTTAGCCTACAGAAGGTCCTGGGTTTGAATCCTGATGAAGGCTTGGATTTCTTCCCTTGTCTGCAGGGTGTCCCTGAGTCTACCCAACTCTGATGGGCACCAGACTTAAGTTGGGTTAAAGTATAGTGCTGGCCACACAATCACCTAGTATGCCATGGCCACAGAAACTGGTGAACGCTACTTTACCAGCTCTAAGGATCAATTAGGTCTGACTGGATACTTTTTAGTATAACCCATTTCATTGTATATAAACTGTAAAGCTTCAGTAAGACTACAAATTACACAGAAAATTATATATTTATCTGATTCTAAACTGACATAGACACACATTTTAATCAAATAATATATTCAATTCAGTTTTATCACATTCCTTGAAATGAAAAACATCTTGCCCCTGAAGGAACCAGATATATTACCCACAAATTTAATCAGAGCCAATTATTTAAAAAAAAAGAACTTAAAAAAACACATTTCTTTTGTAACAAAATTAATTTTAAAAAATTCTTATTTTTCTCTGGGATTTTAAAGAAAAATTACCGGTAAGTGTGTAAATAGAGTTACGTCTAGGAAGAATTTAATCTAACAACGCCCTTCAAATACCTCGCCAATGAATCCGTCACGGTTGACGAAAAACGACATTTTCACAACAGAATGCACATCAACATGAAGGTTTTCTTAGATGAATCTAGATCTATAGGCTACTATTTTTCACTCAAAGATGCACACCAGTGAGGATAAACAAAAGCGAGTCAACTTCTACGGCTGGAAAGAATTTAATCTTTCAACGCCATTTATACCTCGCCAATGAATCCATCACGGTGAACAACACTTTCACAACAGAAACTATTTCGTCCTTATTTTGAATTGGTAGAGCCCTTCGAGGTTAGGGGCTCGGTGCTGCTCTCGCATGGCTTTGATCCACGGGGGCGGCACCACAACGATATTTTTGTCTATTTCATCGGAAAGCTTTATGGTTGCGTGTATGTCCGTTTTCTGATGCTCCCACACTGTTCCCCAGTTGGAACAGTCGACATACCTCCGACTTCGTTGGGAGCTGCTCTGTCAGGGAGTGTGTGACTTCGCCTTAACCTCGTTGGTTGTCCCATCCAGCCATCCGCTGGGGTTTACACCCAACCTTTGGCTGTATTGCTGGGTAGAACAGGGTTCACCGGCGGGTAGGTGAGGTAGGCTTGAACAGGAGAGGCTAGTAGACATAAATCTTCTTTTCGCATCACTGTCCCGTAAGAACCCCTCTCGCATTCATAATAGGGCGGCCTTTTTTTTTTAAACGTCTTTTTTTTACGCAGCTTTTAGTGAGGCTATATCGTCGTCTAAATAGTTGCCTAGTGGTTAAACCGGCCTACCCCAGTGAATATATAATAAATGTTAATGGAACTCATTCACTCTAATAAACACACCATGGTGAGGATAAACAAAAGCGAGTCAACTTCTACGTCTGGGAAGAATTTAATCTAACAACGCCATTTATACCTCGCCAATGAATCCGTCACGGTTGATGAAGAACAACACTTTCACAACAGAAGGCACGCTAGCTTGAAGCTTTTCTTAGATGATTCTAGATCTATAGGCTACTATAGTGTCGCCATTTGCGACAGAATAGCTTTCCTAGTCGTTAAACAGGGCCTTTACCTCTCCAGTGAGTATATAATGTTAATAGAACATTCACTCAAAAATACAAACCATGGTGAGGATAAACAAAAGCGAGTCAACTTCTACGTCTGGAAGAATTCAATCTAGCAACGCCATTTATACCTCGCCAATGAATCCGCCAAAGTGGATGAAGAATAACACTTTCACAACAGAAAGCACACTAACTTGAAGTTTTTCTTAGATGAATCTAGATCTATGGGCTACTATTTCTCATTCAAAGATGCACACCAGTGAGGATAAACAAAAGCGAGTCAACTCCTACGTCATGAAAGAAAGAATTTTTTCTCGCAAGCGGGCCATTTACACCTCGCCAATGAATCCGCAACGGGTGAGCAAAACTTTCACAACAGAAAGTACACCAGCATGAAGTTATTCTTAGATGAATCTAGATCCGCCAGTCGATTTGGTGGACACCTTCGAGGTTATGGCCCTGGTTCTGCTTTCGCCTGGCTTTAGTCCAGGGGGGGGGGGGGGGGAGGCGATACCATAACGATGAATAACCAATTCTCAACACTAAGAAATGCATCTCTGTACTTGTAAAGTACAGATTTCTTGCCATTTCTAGTGTTGAGTATTTGTGCTAAAAAATAACATTATGTTGTACACATTGACAGGACGTCATTGACGACATGCGTCTATTAAATAAATTGTAAATGTAGGTTTGTATGTCAAAGAGAGTTATCGGATATTCCACAACTAAAAATAAAAATCAATATTTACAAATGGACTTCACGATTAAACTTGGTTCAGTCCGCTAAATATATTAAATCAAGTATATTTAGATCTACTGTTGACCAAATATTATAATAAGATGGACCGCTTGTTATATTTTTAGAGCGTATATGTTCTATTTCCTTGCGCATCCAATAACAATGTGTTAAATGATTTCTACGCTCCTACGTTTGCCAAAAAGGTTTCCGCGGTATACAACTTTCTAATTTAATTTTAATTTTTCATTGAAAAAATCATAGCGATTAAATAAAACGGAAGTGTACCTTACAAAATTGAATCGGCAATTCTGAAAAGAAGCCATTCGAGTCATCAAATAGTAGAAATATTAAAGCAGAGATTATAATCATAAGGACCGCTTGCTCTTTTTTTTTTTTACATGTGCGGGGATAGCTGTTGCAGACTACACTTCCGTTGTGTGCTCCGTTCCGTCATACGCTTTCATGATGGCGTTTAAGTTTTTAGTGTGGGTAGCATGTCCATATAAAATCAAAAGGAACGTTTTTATTATATATTTTTACAAAAGATATAGTTTCAAATAGTTCTGAATCCTTCCATCCACTTTCGTTGCATGCAAAAAGTGTTCCAGAAGGTGTCTCGTCTTTCAGCTCATCGTTTATTCTTTTGCGTTTAAAAACAACTACGGCTGGAAGAATATATCCTGTAGCATATATACAAAAAATGCCAGTGGTTGTGATACTTTTCTCGGCACTAGAGAGAGACCTGACCTGGCGCTTTCCTTTTGCTGCTATTACTCTATGTCTTGTTTTAGGCACTGTTGACAAGTTTGTCTCGTCTATATTGTAAATTTCATTAGCCTGAAGGGAATGTAAAAAAGTAAAGTACCGAATTGATCCATAGGTCCAGTGAAGCAGCGTTCACCAGTTTCTGTGGCCATACTAGGTGATTGTGGGGCCAGCACTATGCACAGCCGCCTTTACTTTACCCCAACTAAGGTCAAGTACCCATCAGAGCTGGGTAGACTCAGTGACACCCTCCAGACCCGGGTAAAAATCCTAGCCTTCACCAGGATTCAAACCCATGACCTTCGGTACGCCAGCCGAACGCGCTGCCGCACGGCCACCGTGCCCCCGAAGGGACTGTAGGTCCAATATATTCTGAAGGTTGTCATAAAATCAATTCAGAGATGTTCTATTAAAGCCAGACGCTCTAGCAATAGATGTAGGCTCAGCCAGGCGTAAACTGAAATTTGGTTGGTGCTTCATGAATGCATTATACAAATCTTTATCCGCCATTCTTTTGGTTTTGCTGAAAGCACGTAGCAAATTATTAGCTTCAGCGAACGAACTGATACCCTAATTGCATCAGGTCCTTTCTTGTGATTCCAAACATCATTCCCTCAAGCATTTGTATATGCTTGACAAGATCTTCCTTGACTTCAGGTGCCAGACTTGTTGATCTTCCCCTGACCTTAACTCAATTTTTTACGTATTTGATTTTGCTCAGAAGATGGCGTCTGAAAGTGGGTTTATATATCCCATACATCTTAGAGCATTCATTTATACCACAGATTCCCTTTTTTATTAAGAGAAAAGCCTTTTTCATAAGATCTTCTGTCTATGCAGTTGCCTGTTTTCTGAGAAGAAAATGTAAGAATCTACTCGTAAGAAAGTGAAATACATGTGTGTAGCTAGTACGTTCAAGTTCTACAATATTATAAACAGGTAAAAAGTTCCTAACTATATGTTTCTCGAAATGTCGGCTATTATGTTATATGTTAAGGTGGGAAAGGGAAGGGAGTTAAACACCAATAACTTGTCTGAAACTAGCCAACCCCCCCCCCCCCCCCCCCCGGCACGTCGATAAGGCACTCACTGCTTCCTACCCACCACCCACCGAGTATCGGAGCCTCTCGGCAGTGCAATAACCCTCAGACGCACAACACCAGCTGTATTAAAGTATGGATGGACGGCAACAGACTAAAAATTAATACATCAAAAAATGAATGTATTCTGTTTGGATCAAAACAACAAATTAAAAAATGCCAAACAAACTATCTACTAGTCAACAATGACAAGTACCATAAATCAACTCAAATAAAATATTTGGCGTATGTTTAGATGAAAACCTAACCCTCAAAGAGCAAATGAAATACAAAGCTAATCTGCAATGTGGAATCTACAAAGATTAAAATAGTATCAGAAATATTCTAACAAAAGAGGCATGTGAGACCTTAATCGTAGGCCTGGTAATCTCACATCCAGACTATGCGAACTGTCTATACATTGGACTGCCAGAGTGTGATTTGAAAAAACTACAAAGGATCCAAAACATAACTTAACAATATGTCTAAAAAAACTGCACTGGCTACCTATAACACTTAGAAAAAAATTCAAAGTTTTAACTATACTCTATAAAAGCCTTCATGGTCAAGCTCCCCAGTAAATTAGATCCATGATCGAGCTACACACATCAGAGAAAAGAGGACTGCGTTCAAAAAAAATTCATCTACAGCTCAAGGTGCCAAGCGTTAAAAGAGAAACATTTGCAGCTAGCTCCTACTGCGTCGTAGCACCTTTGAGGTGGAATTAACTTCCGAACACAATTAAACTTTCTGACAACATAGACATATAGACTAAGCTTACATTTCAACATTTTAACAAATCATAGAAAAGATAATAATATAGGTCTAACTCGCCATTTTTCTCTCGTGGCCTTGAAGACAGACTGAATGTATCTTACAGTCTGCCCCATTTCCCCTGTAAAATATTCTACAGGCGCCCATTGCCTGTCTGTGTGTGTGCAACTCTGTATGTGTGTTTGCATGTAAAACTATAACTGTAGCATGTATGCAGTGCTTTCTATTGTGTGTGTGGGGTGAATTGTTACAAAACTGTATTAACGCCCACCCTGCCCCCACACATAGAAACGCACAAACACACACAAAGAAACATATGCAACAACATAAAGATAAACATACAAACATAAACGCACGCACGCACGCACGTACTTTTCTATCCCTACCTGGCCTTTATATGGGGAGTGAACACTTTCCCACTTTCCGTAATTTATAGCTTTGATTCCACAAGATGTGAAAGTAGAAGAAAATAAAACAAACAAAAAATAACAGAATGTAGTAAACAAATTGTATTATATATAGTGTCTTCTAGACACAGCCTAGATTCTAGGTGTAGATTTTAGATGTAGTATATTCTATATCTCCATAGATCTAGTGTTTCGGATTTCCCTCTTGTTTTGTTTTGTTGCAGTTTTTTGTTCTACACGTAGTAAGTAAGTAAAGTACCCGTCGGACCGAATTGATCCATAGGTCCGATGAAGCAGCGTTCACCAGTTACTGTGGCCACGGCATACTAGGTGATTGTGTGGCCAGCACTATGCACAGCCGCCTTTACTTTACCCCAACTAATGTCAGGTACCCATCAGAGCTGGGTAGACTCTACACGTAGGCCTATTGCTTTTTGTTTTTTCCCCTTTTATTTTTCTAATAAAAAAAAAATATTTATTACGAAACTAATAGATTTTTTTACAATTAAATACGAGTAAATGTAAATATAGGCTAATTGTTGTTGTGGTTCTTGTTCTTTGTTGTGCTTGACATACACTGTCTGGAAAACGACTACGGGGATGACCAGATGAAACTCAAAGTTGGAATGAGATTCTCTTTAATTATGTAGGCCTAATTTGTGTTTTTGTTTCGCTAAATGGGCCGTATTGCTGCTGAGAGTTAACACCCTTGCCCCTTTTACAAGTCAATCTTTTATGACTGACTTGTAATTTACAAGTCAGTCATAAAAGTAAAAGATTGATTTGTAAAAGGGGCAAGGGTGTTAACTCTCAGCAGCAATACGGCCCCAATTGAAATTTACTTTTTAAATTTCACACATCGTTTTAATCTTATAAGTTTACAGACGTTCCTTCTATATAGAAGATTATTACGTCCACTAGTCCCAAAACACCTGCAGGGCGACAGAGATCCGTCGATGGCAGGGCTAGAACCCGCGACCTGTCAGTTGGTTTTTGGTTGACAGTCCGGTGAACTAACCGCTGGACCAGCCGGCTTCACAATAAAATACCACAAGTCGACCAGCGGACAAAATGTGTCCATAAAGTGGCCTATTTGTGTACATCAAAGGAAAAATAGCGAGATCAACAATAGTACATAAAAACAACGACATATTGAACGGTAATACCTCTAAAAATCAAAACAACAGACTTCACAGCGATGCACGATCGGGAAAACCCGTAATTTCAAATCCCGTCTAATCAATGAGCGGAATCAACTCGACGAGAATAACTCGGTGTTTTTGTGTGTGTGTGTGTTTTTTCATTATGTCGTTTTTTCCTTGTGCATTTCTATTACAGTTTGTATGTATGTGCATGATTGGCATAGTCTACTTTTATTTAACAGATTCAGCAACACATTTGATAGAATAAAAATATATTTCGGAATAGTTTCCAATGACGTTTTGACTCCATTGGTCAAACGGCATACGATTCACAGCAAACAAAGAAAAAAATATATAAATCAACTCGAAAAAATGAAAAATGTTAATGTTACAATAACGGTCAGTGTTCGTCTTCATGTGGCGATGGTGTAGAAACTACGATAACCATGGCGATGAGGATCGGGTCCTTCTATGTTAACAGTGTAAATTATTCAATGGGCTATCTAATAATATTGTTGACTAATTAATATGCTAATTAGTAAAACGGATCCTGACAATGATGTTATCATATTCCCCCCCACCCCAACCCCGATCGCTAATGCCATCTCTTCGTGACACCTAAATTCATTGCAAAAATAAGCCATTGACTAAAAAATGTATGCTAATTATGAGAAAAAAAAGCTTACAAACGGTTGTTATCACCTGCTGTTGTAGTTTTGAACTCAAACATATATTTTTAAAACAGTTTTTCAGAAACTCATAGCATAAGTTAAAAAATGTAGGCCCTATTGGGTATTTTTTTCATAAAGATTAACCTACCTACATAACCTAGTGACTCTAAATCAAGACGCCGATTATATCACCAGTTTATTACATTAGTTTTTGAAACTTTATTTTTAGTTTGTGTAGGCCTATAGCTAAATTTCCCCCCCTTCTTTTATATATATCTAATTTTTTTTTTACTTGTCGTTCGTCTGCTAATCCTTTTTTAGTTCATAATGACACCACTTCCAGCGTCCCTGACATTCATTATAATATCGAACGTCTCTGATGGCAACAATAACGAAATAGAGTCCCTCCTCCCCTAACCCAATTTTACCATTTTCAAACCCAACAAATGATACGTCCATCGAAGGTTTTTTTCGTGTTTATCTCTAAATTTAGCAGACTAAATATAGCTTCTTATTTTTTTACAGTGTAAACAAAGTCTAGGTTTTTTTTCCTTTTTTGTTTCTTCTTGTAGGAAAGTTGAATAAGAATCTTTTATTTTGTTGTTGTTGTAGGCAGACGGCAGACATCTGCTCTCTGGATTTGCCCGTTTCTAAAAATATCTTAGCACTCTCTACACTCTACACTTTACAGTTTAATTAAATTCCACAGCATAGATTATTTTTATACATCGCATTTTTTTCCAAATTTGAAATGAACCAATGGTGGATTAAAATAAAGTTGTGATACTTCAATGGAAATATATAGTATTATTATTAAATTGTTGTGATCAAAGAATGCAACTGTTAATAATTATTTAGATAAACACACCTACCTCATTGACCTCGGTAATCACCGATGCTCGTAATAGTAGGATGAAACCTTGGCTGATAAAGTGGGAAATGGATTTAAGGTCGATTTGTCGTGGTTTGACAAAAAAACATAATAGAACTGCTACATTGATGTTGAAAAAAATCAAATATCAAGGATGCTTGCAATGTTGAACTCGTTTATTGAACTCGTTTATTGAACTCGTTTATTGAACTCGTTTGTTGAACTCGTTTATTGAACTCGTTTGTTGAACTCGTTTGTTGAACTCGTTTGTTGAACTCAATTATTGAACTCGTTTATTGAACTCGTTTATTGAACTCGTTTATTGAACTCGTTTGTTGAACTCATTTATTGAACTCGTTTATTGAACTCGTTTATTTACAGTCAAGTGTTGTGGAACAGGGTTCGGCAACCACTTTGATAATAGTGTGCCAAAGTAGGATTTCTAATTCATTTACCAACCAACTTATCTACTCTAGTAGAACAGAATATTTGGGGGTCAGCCGCGTGCCATTGAAAATTGTTCTTCGTGGCAAGTCTCGCACGCATGCCTCAGGTTGCCGACCCCTGTTGTAAAAAAAATTGTATTTTCAAAGAATTTAGAAGCAATTTACAATCGAACTAAAGCATTTAATTGAGACAAATTAGAAGTTGGGGAACCTGGGGTAAAACGAGATACTTAAGGGAAAAAACCCTGTCGTATCAAAGATAACATTGACATGTAAACGACATTCTGTGTACTGAACAAGCAAGTAGTGGACAACAATGTCACAACAAAAAAAATATGAGATTTGTTAGTTTCAACAGAGACACAAATGATTTGTTGGGCTAACCATATTTTCCCGTTTTGCCCCATGCCTGGGGTAAAACGAGACATACGCTGGGGGTATGCTAAATCAAATGTCAGTCGTCGCAGAGTTCACAAACGAAAACTGGGGCTATGTTTCTTTCATCCAGACCTGCACAGCTGTAGTGTGCCCGCCTGTTACAGTCACCTTGACAGGCTACCCAGTTTTCTGCACTCTCAGAGTAGAGGAACCTGGGGTAAAACGAGATACTTAAGGGAAAATACCCTGTCGTATCAAAGATAACATTGACATGTAAACGACATTCTGTGTACAGAACAAGCAAGTGGTGGACAATAATGACACAACAAAAAAAAGATGAGATTTGTTTGTTTCAAAAGAAACACAAATGATTTATTGAGTTAACCGTATTTTCCCATTTTGCCCCATTGTTTTGTCCTGTTTTACCCCAACATAACCTTGTTCACAAAGCCTCCAAACCACACACTGCCCTGCTTAAATAGGTCAAACTTAGATATCTATTATAGGCCTACGCACTAGATGATGATTTTAATCTGCTTTAATCCCCAGCTGACTCTTATGACATAAGTCTGTTTTTGAAAAATAGAGTAAGCCTAAGCATTTTTCTCAAGGTATTATCATGTATATATTGATTGGGTAATAACATCAAGCAGCTTGCAGGGGAAATTAGATTTTGATTTTAGAAAAACAAAACAGGGAGTCAAGGACATTGCTAGTTAATTCTGTAATATTACAGAGATAAAGTATCCTTTTCACACTATGTTGGTCCGTAAAGCTAGCAAAGCAGTGTTAATCAGTTTCCCATTGCCAAGCCAGTCACCTTTACACGTCCCAACTAATGTTAGATAACCCACCCATTTTTCTCTATAAGAAAACCAAACTAGCTTATCGGTTTTTATTAAATTATTTCCATATTAACATAATTAAAAGAATTGATTAGCATGAAGCAGTTCAAAATTCAAAAATGAGAAAATTGAAAATTACCGGTAATTCTTTTTTGCACTTTAAGACTCATACCTCTCCACACATAAAAAAAAAAAATGAATAACACTATGATTAGTCTTCAACAAAGTCCAAGTTTAATTTGACCATTGTCATTTGTATTTCAATTTGAATCATTGAAAATAAATCTTTTCTTCAATGTACATATGTATAAGTTTTTTTAAATTCAAGATAAAAGCAATACAATACAATTGACCAGAGCGATAAATAACAAAAAGTACCCCCTGCTACATTGAAATTAAGTTAGAAACAATGTCAGCATTTACAAATATTCAATTCACTTTTTTATCATCTTTGACTTGAAGTGCGATGCCAGATATGTAGATGTAACAAGTTTAGTACAGTAAAGTATCACCTTCAGATCAAGTTGGTCCCTGGGGTAGAGTGAAGCAGCTTTTACAAGTTTCTGTGGGAATGGCATACAAGGGCATTGTTTTCCTTAACTTAATGTCAGGTACCTATAAGATCTGGGAAGATTTAATGAAGACTCAAGGAATGCCGACTAGAAACAGATGCAAATCAGCATTCAAGCCGGGGACCTTTGCTACCAGCGAACTGAGACCATAGCAGATTCAGTAAGAAAATTGAACATGTTTTAGTCAATATCTACCCACTCTGCTGTCTTGTTAAAAAAACAACCAACATATTTACAGCCATAAAGTAATCCAGTAGGACCAAACTGAACCCTAGGGCGGGTGAAGCAGCGTTCAATAGTCTTCATGGCCACTTCATCCTAGGGGATTGTGTGGACAACACAAAGCTCAGCCAACTTCACTTTTTAAAAACTTATGTCAGATACCCATTAAGCTGGGTAATTTCAGGGATGCCCTACAAACCCAGAAAAACAATCCAGGATTCAAATCCAAGACCTTAACTGCGCCAGATTGACCACCATGGCCTATACAGTAAAGATTAAATTTATTTGTGAAAACAAAACAATTCATTATGGTCAATATATAAACCCAATCCTTTTTTTTTTTTTTTGTAGCTGAATTTTTCAGAAATTTCTAGAACACAGTATAATCCACTAGGCAAGGTGGCAGAGCAGCTAGCCTACAGAAGGTCCTGGGTTTGAATCCTGATGAAGGCTTGGATTTCTTCCCTTGTCTGGAGGGTGTCCCTGAGTCTACCCAACTCTGATGGGTACCAGACTTAAGTTGGGTTAAAGTATAGTGCTGGCCACACAATCACCTAGTATGCCATGGCCACAGAAACTGGTGAACGCTACTTTACCAGCCCTAAGGATCAATTTGGTCTGACTGGATACTTTTTAGTATAACCCATCTCATTGTATATAAACTGTAAAGCTTCAGTAAGACTACAAATTACACAGAAAATTATACATATCTGATTCTAAACTGACATAGACACACATTTTAATCAAATAATATATTCAATTCAGTTTTATCACATCCCTTGAAATGAAAAACATCTTGCCCCTGAAGGAACCAGATATATTACCCACAAATTTAATCAGAGCCAATTATTTAAAAATAAGAACTAAAAAAAAACACATTTCTTTTGTAACAAAATTAATTTTAAAACATTCTTAAAAAACAAACTAAAAGCAAATATTTTATTTTTCTCTGGGATTTTAAAGAAAAATTACCGGTAAGTGTGTAAATAGAGTTACATACAGATAAAATAAATGTACAACTTTTTGTTAAATTAGATAATGAACATAATAAAAAATAATGTCTTAAGAATGTAAACATAAACACCAGAAAAAAACATGAAAAAAAAACCCATGTTATGCTGACTAGTCTCTCCTCACATCCTTGATTCAAAATCTCAGTGTCTATTGACATCATTATGAAAATTTAAATAATGGGGAGAAACGTTTGAAGCTCACTTCTGCCGCCCCCAAGCTGACAAAAAATGCATTTGCTCGCCCAATCAGGAATGTATCTAAACAAATGTCTCTGAACGTCTACACATTAAGTAGTTAATGGTCCACAAGGAGAGAGAAAAAAACAAAACTTCACCTATTTTGTGGATGAAGCCTATGAGGGAATTGTGTGGTACTACTTATTCTTGTCCCTTAAAGTATACATTTCAGAACATATAGCCAGTGACACGGTATGAATTAGATTCTGTGGCCATGGCATTGTGTAGCCAGATAAATGCACAGCCACCTATACTCTTACCCAATTATGTATGTCAGGTTGACATCAAACTCCTGGACACCCTTCAGTCCCAGGGGAAAAAACCCTGGCCTATACCTGGATTCAAACCCAGGACCTTTAGAGTGGCAATCCATCCACGCTAGCCACTAGACCTTCCCTCCCCTTGTCCCAACTTATGTGTTTTGTAGCACTGAAAATAAAAAAAATAAAAAAGAGTGTCAAGAATTTAAGTCGTTCGGCTTAGCTGCCTTACTCTACTGCAGAAAGAGTAAATAAATGCTCCAGAAACACATTTCGTGAAAAAAAATTCTCAAATTTGAAATGAAATTTCCTATGTGGTGTGTGCTGCTTATATATCATAATAAATAAAGACAGCCATTAAAAGAATTTATACATCATATACCGTAAGCTGTGGACACAAAATATACTAGTACTACTATTAAAAGCTTCTCTGTTTTAAGTTGCAAATATATAACGCTCTTTGTCCAAGATTTAGATCTATCTTTGTAACGACCACATCATTTGAGCTCAATGTCGAAATGAATAAATACATTTGAATATTACCATAACATCATTAGAATAAATAAGATATGTACAGACTATTGGCAATTTAATGAAATATTTATATCCACTGTATTCATATATATATATACTTAAAAACCACATTGTAAAAATACCAACATTTTGTAATAATATCTATATTTCTGAAATGCAAAATAAAAACTCTAAAACAAAAAAAAAATATACTTGAGAAAAATCATGTTTAATATATTATGTAGGTAGCCGTTAGTCAGGGGTGTTTTCGCCTTAGACATCAGCCAAAGCTGAAAGGATAGAGAACTATTCAATGTAAATTTAGTCATTATTAGCGTCAATGAGGTAACAATACTGTTTACTGATACTATATAGTACAACCTTCTCAAATAGAACCGTTCAATATATTCTTTCTATAAAGTTGTACATGATAAAGATTGAGCAGCAGCAAACAACTATTGTCATTTTAAAAAAATCGGTTACATACCAATTTTAGTATTAACATTAAAAAAGTACTTCAAGGTTTTAAGCCGAGAAAAAAAAACAATATCTAGTTATCAAGAGGTAGATTGGCTGAAGATAAATGGGAAATAAGCTAATCCTATGGTTATAAACTAATTTGAAAAAAGAAAAAAAAACAACAACTGATTCTGGCAGTACCAGAAGATAAGGAATATTGGACAATATCCAATCAGTGTGAGTAATGACAATCACATGACATGAGATTAATATTGTAAAGCAGTATGACTGAGATCATAAAATTAAACAAACCTACCCCTTTTGTGTTGCTAAATTGGGTACATAAAAATAATGGTCTTTTTTTTTTATTGAACTTTTAAATTTAACAAATAAACTTTTAAAATAAATAAATAAGCAAAATACATAAAAAAAAATTAATCAAAAGAATTTTAAAAAATAAAAAAAAATACTAACATTTTGAATAAAAAAAAAAGTAAGAACACAGATGTTTCACGATAAAAGAAAAAATGAACGAACATTAGTTACACAGTTTATTCATAGATTCTCTTAGCTTTAAATTGCTTTAGTTTTTCAGTGACCAAATTTCTCCTTTTATAATTTCATGCTTCTAAGAAGGTTCATTGAGATTTAAGAGATTATACTCCCAAAATAAAAAAAAATAACTATCAATCATTCTGAGAAAATTGAGGTGATAAAAAAAGATTGACATAAAAAATATACTTTTTGATATTTGGTAACAGTTTTTTGACATGGGTGAGTTACAAAAACATGTGTGATGTACGAAACAAGATTTTCATTAAGTATTGAGAAACCAAAAATGTTATCAATGTATCCCCCTTGTCTAAAACAACCCCCACAACTTACTATTATAAACAAGTGCTAATAAAGTAAAACTGAAAATAATAATGAATACCAAACTATATTTATTAATAACTGTCTAACAAGTTTACAGACGTTCCTTCTAGAAAGAAGGTTATGACGTCAGTAGCCCAAACCTCCTGGAGGGCGGCAGGGATTGGTCAGCAGTAGGGTTAGAACTTGGGTAATCTGGTTGACAGCCCAGATTACTAACCACTGGACCAGCCATTAATAATAATTATGAACAAAACAATACCATTCTGAAGCCTTACTAATACATAATGAGCCCTTCCAGTCATATGAAAATATGCTTTTTTTTAAGATTTATATATCAACAACTCAATATATATTTATATGGCAAAGAGAATAAAAACATGACCACAATGTTAATGGGCACAAGATATGTTGTTTTTTTTTAGCTTTCAAATTGAATATTTCCAGAGTACAATGCCATGACGAGCATGATCCCGTAGCCTGTTAGCACCCCGATGTTTTGCAGGATAAATGTCCGCAGCTCCCCAAACTGTTTTCCCTCGGGTGATTCTGCCGCTGTGTTCATTTCTGGCATCTGTGTTAGAAAAAAAAGGAAATAATTAAAGCCAAAAATAAAAAAATAAAATATAATAAAATACAAAATAACAAATTAAATGCCTTTATTGTTGGAATATATTTGTTCTATAATTCAAGGCAACAGAAAAACACTCCAAATCTTTAATATTATATTGTTTTACGAGACCAATATCTTTGCAATTTATAAAGAACAACAATAAGCCATTCATCCCCAGACAACGAACACAGGACTCGAATCTGACGTGAATTTCTTAACTAACAACCATGTCATACCTCAGACAAATCGCTTATGATTATTATAAAGAAAATAACTAAAATAGTTAAAATCATATAAAATAGCTCACAACATTTATACATCCCTTTACCCTCAGATACAATAGAAATTTGCATATAAATCACTAGAAGATTTCATATTGTGTCTATTGTGTTTGAGTACAAATGGTTCTTTAATATTGTTTTAGGTATGCTGAAAAAACGGAATTTATGTAATCAAGTCAATTTTCCATTCATTTGGATCAATAAAGCAATCTTATCTTATCTTATCTTATATCAACTTTTTAAAAGAACTGCACATGACAAACCAAAACGACAATAATGGGACATAATTATTGTGCTCTTTAAAGGCTTATTATGAGATTTTTTTTTTGCTTTCTTCAACACAAAAATGGATGACAACCTTATAGACTCCTTATTTCTGGTTGAGATTCCTTTGTATCCTGCACAGATTCAATTAAAACTTGACTCTATAAGTGGTTGGCCACCAGGCTGACCTAGTTTTCATCCATCACCTTGACATATGTTCTTTAAAACAGACTGTACATTTCTGTACTAATATATAGAGTATAAGGCTCCCAGCCCTGGCTATTTTGTTAAACATGAGTACTAAGTAACACTTATAAATGAATTCAGGTCAAGTTTTTTTTTTTAAATTGTGCTTGGTCAGGCTGACCAAAGGTGATAGGGACAACTACTTGAGATACACTTGAGAGCTACAGCTTCAGAACTAGGTCAGGCAGGGTCAACTAAAGGTCAAAGACATAAGCAATCTAAGATTTAGAGCAGGCTGGTCCAGAAGGAGAAACAAAACAACAACAAAAAAAGACAGGATTAAACTAGCTACATAGAAATAAGTATTTTTTGTTTTATGAACAAAACTAAATACAATGATAAACACTGTATTGTATTCACTGCAACAGATTTCCTATAACTGCTGTACATAATAATGTATCAATTATGAACTTTAAAAAGAAAACTAAAAATGTATTGCAATTTATTAACATAAAAAAAGACACAACAATAGATAAGCAAGTTAAGTTTGAGTATTTTTAGATGCTACCAGTGCTTACAAGGCAATATATTTTGTTAAAGTTAACAAAACAAATATTTTTGGAAACATAAGAAAACTTAAAAAAAATTCCTTGTTGAGCTGTAAAATTTCAGTTGTTAACATTCCACAATGCTTACCATATCGACCAAAGAGATGTAGAGGAACATGCCGCCAGCCACGGCAAAAATCCATTCATGAGAGTGAGTGTTCTCCCCTAACAAAATGCCAATGATGACCCCGATGTAGCATGTGCAGGCAGAGAGAAAGTTGTATAAAATGGCCTTTTTGAAGCGCATGCCGGAGTTAATTAAAACTGCAAAGTCACCTGTAGACAGAACGAATCAAAGTTGAAAAACAAACATGAAGGCATAATTTCTTATTTATTTATACAAATAGTAGTGGCCTAATACAAGGGGGGAACAAGCTTATCCTAGGGATATATCAATAACAATCTAAAGTTACAAGGTTAAAAAATTGGTTAGGTTAGAGCATAGGTTCTCAACGAAGGTGATATCGCCCCCCGGGGGCGGTGAGAAGCTTTAGGGGGGGGGGGGGGCGCTGACATTCCCGGGGGCAATTGGGGGGCGGTGAAGGGCAAGTGGGCGGTACAAACGTAACTGATATATTTTAACACCTCAGCTCTTTGAATCGATTTTTTTTTTTGGATGAATCGTGATGTAAACGCAAGTGTTGCTAAATATCTGATATCCCCAACAGTATGCCTACATATTATTATATTAATAAGAAATAGGAATCGCAGTGACTTTTCGATGAAGTAGGGTCAGTATTTGGCAAATATAGTGTGCGGCCGGCTGGTCCTGTGGTTGGTTCACCAGACTGTCAACCTTGCTGACCGATCACTGTCACCCTAACATATGCTAATATTAATGATATTTTGATCTCAGTTTAACCGAGATGTCCTTAATGTGTTTTAGACCATCGCAGGAAATATGTTACCATTGTTAAGTATAGATAAGTAGTAATCATACAAACTGGATAGTTATTGTAATGCTTAAAAATATACCATATAAATTGTTTAGTCATATAATATTTATATAATTTTCAAATACTTTTTACAGTTAGATCATTTCAAAGTTATAAATTTTAAGCCTTTTTTTATAAAATAAAAAAAACCCAGAAATATTAGCTCAAATAAAACGGGCTTATTATCTCCCTTTAATTAAAACATGTTTCCACATTTGATTCTATAGTGATGCTGAACAAGTTCTGTTTTGTAATATAACAAATATTACTGATTATTAGACCTAAGGATTTTGAAACCAAAATTGAAACAAAAATAGACAAATTGGCTAACAACACATCAGGCAAACGATTCACATTAATATTGATTTATTTAAACCTTTTGTTAAGGCAATTTTTTAATCTTTTAATTCTTTCAATGTTTCCTTTTCAGTTTTTTTAAAGATAATTAATCGCACTCAAAGTCTAGTCCGCCTAAAAAAATTGCGCAAACTATAGTTCAGGTGGGCGGAAGGGGGGCGGGGTGGGGGGGGAGTGGGCGCTAAAAGAAAGTTTGGGGGTGGGGGGCGGTGAGCGGAAAAAAAATTTAAAAGGGGGCGGTGAGCCAAAAAAGGTTGAGAACCTATGGGTTAGAGTTTGAATTTTGAGACCTCCCAACAGAAATTCATAAAAAAGATAACAACAAGGTCCAAAAAAATAATCTTGTAGAACTGACAAACACAAGGGATGTCTGAAAGATGGGAGGGTGTGTGAATTTGTCTCAACATTTAACTGCAAAGCAAAAATGATTTTCTATTTAGTAATAATGCTTCTGGCATGTTTCCTGGTCATTTACATTGTAATAAAGGGAGAGGGGGCATAACTTTGGTACAACCAAATGTAGAAAAATAAAGTTTTTGATCTAAATGTCTCCATCAGATTTGAAAAAACAAACAACAACTGATTTTTCTGTCCTGCCAAAAAAATCTGGCCAATATATCAACTTTTGATTCAACAATACCGGTATCCAATCAGTATAAGTAATGACTATCACATGATATGAGATTAATACTGTAAAATTGCATCACTGATATCATACAATTAAACAAACCTAACTCTTGCATGAATAAACGTAATGTTTATTTTTTTAAATTGAACTTTTAAATTTAACAATATTACAACAAGCTGTGAAATTTAGCAAAAAGAGGAAAGAAGTAAAGTTCTAGAGCAAGTCAGCACAGAGAGCATTATGGAAGTAAGTAATATACAACACTAATGTGTGCATTTCACATTCATGAAACATTATAATGACTCTTGAAACATTATCTTTTAGTTATTGTGGGCAAGTAGCAGACAAAAAGCTTACCTCATCACAAACAATGCCCGCTACTAAAAGCAAAAACAAATATCATCTAATAAAAAACAGCTTCAACAACATACCCAGTTCATGGGGCAGCTCCTCACAAAGCACCGCCACACTGACCCCGACGCCTGTCATGATGCTCTGGGTGAACGCCGAACCTATAGAGAGGCCGTCTATGAAGTTGTGCAGGGCATCCCCGAATATGATCATGTAGGCCACGGGGGCGATTCCTCCCTCTCTGTGGTGGTGATGGCCATGATGGTGAGATGCGTGCCCGTTGCTGGGGTGCTTCTCACAGGCCACGCTAATTGTATAGGGCTGGAGGAGAAGCAACCAGATACATTTAATAAATACTGCTGGTGGTGGGCCATTATGAATTAATTAATTGTAATTGTAATTAATTGATTTATTGTATACATTAAGCAACTACCATTTTCATACTGTTTAAATTCATATGAAGCAGAGTTTACATGTATCTTTAAGGCTCAAGGGGATGGTGTTTTGGTGTTTTTACAACACAAACTGGTGTCAGGTTCCCAAGCAGAATGTAGATTTAGGGACATCTACTAGATCCAGGAACAAATTCCTGATTTTTTTCATCCGGGATTCAAAACCTGAGACCTCCAATCGGTAATCAAATGTTCTACTGTGTGACCACTGTGCTTCATAAACTTTTATAATAAGTAGAGTAACCCTGTCAGACCTATTTCATCTATAGGGCCAACTATAGTGTACACATTATTAAAAAAAAATTATAGACTTTTACAAATATATTTTTAATGGTTTGTTCTATCTTAGCTCTCAATGAGCTTGCTTTGATTTTTTCCCCTTGTTTTGATTGTGTTATAAAAAAAACTGTAATGAATGAAGTGTACAATACTCATTTAACAATAATTACAGAGATTGCAATGACAAAGTTATACAGAACCGAAACATTCTATTGAAAAAAGTTATAAAGAATTTTTTAAATGCTCAACAGAATTTTTAAAAAGGCTAAAAAAATTAGAAATAGAGATAAAAAAATAAGCTGAATAGAATTCTAAAAACAATATTTAAGATTTTAAAAAATCTTAAAGGTTTTAGTTTTTAATTATATATTTTCAATTTAAATATTTATTCTCAAGTATAAAGAATAATCATTTCGCCAAAGTATAAAAAACACATTTTCCTTACAGCATCCCCGCATCCATCGTCTGAGGAATTTTTATGGCTATCTCCATTCATAATATGCACATCGTTATCATGAGCTTCTGGGCTGGCTGCCTCGCTACATATAGAGTAGGAGCTAGAATTGGAATCCGGCTGCGAGCTGCACATGCCTCCGATATTTTCCGGGATTTGAGAAAAATCTTTACCCGGGATGGAATTGTCAATCGGGATGCGCCGGAAAGAGGTGGTTATGGCATCGTGGGTGGCCAGCTCATCACACTTCTTCTTATAGTTAGTATTCTAAAAAGAGTTAGGAATAAAACTGCGGTGAGATTTATGAGAATGGAACCAAGAAAGTCTTTAAACAGTACCTACGGAAAATGCTTCAATCTACAACAAGGTAAAGGTTTGTGTCAAGGTTATAGGGTGCCTGGGAAACAATAATTGCTGGCAGATAAAATGTTGAACTCAAATGTCCTTTTTGCTACATTTTTCTATTCTATACCATTACTATCCTATGTCCTGTTCTATACCAAAACTATACTATACATATAAAATTATATTAAAACTAGTGGCTATGCCCGTCAAAATGACAGAGTAACAAATGACTACAATTTGTTTTGTTAAGAGAGAAAGAAAAAAAATACTGTATTACAATAAAAACTGGAGTGAGAACTGAGAACGTTTCTTTTGGTATTTAGTTTTTCTTATTTTTAATTGTTTCTGTTCGCCCTGACCCTGGCATATGCATACGAATTGTGGCTGTCAAGCTTCTGGTATTAAAAAGTATCAAACAGTTGTGTTGACTTGACTTGTTAGCCTATTAATAATATTAAATTAACAATAATATACTATCAAAAAGAAAAAAAAATCCATAAAACAGCATTGATAATGTTTCTTTCGGTATTTAGTTTTTGTTATTTAATATTGTGTCCGGTCGTCCTGACCCTGGCAAATGTTAAATTGTTGATGTCAAGCTTCTGGTATTTAAAAGTAATCACTTATAACTTGTCCTTTTTAATTCGCATCATTTAATTTATGGAGTGTATAAAGTCGCCTATTAAAGGATGTTCTCAATAGCGACGTAAATCCATTAAATAACTAAAACATTTTGTTACTTTTACTCAAAAGGATAATGCAAACATCTATAATGAAGAAAGAAATGATTTGATAGACATTACGTCATACGGCAGTATTTTTTTAAAGTACAAATAGTCTCCAAGCTAAATTGCGGTGCGTAACTTTTAAAAAGGTCTCACCACATTAAAAAAACAGCAGCAGAATGGGGAAAATCCGATTAGACCCTCGCGTTCAACATAGTAATTCTCGCGTTTAACATAGTAAATGAACGGAAATGGCCATTTGCTATGTACAGCTATATTTATTTGCATAGTTGGATCTAACATTTTGGATTTCTTAAATCAACACATTTATGATTATAAGTCATAAAAAAAAATGATCTTTTGAAGGAGGTTTCCAATTTATACATTTAACTCTTGTGTCGATCGGTGAAACGGCTGAGGAGCCTATAGGGGACAAACATATATATAAATAAATATATAAACAAACAAACTCACCGTAATTATATATATTGATTATATTAATACTACACTATGTAAATACTGTACTATACTATCACTATACTATTGTTGTAATTTAGAAATACAGTAAAAATACTATACTTTACTAGTATTATACTTATACTATCAAAAGATTTGCAGAGAATGTTTTATAGTTGTTGTTTTTTTCAGTTTTTTTGTGTGTTTTCAGTGAGAAAGTGTTGTTATTTTTGTCAGCTAGTAATGTTCACACTTGCCTCTCTTCTTGTGTTTATCATTCTCATGATCTTCTCTGTAACATAGAAAAGGTATATCCCACCCATGACAGTGCTGGCCTTCCATATGTAGCCAACATCATCATCATGGACTAAAGCAAAGGCCTGGAAAAAAAGTGTATGTGCAAAATAAACAACTAATCTAGCAAATAAAACATATACAAAAAAGTATCTATTAATAATATATAAGAAAGGATTTCTTTATTGGTTTATTTGATTAAAAGTGATCTTTCTTTTATCATGAATGCATTTTTGATAAATAAAATGTATCAAACAATATAAGCTTACTTGACTTTTTTTATCTAATATGTTACAGATGATCCTTCTATATGGAAGTTTTAATGCTTCCTACACTAATTTGTTTTCCTTATTTTATCTTATACATTACAGACGCTCCTTCTATAAAGAAGATTATTATGATTTCCTTTTATCCCCAGATTTAAAAAAAAATCACTATTTATTTACTTTAAAGCTTAATACAGCCTTCACACAAGCTTATTTACTTTAAAGCTTAATACAGCTTTCACACAAGCTTATTTACTTTAAAGCTTAATACAGCCTTTCACACAAGCTTATTTACTTTAAAGCTTAATACAGCCTTTCACACAAGCTTATTTACTTTAAAGCTTAATACAGCCTTTCACACAAGCTTATTTACTTTAAAGCTTAATACAGCCTTTCACACAAGCTTATTTACTTTAAAGCTTAATACAGCTTTCACACAAGCTTATTTACTTTAAAGCTTAATACAGCTTTCATACAAGCTTATTTACTTTAAATTTAAAGCTTAATACAGCCTTCACACAAGCTTATTTACTTTAAAGCTTAATACAGCCTTTCACACAAGCTTATTTACTTTAAAGCTTAATACAGCCCTTCACACAAGCTTATTTACTTTAAAGCTTAATACAGCCCTTCACACAAGCTTATTTACTTTAAAGCTTAATACAGCCTTCACACAAGCTTATTTACTTTAAAGCTTAATACAGCCTTCACACAAGCTTATTTACTTTAAAGCTTAATACAGCCTTTCACACAAGCTTATTTACTTTAAAGCTTAATACAGCCCTTCACACAAGCTTATTTACTTTAAAGCTTAATACAGCCCTTCACACAAGCTTATTTACTTTAAAGCTTAATACAGCCCTTCACACAAGCTTATTTACTTTAAAGCTTAATACAGCCTTCACACAAGCTTATTTACTTTAAAGCTTAATACAGCCTTCACACAAGCTTATTTACTTTAAAGCTTAATACAGCCTTTCACACAAGCTTATTTACTTTAAAGCTTAATACAGCCCTTCACACAAGCTTATTTACTTTAAAGCTTAATACAGCCTTCACACAAGCTTATTTACTTTAAAGCTTAATACAGCCTTCACACAAGCTTATATACTTTCTCCACTATTTCGTTTTTCTTTCTTAAAAGCTTTGCAATACAGCAGTACACCATAAAAATAATTTACTAAAATATCTAAACTGTATTAAACGAAAATCCATTTTTAAAAAAAGTTTTAAACATATGCCGGGAGAAAACCCACAGAGTAGTGAGGACGGTAAATGAGAAGTAGTGGGGTATTGCTGTATACAGATTCTCATCAATATTTGATAGTGCAACATAAAAGGGAGATCTAGTTGACTTAATTAGGAGCAGGTTTTACCTCAGGGATGAGAAACAAGAGTCCACTCCCTGCCAGTGTCCCCACGGCCAGGGCCACCATGAACATCAAAAGCAGCTTGTACTTGGCCAGTTTCATGCAGGGGAAAATTAATGCCCCAGTCAGTGAGCACAGGTTGATCAGTGTCACAAACAACATGCTGTAGCCCCAAGCTGGGTGGAGGAGATATGAAGGGTCATCAGGTATAGTTGAAGTACATATATTTTAACCATGATCTAGAATCTGTACACAATTATTTTTGCTAGATCAGTTTAGCAGTAGTGCACAATTTGGGAGCCAGCTTAGTTTAGCAGTAGTGTATAGTTTTGGAACAATCTTAGTTTAGCAGTAGTGCACAATTTTGAAGCCAGCTTGGTTTAGCAGTAGTGCAAAATTTTAGAGCCAGCTTAGTTTAGCAGTAGTGTATAGTTTTGGAGCCATCTTAGTTTAGCAGTAGTGCACAATTTTGGAGCCATTTTAGTTTAGCAGTATTGCAAAATTTTGGAGCCAGCTTAGTTTAGCAGTAGTGCACAATTTTGGAGCCATTTTAGTTTAGCAGTATTGCAAAATTTTGGAGCCATCTTAGTTTAGCAGTAGTGCACAATTTTGGAGCCATTTTAGTTTAGCAGTATTGCAAAATTTTGGAGCCAGCTTAGTTTAGCAGTAGTGCACAATTTTGGAGCCATTTTAGTTTAGCAGTATTGCAAAATTTTGGAGCCATCTTAGTTTAGCAGTAGTGCACAATTTTGGAGCCATTTTAGTTTAGCAGTATTGCAAAATTTTGGAGCCAGCTTAGTTTAGCAGTAGTGCATGGTTTTGGGGGCCAGGCTGGTTTAGCAGCAGTGCATAGTTTGGAAGCCAGGCTGGTTTAGCAGTAGTGCATAGTTTGGAAGCCAGGCTGGTTTAGCAGAAGCGCATAGTTTGGAGGCCAGGCTGGTTTAGCAGCGGTGCATAGTTTTGAGGCCAGGCTGGTTTAGCAGTACTGCATAGTTTTAAGGTCTGTTTAGTTTAACATTAGTGCATATTTTTTTATAGCCAAAACAGGTGAACACCCTGAAAAAACAAAGGGTCTTGAAAGAAAAAAAACTATCCTTAGCAACATAAAATTTAAAGCATGGACAATCAATAATCAATATCAGTAAAACATCCAATAAATCAATAAAAAAAACAACAAGTAAATACTTACAGGCTTCTGTGCTGGGTGTTATATGTTTCAATGAACCCGAGGTGTTCTTGAAGTCATGGGGGTGATGCTCCCTGCAGGACATGATCGAGTAGAGAAGAGCCGATGACATGACGGAGACATTATCTCCCGTCAGTGCATGGTCAAGGTCCAGCCTGTACAAAGTGCTGACATCTCTCACTGACAGGCACTAATAAAGAAAAGTGGTCAGGGAATAATGAGTGAATCATGCCTTACAGTACAATTGAAGCCTACTATTTCTGCTACATCTTAAATGTCTCATAAAAAAAAAGGCAACATCCTTCAAGCTCTTATGTCCAGGGCATAACAATGTAAAGGGGTGGATCAAGCAAGGGGGGGACACACCAAGATCCTGTTCAAGACTAGCCATCCTGTGGCACGCTGTTAGGGTGTGTGACATAACAAAGAGTCTCTGTAGTCACAAGCACTACTCTGGCTCTCCCCACCAAGATTTACCCTAGATCATCAAAGCGGTAGCTCGCTCGTATACCTGCACTGTCACCCTGTAACACAAATCCCAGACAATAGGCCTGGACATCCAGGCGCCAGGGCTTGGTAAAATGGTCTGTTGAAAACATTGCATCCTCCCCACCAAATCTTGGGGGCCTCTCAGCAGTGCAATGATTCTCGGACGCACAACAGATCGGTTAAAACAAAAAGTGGACATTCTGTTCAACATACAGCTATTACCTTAGAACACCATTAAAAAAACAAGTACAGAACAATCCTTGAATAACAAAAGCTGAATTCAATAGACCCTGCTAGACTAGGATATTTCGTACAGTTATTTGAATTTAAATTTACAAAATTTATGATAGGAATTAGCTCAGATCCACATAAGGGCTAATAAGAAGAGATTGCAATTAAAGTCACTGCTAAAAAAATAGAGAGATAATAACAGACAGAAAAGCTAGTGCTATTTAAAGATAGTGCTTAATATACAATTAAAAAGTGATAATATGCAACTAAACTAAACTGATTGTAGGGTTAGGAATCATGGTCAGGTAAGGAGGAATCTCAACTCCCACTGATGGCCACTAGTAAATCAGTCGTACAGAATAAATCTGGTCCATTATATATATTTCAAATATGTAGCCTACGAAATATTAATTAAACTTCTATAAATTATCCTTTCAGATGTTTTGAATTTGTAGGACTTTGATATTTAGACAAAATGAAATATCTAACTTGGTTCACATTATCATTTACAGTAGAATAGATGTTCAACATTCTCAAATCAATGATAAGCAAGAAGTCTTAAAAAGACACCAGTTTGGTGAATATATTTTCAGTAAAAAAAATTTTTTTTTTAAATGACCAACTGCATTCCACATTTGAAAGCCAAATTTCAAGAAGAAATATTTGAAAGAGTCATATATTTATCTTTGATAACAAATCCAAAAAACTGGTTTGAATTTTTTTTTATGTTTCTGTTTTTGAATACTGGGTAACAAGAAATAAAACAGAATAATTTATTATAACTTTTGAACATTGAAAAGTAGTAGATGATTCTTTTTCATACAAAGATTTGTATAAGATTTTAAGATAAAAACTATTGACCTCTGACTACCACATGATGCACTGTACTATTAGTACTATTGACCTCTGACCACCACATGATGCTGACTACCACATGATGTACCATGTCAACGCATGATAATACATGATGCACTATACTATTGACATCTACCACATGATGCACTGTCTATGCATGATAATACAATATACACATACATATTGACATGGGCTCTGGCACTTAGGTCACTATAGAGTTACAAAAGACTGAATTCATGTGGCATATGACAGATGGTACTTATTTTCATACCTTTGCCTACTATATAAACAAATTATTTTCTACCAAATTAGTTTGTGCAAGCAACTATCTATTTCTTAATGAAAGGCAATATAAAAATATATGACAACCGTGTCATACCTGAGTGTGATTCTGAATGCAGCTAGCCAAGTCAGCGGCCGTGTTGAAACAACTGGCGTTGAACGTCTCCCTGAGGCTCGCCGTCCCATTCCAGGCTGGATACACAGAAGCGGCCAGCTTTTCGAGGCTCGTATTGGCGTTGGCGACGGCCAGCGAAAATATGTGGTGCAGCTCAGCTGGATCGCTCAAGGACAGGACCATCTGCACAAGGCACACCAGACAAACGACAAGTGTCAGTTCAAGACCCATCCCTCCAGTTGAAAGATTTTAAGCTTTCTGAAATTATATTATAATTATTCTAAAATTATTAAAAGTTCTGTAGTTGGCATTAGAAGCACATAAAATAAATCCAATGCTTTAAAAAAAAACTCAAATACCTACTGAATATAAATTTAAAAAAAAAACAATAATTCAACAATTCAATAAAAAAAAATGTACATACATTATTACCCCCTCACTTCACCATAACCATTTTTATTATTTTGAGAAAAAAAAAAAACTGGTATCTAATTCATATTTTCACTCCTTACAAAAACATTTTAAAGCTTCTAGCCTACTGTGGGAAAAAACAATAACATTAAAATTGAAAGTCTTAAGTTTCAGTAAACTTAATATACTTCCTTTATTCAGAATCTTTTTTTGTTCCATTTGCTAAAAAAATATATACAGAATTCTAATTCTATAAAATCTATACAAAAAAAATTCACCTTTTTACACAATATTTCATTTTTCATGTCAAGCATGTTTTTGTTTCTTTATACGTCATAAATAAGATTAGCCACTCACAAAACAACAATAACAGAAAAGTACAAAACAAACAGTGTAACAACAACAACAATAATAAAAGAGTAACAAGAAAAAATTTACCTTTGCTTAAATAAGGGCAGACAACTCTTTAAAAAAGTCAATTAAAAAAAACACAAAAAAATGTGTTTTTTTTATTTGCTCTAAATAAAAGGTCAACTTGGGACAGTGAAACTACTTTGTCAGAATATTTACCCTTTTCCAATGTTTATTCTTTCTAGTAGGGAGATGTCCAAGTCAAGGGGAGAAGGTGAAATAAGAGATAATAGTGTTACATTAGATTTGTGGAGGGAGTTTCGGAGGAGGAATTTGACGGGGCTTATGGTAGTTATACTTAATGTTGTGCTTTCAGCACCCGGGTGAACTTTGAAATTTTAAAACTCATTTTTCAAAGTAAACCCAATTTCTAAGTGCCATCGGCTGGGTGCTATAATGACCCGACTTAACAATTTCATGACAATCATTTTAACTCTATGTTTACCAAACTCTTGTGTGCCCTTGAACGGCTTATAGAATGTTACCATTGGCTTCTTTCGCCTCAAGCAAGGTCACCATTGGGCTTTGCAATCACAATTAGTTGAAACTAACAATTAGAACTAACTAAAATTGCCTTCAATTTAACAGTAGTTTTTTTTTAAGCTCCAGAGGAGTCAATATTTACAACGTTAAAAATGAAAAACCATAACTTCTTCCAATGAAAGCACATTGTATTTTTAAACAAAGCTTTTTAAAATCCAACAGTACAGGTAAAATTCAACAGTTTTAACAGGGTTTGTAATATTCAAATTGTGAAGAAAAGAAAACAAGTTTACAGCAAATGATATTCAAAGAAATCCTATTTTTCACAAAAAGTGAATTTAAAAAAGGCAAGGTAAAAAAAAGACTTACAGTATGTGTTGGGTTTAATGTCAACAATGTCCCAGTAACCCAGCATTGTAAATAAACTGAATAAATGTGTTGACACTATTGTAAATATTTAATCTCACAGCTTCTATAATATTACCAAAGGTACAGCTATTGAAAAGTGAAAGCCTTTTGAAAGAACTAGGAAAAAAACTAAAAACAAATTTTTCTTTCTTTACCTGCTTAATGCAAGATAAATTCAATCCTTACTTGCCAGCATTGAGCACAACTTCTCAGCAGAGAATGTAATAAAGAAAAGTTTTTTTTGTCACTCTCCGTCAATGACAGCAATTAATTAAGTCAAAGAATCTTCGGAATGTGGAGGAGGCTGGAGAGATAATTACAGCTTGTCACCAGACCATTGAGTGATGAAAGATCTCATGCCATTAGAACCACAGGCAGTTTCAACTCACACACAATACATAGCATACACAAGTGATGTAGGATCAGGGTTGCCAGACGTCTGGCAAAAGGAGGACATGTCCTCCATTTTGGACTCGTGTCCTCCATCTGGCAGGCAAAACTCAAAACCTTTAAAATGTCCAGCTTTTGGAATATTTTATGTTTTGTAGGCATAAAGGCTAATAAAGTTTTAAAAATATGAGTATTAACATGTTAAGAATAAACTTAATAAACAAAATGATCATTTGTACAAGAAATGAGTGATCTGTTCTTTTAAAGACTGTTGCATGAGCAGAAAAGTTTTTTTCAAAGTTGCCCAACCAGTGCCCTCACATAGGGGAGGGCAGAGGGGGGCTTATGCCCGGGGGCGGCACTTCCAGGGGGGGGGGGGCGGCAAATGTAGTCTAAAATAGCAACTATAGCGATAAACAAGCAGTTACAGTATGCAAAAGGGGCGGCGCTGAAACTTTTGCCCTGGGTCGCCACAATAGCTTGTAAAGGCTCTGTGCCCAACCAATGCAAGCTACCTTTCAATATTATTCTAGGGTGAATTTATCTTATATTTAACAAAACTGTTTCTTGCTCAGTTTACTGATACACATGTGAACGTAATGGCAGCACTTGTAATAGTGTTTCAATTGGATAGTTTCGCATTAAACCAGCAATTAGTATAATAATTTGCTCTTTTTGTCTCTCAGTGTCCTCCTTTTGCCACCCATGTGAATGGCAACCTTATGTAGGATAAGTTTCAAAAACAGAAATTCAAAAGCAAAAAATGACACTGCCAAATTAGCCAAAGCTCTAACCCCAAAATCATTTTGAAATTCACCAATTTTTTTTTCCAAACTATACAAAACAAAATCACAAACTAATGAATTGTCTTAATCTTAACAGGAGTGTAATTAGGTAGTCCAACATGTTATTTGTAGATTTTTATTAGAACTTATACTCATAACTATAATAAAACTTTATAAAAAAAAGGACAACATGGTAGGAGTTAAGGACTCCTGGTAAATAGGTATTCATTATGATTTTTCATATAATAAATATTTTCACCCTCCATTATCCTTTTAAAGAGAAAATTCACAAACTATGCCAAAATACATTTCCAAAACCGTATGAACCCTGTTGACTCATTGTTTATAATAGTTTCACTCTGTGTCTGTATGTTGAATTTGAGCTCTCAATGAGCCAGCCAAACACACAAATGTAAGATTGAGAATAAAACAAAAATATTATTAGAACAAACCTTCCATCCTTAACTCGAAAATCTACATAGAATGTCCGGTTTTGAAGACAGTATACAAATGAACAGAATTTAGCCAGAAAATAATTGACAGTCGCTTTTTCCCAACTCGACATTTTGTGTGTGTGGGGGGAAAGGCTCATGAATCTTGCTCTGACAAGTTTCATTACAGGTGGCTTAAAAGTGACAGGCTTCAAACTTTATGAGGACACAGACACAAATTATGTTTCAATTGTAATACCTTTCAAAACACACACACACACACAGTCAAAGTATAGGGCCAGTTTATACATATACATATATATATATACATATATATATATATATACATAGATATATACATAGATATATACATATATATATATACATATATATATACATATATATATACATATATATATACATATATATATACATATATATATATACATATATATATATATATACATATATATTTAGCAATCTAGCTACATAACACAAGTGTCTTTGAAGCAATCTAGTTCCATAATATCATAATATATTATCTATATGAACAGATCTTTCCCATCTCCTCTCTTGTTTTCCACCCAATTCAGGTGTAATCAAATTCTAAGTTAATCCCATATTAGGTATGTTCTTTTCACTTTTGAGAATTATTTTTTCATTACCTCCCCTTACTTCATAAACAGAAAGATGAGGTGGTCATGACATTGGGTTTGAGAAACATTTAACAATTGAGTTTCCTTCTGAAAAGCCTCACTAAAACTACTGCCTAAAGCATGTTCTTAATTGCCTGAACTAGTTTCGGTCGAATCAGGTATGGTTCAATTCGCAAGAGCTACTGTTTGCTCTTAAATGGGCTCGTGCACTTTCGCCGACATTAGGGCGAGCTCGGAAGCTCTGCGAAATGGTGCTCTTGTTTTTAACTGGCCTATTTTTAGCGCTGAGGCGAACTGCCGGATGTTGTTATTGCTGCAAAATGGCTGCGCTCACAGACGAAGAAGCTTTGGGTGGTGCGATTACATTGCACACAGATTTTGGGCAATATTGTTCAAGGCCTTGGTTTTTTTCACCCTTATTTTTATAGTCCCGTTGGGGTGTGTTCCGCAGGCATGGAACATTTTCCCATGCATCTATGAATATTACTAGACTGTCTTCTGACTGTCTTGTAAGACGCCATTTTTTTTCATTAAGACTAGGCAATTTTGGTGCCTTTTCGCATAATGAACGTGATGAATTCAGCCAATCAATACGCGGCTTCGTCAACATGTCGACGAAGCAATCGTTCGCCCGAATTTGGTTCGCCGATACCCCCCGAGATGTCGTTCGTCGAGCAATAGATCGCCCTGTTAAGCGCGAAAACGACGAAAGGCGAGCAATTTACGAAGCGAACCCTTGCTCGGGCTGTTCGGCGAAGTACAATTCGGGCAATTAAGAACATGCTTTAGGGGTGGTTAATTCAGATGGTACCACAGCAGTGCAGATTAGTTTATATACCTAGCAATTAACAGTCATGTTTGATCAAAGGACTCTGAATCAACAGATAAAAAATTGGCTACTACTACTAATTTTATTTTAACTGAAGTAGTGGGCTAAGATCAATGGGGATCAAGAGGATTAATGAGTTGGAGATTGTGATGGTAGTGGAATGTTTAAGTACAAGTACTGAATTCCTGCAAAAGTTGTTGAAGATTTCCAATGTATGACCAATTGTTTCTACTGTGTCTTTTTAAGTATGGTAACAATAATTTACAAAACAGTGTGCTTTGAAATATGTTAAAAAAGGTAACTTTGGCCTAAGACAATATGAAAAATTTCATCTTGTATTAAGACAGTGAACTAAAGCATGATTTTGCACTAAAATTTCAGGGTTTTTTAAATAGAAAGAATCGGTAATGATATTGTTTAAAAAAAAAGACAACACCATTTTTACACATTAGCAATATGTTACATTATATGTTCTGCATATACACACAACAGTTTCTATGGTGAGTATCTGTAGTAGTGCAGTAAGTATGGACTGTAATCTAGCTAGAAGGTCACTTTGAACATGACATATGTTCTTTCTATCAAGAATATCTAAATACAGGTATATATTAACAATGTGAACAATCCAGTAACCTTACCAATAACATTGACACAATCCAATGGCATTACCACTACCAACAACACAATTCAATAGCATTACCTATACAAAACAACACACTCTAATAACATTACCAATACAGACAACACAATGCAATAGCACCAACAGTACCAACAACACAATTCAATAGCATTTTCAATACCAATGACACAATCCTTAACAATTGAAAAATTTGACCACTGCCAATTACACAATTCAAAAATAGTACAACATTTATGCTGGATATGTTTCAATCTAATAACTTTTAACACAGTCAACCATACAAAAATGTATTCAATCAAAGTTATAACTATCAATATGATCTAACATTGAAACCAAAACAACACAATCCCAACAACATATCTACTACTACTTGCAATGTCACGATTCAATTACTAATTACAGTAATCATAAAATATAAGCCACACCACTATCCGAACCATCCACAGTAAACTGAGTGAAGCAGCACAGTAACCATATCTCCACAATAACACGCACAGACAGCCACCAAAACATTATAATGACCACCCACTCCCCTCCTTTAGGTCCTAAATCAATAACCATATAAAACGCAACCACACAATCTATTCTCATTATTTTATTAATGTCTTATTGCATGTACATGTCTCTTTAAAGTTTAGAGACTACTGACTTTCATAATAGTGCTTAAATGCCAAATAAAATTAGGGGGCAGGGTGGCCGAGCGGCATTGTGTTTGGCTGGCATACCGAAGGTCCTGGGTATGAATCCTGGTGAAGGCTAGGATTTGTTCCCTGGTCTGGAGGGTGTCCCTGAGTCTACCCAGCTCTGATGGATCACACATATTAGTTGGGGTAAAATTAAATGCAGCTGGCAATTGTGCTGGCCTTAAAATCACTAAGTATGCCGTGGCCACAGAAACTGGTGAATGTTACTTCACCGGCCCTATGGATCAATTCTGTCCAACTAAATACTTTCCTTTTTTTTAACCAGATAAAATTAGTTGATGTTTTTGGCATGCATACTGCTGTTCAAGACCCACAAAAAATACTCACTTTAATACATTGTAAAAAAAAACAATGTAAAGGAAAAAAATACACACAAAAAAACTTCACAGGATTACTCGGTATAAAAAAAGTGGCTGTGAAAGGAATGATTTGCTTTTAGTAAGTCAAAGTTCACAATTATGTCAGTGAAGAGCTTGCCATTAAGTGCACAGAAATGAGGTCATGCTTAGTAGTATAGATGCTTTTAGAAGACTCATTGTAATTGCATACATTGACCTAATTTCATGTCATTTAAATTTTAGAGAAAATTAATATTCACACACACACACTCAAAATTAAAGAAAATGGGTGGGGGGGGGGGGGGGGGGGGAAGCTGACAACAACTATAAATCAGAAACGTTATGTTGTAAACATATGTAAATATATGAATACTCTGTGTGTACATGGAAACCCATAGAAAGAGCTACACAAATTAAAAAGGGACACAAGTCAACATTAAAACCGCTTATAAAGGACAAACAAAAACATTAAATCTGCATAATCATAAAACACTAGTAATTTATTTTCTTTCTACATGTAAGTATTACAAATTTAAACTGTTGATTTAGAGCTTCTAATAAATAAAAAAAAAAAAAAAACACTATTGCAGTTTTTGAAACATGGCTAAGTCCTGATATTTATTACAGAAATTTTCAACAGCAATCATAAACCCTTGGACCTCAAAGATGGTGTAGTGTGTGAAACACTGATACGCTGACATTAAAAGTACTCAGGTGGGCTAACGCATGGGGGACAGCCCCTGTTGTGTGTCCAGTGCAGGAATACAAGCAACCCACCACGTTAATATTGGGTAGAAGCAGAGTAGCGCATGTGACTGCTGAGACGGTACCCTTCGTTACGCACAAGGTGGCTAGTCTCAGACAGGCTCTTGGTGTGTCCACCCTTGACCCACCCCTTTACATCATTACGCCCTGGACTTAAAAACCAGAAGGCTTGTCCTTGGGTGATCTGAGGTCAGTTCATTACATGCAAACAAAAGCTAGGATCTTCTATTATACATATAATAATTAGCCTAGGCCTATAGCCAAATCAGAGCCTTGCATAGAATGGAGAAATAGGGCTGCATTAAGTATGGGGATCTTATGAATCTACTGAATCATTACATTTGAGCACTTTAACAATCATTTGTAATATTCCAAAGGAACAACAACAAAAAAAGACAATTATAGCAGAAAGTGTGATTCTGTTTTGACCTTAGAACTAATTTTTAATTTAACTAATCAAATGACAGAGAACAAAATAGTTACCACTTATTTTGACATGCAGTATCCTGAAGAAACTTGATTTATAACACTACTAGTTGAATAATTGTGGACAAATTGTGTCCATGCTATTGGTATGTATTTTAAAATGAAACCGCAATGAACAATTGAAATCAAATTAAAAACACACTGTACAATATATGGCTACAAAATAAATAATGGAAGTGACTTTTTTCTTTTTCTTTAATTTTTCGCTGTTTATTGTTTATAATGTTAATTTAGTTACCATGTATATTTATAAACTCAATGAATTCAGCAGTAAACAGGATACAATCTAATATATCTTTCCTGGAAACGTAGAGTAAATATGTGTAATTTGTGTCCTGGTCTGGCAATCAGAGCTAATGCACAAATTCAAGTAAATTTTATACGTTAAAAAGCCATCTTATAGAAACAATGTTATGGTAAAGCTTTTTCTGCAATTTTGGTATAAAGGACAAATACCAATAAACAGTTTAAAATTGAATTTCAAAAATGATAGTGGATATTAACGTTTTGTATTACAAAAACTACTGTGCTTTTTAACAAGCTTTCCTGAAAGGTTATTTTTCTAAATTTAGCCCTTGTAGGCCTACTACTCATGACTAATGGTGAATGTAATAATTGTTAGATGCTGTGAAATTCCACCTTTTTTTTTTTCAAATTTGTCCTACATTAAAAAAAATAATAATTACAATTAAAGTTATAGCCATAAGCTTAGGGATCAAAGAGAAAATTCATATTCCAATAATCGATAATCTAAGTCATTAAAGTCTAATAGTATAATTTTAACTTTTCCTAATGTTAGGTTTTATTTTCTACGTGTGTACTTTAAAGAGATTTCTGATAATTTTTTGGTTTAAACAAATAATGCTGATGCTTAATAAGACTAACATCATTTTCATTTTATTATTGCTTAATCAACATGATTATGTTAATTCTTCAGTTATTATATCAATTACGGTATATCCCACTAAATCTAATTAGGGTTTTGATTTGTTTCGTGAGAACTGGTTCAAGGAATTATTGGATATTTTAATGTGTGATATATCAAATTAAAGGTCTTTTTGTCCTGATTACAAACAGTTGGTTAGAGTTCCAGGGAAATGCTACTGTGATTTTTTTATTTCTTAAAAACCAAGTTAAGAGTTTTTTATCAAAATTGAGTTAAAACATTTGATTTTAATAGTAAATAGTGTATTCAGCATCTAAATGTTAATAAAATCATTTATACAAAATATCAAAATAACTTTTAAGTAATTAGTTCAATATTTGCACTTAAATGCGTGTGTTTTTCAGAGGAAAAATCCAAATCTCGTAGCCATTTGAAATGTTGTTCATAGAAACGTTAGGCCAGAGAAAGGATTTCGACTATGAAAAATGAATATTGTCACATGTTTTGAATCTATTGCCACATGTTTTGAAACTTTTCCCAGTTCTTATTTATTAACCAAATGGTAAAATATAGATTTATAGCGTGAGTTTTGTTTATTTATTTCCTTTCTCAAACGTCACTTTCGTATGAGGCTATTCCAAATCTCGTCCCTATAAGAAAAAGCTCTTCACTTGGTCTTTAAATTTTGAAAATGTGATAATTTTGCTTGTTTTTATGAAATATTGTTACTTCCCTTGAGCACTTTGTGCTGTAAATAAAGACCATGTTACATCCCTTTTGTTTGTTTATTTTTTTGCTTTTTTCTAGATACAACCTATGCCATAACACACACACACACATGCCATGAGTTGGGCACTTCCCAAACCAATTTTTTTTTTCCATATATGTTAGCCTTTATGTTAGGGTTAGTTTTGTAGTTATTCTTGTTGTTTTTAGATAGTACAAGCTAAATTGCCCTGCGTTGCCCAGGTAAAAAAAAAAGTACATACATATAAAGTACAGTGAACAGAATGCTATAATAATTTTGAAAATTAAATTATTAATTATTTACTGAAAACATTCAGGAAAGTAATTTAAAGATTGTCATAGGGTCTAAAATAAGGCATGTCTTTATTTAACAAAATGTTAGGACTATCACTGGCTGAAAATCAAACACCCCTTCTCCCGCATGTCTAAAATATAATAATTAGATTCTACTTATTGAAAACATTTTAGGAAAGCTTTAAGTCCTGACATTCTTTACAATCTTTAAATAAGTAATGTTAATGAAAATTTAAAAAAAGAAACCTGCCTATTGCTATTAAAAAAAAGTTATCAGTGGAGAAAAGAACCCAGGTTACCCGCATGCTAACCACTCAGCTAGGAAGGACACATGCAAGAAGCATAATGGCAAAAGTAAAATATGAGACAATAAAGTCATGTGTCTTTAAATTAACCCATGGGAGTCAGATTAGACACAAACATCATACTGTATATTTTAAATATAATATTTATAGATTTTCAGTTTATAGGCTAGGGATAGCTTTGTAGTTTTTTAAGAAGCCATCTTTAGTTAATCTTGGATAGACAAATTGACATGGCTTCTTCCCAGCATATGACATTATTTGGGACAGTAAGTGACCCTGCCACCTGGATTTCTAACTAATCGGCACGATACTAAATGCCAGGACTAGATGTTTTTGTGCTAGTTCTTGTGAAATATGGTAAGAATATGACATTTTTAAAATATTTTTTTGTGTGTTTTTTTCTCATTTTTTTTTGTTATAGTTCTAAGGAATTCAGACTGAAAATTTCAGTGCATGGAGCTAACATTCAAATTTATCAAGTTGGGGGAGTGACCCGATAGTAAACAGAATACCGGAAAAATGATTATTTCTTTGAAAATTGTCTGCAGCGGTTCCCACGACACTAAGCAATAATTTTGAGTTGGAATTTTTAGAACCCAACTTTTTGTGAGCCATCTGACCTACCAAATTACCCTGTTCTGAATAAAACTTTTCATCAGCATGCATACTAAGTCATAGCTCATAGACACTCCAGTGTAATTAAATAAAATCTTTTTTTTTCTTCTTTTTTTTTGTAGGTACCTATATATTTAAAATTCACCAGAGCCCCCAAACAAGGATAAGTTAATTCAAAACATGAACAAAATAAATCTACCCAATTGAATAACAATTAGCCTACATAAAAAAATAGTTAGGCTTACCTTTAACTTTAATTGAACATTTGATGTCTTTGAAACTTTAAAATAAATAGTTGTCCAGACTTTGAAGCTTGATAAGCCTTTAGTATGAAAATTATTGAAGATGTTAATATACTTAATATACTTTTATATACCGACTATAAAACGATGACTGAATATAAAAATGGTAGCCTAATTTTCACCTGCGTCAGCCAACAAGTTTTTGGTTTTGTAGGAACGATTTTTAAATATCAATGTCAAATTCGCACCAATCAAGTCATTAAATGTCTTGCAAATGATATTTAGACTTAGAAAAAAAGAAAAAAAATATTTTTAAACCCAATTATTTAGTTTTTTTACTATTGGGCTTGTGATTTCACATGGGAGAAGGGTTATACCATCTCTAATCTATATAAACTAACCGATACTAACCATGCACTATTAAAATGAATGAAATGTTTAAAGACAACACTAGTTACTATTGGTTAGGCCTAGTTTATAGAATTTAAAGGCTATAGGTTAGGGATGGTAACCTGTGACCTTTTAGCTACTCAGCTACTCCCCGGAGACGTCAATGGCCAAAATGGCTTTTTTTATGCTATATTATTATTAATAGTAAAAAATGGTACTTAAAAATTAAGTTTTTCTATTTCTAAATATCGTTTGCAAGACATATAGGATGATATAGGCCTAATGACTTGATTTGTGCAAATTTGGCATGGAGCTTTAAAAATCTTTCAGAAACAAACTAGTGGGTTAACGCAGGTAACGAATCACACGACAGATAATCCTAGGAATCAATTATAAGACTGTAAGTAAGTAGTTTCAAAGTAGTGTAAGTCACAGTCACAGTAAGTTGCTAGAGAATGAGATTTAATGAGAAGGCAGAAGCAGCATCTGTCATCACTAACTAAACTAAAATTTAAATTAAATTGTAAATGATTAAATGATAAATGTGTAAGTAGGTACTTCGATAAAATTTCTAAAATTGTTAAAATTAATAACATTGAAACAAAACCTATTTAGTTAAATGTAGTTTGGTATAGGCTTTCCAATGATACCTCATTTTTGTTTCTACATTAAATATTAACGAAGTTATTAATTTTTTAAGTGTCCGAAAATTAAGCCTATTTGACCCATCTAAATATAAAAAAAAGTGTGACCCAAAAACATGAACTGAGCTGTTTAAATTGCTATAACTTAAAAACCGTAAAAGATAAATGTATGAAATTTGAAACACTTATTCTACTATATATTATTTTAATTTTAAAATAGGTATTTACATATGTGTCGATTGGGGAGGGGGCCCAGAACCCCGTTTTCCCAAGAATTTAGTATTTTACTATTAAACACAAGTTCACCTCACTGACCTATATATAAAATAACATAGATCTGAGTTTTTTTACCCATCAGAAAGCCTCTTCACCCCCGATCCCCAACTGTATACAAATACTTTTCTAGACAAGGGGCGTAGCCACATGGGGGAGAGGGGGGGGGGTGAGAGACTTGTAATGGTATTGAAAATATATTTTTTAAAAGAATATTTAAATTTTTTCCCTATATTTGGGTAAAATGTATTTGAATAATGTTTGTAACATGACATGTCAAACCCACTCCTCAAACATTCTAACATCATCCCAAGTCTAAGCACAGTGTGAGTTTGTGTGTGCGAAGGGGGTGGGGAGCCACTGTGAAAAAGGAGGGGGTGTTGGGCCCCCATTTTGAAAAAACTATTTGGGGGGAGCCACTGTGAAAGGGGAGGTGGTTGTGCCCTCATTTTGAAAAAAAAAAGGATTTTTTTAGCAGTAGCAGTTAAAAAAAATTAAATTTGCAAAGGTTTTATAATTGAATTAAATGTTTATTTTATAACCCCCACCTATTTTTGAAAATTATCAAGATTTCTATACTTGCCCATGTATGGCAATATATTTGTGTATTACTTCCTGATTTTGTTAAAGGCAAAAATTATGTCAACATAATTTTTAGTTTAAAATTGAAAAAAATAAGGAATAAAAAAACAAATGGCAGACAGATTTTAAGTTTTTTAATGTTTGTTTTTCCGAGATTATAAATTATATAAAAAAAATATAATAAACTAGTTTCTATTTAAAATGCTTTAAATCTTAAGTTAACTAGTTTTAGGCCCACAAATGATAATGAAATAAAGTAAGTAAAGTACCATTCGGACCAAACAGATCATAGGACTGGTGAAGCAGCGTTCACCAGTTTCTGTGACCAGGGCATAATGCCCATCCGCCATTACTTTACCTCAACTAGTGTCAGGTACCCATCAGAGCTGGGTAGACTCAGGGGCACCCTTATAAGTCCCGGGAAAAATCCTAGCCCGCACCATGATTTGTACCCAGAACAGTCGGATCGCCAGTCGAATGCGCTGCAGCTAGGCCACCGTGCATCATTATTTCAATATAAAATTAACCATTTTTATTTATCTATCAGTTTACTTTATATTCATAATAATTCTCCCAAAATTGAAATTATAATACACTTTTATTTAGGCATGGATGGATTAATTAGTGCACCAGAAGCCGTAAGCATTTAAAAGATTAGCTCTCCCAGACCCCCTCTTTTTAATATTTATTTTGTCATGAAGTTCAAAAATATACTTTTACCATAAGCAGAACCACATAACAGTGTGCCATAAGTGTCATGAACAATGATACATTTGTGCAATGTAAAATATTTTTAACAATGTGTTTCATTGGAAGAGTAGGCCTATTCTTTTTAATAAAAACTTATTATATTAAAAACTTTGATGTTATGTTCCCTATACTGAAAACAGCATGCAATTTGACTATTAAATGATTACTTTTCCACAATTTTTTTAATGTTGTATTTTATGAAATATCAATACAACATTCTTAGAATGTCCATTATTTTATTAAAGTAATGGGCAGAGCTCATCTTATTTTTTTTCCACATGGACAATAACAATTCATGTCTTATCAAATTTTCATTATATGTGATTACATATTTATAGGTTATAATAATCCTTATTTCTTAGTCATTTTTGTCACAGGGACCATGTGATTTAATTTTTTTGACTATCTTGAAAAAAACAACATAGTGACACAGGTCTTTTTTAACTTTTTATATTAAAATTGTTTTTTCCATTCCCTTTTCATTTCTATATGTTCAACTTGAATGCTAGATCCATATTTTAAATATCTGTAAGTAATTTTTAATAATTTATAATATGATATGGGCATATGGCCCTTGCAATAATATTTTTGCATGCCTGTGTAAAAAAAAATCTAAAAATAGTAATTAATTACATTGTCACTATAGTATAAGACCATTTACTTTATTACGAAAATAATTGGCCTATAAGTTCTAGAGCCTAGATATTTTAATAGACCTTTAGACATATTATGTCCTATTTATCTGCCTACTAGTAGTACTAGTGACTATATTATATGCTAGGCTTATTCATGACCATATCCATATACACTATTGTTCAATTATTGGCTCTATATATAGACTACAAGCTACATTGCCCGGCGTTGCCCGGGTGAAAAAAAAACAGGACTGTTTGAGGTGCAGATAACAAATTTATAAACTACACTTAAAAGAAAGCTATAAATCTTATATTTAAATTAGAATTGTTTTACTGAATACTTTTTGGAAAGTAAATAAATATTGTAATCGGGTAAAAAAAAAGGCAAATATTTTTATTTAACAAAATCTATATTGCCTGTAGATTTACAATGTCTTTTGTTTTAAATAGTTTGAAAAATTAAAGTATAGTCTAACTGGAGAATCGAACCCTGGTCGCCCGTATAGCAGTCCACTACGTTTACCACTGAGCTATCGAAGACACATTTCCGAAGTGAAAAATTATTAGATGATATATAGGGCTAGGCCTAGATAGGTCAGTGATATCACGTGATTTCAAATTGACCAATGGGGATCCGCGGGGGGCTTAACACGGTCTTTTTATATATATAGATAGCAGTATAGGCCTACTATACTATACCCTATAGGCCTAGCCTACTTATAGATAGTTACAGTTATTACAGTCCTATTTATAATGCTAATATTGTACAAAACTACGCCTTATCATCGCCTCCCTATAGGCCTATAGCCCTAGGCTATGCCTATGTATGGCCTATGCAATGCTATAACTATAAAATGACTAGGCCTAGTCATGACTATGACCTTTTTCCTGGCTATATGCAGGGCCGTAATTAGGATTGTAGGCGCCCATGTTCACACATCTATGTGGGGGCCCTCGTGGCATCGCCCCTGCATTCCATAGGGCCTACCTCAGAAAATTGCGGTTAATTGACTCATGTTAAATTCTGTAAAATATATAGGCCTAAATGCATTTTATGTAGCGCTTAGCTTGGTTGGATTAAAGCGCTTAAAATTTTAGGGGATAAATGAATTTTATTTTACATATTAAAAAAAAATTCTTTTTGGGATGTGTGGGTGCCCCTGTTCCAATGGAACATGTGGAATATGCCTAAATACGGCGTATTATACTCGATTGGCTATTTTTTTTATATAGGCCTATAGTAGGTTAGTAGGCTATAGACTACAGTATTGCTATAGTTTAGGCCTAGTCATAGTTTTCTAGTTATAGCCATAGCCCATAAACCTGTGCCCTATATTACTAGGCCTAACCATGGCCTAACCATAATGAGTAAAAAATAACACGGAGTATTTTTCAGTTTATTTATATTGTAAAATGTAATCCTACTTTTAAAAAAATACCACGTGTTTTTTGTAAATTGTTCTAAAAAAAGATATGACCTAAAAACAAAAGCGTGCAAGTTCTAAAAATAGATTATATCATCAAAGCTTAAAACATTATTATCTAAAATCTGATCCAAGAAAAAATATTCAAATTGACTTCAGCTAATATATTTATACATACTAAATGGAAAAATTATAATTAAATTTTGTTACAGTAAATTTGGCGATAAAAATTTTAACCAAAACCATTTTTTTGCTATATGTTATATATAAAAACTTTGGAAATAGAAAAAACAACTTCTGCTTCAACGGATTTTTATGAAAATTCACATTTTGATGTATTCTAACATGACAAAAACGAATATCTTCATTAAATTTTGTTAATATTAATAATAAAAAAGTTACACATTCTAATTTAAAAAGTTACAAATTCGCCGACTTACCGATTTTTTTCCGATAAATTCAAAGTAGTTCCAAGTGAAGAAAAAATAATATTAATAATGTTCAAAATGTCACTAACAAAAATAAATCACTTTTCTGGGCTAAAATGTTGTAGAAAACCATTAAATATAAAATCTAACAGACTATATGAAATTAGGTCAAAAAAATTTGTGATTCAAATTTTTATGATTTTTGGTAAACAAAAAAAATGGCGGAAGTGGGTTTTATCGAAGTACCTAGTGTAAGAGTTAAGACTTAAGACTAATAGTAAGACTAAGAGTAGACTATGACTATGACTATATCACTATATACAATAGTATATGACTAAGACTAGTAAGTCTAGTAGTGTAGTAGTAGTAAGACTAAGAACTTTACTTTAAGACTAAGATTAAGATTAGTTACTAATTTAATACTAATTTAGTATTACTAACTAATAACTATCTAAAGTAAAAAGTCTAAAAAGTAAAAGAAAAGCTATAACTATAATAATATAATTATAATAAGGAAACACACATTTATGCCAAACGTGAATGTAATTTTACAAGTGATCAAACTGTTTAGATGCTGTCCATAAAAAGATCATTTTATATGATTCACGTCACGTTCACGACAATATACTCTAAGGCTAAGGGTACATTTTACTTCGAGTTTGACATGATGTTGTTTACGTGACATTTCGCTTTCAGTAAGTTTACATTGTCATGTTTTTGTTTTAACAGGATATAAATACCTTAAGTAAATAAAAATGTATAACCTCTGAAAAACACAGCAAAGGAAGAAATAATAATATAAGAAATGACACACACATAAAACAATAACAAATAAACAATAGCCTACATTGCAATAAGGAAATTTTAATTAAAGTAAAGTAAAATCAAATCATAGCATTAGAAAACAGTATTAATTTAAAAAAATGTTACGCCTGGCAGGCATTTAACCATATGCCTATGCCCTATAAAAGCCTAATATAGGCCTATGCTGTTATGTTAATATATTAAATTATATTATTAATGAATTAATTTAATGATCTAGTAGGCCTACTGTAGGCCTGCCTGGCCTATGCCTATATTCTATATATACCATATCATGCCTAGGCCTAGGCATATATCCTATATTCCTATACTAGTAACCAGTGCTTTTTTGTAAAAAAAAATAGGTGCCGGTACTCAGTGATGGATTGCCTAACTTTTAACTACCTTTTAACAGTAGGCCTACGCACCACGATGCAAGATAAATCACAACTGCAAATATACTAAATTAAATTAATAATATAATAAATTAATAATAAACGTTAAAATACAAGAAAAGTAATTATAGTTTACTATAGGCCTATAATACCTACCTATAGCCAACGTTAGCCCATTTATATGGTCTAAATCATAGGTTCTCAACCTTTTTCGGCTCACCGCCCCCTTTGACAATTTTTTTCCGCTCACCGCCCCCCCCTAACTTTCTTTTAGCGCCCACTCTCCCCCCCCCCTTCCGCCCATCTGGACTATAGTTTGCGCATTTTTTTTAGGCGGACTATACTTCTTTGCGTGATTAATTATCTTTAAAAAAAAAACTGAAAAGGAAACATATTGTAAGCATTAGTAGATCAAAAAATTGCATAAACAAAAGGTTTAAATACATCAATATAAATGTGAGTCGTTTGCCTGGTGTGTTGCTAGCAATTTGTCTTTTCTAGTTTCAATTTCGGTTGCAAAAGCCTTAGGTTTAATAATCAGTAATATTTGTTATATTACACAACAGAACTTGTTCGGCATCAGTATTGAATCAAAAGTGGAAAAAGTTTTAGTTAAAGGGAGATAATTACACCGTTTTATTTGAGCTAATATTTCTGTTTTGTTTTCTTTTATAAAAAATTAATGGCTTACAATTTATAACTTTGCAATAATCAAACTGTAAAATGTGTTTAAAAATTATATAAATATTATGTAACCAAAGAATTTATATGTATATTTTCAAGCATTACAATAACTACCCAGTTTGTTTAATTACAACTTATCTCTACCGCTTAACAATAGTTACATCTTTAGAAATTACTAAAACACATTAAGGATATCTCGTTAAAACTGAGATGAAATTATCATTAATATTAGCATAATTATGATAGGGCGACAGTGATCGGTCAGCAGGGTTGACAGTCCGGTGAACCAACCACAGGACCAGCCGGACGCACACTATATTTGCCAAAACAGACCCCTACTTCATCGAAAAGTCGCTGCGATTCCTATTTCTTATTAATATAATAATATGTATGCATATTGTTGGGCGATATCAGATATTTAGCAGCACTGGCGTTTACATCACATTTCATCCTCCCAAAACTAATCGATTCAAATAGCTGAGGTGTTAAAATATGTCAGGTAGGCCTACGTTTGTACCGCCCACTTGCCCTTCACCGCCCCCCAATCGCCACCGGGAATGTCAGTGCCCCCCTAAAGTCTCTCACCGCCCACCGGGGGGCGATATCGCCCCCGTTGAGAACCCATGGTCTAAATATTAGGCTATATGTGTGATTAAAAAGTCAACTCACCTGCAGTGACCTGCTGCCTATATCCTATGCGGGCTATGCCTATGTGAATATACTTTTATAGCTTAGGCCTATGACGTTTGTGTCAAATTGTGTCACTGTTCCAAACTTCAAACAAAAGCCAAGGCTATTTCCTTGTTCTTCTTATTATAGGCCTATATATAGGCTATAGGCCTATATTATGATAGGCCCTATAATGAATTTATATTTTGAAAAAAAACACACTTTGTCTGCGTGTCACTTGTTTTTTTAACAGGTAAATAACTAGATCCTCCTCCTCCTTTTTTTTCTATTTTCCGTTTGCAAGTATAGGTTAGTAAATCTTAACATTTCACAATAAACTAGCGCGCACACACAGGAAGACAAGACACACTCACACATACACAAACACGGTGTACACACGCCACCATTGTCCCTGCCGCTAGAATAGATAGAATATAAAAATTTTCCATTAGGCCATCACCAGGGCCAGACTTACATATTCCTGTAATACGCATTGAGCAACAAAGCACCGAATCCCGCTTCCCCTAACCCCTTTTAAAAACTCAGTAAGTAGGCTATTGATTTTCTTGGTAGGCGATTTACAATTTACTTTACCCGTAAAACCACACCCAAGAAATTACATTACTTAACTCATTAACAAAATTATAGATCTATGCGGGAAAAGAGTAACAAACAAACATTTTTTGAAAAGGCGACCATGAACATTATATTTTATGTTCCATTGAAGTCGACAAATCTTGCAGTCGGACACGTTCTTCGCAGTTCGCGGGGGTTCCAGATCATCTCTGAAAATCATAATAAGCAGGTTTCTTCCATGTTAATAATAGGCCTACTTTCATTTCATGAAAATTTGGAAAGTAATTAAACAACACCTAACCGATTCTGTTCTCACTTTAAGGTTGTCAGCTACCATTAGAAATAGCCTATATTGCCTTGAAAGTTGTCAGCCAGCTTTAAACAGACTCCACCAATGTCCACCATCACATGACTATCAGATTTTAAGATTTCCAGAGAATCGAGCCCTCTTCACCACGTTCACATAATTTCTCTTTTGAAATTTTGAGAGCTCTCTCTTTATATAAATCAAACGGTTACCACAGTGATGTCAAGATCTTTAAAACCCACAAGTGACTGATGGGGGAACTGCGACAACATCCAAACATCCACATGTCCTTGATTTTGTTCTTTCACATAGACCTAGGCCTACTCAGGCTAGTGTTCTTTCAGATATCTAAACAATGAGGTTCCCCAAAAATTATTATGGCATGAACACTGTTGAATGTCTTCACTGCTTTATTTATTAGCAAACCTATGAGTAAGGCTTGGAGAACACGGTAAATTAGCCGGAAACGGGTTTTCGGTAATGGATCTTTTCAGAACCGGGTAGGCTACTCGTTTCTATAGCATCGATTCTAAGAACTTGGAGGAGCTATTACTATCATCTCCTACCAAGCGCGTCCCGGGGTGGTGGATAGGGGAATGACCTTTAAATATAAGGGTTAGCCGTGAATACTGAATAAGCTGCCGCGAACCAACTGGTTTGCTGTCATTGAGGGGTGAGGTGGGTTATACCGTGGTAAGGATACTCTTTAAAAACTGTTTCATAAATCCAAGGAAATGACTGCAAAAAAGCGAACATAGAGCGCTTTAACTCTAAACCCGGACAGATGTTGGCGTTAGCTCGGGATAGCAGTCATCTAGGAGAGATTAGGAGAGACAACTCTGCTGTCTTGCAGATAGTCTTGGCTGATCAAAGCATAATAAATATAAAAGCACATCCAGAAAGAAAACAGCAGAAAGAATTTAAAAATAATTTCAATTATATAAACAGAAAGTAATACTAAAAATATGTGTATATTTTGTTCAAATTCCTTCTGTAGGCTTATAACCCTACCCAACGCCATCATAGATTTTTTTATACTTTTGACTGTTATTGCCATAATAAGGCCGTGGTAGGACCTAGGCCTAAAAGCTTAGGTTGAACGTATGAGAAAACCGACCCTGGGTATTACATTTGAAAAATATTATAAGCAAATGGAAAGAAAAAAAGGTTCGTTTTCTGTTCTGTTTGAATTAGTTAAGGCTTTCATGACATGGTCTTCTTTCAATGTACTTTCTAGTTCATATTTATTTATATTAGGGCCTACAGTACAAAATAATTACGAGGTTCACCTGTAGGAAAACATGCTGAGATGTTTGCACAAATTAAACAACCTATAAAAAAACTTTTTTTTTTTCTTTGCATAATTATTTTCTTATCCTATTTTATATATTACATCTATAAAGAAGATTATTGCGTCTTACGCTCATTCGTGGTCCGAGTCTAGTCTTGCATTTTTACTAATGTTTTAATAAATTATGTTAAGTTACTGGTTTTCCTGGTTTGTTCAGGCAACCCATTCCATGCCCTAATGCCACTCGAGAAGAAAGAGTACTTATATGCATTTTTTTCTCGCATAAGGAATAAAGAAAGTGTTTGTCTTTATGTTTATCAGAGCATTGCATTTTTGTTACGCATTACATAATAATATAACCTCCCGAAGACTTTGCTCTTCACCCTTCACAAGGGAACAAAACACACACAAAGCTAAGTTAACCCTTACAGTCCCGGGCGCGTATATAGCGGAACTGAAGGCAGCATAGATAGAAGTAGGTCGGTACGGGAAGGGTTAATAGATCTATAAATGATATGAAAATAAAGGGAAATCCGTTATATAAATAGCCCTTTTTGTTGCAAATACACATGTATGTCAGTCAGCTTTCAAAAAGTAATTTAAAATGGGTTCACTAAGGTTATAGAAATGCGCACCATGGAGTATACTGAATTACAGTAACGCAATTATTTTTGTAATTTGGAGTTTTGGGATAGGTTGTGGCTAAAAATTTGATAGACTATGTTGTCATGAACTTAACGTCTATGTGCCAAGTTTCAGCTCGATAGCTTGGTGAAAAATGGATAAAAAAGGACCCCCCCCCACCCCCCCCAAAAAAAAAAAAAAAAAATAATAAATATATATGCAAAATAGGTAGTATACACAAAAACAAAGCTAGAAAGTTTTGTGAAATTTATACAAAGTTTTTTGTTTTTTTGTGTGACAATTTCCTTTTCTTTTCAGCTTTTGAATCAGTGAATACAATGACCTTATTTTATTGTACTTTTCTTTCACATTTAATTTATACTACAGTAAAAATACGAAGTCAACCTGAAAGAACACATAGAAATATCTGCACACACAAAATATCCTCTAAGACTCTATTATATTTTATATATTATTCCGTGTGAACATCCTGCATTGTGTACAGAATATTTTTTTTATTAAAGAAAAACAAAATACCTGCGCACAAAGAACGCCATTAGGCTATAGAGTTTCATGTTAGAAGAATCAAATTTCTCTTGTTGATAGAAGTTCAGAAGTTAGCCTACAGAGTGACCTTGACCATAAGTCACACTTGTTTGTGATCCAATCAAGCGTGTCGGCCCTCCTCCCCCAACTCCACTACACTGCACATAAATAATTGTGACTTTAATTTATATATTAGGTGAGTTACCCAAAGCATTCTCATCAACTATGCATTGTATTTCCGTTGCCGTTATATTATTATTATCTTGGGATCTCAAATTAAAAAATATTGTATCCAATATAGATCTTTTATCTTAGGAAAACATAAAAAAAATTATTATAATAAATATTATAACATGGAGTGAATACTCGTGAATCGAGTAACATTAAACTAGTTTTTTGTATAATTATCTTAAAATTTAAAGGAAATATTACAAAATATTTTATTATTTTTAATTATGTATATGGATGAAAAGGGAGAGAACTTCCCTTCTGTCAAAGTTGTATCAGTTTTGTGTGGTTATCTACCTTACACTGCACAGCTCCTGTTCATTGAGAACCGGGTTATTTTATCCAGGGGTCGGCAACCTTTTGAGACGGAAGAGCCAAAAGTTAGAATTTACAAAATTTCCCAGTTTTTAAAGAGCCACTAACATTTTTGTTTCAATAGTATGGTATTTGATTAGGATTAGGCAAATAAATTTGATTTTTTATTTAAAATAAATATAGCTTTAAAATGAAATAGTATTTATTCATATAAAAACGTACAAATGTTTTGCACAAAACATATTACAGTATTTTAGCTAGCTCTGCTAGAATAATAAAATTAGTAATCAAATAAAATAACTATAATTATTGAATAATAGATAGTTAAAATAGTTACATCACTGGGAGCAGTGGTCTTACATGCCTTTTGAAAGTTTGGTTAAATCTGGCTCACAACTTGTTGTTTTCAGTTTCTAGCACACCTCTAGATTTGTATTTGTTAGTTGGCTTCTTACTTTACATTTTATTATATTCATGCAAGAGAACCCTCGCACGCACATATATTTTGACCCGAAGATCGTCACCACTCCAATTTGTATTTGTGTTGAGAGGATTCAATATGAACGCAAGAGTACTTGCGTTTGTTTTGAATTGCTCAAATCTCTAAGTGAATCCATCCTTCATTTTTCAAGCAAGGCATAGGCTGGGTTTCCCTTTCCATGCAGTTTTACATTTAGCTCATTTAGTTTCTTTGTGATATCCAACATGAAGATGAATTTTCGCAACCATTTGTCTTCTTTCAATTCGCTATGGACAATGCCTTTTTCATTGAAGAATGTTTTTATTTCCCTCATGCAAGAAGCAAAACGTTTCAATATGTTACCCCTAAAAAGCCATCGCACTTTATTGTGCAGAAGTAGGTCAGTATACTGGCTTTCTATTTCTTCAAGAAATTCCTTAAACTGGCGATGGTAGTGTGCTTTTGCGAAATGCTGTTAATGATCTTAATTACCAACTTCATGACCTCATGACATTTTCGGTGGAAATGTTTTGGCATAAAGCGCCTCTTGATGAATTATTATGCAGTGAAACTTTACAATTTCGTGGTTTTTTCCCGAAGAATCGTTGTTACCCCTTTATGTATTCCTGTCATATTTCTGGCTCTATCAGTTGATATGGAAACGATTTTATTTATATCGATTTCATAGTCTTCCAGACTTTTTGCACAGCATTTGCTATATCTTATCCACGAGTTTGACATGAGAGTGGCAGCAATCCTAGCAGTTCTTCTTTTGGACCTTGGGACGACATATACCTGACAAAAAGTGTAACTTATTGTGCCGTGTCTTTATGTCGCAAGACTCATCCATAGCAAGGGATAAAGCAGAAGCCAGTTGAATGTCTTCTACTAATTGCCTATGTGTTATATTTGAAGACATTTTAGAAGTTCTATCTTGTGCTGCTTTAGCAGATAATGCCAAATCTTTGAATTTCTTCATGATTTCTGTTCTGCTTTGCGCATGGAACTGGAGAGCCGCAACTTGACAGCAAGCCGCATGTTGCCGACCCCTGCGCGGCTAAACTATACACAACACTATTATTATTTTATGTTATCAAAAGTGTATAAATAATTCCAATTTTAGTTTAAATATAATTTGATGCAGATGTTTGTAATAAATCAAAGAAAGATTTGTGTACCTTAAGAAAAGAAAACAAATTAAAGGAATTTAATGAAAGAATGTTCACAATTTGAAGGAAAACGGAAACTTATGACAGAATCCGGTGACCATAATATTACAGTTTTAACCTAGTATCACTTGATTTTAAATTCATCTGTTTTTTAATCCAGGATCAAAATATTCCCACAAAAGAACACATTTTGATATTGTAGACAAGCAAAACTAATATTATGATTAACAATATATAAATAAACCTTTATCTAATTGAGGGCTAGCCCAAATTTGCACTTAGAAACTTATAAACATTTAATTAAATGTGATAGTTTTTGCATAATTCAAATGTAATTGATGACTATGGAGGTGTGAAAATATGGACATAGAAATGGACCACCAGGTGTTTAGAAACGGACCACGTTGTAGTGATAAATGGTCAACAAACTAAAGCAAATGTTTAATTTCCTTACATATTTTCAAATAACTCTCCCTCCCTCACTCTGTTGTAATGTTTATTGCACTATGCAATATACAGGCTAAAATAAAATAAAAACACTTCACATTTTGCGAAGATCTTTATTTATTGACTATAACGGTGTAAACAAGACTGTTATTTCAGCAAAGGAAAAAAAAACACGGATTTATTTAACAAATTACATTTATTTACGTAGTGACATTTAGGAAACATTTACTCTTCAAATGAGATTTACAATAACTCTATTTTTTAAAGTGTTTCAAAGTTCGGCATTAACACTTAAAGAACTTAAGCATTCTTTAGTGCTTGCTGTCACAGTCTTCTGTAATTTTGTAAGTTTACATGAATTTCATGTCATTAATAGTCACATAGGCAGCGTCTTCAGCGTCTTCGTCTTGTAAATTTGCTTGTCACTTTCTGAATTTTTCTTTAAAACTCTGCTTCTATATTTTTTTTGCTCACCGCCCCCCCCCCCCTAACTTCTTATAGCGCCTTCCACTATTTCTTTTAGGCCGACTAGATTTATGTGCTTTTTTATTATCTTTAAAAAAAAACCGAAAAGGAAACATATTGTAAGCATTAATAGATCAACAAATTACCCAAGCAAGAGGCTTAAAGAAATCAATATTAATGTGAATGGTTGGCCTGGTGTGTTGCTATTAGTTTGTCTATATTTGTTTACATTTTGGTTGCAAAATACTTAGGTCTCCACGCTTCACTATTTGCAGCTTGTTTTTTTTTTTTTTTGACAACCAAATGGTATTACCAATATTAGCATAAAATCCACTTTCCACAAAAGTGGGTGATAAGAACGCAATATAAAATTGTTGTCAAAACTCACAGAACCAGAGAAACTGATTGGGGGAGCGAATGGTCACTTCGGCAGTCAACTTTCTCCACTTTTGCCTATCTTGCGCGGTTGTCAATAGTTGAATCAACTGCAGCCCTGTCCAATCCTTGACATTGTCGAACCAGCATCTCCGCTGACGGCCTCGCCTACGCCCACCTTCCACCGTGCCCTGGAGGATTGTTTTTTGACAGGCTATTGTGTCGCAACACATGACCGAACCATGTCATTTTGCGCCGTTTGATTGTAGCCATAATGTTTTCTTGAGGGCCTGCAATTGAGGATATTCTGTCCCACACATACGCATTAGTCCTGTGTTCTACGTAGGAGATTCGAAATATTTTTCTCATGCATTTATTTTCGAACGCCTGCAACTTGTTTTCAGTTGCCGATAGATGCGACCATGTCTCACATCCATACAGAACAATAGTTCTGACAATAATTCTGTAAGGTCTGAGCTGTGTTGGGAGTCCATGCTTTTACTGGTCCAGATTCTGTTTAGGCGATCCGTTGCCGCCATCGCAGTCCAAATCCTTGCTCGAATTTCTAACTCACAACGTCCGTCTGCGGATATAAGTGCTCCTAGATTTTTGAAATTATTTACTTCTTCCAGTTGTTGTTGGTTCAATATGATGTTTGTACTTCTGGCATCTGTGGTGTCGATCATTATTTTACTCTTTTATGAACTGATTTCCATTCCGTATGCCTTTGCTCTATCTGCAAGCTTGTCTGTGAGATCTTATAGCTCTTTGTTGCTCCAGGCCAACAGGTCGATATCATCAGCAAATCTTATATTGCATAGGGGTCTTCCCCCAATAGAGATTGATGGATGGTAATCATCGAGTGTTTCTTGCATGTTTTTTTCTAGGAAGATATTGAATAGAACTGGCGATAGGATGCAGCCTTGTCGGACTCCACTCGACATCTTGAAGAAGTTCCCCATACAACCATTTAGTTGAACTGCACTGCTTGCTTGATTGTAGAGTGCTTCTATTGCCTGTATCAGTCCGTCTTCAATGTTATAGCTTCTCATCACCTGCCATAATCCATCATGCCATACACGATCAAATGCTTTCTTAAAATCGATGAAGTTATGATGGATTTCGCTTTGGTGCTGTATAAGTTTTACTTTGAGCAAGCGACAGTTAAAAATCTACTCAATTGTGCTTCTGACTGGTCTGAAACCTGCCTGTTCTTCTGCAAGTACTTCTTCAGCCATAGGTTTCAGCTGTTGATGATAACTTTTAGCATTATCTTACTAGGATGGCTGATGAGACTGATTGTCCTGTAGTTCTGGCATTTTTTTATATTGCCTTTCTTGGGCAATGGCATTATGAGTGACTGCGTCCATTCCCTGGGCCATTTTTTATTTTTCCATATCTCTTGGCAGATTGTTGAAAGTGTTTTTCTTACTGCAGGGCCCACATGCCCCCCTTTAAGCTTCTTACTGCTTCCTCAACCTCGGTCAAAAGCACTGGTAATTCGTCCGACCCTCTTTCTTGTTTGTTCTGTAGTATGCTGGTATCAGTGTCGGTCTTGTAATTATACAGCTCGGTGCAGTATTCCGTCCAACGTCTAAGTACTGAAGTGCTTTCAGTAAGGAGCTAGCCATTGTTGTCCTCGATTACTGATGCTGATTTCTGTTTTGTTTTTGTGAGGTTTCATATTGTATTGTAAGCTTTCTTACTATTGTCAGCTGCAATACTATCCTCCACTGTGCGGCATTGACTCTCGATCCAATCTTCTTTAGCTTGTTTCATCAGTTCATTACAACTATCGGACTTGTTGTCTGAATCCTCCCAACCATAACATTTGAGAACGAAGAAGAAGAAGAAGAAATCTCGTTTCTGATCCTTGAATTTATTAGCTTGTATTTATCGGCTGCTACCTGGTTGGAATTTTTCTAATTCTTTAATGTTCTTCTCTCATCGGTTAAGTATCTTGTCAGTAATAGGTCTAGTCAATTACATAAACAAGAAAATTATAACATTGGCAAACAATATAAAAACATATCAAGACAATAATAGTAATACAGATATTTAAAAAAAAAAAAAAAAAAAAAATATTAATTAAGGCAGCAATGCAAAGCTGTCTAAAAACATCATCGAATTCATTACTTATTTGTGAACTGCTATAATAATTAGTGAGCGGTACAGACAATCACCAAGACTTTTAGTAACTAAATGTTGTCACACAATAGACAGCCAATACATTTGGAAAAGGCTACTATTTTAATTTCAACAACAATCCACTATACGCAACACCTTCCATCGCCGCTGGAGGAATTTCTTTTACACTAAAAAGTCTTCTGGTACAACTAGTCTAATAGACTCGTAGGCCTATATTAATGTATTTTTGCAAAATGGGCATATTTTCTCTTATTTAAAAAAAAAACAACCTCAAATAAACGTAAACTAAAAATAAAGCGTGGACTCATCCAGTTATAAAGAAAAATTGTGATGTCTTTAGGTAATCTCACAATGTACTCTAAATCAGGGATCGGCAACCAAAGGCAAGCGTGACATACTTGGCACGCAGAGCGATTTTCAATGGCTCTCTCGAGACCTCCAAAAGGTGTTTTTTTATATTGATTTTATTGATAAAAACATCAACATTGTCCGGTTCTAAATGAGGAAAACTTACTGTTGAAGCCGATGTTTCTGACACATTGCAGTGAGTCGAACTTGCATTTACAAGGACCACTGGAATGGATTGCAGTGAAACTCGACATATTTTGCCATGAAATCAATTTGAAAACATTGAACTACATGTACATCCATATGTTAAAGAATAATATATTAAGATAGATTGTCGGCTTTTCAGAAGTATATCGAAGCACTCAAAAGCGGAGTTTTCTAATCAAAGGCAAGACTTTCAAATTGATGGACTCATTTTTTCATACCACACCAAGCCTTACTGGCTTAATATTACTACGGTCTTCTAAGATGTAGATCTTTTTTTAAAGGAGGAATATTGGCGATTTAAAATGAAGCAAGCTCAATTTAAAAAAAAATTAAAATGGGCATTCAAATACCCATTTGCGGAAAAAATCTGGAAAGAAGCTGCTTAAGAAAGTCATCTGCTATTCTCAAATCAAGGCATTCGCACTTTTACTTTCAGTTTTTGGTTCAACTTACACACGTGAACTGATTTTATCGCACATCAAAGCTGTTTTAAGCATATACAGACTGATACAGACTAATTACATTAAAACGAGTTTTCATGGTCATCTTCTTTAATTAAACATAAATATAATTAATTCTAAAACAATTTTTTATATATTTTTAATTTAGAAATATAAGAGATTTATTTAATAACACTTATTTAATAATAATACATAATATAGTTTCTGAAATTATTAATGTTTAAAATGTAAACTCCTTAAATGGACAAACAATTAATGCAGGACATGTTTATTTACAACTGTTTAACGTAAATTATTTTAATCCTCTAATAATTAATCTATCAATGAATACCATGATGTTGAATTTATATTAAGAAATAATGATTTTAGTCAGTAATATTTGTTATATTACAAAACATAACTTGTTTGGCATCACTATTGAATCAAATGTGGAAACATTTTTAATTAAAGGGAGATAATTAGCCCGTATCATTTGAGTTAATATAATAATATATAATATATATAATAATATAGTTTGATAGTATAATAATATATATTATACTATCAAACTATAAAAAGTATTTGAAAATTATATAAATATTATGTCACTAAAGAGCTTATATGTATGTTTTAAAGCATTACATTAACTACCCAGTTTGTCTGATTACTACGTATCTGTGCCAGTTCATGATAGTAAAAGGCATCGCCTATCTCCTTAAAACGCTTTAAAGGGCATCTCAGTAAACCCGAGATCTAAATAATATTAATATTAGCAAATATTATGAGGTCGTCATCTTGACCAACAAATGATAATGTTTAGACAATAATTACCATAAATGTGAAAGTTTAGTTACGAAAAAAAAAGAATGCTAATCACGTAAACTTTAATTTTGTATTAAATATAAAACGCTATAACGATTTTCTCTTTAAATAATCACCTTTGCATTTGGCCTTGGCCTTGCTAAGGAGTTAATTGTCTTATAAAAATGATTTTTTAAAAGTATAATAGAGCAGGTTGATTTTTACTCTGTTGGTTAGAAATCCTAGTTTGCCATTTGGCCTGGCACACTATGTAAAAGGTTGCCGACGTCTGCTCTAGATAGCATGCCATTTCATCAGTTCGTTTCTGCACATTGCTAGATAATTACTGAAATTATATTTCTAGTTATACATAAGTTCCAGTGTATTATATAAATAATATTTTTTTATTAATCATAAATTAATTTTTATTAAATTTTTTTCAACCAACCGATCTGAAAATGTGAACTTCAGTAGCTGTTGAACTGATCCAGATATTTAATTTGATTGATACAGAACCAAGCTACTACTTCTAAACGTCATGGCGATTCCTATTTCTCATTAGTATAATATGTACATACTGTTGATAGAATATATTTAACAACACCTTCCATCTATGTCACATTTCATCCATAAACTAATCATCCCCCTTACCGTGCTTTTCTCGGAAACCGTTTAAATATAATAATAGATCAAGGTTAAGTACATGAATGACTTTTACGTGACAATTACACAGTAGGCATATAAGTCAACAGTAGAATAGTCGATTAATTCTTTGTCTCGTAACCAACAAAGCTAAAGAATAAGCCTACCATTAAATAAGCCTACCATTAAATAAGCCTACCATTAAATAGGCCTACCATTAAATAGGCCTACCATTAAATAGGCCTACCATTAAATAAGCCTACCATTAAATAGGCCTACCATTAAATAAGCCTACCATTAAATAAGCCTACCATTAAATAAGCCTACCATTAAATAGGCCTACCATTAAATAGGCCTACCATTAAATAGGCCTACCATTAAATAAGCCTACCATTAAATAGGCCTACCATTAAATAAGCCTACCATTAAATAAGCCTACCATTAAATAGGCCTACCATTAAATAAGCCTACCATTAAATAGGCCTACCATTAAATAGGCCTACCATTAAATAAGCCTACCATTAAATAAGCCTACCATTAAATAGGCCTACCATTAAATAAGCCTACCATTAAATAGGCCTACCATTAAATAGGCCTACCATTAAATAGGCCTACCATTAAATAGGCCTACCATTAAATAGGCCTACCATTAAATAAGCCTACCATTAAATAGGCCTACCATTAAATAGGCCTACCATTAGCATAATTGAATTGGAACATATCTGAAATTTGAAAATTAAATTAGCAGAGGTGATGAAAGTATTTTAAGTACGTTTATACCACCCACCAGTGGCGTATTTAGGCATGTTTCACGTGTTCCATTGGAACTGGGGCCCCCACAGAAATGGGGCCTCCACACATGACAAATGGATTTTTTTCTTTACAGCATACACGGGGATTGTGTTGGCAGCACGATGCTTGTTTTATTTTACTATTGACAGGTACCCATCAAGAAAATACACTTTGGCTTTAAAAAATAAATAAACAATCTGAATTTAAATCTGAATTCTTGGGTTGGGAATGTTCCTCATGCGCGTTGTGCTCTAGTTCAGGGGTCGGCAACCTTTTCATAATAGAACGCCAAAGTATGTTTTCTAATTCATTCAGCATGTAAACATTATGAAAGTTATCCTGCTCTGACACTCACTTTCTTGTAGAAAAAAAAAAGCTTAACTGACTTTTTAAAAAAGTCTTCCGCGTGCCATTGAATACCGCTTTGCGTGCCAAGTTTGGCATGCGTGCCGTAGGTTGCCGACCCCTGCTCTAGATCACCACACCACAAAAACATATAATTGAAGCAAAACTTCATACTTGCTATGTTTTTCTTTAAAAGCACACGTTCTAAATTTAGCTCCAGTCCTATTATGTAAACATTTATGAGAGAGAGAGAGAGAGAGAGAGAGAGAGAGAGAGAGAGAGAGAGAGAGAGAGAGAGAGAGAGAGAGAGAGAGAGAGAGAGAGAATAGAAAGTGTGTGTGTTCCTATGTGTGCTGGTGTGTTTGAGCTTACATCATCGCCCGAGTATTTATTCTACAATCCGCTGGTTGCCAATGGAGCATAGGCCTACTACTTCGCTGAACTTGATGAACTGAAAGAGTGAAAGAAAAAAAGATAGAAAAGTAGAAGAACTACATACCGAACCACTCCTTTCTACCAAAGTAGATCCGAGATACATAAGAAATCTCAATAAATAAATACTACAATCTCGAATGCGCAATTAAACCGAAACGAGTTTTTTCCTACTCAATCAGAAATAAGTAATGGTCGCAGATTGCTCACGCCCTACTCTCGCCCGAGCAAATCAAGGCCGTTTTCGGTATTGTGATCTTTTGATTTCTATTGGATGCTTTTATGTCACGTGACCATTCGTTTCCCCCATTCGCTATAATACTATATTATTATATCAGCTTTTTATACTAATAACTATAGTGAATGTATACATATGTCAATTTGCTCGCAATAGACTTCTAGGCCGTTTGACCGTGACGAAAGTTACTTTTATGTATCCTTCTTCCCGCTTTGAAATATTATTTTCTTATATCCAGTATGCTGCTGAAATTTGTCGTTTTTTAAATAGATCAAAGTATGTCCGATATGCACTTAGCCTATATATAAAATGTAATAAAAAAAATTCTAACAAAAATAATCTGACATTTAAATTTATTTAGATCAATGTCCTTTAAGTTTGCTTTCGTTTAATGAGTTCTTTAGAACTCTCTAGTCTTTCAGTGTTGCTTCACGCAACAAAATCTTTAAAAGTTTTATTTCTGGTTACAAAGTGATCGTCTGCTTCTATCATTTACTACTAGAGATAAGCATTTCATTTCTTTAAGTACCGGTAATACTAACAGATTTAGACACTTATAAATGAAAAGTTTTTTTATTGACACAAGCACGATGAAGGGTGATCAGAAGTAAACAACATCATATAGTCGTGATAAACTTATAGGCTACATACTACAAAAGAGATCATAGATATACATAAACCAAGCACAATTTGGCCTAATAGCAAGCAAGTTATCGCTCTTTTCCATGACATTTTTACGGGCACAGCAACTAGTTTATACATCTATCTATCTATATATTTTGTTATATGTGTATAGTATGTTCAAATAGTTTTCATATTGTATTTCAAATGCATTTAGAGTCATTTATTTAAATTTAATTATGGAGTCGAGATTATTTGTGTACAATTGTATAGATAGACCTATTTATTTACTATGACGTAATTACACTATAGGGCGTTTGCAATCACGTGACAAAAAGCACGTGATTTTTGTTTACTTTGTGTAGTGGTGTACAAGTACAATAGCCGCTGTATTAATAAAGTTTCATATAGGCTCGAGCTTTTTTTAAACGATGTTTTGTGTTTTAAGTCTTATTAAGATTTAAGCTGTATTATGTCTGTTAAAAAAAAGGCTATTTTATTATTATCATAAACATAGATCATAGACGATGTGAGCCTATTAGTGACTTGACTAGATAGCCTATTCACCAACACTATCACTTGGCATCGTAGCTGCCCTACTTACTAGCTTAGCCATTAGCCCATTAGCCTACCCTACGAAACATTAAAAGCGTAGGCCTATAAAGTGAAATAGAAAGTGTAAATAGGTCTAGCCGGCCCTAGCCTAATCACATTAATCAATTAATCTACAGTACTACTATTTACCCCCTTATTTTTGAGTAAGATAGCCAATTTCCATATGTGAATTCGGCATGATAAGAAACTTCCCCATAATAATATGCCATATTTTTGTTGCTCAATAGTGGCTTCTATTTACAAATGACGTCACAAAAAAATTAAGCTCCGCCCATTGCAAACGCTCTCTTAGTCTCTACTACTTTTTAGTACACATATTCTTTTGTTTTCTAAAAACTACGAGAGAAATCTAGTCTAGCACTTTCTGCATTAAAACCTATACTAGGCACACAGAGGCGCTGTAATGAAGCTATCTATTATTGACCAGTGACCAGTGAAGTTGAATATTATTATTGTGCGCAAGTTCAAGCATTAAATGCTTCTTTAAACATTACTCGATTGGCTTGAGTTTATTATGTCATAGTGATCCAGAACCTAGACAGAAAACAGAAGAGCCGAAATCATGTGTTAAGTAAAACAAGTAAAAGTATCCCGTCGGACCCAATTGATCCATAGGACCGGTGAAGCAGCGTTCACTAGTTTCTGTGGCCACGGCATACAAGGGGATTGTGTGGCCAGCAAAACGCCCAGACGCCTTCACCTTATCCCAACTAAAGTCAGGTACCCATCAGGGTTTGGTAGAATAAGGGGCACCCTCCAGACCCGGGAACAAATCTTAGCCTTCAGCAGGATTTGAATCCACGACCTTTGGTACCCTAGTCGAACGCGCTGCCCGGCCACTGTGCCACATGAAAGAATGTGTTATGCGCATGCAAAATTATACTTTTTTTTACTAGGCCTAATCATGACATTTGATAACACTTAATGCTCATTTAAACTAATTGCTTTTGCACAGTGCAACATTATAATTCTAAACAAAAGTATGTAGCCACAAGAACATATTATTATGTGTGTCATTCTATGAAAAAACACACGCAATCTCTAGACTATTTTAAATGTTAAAACTGCATCTAACGTATGATCTTGTATTTTTGTGGATTTTGTGGAACCTGCGGCTCAAATACTCCAGTTGAAATACAGCCAAACGTGAGTTTAGAATTCTAACAGAATGAGCGCTATGCCGTCTGTTCAATGAGTTGAGTGACTCCCCATGCTTTCTCCTGCAGAGAAATACACGCCGGCTTGCCAAAATAAACATTGGTAATCTCACAATGGCGAGCTCAGACCTCTTTCCATTTTCTCTCGAACCTTCATTTTCATTTGCTTCGTACCCAGCATCATTAGATCTAGAAAAGTCAATCTAATACTAACTAATAGAAATTTTGTTTTTTTAAATAAACTAAATATTTAATGTTTTATAGTTACTTTATTTTTGATCTATTTTTCAAGTAAGAAAAAACACTTGACTTTATCGATTAGTAACGAAAAGGGCTTTTGATAGAGTAAAATCCCATAATTTCTGCGACACCTAGCTAGTAGATCTAACTGTAGAAGCTAAAGAACACACAAAGATTTTGCAAAAGGAAGTAATCAATCATTATAAAATGAGCCAAGTATAAATTAAAAGCCTTTATCGTCTGTCGAGTATTTTGACACCGCAAATTAAAAGCAAATTAAATAATTTTGTTCCTTTTTTTTAGCATAAACATCAAAACCATTACATTTGAAACGTGTTAGAACCCAAGTTAAGAAAATAACACACACACACAGCTTAACCCAAGCCTCAGTGGCTATTTTAAAGTTTATTTACATCCAATTATTCGCCTTCTGTTGCGTTCACCCGAAGCGGGTTGCCTGCTCTTGTTCATGAATAAGGTTAACATGGAGAATCCACCCCCGCAGTTCTGGACTGGTGGGAAGGTAATATGTTTGTTGTAGGGATGAGTGGGGGGGGGGGGGATGACCAGTGAACTGCCAGGAACATTGTTTTCTTAAAGGCAGGTAATATTTCTAAACGTATTTTGCTTAGTTCATTACATTAGTTCCGACCACTGATCTGTAAAAAAGAATGGACTGAGCCTTCTTAAAATACGTGTAGCAAAGTGAGGCTAGCGGAAGCAACAATTGTTTACATAGTTTTACACATTTTCACTTGTATATTATATATATAGGCCTATATATGAGCGAGTTATATGTATAACCATCCTTAATTAGAACAAATCTTTACGATACAATGGAAGTCTAAGTTTTTTTAAAATGTTTTTACAGGTCAGTGTTTAGGAAATAGAATTTAATAAAGATAAGTAAAAGCATATTTGCTTTTTGCAAAAGTCATAAAGCATATAGTTTACGGGCCTAATCCCCTTTTTTTTAATAGATCATTTATATTCTCATTTAGATTCTCATTTATATTCTCATTTATATTATCATTTAATATGTCAATCGGTTCGTTAAGATTTCAAAGTTTTTTGTAAGGGGCCGGTTCAAAAGCCAAATAGTGGGTGGTTTTTATCAAAACGTTAGGGGAACTGAAGGGCGCCAAGAATTTATTAGGCCTACGTTCGTGGGGCGTGGTCTGTGGGTTGGTGTGTGTGTGGGGGGGGAGGGGGCCCTTTCCATACTATAGATTATAGATTGATACACAAGATATTTTTAAACAAAAATATATTGGTAGATAGTCGATAGGTCTACATAGGTAAATAAACAAATTGTTGATAGACAGTAAATTGACCAGAGTTCTATACGATGAGATGAAATGCCCGGGGCTGGGAAGAAAATTTAATAATAGAACTGTGTTGTCTTGTCATCGGTAGCGATTCCATGTGCCAAGCTTCGGCTTGATATGTTGGCGATAAGTTGGTCAATCAGACTTCCCAATATTTTGCGATAAAAAAACAATTAGAACGAGTTATGATTGAAAGGATTTATAAACATCCAACGTTGACTAAATCTGAGTATATTTACACAGTAATAGTCTCCAGTCTACAAGTCTTTTCTGTTGAGCTTATTCCTTCTTAAACAGAAGTCAAAAGCTCAATGTGGTTCTAGAAAATAACAAGGTGGAGAGGGCGTAAGTCTAGAATATAAAGTCTATATAATACTCGAGAGCTTATTGAAGCACTGCAAAGAGAACCCTCTAAAAATAATATTCTAATTTAATTTCAGTCACTTTTGTTTTTATTCTTCTCTTCGCTATTCACCTTTGTGTTGGTGTACATGTAATCATGTTCTTGTCCTGTGTGTTTAGGACTTATTACGTCTCTTCTTCTTCTTTATTGCATTGTGGAGACCCCGTTACACAAGGAAAAAGTCCACAGTTTTGGGTGAATTGACAACGCCTGTTATGGTATCAAAGTTTGTGCATTAACCACCTAGGCCTATAATTATCTCTCTAGGACCTTGGAGTGTGCCACCGTTTTCGTCCTCGGGCCGTGTGGGGAATTCAATACAACCAGACGGGCATTGAAATTATAAAAAATTAATTACATTATTAATACGATGGGAGCCTGTGGGACAGCCCTGCTCTAGATGGCATGCACGTGGATCTCAGTCGGTATGCTCATTGAAGAGATCACGGACACCCACTTAAAATAAACAAAAACATAATTTTTAAAGCAGGAGGTGAAGGAATGGGCCAAATTGTGAGTATTTTCTTTAATTAATAGAAAACAACAAATTTCATGTTGGGTGTGGGTTTAGAGGTGGGTTCACTTTTCTCCCACCCCCCACACCTTCCATTTTCGCTGCGATAATTATTACTCAAAATGGAGGTTTCGCAAACACATGTATACAACTCTCTGGCAATATTGTGGTTGGGTGTAGGGATTGTGGGAAAAGATTCTCTCCGACGATTAAAGGATTTCAAAGAATTAGCAAATTATGCATAGAGGAATTTTAATAGAGTAATTTACTTATCACAGGAAAGCACACAAGTCTTTGAAAATAATAAACTTTTCTATTTTTAGAATTCGGGTTTTCCCTTTGACGTTTTATCATTTCCAGAATTAGTATTAGTTTGTCCATAGACTATAATAAGATGGACTGCTTGCTCTTTTTTATGTACTTATATGTACTTTTTTTCCCGTGCGCAACCAATAAGGCTGTCTTAAATTACTTCTACGCTCCTGTTGTTTCCGCTTTATACAACTTTCGATTTTATTTTTCATTTTTCATTGAGAAAATCGAAGCGATTCAATAAGACGGAAGTGCAAAGGAAACAACGAATCGGGAATTCCGAAAAGCAATCTTTCGAGTCATCATATAGCAGAAATACTCAAGCAAGCGGTCCATGTATATTATAGTCTATGGTTTGTCTATTGGATCCATTCTGAGTGTGAATTATATTGGCTACATCTTAGAGTCTAGATAGAAATAAAAGATAGATAAAAGTTAATAAAAATATATAAATGGATAGACTAGAGATAGATTGATAGATATATTAGTAGATAGATCAATGGATATATTAGATAGATATATAAATAGATAGATAGATAGGCAGACCGACAGACAGATAGTTAGATAGATGGATAGCTAGATTGATAGAGGTGTGGATCAGTGGATGATTCAATAGATATGTATACATGAAAACAAATAGAGAGATTGCAAAATAGACTGTAAGTATATCTGTTGACAGTAACACTGTAACAGCCATTGACAGATGAAGTGATAGAGAATACATTGCTAATTTATGGATACAATGGGACAAGTACAACCACTCTTATAAAGTCTGTGAAATCTATCAAAGCTCAACAACAGTAATTAATTGCATTGACCTATATGAAAGTGCATGATTGTGCCCCCTACTAAATACACCATAACAAATCTGTTGACTTTGCAAAGCACTAGGACACACACGACAATTAGGGCATTTGATTCTGAGCAGTTCTGGTTCATTATAAATACATTCAATTTTTCGCTGTTTAATTTTGTCTTCATGCATTCAAATGACAAACGATTTCTAGGTCGACTCGTCTTTTGTCTTAATTTTTAAAAAAAATTTGTAATGTATTCTACTTCAAACAAATATTTGTTTTTTGTTATTACTTAATTGGCAGTTCTTTTGTATTTCTTGACATATTTTTTTAATACTTACACGTAAGAGAGAGAGAGAGAGAGAGACTATAAATAGATCACATCACGTGAGCATCACAGCATCGTGTATTGCAACGGCACGTAAAGTTATTTTTTTACACCGGCGCATGAACACATTACTTACCAAAGCTTAAAACCCGAATAATGGTCAACGCCGCTGGACAGTGGAAAGTTCTGTGGTGCCAGACAATACATTAGTTGCATATGTTATGGTTGATGAATTTAGTGAGCCCCGGTACCTTTGTGGGAAAGGTAAAAGCGGCCACTTTATCCCCTCGTATGCCGTGACCACGGAAACATTGTGAACGCTGTTTCACTTGCCCATTTGACCTCACAATCTGATATAATAACTTACGTTTTTAATGTACGTGTTCCTAGCCCACTAGTGAGAAGTTAGGTAAGCCTCAGTGGACGAACCGTTCTATCTGAACCTTGACCTGGCCTGAGAGCCGGTACCTGGTCACTCGGTTAAGGTCAAGCATTACATCACAGACAAACACACCTCCTCCTCGTCCCAGAATCCTTGTGTGGAAATTTGGGAATGGAGGAAGGACAAGTGGGGAAGTCTCATTTTATCACTGTCACTGCCACAGTGGTGACATTAGTCAGCGCTGTCAGTGACACTTCGGACGCATGGCAGTGGACACGTACTTATCTCTCCCCCCCCCCACTCCTACTATCTTCTTCTCTGTATGACTAGAGTTACCATCGTGTGTTAGAGGAGGAAGAAGAAGACGGCCAGGTAATAGTGTGTCTCGCGAACAGTAGTCTGACCGATGTGACATTTATGCCATGACACGTTTCGGATGTCATGCCATATTATGGGCGTGACCTAGTCATATAATGAACTTAAGACATTGGCGATGTAATGAAAGTGAATTGGATAAGAAAGGTGCCTTTAGGGAAGAGTTTAACTAAGAGAGAAAGTTTGATTTTTAAAAATGTTTTTATTTTAATTTTGCGCAGCCTACATGTAAGCATAATGAATTTTTTCATTTTTTTATCTGTCTTTCTATCTATTTATCTATCTATGTGTCTATCATCTACCTATGTATTTATATTTATCTATCTATCTATCCGCCTGTCTGTCTGTCTCTCTCTCTAATTTTGTTTATTTATCTCTGTGCATATCTATATAATCAATATGTACCTAATTTATTTTTAATGTATAGAATCTATCGAAATAAACTATCGTTCTAGACTATCGACAATCGACACAATCAATGGACCTAATCTAATGACCCTTTCTATCGTCCTAATATATCAACCATAACCAGTTGACCTAACCTATAGATCTACTCTCTCGATCTAATCTATCGAACCAATCCTTCTATCTATATATATATATATTTTGTGTGCTAAGTTTCATCTCGATTGGATGATGGGAAGTGGGTCAAGTAAGCTTACTTGCTTGCTGTCCTGTAACTTTAGTTTAACCATCCCATCTGTGTAACGTATTTATATATAAACATGCTTGCTTTCCTGAAACTTTAGTTTAGTCTATGTTTTAAGCTTATTCGGATACGTTTTTTTTTAAATATTAATATTTCACACTATAAAGTCCATTATAAAGTAATTGTTCACTAATTTATAAACAAATATTAGTGTCACCCTTTTTAAATCCGCCGCAATCCCCCGCATTCAAATTACAACATTTTAACTCTTACAAATAACTAATAGTTACAAGTTAAAACTAAATTCTGCGAGTACCGATCAAAACCTGTATTCGGCTATAAAGCGCAGAACGCGTACACTCCCCCGATACTAATTTAAGTCCCAAAAGGGTTTTTATACTGCGCCGAATTCTATTGTGTACTTCTCACGTTTTAATTTCCTTAAGGCGAAATTCATTGTTAACAATTTCTTCTAAGTCTGTACATACTAGAAATCATCATCACGCATCCACCCACCTGTCCCCCCCCCCCCCCAGTCATCAATGACCTCAACATTTTTGTAGTTTTATTTCCTTAACATACACAAAAATCCACAGGATTGACAGCCACCGCCGACCCAACTCTTAAACCAACAACTTCCCATTGTTCGGGGCTTCTAAGTTAAATACCTGCCAACTCCGAAACTTCTTACTCTGGCTCCTTTTTTTTTTCTTTTTCTAATTCGGTCCTTTTTTTTTTTAAACCCCCTTGCTTTCTCTTTTCAATAGACTTTTCAATACCCGATGGGGGCCTATTATAAATATTTTCATGGCTTCACACGCCCCCCCCCCCCTTCACCCCTACCCCAGCTCCCCGCGCAATCTCTCTTGCCCATGTTGTTAATTTGTAAGGCCTATATTCCCGACACCTGAAAGCATGTTCTCCCATTTGTACGGATTTTCTCTACACAGGAACGTTATTCGTATCTGCGTGGCATGGAATAAGACGTGTTTTTTTTTATTAATTTATTATTGGCTTCTTTTGTGTGTGTGTGTATATATATATATATATATATATATATATAATTCGATGACATGAAGTAAGTGTAAACATTATATTTTAACTGTTGACGTGTGTCACCATGTCAGTGTAGGCTATATGACTGTCACGTGTATTTCAGTGTCATCTTCAATGTCACGAAGGTTCTCGACATGTTCATGACACTCGGGGCGCGAAGTCAGTGACAGCACCTAGTTTGTTTGTGCATTCTCTTTCTCTTTTTTTTTTCTGTCATGGCTATCTGGCAAATTAACTTCTCGCCTAGTAAACGCTTAAGCCAGGTTTTTATAGGTGTCAATGCTTAATCTAAATTTTTTTTTTAAGTTGCCCCCATGTCAACGAACATATATAGATGTGGTTCTTTTTTTTTCTGTGAGGCAGTAGCCTTTCGGTCAGGTGTCAGCCATAGTGCCAAGGATTTTCAATACTGGGGTTAACCAGCTCGGGCCTACTGCTGTCATGTATATTTAGTACAGCTGTAGCCTACAGGTGCAAGGCGAAAGAAAAGGAAGGAGGGGGGCGCGGAAGGGGTCAGCGCTTTTGACGCTCAGCTCTTATAAACACGATGTCAGCGCCGTGGCATTAGTACCTGCGTCATTCAGGTAAACTGAGCCCCGCTTCTCCCTCCCCCCTCCCTCTTTTTTTCCCCCATCTGAAGTGTCAGAACAAATTGGAGTCGATTAGGGCGCCGCTGCCGGTGGAAATGTCGTTGCACTCGATTGATACATTGCAAGCGAAATAGCGCCCCCGGATTATGCATGTTTCTCTCCACTGCCCCTTCTCTTGATTGCAGATTGTCAATTAACTCAGAAAAAAAACTAAATTGGCACAGGTAGCGTCAATATAAGGTGTTAGTGACAAGAAATAAAAAAGGGAAAGAGAGACGGTAGGCCTACTGATTAACTCATTCACGCCAGAATATAAAATATAGTGTTTTACATTCCCCTTTATGTCTCGCTGACTCTTTTCTCTCGACAAAAGAGTTTCTAAGGTCCTGGTTCTGTTATTAAGACCACATCTTTTTTGTTGTCTAACATAGCTCATGCATACAGCCGCCAGCCTCTTCTGTCAACGAAGGGTGGTTCGAATCATGTCAAAGAAGAGAGTGACTCAGACCTTACCAGTTGAGCTGTGGCCTACGGCGCGCCGTGGTGCTCAAATCATACCACTGGCCATATCTCTCGATACACTGAATGTTCGCAGCTGTGATCCGTTATGACATTTCCCTCAATACATCTCGATGTGGCTGGCTTGAAGTAAATAGATATTCCATGGACTGTTCCCTAAGTAAATGAATCGGTTTCGGTAAAAATATTTGTAAGGAAATACAAAAAGGAAAAGTCAAATGTATGGCTACAGCAAACAAAGCTCTTAGATTTGACATTTCTGACCACACATTCCCATTGTACAAAAAAAAAAATTACCTTTAGACATTGACAACCGGCCTGTATGTTTTTTTTAAAGAAAAAATGGATTGCAAAAAGAAAAACAATTTTAAAAAAAGGAAATTCAAATCCACAAGTCCATGTCTAAGCAAACTCGAATTGAAGAGAGCCACACAATCTCCTGGTTTCAATCGGTTAGTAAAATTGACGAGCTTTTTCTTCGCCGACATCCTCGGGAAGCCTCCCTACCACCCCCCCCCCCCTTTTTTTTTTCTCTCACCATATCCAATGTCAAAACGAAGGCAGAGGCGTTCATTCCTTTTTGATAAAATAAATGTACAACGATTTCGGGGAGTGTGTGTGTGTTAATTGTATACATATCGACGTCTTTGCGTACATGTGCTTAAATGCCACTCCCCCCCCCCCCCCACAGGCCCCTATATTATTTTCATTCTCACCCCGTTCCCATTCTCCACAACAACAACGAAGTCACCACGTGAACTGCACGTCTTTCACGTGGCAAACCGGGAGAGATGGATGTGTGGCACGATACGAGTGACATGTAGAGGGAGGACTGGACACTTGTCACCGAGGACCTCCTTGGTCGTGTCACACGCGCTGGGTCTTGTCAAACGATACCGCTGCCGCCCCGAAGCCCGAAATCTATTCTCTTCCCCTCCCTCTCTCTATCGTTCTCTCTCTCTCTCTCTCTCTCTCTCTCTCTCTCTCTCACGCGTGCGACATCACGTATTTGGGGAGGAGTAATACAATTACATTTCGAAGTGACAGATTGATAACACGGCGATCAGTGTTTCAATCTCTTGATAAACGTCTTTATGAAGGTAGGCGAACTGGAACTTATTACATTATTCTTTTGGTCTATACAATCATCATTATAAGTGTATTGTAGCCTACATGTTTACATATATGTATAATGATAATGCTTATACATTTTTAAACATATTATCTGATACATGGGTCGGCAACCTTTTGCTAACAGTGCGCCAAAGTAAGATTTCTTAATCATTCAGCGTGCCAACAGCCTAAAAGTCAATCTGCTCTATTATAGGCCTACTTTTTTAAAGTTATTTTTATAGGAAAATTATTTAACTCCATAGCAAGACAAAGGGAAAAAGCTAAAAAGATGATTTAAACAGAAATTCGTTAAGGTGTTTTATATTTAACACAAAATTAACGTGTTTGTGATTATCATCCTCTTTTTTTTTGCATTTATATTAAATACATTTTTTATTACTAAACATTCAAATTTATGGTAATTATTGTCTCATCAAGTTAATTATATTTTGATCTCAAATCTGAGATGTCCTTTATGTTTCATTTTTATAAGTGTTAAACATACTGTCGTTAAGCGGAATAGATAAGTAGTGATCATACAAACTGGGTAGTTAATGTAATGTTTGAAAATATAAATATAAATTCTTTAGTCATATAATATTTATATAATTTTCAAATACTTTTTATAGTTAGATCATGTCAAAGTTATACATTGTAAGTTATTTTATTTTTTTCAAAGAAAAAAAATAAAGATATTAGAAATAGCTAAAATAAAACGGGTTAATTATTATTTAATTAAAAAACATTTCCACATTTGATTCAATAGTGATGCCAAAAAAAGTTATGTATGTAAATGCAACTCGATGAAATGTGTCGCTATGTTATCCAGAAACATCGGCTTCCACGGTTAGTTGTCCTCCATCAGAACCGGAAAAATGTTGTCTTTTTATGATAAAAAAAAACCCACATTTCGGACTTCTCTCGCGTGCTATTGAAAATGGTTCTGCGCGCCAAGTTTGGCACGCGTTCCTTAGGTTGCCGACACCTGATCTAATACATTTTAAAACATCTTATCTACCGACGCTCCTTCTATAAAGAAGAGTATTGTAGGCCTATCTTACGCTAATCCCTGGCTTGAGTCTAGTGTTGTATTTTTATTAAGGTTTTAAATGATGTTAAATTGTTGGATCTTCTCGGTTTGTTCAGGTGATCTTCTCGGTTTGTTCAGGTGATCTTCTCGGTTTGTTCAGGTGATCTTCTCGGTTTGTTCAGGTGATCTTCTCGGTTTGTTCAGGTGATCTTCTCGGTTTGTTCAGGTGATCTTCTCGGTTTGTTCAGATATTCCTTTCCAAGCCCGAATTCCGCTCTGGGAGAAAGATAAGTTTTCTGCGTTTGTACTTTACTTGCATAATATGGAATAAGAAAAGGTTATTTTTTCCCTGAGTCTATCTGAGTATTGTATTAGAGCCAAATATTGAGTTGTATTTCTAATTTAGAATTTTATAATGTTTTTTGTTTTATTACTATTTTGCTCTGTATTCTTCTTGTATCTAATCAATGTAATATAATCATAACGCCTGTATGATAGCTTCTTTTATGGAAAATCTTCTATTCATCAACTAAAGCACTTAATGAGAAATTATACACGAAAAAAAGCATACGGACATTCCGATGTTGATGAAGTAATATAATATAACATCAAATTGAAATGTTGAGTTGTAGCCTACACATAGAAATATTTATATTAATGGGAAGTGGGTCAATCAACCAGTCGGTCGGTTGGCATAGACCTAAACCTTTTTTCTAAATTTTAATAAGAACTAAATATCTATTGAAACTTAGAAATACAACACTATTTTTTTAAGAGATTCAGAAAGACATAAATTATTGTCTAGAAATGTGCAAGAAAATCTTCCGATAAACACTTTTTCTTTTCTTTCTGAGTTGCTTTTAGGCATGGGCATTGTTGGGAGAACTCATCCTAAAAAAAACGAACAACAATGTAACATTATATAGATCTAGAACAGTGATAACAGTGTGCCGAAATAGGATTTCTATTTCATTCAGCGTGCCTAGATCCTAAATTCATCCTGCTCTAATACTCAATTTCTTGTTTGAAGAGACTTGAATTGCATTTTTGTGTGGAGCTCTTCCGCGTGCCATTGAAAATTGTTCTGGCCGACCCCTGATCTATAAAACTTTACTGGAAGAGCTCATCCTAAACAAAAATAGCATACAGATTTAGAAGAGTCCACTTTAAAATGCAAAGCGCGATAAGCAAGGGACGCGATTCTGCTTCTATTATGAAAGGGTTACTGAGTAATACATAATAATACAAGAAAGATAGTTTTGATAGACAAAATAGACAACCATTGTTACATTGCTTCCGTAGCAGACGGCTATTTCTCCAATGTTTAAAGTCAAAGTAGCTGAACGAATGAGAATGCGTTTCCGACACTTGGTGAAAAGAAAAGTGAATATTTTCGTGAACTTAGTTATCATATTGGTAAACAATAATTTTTTATTTTTTAAATTGATGAACATCAACTTTAAACTTTGTTGAAAGAGATAAATATCATTATTTGAAGTCTGAATATCACCTTGTTTTAAGTGAAAATGAATACAACACTGTTTTTAGTGAACGCGAATCTAATCCTTTTGTTAGAGAAAGTTAATATCTCCCTGTTATCAGTGGAAGTGAAGATGATCCTGTAACTAGTGAAAGTGAAGATTATCCTAGTCTTAGTGAAAGTGAAAATCAACCTGTTGAGAAAGTCAATATCATCATTTGATTAGAGAAAATGTAGACAAATTTGGTCGATTTTGTCCTGTGTAAAATAACCTCTTCAAACTATCGTTACCCGAAAAAAGCTTTGGAGAAAACCCAAACTGCTTTAAAACTGTATCAATAAACAGGAATAAACAACACCAACAGTTATAAACAATACCAGCAGCTATAAGCAACACCGACAATTAACGAATATGCTATTGACTGTCATGTGAAATCAGAGACGGGCCGACTATGTGAACCAATCTCTGCGAATTACAGAAGTAGGCTACGAGGGGGTTGGGGGATGGGGGATTGGGGTGGGGGGTGGGGCGAGGAATTTAGGTTCTACTGGATTTGAATCACTTACATCTAGAATGATAGTCGAGCGCCCAGCCGTTGGCGATCCAGGTTCCATAGAAGTATAGGGCAAACGAAATGTCTACTTCATCAGAACACAAAATATCTCTAACATTCTGTATTCCAAACTATGAACAGCGACACAAAGTATGCAATATCTTCACCGTAGCCTCAGGCAGAAGGGCCAATGCTCAGATGGCTGCTGGATCGAATGATGATGCTCAGATGGCTGCTGGATCGAATGATGATGCTCAGATGGCTGCTGGATCGAATGATGATGCTCAGATGGCTGCTGGATCGAATGATGATGCTCAGATGGCTGCTGGATCGAATGATGATGCTCAGATGGCTGCTGGATCGAATGATGATGCTCAGATGGCTGCTGGATCGAATGATGATGCGCAGATGGCTGCTGGATCGAATGATGATGCTCAGATGGCTGCTGGATCGAATGATGATGCTCAGATGGCTGCTGGATCGAATGATGATGCGCAGATGGCTGCTGGATCGAATGATGATGCTCAGATGGCTGCTGGATCGAATGATGATGCTCAGATGGCTGCTGGATCGAATGATGATGCTCAGATGGCTGCTGGATCGAATGATGATGCTCAGATGGCTGCTGGATCGAATGATGATCTCATAGGCCCTAAATAAATTCAAGCCTCGCAACTTTTTTATATATTTATTTTTAGTTTTTGACACTGAATGAAAAAACAACATTGCGATTAAATTATTAAGAAAAAAGTTTGAAAACGTGTTCTATATCGCAGGAACGTGTTCTATATCGCAGGAACGTGTTCTATATCGCAGGAACGTGTTCTATATCGCAGGAACGTGTTCTATATCGCAGGAACGTGTTTTATATCGCCGGAACGTGTTCTATATCGCCGGAACGTGTTCTATATCGCAGGAACGTGTTCTATATCGCAGGAACGTGTTCTATATCGCAGGAACGTGTTCTATATCGCAGGTATTAGACCTAGGTTACCTGCCGTTGTATTCGGTGTTCATTAATGATGTCATTTGACAACAGATTATCTATCACGTCATTTGACAATAGATTATCTATCACGTCATTTGACAATAGATTATCTATCACGTTTTGCATAATCTATGCTAAAACTTCCTCTCTCCAAGTCTATGCTCAACGTGCTTTACGTTACAAATCGGGGGGAAGTTAGGGAGGGGAGGAGAGAGGGGGGCGGAGGAAGTCTGGCGGTCGGGAGGAATTCATCCGTCACGTGTTTAACGTAAACGGCATCAGTCCGTTGCGGTTCCATGCGGCATACTTTCTTGTTGATTTATGGTAGAAGAGCAGCAACATGTCTGCCGACTTCACGAGACGGTGTGAAAGTTCTCGTTTTTCCCCACTGTATGATACAGTTCTACAGTTCGTTCTGCAACATGGGTATGCTTGGAGTAGTGGGTTTACTAATGATAAGATCAGTGGCGTAGCCAGGATTGCATGGTGGAAGTGGGTTGAATATTGCTGAAACGCAAAAAAAAAAAAAAAAAAAAAAAAAAAAAAAAAAAAAACTAGACTAGATTGATTACAAATTTCAACGTTTTAAATTATCATTTTCTGACTAAAAATTTGTGTGAGGCGAAATGTTATTAAGTTATAAAAAAATAGTTAAAAAACAACAACAACATAACACTGAGTTACAACGACGTAACAGGATCAACATATTATATGGAAGGGCGAAGTTAAATCAATTTAAAACAGTATAAAATGGACATAAATTAATATTAAAAAAATTGTATAGAACGTGTATTTAATGTTTTAAAAGATATAATAATGGGAAAGCTAACATAATTTATAAACCTGTTAATTCTGTATAGCTATCTATAGAATTATTTTAAGTACGCCACAAAAATATGTATAGGCTATTAATTATAGTCTTCGTCTATAAGCACGTGCCCCCATCAGAAACCCTCCCCTACTCCTCTTCCCCGTAGCTACACGGACTACACCTATGGTCTACTAGCTTCAAGAATCGCCCCCTCCCCCTAGTGTGTTACAGTTCTTTCTAACACTATTCATGTTTGAGCAGTAGGTCCTCTAATGATAAGCAAATTGTTTGCTTAAATCCTTTGTTTGTTTTATTTACGGTACAGTTTGTTTTATGCCTTGTCTATATCTCTAAAACCAGGTCTTGAGTTCCTTGTTTTATGCCTTGTCTATATCTCTAAAACCATGTCTTGAGTCGGAACTTGATAAATATTAATCAACTCTTGACTTTTCTTGCATTCCGATTGGTTGGGCTAACCAGCACGTGATTTTGACAATCAGCGCGTCGGTCGCATCTATCGGGCAATGTCTCACCCACTCTCCACCCACTCTCCACCCACTCTCAAACCCACTCTCCACCCACTCTCCACCCACTCTCCACCCACTCTCCACCCACTCTCCACCCACTCTCCGCCCACTCTCCACTCACTCTCCGCCCACTCTCCACACACTCTCCGCCCACTCTCCATCCACTCTCCACCCACTCTCCACCCACTCTCTGCCCACTCTCCACCCACTCTCCACCCACTCTCCACCCACTCTCCACCCACTCTCCACCCACTCTCCACCCACTCTCCGCCCACTCTCCGCCCACTCTCCACCCACTCTCCACCCACTCTCCACCCACTCTCCGCCCACTCTCCGCCCACTCTCCACCCACTCTTCACCCACTCTCCACCCACTCTCCGCCCACTCTCCACCCACTCTCCACCCACTCTCCACCCACGCTCCGCCCACTCTCCACCCACTCTCCACCCACTCTCCACCCACTCTCCACCCACTCTCCACCCACTCTCCACCCACTCTCCACCCACTCTCTGCCCACTCTCTGCCCACTCTCCACCCACTATCCACCCACTCTCAGCCCACTCTCCACCCACTCTCCGCCCACTCTCCACCCACTCTCCAACCACTCTCCGTCCACTCTCCACCCACTCTCCGCCCACTCTCCACCCACTCTCCACCCACTCTCCGCCCACTCTCCACTCACTCTCCGCCCACTCTCCACACACTCTCCGCCCACTCTCCATCCACTCTCCACCCACTCTCCACCCACTCTCTGCCCACTCTCCACCCACTCTCCACCCACTCTCCACCCACTCTCCACCCACTCTCCACCCACTCTCCACCCACTCTCCGCCCACTCTCCGCCCACTCTCCACCCACTCTCCACCCACTCTCCACCCACTCTCCGCCCACTCTCCGCCCACTCTCCACCCACTCTTCACCCACTCTCCACCCACTCTCCGCCCACTCTCCACCCACTCTCCACCCACTCTCCACCCACGCTCCGCCCACTCTCCACCCACTCTCCACCCACTCTCCACCCACTCTCCACCCACTCTCCACCCACTCTCCACCCACTCTCCACCCACTCTCTGCCCACTCTCTGCCCACTCTCCACCCACTATCCACCCACTCTCAGCCCACTCTCCACCCACTCTCCGCCCACTCTCCGCCCACTCTCCACCCACTCTCCGCCCACTCTCCACCCACTCTCCAACCACTCTCCGTCCACTCTCCACCCACTCTCCGCCCACTCTCCGCCCACTCTCCACCCACTCTCCACCCACTCTCCGCCCACTCTCCACCCACTCTCCACTGAACAGGGGAACGGTGGCCGAGCGGCAGCGCTTTCGACTTGCGATCAGACGGTTCTGGGTTCGAATCCTTGTGGAGGCTAGGTTTTTTTTTCCGGGACTTGAGGGTGTCCCAGCTCTGATGGGTACCTACAATTAGTCGGGGTAAAGCAAGGCGGCTGGGTATTGTGCTGGCCACACATTCCCTAGTATGGCATGGCCACAGAAACTGGTGAACGCTGCTTCGCCAGCCTTATGATAATTTTGGTCCGAAGGGTATTTTACTCCATTGAACGCCTTGAAAAATAAAGCCACTTCGCCCCACCTTCGCAGTTAATTATTCAAAAAGCTTGAGTGATGAACAGTCTAATTCTAGTGTAAGATTCCCAAACGATTTACTTGATAATTTTTAAAAGGATGTCGAAATGTAAGTCTGAATGGAATTTGTCTTTTCCCAGACAATAACTAACTGTTATAGCTTTTAATGATTTTCTGTAGGGAAAAGAATTGGCCCCGATGGAATACTGCTATGTGTCAGACATGAAGCCGCCGCCCCCCCCCCCCCCTACCTTAAAAAAAGGTTTTAAGAAAAAATCAACGGTTAATCGAGGTTTGAGAATTGACACTTACAGAATTATTGTCCTGTCGCTGGAAGATCTGTCAGAAGTGACTGACAGCGCACTCCGCCCCCTATGTTGATTCATAGGGTCAGTGCTACAGGTGTTGTACATGGATACTGTGCGAACCAGCACACTGCCCAGTCAACTGTTACTTTTCCCCAATGTATGTCGCGAACTCTTGAAGTACTAATCGTGTATTAATCACGCACTCTTCTTATCGGATACTAATCAGGTACTATTTAAGTACTTTTCAGGTAGGCCTACTAATCGTGTAGGTACTTATGATCGGATCAGGAACTTTTCAAGTAGCGGTACTCTGCAAATACTGATCGTGTACAAATCAGGTACTTTTCAATTATTGATCGGGTGCTAATCATTAGCTCTTCAAGTATGATTAGGCACCCATTGGGTACTCTTACTGGTATTCATAAGGTACTTTTCAAGCAATCATCAAATACCGGCCCTCGTCAGGAAACCATTAGGTATTCATCAAGTACTCATCCGCTTCTCTTCTGGTACTCAGTACTCACCCGGCACTTCAGACACTTTTCTCAAACACCTGTAGCCCACTCTTTAAGAATTGATCAGGTACCTTTAGGTACTCATCAAGTCAAAAGTACTATTCAAGCACTCATCAAGTACCAAAATAAGAAAGAGAGAGATAGAGAGAGAGAGATCCTACTATTTTAAATGGCTTTCCCCCCCCCCCCCCTCCAAACAATGGGGAATTTCTTCGACCACTTCTAGAACATTTTGTTTCATTTAAAAAATTGTTCTCTTTTTTTTTTTTACTTATACATAGAGATTGTACGTTCGGACGTTGTAGGGCTACATGGCGAAGAGGGAGGGGTGGAGGGGGGAGGGGGGATTTGAGTTTCCAGCCAATACGATAACTTCTTTGTCTCTCACGGTGTTGCTCATATCCTATTACCAACACTCCACCCCCACCCCCCACCTCCATACACACACAGACACGCCGCGCCCCCTCACTCATCTCAAAGCGTTTTTTTTTTTTGGCACCTGACTCCCCCCGCTACTGTGTAGAGAAAGGTACAGAATTAATCCCAGCGGGTAAAAGAAAAAGAAAAAAAAAGGTAAAAAATTCAAATTGATGCAGGAATGAATCGCATCCTGCAGCGTGTCATCATGACCTTATCGGGCATTCTGGGTTGGTTTTTTTTTTTTAGATCTGAGAGAGAGCATTTTCAAATGTTTTAGAAACAAATACGGACGAAAAATCTGCAAGTAGATTGAATATGAATCGATTATGAGTAGAATGTGAACAGAATGTGAATAGAATTGAAATAGAATTTGAGTAAACTGTGAACAGAATCTGTTGGAATTTATTGTTGATAATTTGTGGTTTCGCTGGTTTTATTCTACACTTTATGTTGAAGTAGATTCTGTTAAGTAGGCCTAGTCATTGTTTAGCTGGAAGAGACGGTAAGAATAGACTAGGACTATATTATTCTATCTGTCTGTATCTATGTATCAATCTATCTATCAAATAAATCTATCTTTTCAACTATCGACCTATCTATCAGCCTATCTATCTGCAAATCTACACGTCTGACTATTTATCTATCTATCTATCCACCTCACCACTTTCTCTCTCTCTCTTTCTCTCTCTCTCTCTCTTTCTCTCTTTCTCTCTCTCTCTATATATATATATAGGCCTACCTATGTTTGTAAATCTATCTAGTCATCAATCGACGACCTATCTATGAGTTCATCTGTCCTGTCTATCTGTAAATCTACACGTCTTCCTATTTATCTATTTGTCTATCTATCTATCTATATATCTGTCTGTAAGTCAGTCCGTATGTTTGTCAATCTGTTTCTATGTCTTTTAATCTCTCTCTATCCAGCAATCTATCTATCTTTGTATCTCTCCGAATAATATATATATATTTATGTGTATAGAGCTGTGTAATTCAATGTATACATAAATCTATAATATGTATGCTACATCTATACAGATATAATCTATATATTTATCTGTATTTTATCTATCTGTATCTATATATTACTATAATTTAAAATATTATACATCATTTATATCTATGCGCCTACTTATCTATCTATCTATATCTCTCTCTATATATATATCCACGCATCCATTTATTCATCCAACCAGCCTACCATTCATAAGTCAAACAGCATATCACTATAGTTTCTCTCACCCATTATCTCTCTCTGTCTCTCTCTCTCTCTCTCTCTCTCTCTCTCTCTCTCTCTCTCTCTCTCTCTCTCTCACTCACTCTTCTATTTTACTCCTCATTGCTTTTTTGTTTAATCTTCACAGTTGCCTAAATGAGAAACGTCACAAGATCAAATGCTTTTTAAAAAATAATTATAAAGAAATATTTCTATAAAAATTGTTCATTATAATTATAGTATAGCCTGTGTTGATACTGTTACTTTACTTGATGTATTATTCTGACGATGCAGTTTAAATAAATTTATTAACCCATTTCTCTTCTCTGCTTTATAACACAGACACTTGCCTATATAAACTGAAGCCTTCATAAAAGAAATCCTGGTTTTTAGAAACAAAGATAGAAAGAGAGTATGTTTTTTTAAAGGAAAGAAAAGAGAACCAAGAAAGAAACAGAAGGCAGACAGTGGTGTGGTGACTGAGACCTCTCATTGGAACCTCGTCTTAAAACACACACGCACACACTCACACACACTTGCTCTCGCGCGCAAGCACGCACACAAGTCTACCTGGCCAGGTAAGAGCGGGCCAGCCGATGATACGCTGAGTGCATGAGGCAACGTCTTTTTTTTTAAAAAGAGTGTTTGCCAGATTTTCTGCTCATCACTTTGCCGTAAGACGCCGGATGGACCGTTGGATAAGGCGAAGGTAGAGCCAGGTTTCAACGAGTTACACACTCCATTGAGATACTCAGAAAACCCTAGCAACAGGAGGGTTAGAATTCTGTTCTATTGTTGAAGTTTCGCATTTTTGTTTTATATTCGACGGAAACTATACTTCTTACAAAATATTAATTAATACTATATTGTATACATATATATATATATATAGGCATATATTGTATACATATATATATATATATATACAGTGTTGGGATAGCATGTAAGATAAGAAGTGATTGACAAAAAACATGACAGATAAATGTTTTATTGAACGAATATGAAGGAATTCAAATGTCGCAGGGTTAAATTTGTGTATAATGTGCTGATTCCGTGAAGCATTTTTCAAATTGTGTGAGTTTTTTTTTTTTGTTTGTTTGAAGAGAAAAAAAGAGATAACATACACACACATGAAAATGTCGTCTTACAAAGCCAATCGGTCTACGCCGTTGAGTCCAAATCTCTGCATCGTCCTCGCCCTGGCCATGTCAACGCTCCTTGACGTCTCGTGGGCCCGTGCCCAGGACTACACCGACGACTCGTACAACTACTACTACAACTACAACACCAACGGCGGGGGCGCCGCCGGCGGGGAGTACCTCAGCGACTGGAGCCAGAACGAGTGGGGCAAGGTCAGCGGGCGAAGCCTCCAGACCAAGTGCGTGGACATCCCCAGCAACCTGACCCTGTGCCATAATATCGGCTACAAACAGATGCTCCTGCCCAACATCCTGGACCACGACTCGCTGACCGAGGTGATCCAGCAGGCCAGTTCCTGGGTACACCTGGTCAACCTCGAATGTCACCCTGACCTCAGAGTCTTTCTTTGCTCATTATTTTCTCCTGTGTGTTTGGAAAAGCTTATCTACCCATGCAGGTAATTCAAATGATGTACTATTAATATATAATATATCTTAAATTTAATATATAGGCTATATATATATATATATATATATATATATATATATATATATATATATATATATATATATATATATATATATATAAAGTTGCTTGTGTGTTTGTGCGTCAATCTCAATTGGTAAATATAAACTCACGTGACCCTATTGTCTTAAATTTAACTTTCGCAATTTTTTTGTTCTTACATTTTGGTTAGAATCGCCGCCTGACACCCGGGTGACCTGAGTTCGATTCTACTTTATTTCTTTGTCAACATTTTTCTTTAATAACAAAGTAGGCTAATTGTTCACCGCGCATCGCAGGACGATTAAAAAAAATTTTGGTTATTTAGTATAATATCATTAAATACAATTAAAAACAATAGCCTACAATATAATACAATGAAATAATAGCATTGACAATGGCAATGCTATAGTTGCTTGATAAAAAAGCATATCTTTTTATAAATAATGCGCTCTGAGCTTGCATTATGCCTGTTGGCAGCGCTATACAAATTTCATTAATATTATTATTATTATTATTTTGACGCCCGCACATTCAACGTTATATCTTAAGTTGATTTCAATTTTCAATACAGTAGTATGTGTGTACTTCCCAAGCAGTCTGTGTGTCTATGTGTGTAATTGTAGCAGTGTGTTATTTTCGTATCTTATCGTCTCAACTTATAAACGTATAGAAACACATTAGAAATACACAGCTGCCCATTGGGGACTGGTAGATGCCGTTATGTTATGATATATCTTATTAAAGTAGAGGCGTGATTTCTAAAAATAAAACGTTTTTTTTTGTTGTCCTAGACATGTCCGATGATTTTGTTAAAACATATGCTTAGAAAATTAGTGTAGCCGTCATTCGTGTTATCTTATCTCATATATTACATACACTACTTTTATAAAGAAGATTATTGCGTCCTACGCTCATTCGTGCTCTGAGTCTAGTACTGCATTTTGATATAAGTGTTTGATAAGATATATAGTTACTGAATTTCCTGGTTTGTTCAGGCGTCCCATTCCATGCCCGGATGCCAATCGGGAAGAAAGAGTCCTTATATAGGCCTACATTTGTTCTTGTATAGACTATGTGATTACAAAATTGTTTTTGTACTTATGTTTATCTGAGCAAAGTATAATTACTACTTTACTCTATGCGCTTCTGCCCTTTAGTGTTTCTAGGATTAGTAAAATAACTTTTGGTAGGCCTATTACTCAGTTCCGGGTTGCTGTAGCCATGCTAAGTTATAGACATTTCCGTGTGGTAATATCTACTTTTCCAGAATATTTATAATGGGTGCATATTATATCAAACAACGAGACAGTGGTTAACTACAATTTTAAATTACCGTTATCTCGAAGTTGTGCAGACAAATCCTTCCACACCACAGGCGATAAGCTTAATATTGGTTTTGATACAATTGGCTGGGTATTTTCTAAGCTACACAATCCCCTTGTACGCTAGGACCTGGGTGCTAAGGCTGTCAAAGCATAATTAACCCTAAAAGAAATAGTTTTAATTGTCTGAACTTAAATTTTCATATTTTATTTAGGATTTTGAGCTAAAATGTTTTTAGATAGATATAAATAGCTACTCTTTATGACTTAATAAATGTAGGCTATTCCTTTGATTAAAATGACCGAATGTCGATGGTTCTTAAATCTTATCTTATATATTACAGACGCTCCTTCTATAAAGAAGATTATTGCGTCCTACGCTCATCCGTGGTGCGAGTCTAGTATTGCATATTCATTAATGTTTTAAATGATGTTAAGTTACTGGTTTTCCTGGTTTGTTCAGGCAACCCATTCCACGGCCGAATGCCACTCGAGAAGAAAGAGTAGGGGCCTACTTATAGGGCCTATGCATTTGTTCTCGCATAAAGGATAAGAAAAGTGTTTTTGTCCTTATGTTTATCGGAGCATTTATGTAGTCTAATGTGTCTTAGAAAATAGTGAAAAAGTTATGTTAAATTTAAAGCTATATTTAAAAAAAAAATGTTTAAGAAACTAACTGAATTAGCCATTTTAAGCAATGGCTGTCGTCCGTCTAGGGCAGGGGTCGTGAACCTATGGCTCGCGAGCCAGATGTGGCTCTATTAATGGCTGTATCTGGCTCGTAGACAATTTTTCGATTATAAAAAAAGGCTTTTCTTTAGACTCCTTTAATTGCATATCAATATTTCATTCTACAAATGAGCAAAAGTCTACTACAGCTCAGCATCAGAAGTGGTAAAGGAGATTAACTCCGCTGACCTAAAAGACAAAAAAAGTAGCAACAGCATAATAATGTTATTAAAAAGAATTCAGAGACATAATTATTGTAGTTTTAGTGTTGAAATTACACAAAATGCACACATTTACTTGAATTTTTAGTTTTAAACATAATGTATGGACTCTCACATAATTACTTTTCAGTGTATGTGGTGTCCATGGCTCTCTCAGACAAAAAGGCTCCGGACCCCTGGTCCAGGGTCTGGCACTCCAGAACTCGATGAATTTTCAAAGAATAATTTAATGCTGTAACTTTGATAACATTCAACTTCACTTGTCAATAATAAGTAGTTTCTTTATCGCTAGGCAAAACAACAACAGCTTAACTACACATCTGCGTGCCTTATATAGATTTCGGTGCAGTAAGTGCTAGAATGGATTTCCCTCGAAGTTTCCAGAATGCAAAAGAATATGCGTACTAGAAAGAGGTAGAGACTACGAGAAAATAATAAATATATTCGTGCTATTAAGATATAATTAATAACTATCTATACAATTGTGTACACATAATTTCGAAGCCAAAATTAAATATAAATAAATAACTATAAATAAATTATCGAGACAATTCTAAATACAGTATGAAAACTATCATAACAAGCTATTCACATAACAACGTGCTTAAAGAATCAATGGAAAGTGGGCAACACATATGTTTTACAAAGGAATTTGATTGGTAAATGCTGCAGCTGAACCATAGTACTTAAAAAAGACCCTAAATTGAATGAGCAATTTTAAACAGCAGGAAACAAAAACTATGACATATAAAAAATGGAAGTATATATATATATATATTATATATATATATATATATAATATCTATATATATATACTACAACCAAAGATAAGTTTATATTATATTCTGCGTTCAGTTTAATTTTAATAAATTTAAATAAGATTGTCGGCTTTAATATGGGTTTTATTGTTAATATTTTGAATAAGGCCTACATAGGCCTATATAAAAGGGGCACACATTTTTTTTTAAATGCCTGCGGCATCTAGGCTTTGAATATAAGGACACGTTGGTTGGATCTAACGATTGTGGATAATAAATAGTTGTGGAACGTCTATTATCATTTTTGATACGAATCTCTTATCTAACCATATCTAAACATAATATATATATATATATATATATATATATATATATATAGGTCTATATATATATATATATATATATATATATATATAACAAAAATAATAATAATAAATAGTCTAATACTTTTTTTGTATAGCGCTACCAACAAACATAATGTATGATCAGAGTGCATTTAACATTGAGCAACAAACAATTAAGAACACGGATATAATCTCTAGGCCTAGAAAAATAAAGCTAATAAAAAAAGCATAAAATTTTACGAATATAGGACAAAGCAGATAACCGTAGCATTAATCGACCTAATATAATACAATATGAATACTAATTAATACTAATGGCCGATGTAATAAAAGTATTTCACTCCTCAGAAACTTTCTTGTCTCGAAAGAGAAGAATGGCTTTTTGATGTAAATTTTTAAACGTATAGACTCGTTAGGTTGACTGAATGTCAAGGACTACTGAAGACAGGACGTGCAGACTTGAATTTCTGACTTAGCTAGCTAAGGCCAGTTTTTTTAACAGTAGCGATACACTCGCTTGTCGCGCTTATATATGAAGTAAATTATTATTAAGTAACTAACATAATTAATGTCAATAATGTCAATACTGTCAATAATGTTAATGTGCAGGGCCGTTTACTAATGAGGGGTTAGGATTGAGAGGGTTTAAAAGAGCATTTGAATATTATTTAAGATCTATTTAGATGATTGAATGATTAGGGCCGTACACATGATACCTATATATATATGCGGTTGGTGTTGACGGTTTCGTGTGGGGGGTCACCTAAGGAATAAAATAAAGTGAAAATTTTTTTCTAAAAAATCGTTATTTCTTGACCTAAAAAGGAAAAAACGTAACCCACCCATAAAATTTATCTCGCTCATAATTAAGAGACAAATGCACAGCCTCTAAAAAAAGTGATTATGAAGTAAGTCGATTATTTGGGTTGAGAATTTTGCCAAGTGGTACATGTACCATTATTATAAATACGATAATTTGATTTCTATGTCTATGGCAAAATTTATTTGTGTTTTCATGACCAAGGAATATAAAGAATGTAAATTGACTGTAATAGTTAAAAATAAACAAACATTGTGCTCTCCTCTTATATTTTCTGCTTTCAATAATGGTATACATGCACTATTTGGCACTTTAAACAAACGACACTTGTTGGCAGCATTATAATTACCTTTACAATTAACTACACCACATTTATTAGGCATTTTGATAAAAATACACGATCGAAAAATTGAAAACAAACGCAGTGAAGTAAAATATCAACAATAAGTATCCATGTTGGAACCAAACTGTGCCTTCTATTCATACTCCTTCAAAAATAGTGCGCTCATGCTTGGTAATTATTAAGACATTTTAATGGCTATTAGATCGTTCTTTGTCATTAAAAAAATGAAAATGACATAAACCATTAATACAATGAATCATATTAGTAAAGAATTTTGTTAGTTACTTAATAATAGTTAACATTATATCACTGCGCCAAGGGAGTGTATCGCTACTGTTAAAAAAACTGGCCTTAGCTAGGAAGTCAGAAATTCAATTCTGCACGTCCTGTCTTCAGTAGTCCTTGCTGAATGTTTATAAGTAAATAAATCTTTTATTTTCATTTGTTTTTCAAAGGTCTAGATCTAGTCCGATTTCGTCTTAGATTTTCCTTTTTTTTCTTTAACATGGCCAGGCCAGATCCGTATTTTTCAATGGTTGGGATACCAGAGAGAGGAAGGATGGGAAAGTTCCGGAATTTTCTGAAGATGTCCGGTATTGCTGGCAAAGGTTTCTGGCAACCCTATCTATGATGCCAATATGCGATTGGAAGAAAAAGTGCTTTCTGGCGTTGTCGGAAGTCGATGTTAATTAAGCCATTGGCACTGATATCTATATCTTTAAAAAAAAAACGATATTTCGGGAGATCTGCAGCCTTGTTTGGTTGCGGTCGTCAACTCGAATATTTCCCACTAGGAACGTGTAAAGAGTTTCAAGTCGGAATTGCGTTCTTTACAAACAAAGTTCAAAATTTAAAAATGCGCCAGTTCGGAACATTTTTTCCGAGTTTTCCAGACTAAAGAACTAAAAATAATGGTTTTGACTTAACTATAAAGCTGCGACTGATTTAAAAGAAGATTGACTTCTAAAATCGCTTTTAGGCTTTTTTTATTGTCAATAGAAAGAGCACCAGGCGCACTACAGTTGATATATGTAACTCAGTTGTTGTTTTTTATTCAACGAACAATGACTAATTGGACAAGCCCTAATTGAAGATAAATGATATTAATACTTACATTTTTTATGTTTTTTTAAATATATTAATTATTAAACTTTAACGATATTTTGTATATTAAAAAAAAATAGATTTAGATTTAATCTAACTTTTCATTTCACGTATGCTTTCATCGCTTATTGCGCGTCTCGGGCAGGCCAAACCGCCTCACGTGAAACAGACGAGTGTTGCCAAATTGTTTCTTTCTGCAAATAGACCAGGTTTTTCTCTAACAAGCTTTCATCTGGTGTTTAAACCATTTCCTCAGATTTTATCTTCATTACTGCGTCGGTTGTAGAGATACATTGATTTGGGGAGAAACATTTTCTTTTCGCTGGCGAATATGATTGGTTAATCTACAGTCATAAATAGCCAATTACAAAAATGGGTTATTTTTTTGTAAAAAAAATATTTCTTGTCATGAAATAAATATAATGGCTGAATGCTTCATGGGAATTACGGAAAGATGATTTATCTAAATGGGAATAGTTTTAAAATATAAAGTCCATGAAAATGAATACATAAAAACTAAGTACACACACATACACACAGGCCTATACTTATTCCATTATACGTATGCTCATACTCACACGTTTTTTGACACCAACAATCACTCTTACCCTCCCCTACACATTCCCACATACCCTCCTTACACTCACACACTTCCACACGCTCACACACACTCAAAACTCCTACACACTCCTACACATCCCACATACTCCCACACACTCCTATATGCTATATATATATATATATATATAGTGAGAGAGAGAGAGAGAGAGAGAAATAAATGCATGGATAGATTAAAAGATAGGTAGATAACAAAACAGATAGATAGATATGTGGAGAGAGGCTAATAAGTCGCAAAACTTGCTCTTGTTTTTTTTTGTCAAGACGTTCAGAAGGGCAGTTGAAGGTGTGTGCAGAATAACACCCTTTCAATTTCACACACATAACTATGTGATTGCAACATAAGAACAGAAGGCAGTGAGTCCGTCATCCATTTATATCATATTTCTATCATATATTTATATGGGAGGAAGGGGTGGCAAATGATTGGAACTAGGGGCCGTGTAATACCTGGAGAAATAAAAATTCTGACACGCCACTGTAATTTCACTAGAACTCTAGCTGTTACACCAAGCTGTTCACAACTTCACACTTCCGTATTTTTTCTCCTGCCCCCCCCTCCCCCGTCCAGCACCTTTCCCCGACTTCCTTCCTTCCTCGTTCTGTCCAGACTTTCTATGTTCCCTGCTCCAACCCCCTACTTTTCCTATCCATCCTTTCACCGTGTATTATATGCTATTCACCCGTGAAAGGCTATTTCGCTCTTTTTTTTTTTACGCAAAGGAAAATATTGATATTATGGACTCCTTTTTGTTCTCTCTCCAATAAAAACAATACATGACACCAGTTGTAGACATCTCGTTGCATTATCTTTTCTTGCGTCCGTATAATGTTCTATTAGAAGTCTCTACAATACTTTAGTCTTATCAAAGACTATAATAAGATGGACCGCTTGCTCTATTTTTAGAGCTTATGTTCGTTTTTTTTTCCGTACGCATCTAATAACGCTGTCTTAAATGACTTCTACGCTCCTCCGTTTGCCTAAATGTTTCCGCTGTATACATCTTTCGGTTTTAAATATATATTTTTTTCATTGAGAAAATCATAGCGATTAAATAAAACGGAAGTGCATAGTACAAAAGGGAATCGGGAATTCCGGAAAGAAGTAATTCGAGTCATCAAATAGCAGAAATATTAAAGCAAGCGGTCCATCTTATTTTAGTCTTTGTTTAGTCTTATACATATGTATTTTTTATTGAATTATTATTGTATTTAGATTTTATTTTGGAATTAAAGGTGACATTCTTTATCATAGCGTTAAAGTATCGTCACAGATCTAGTGTAACGCTTATATATATAGTATTAAGTAAACAAATTTCAGATTAGTCAATGCCATATTAAGACCTGTAGAGGCCCGAAGCTCTAAATATCTTTTAGTGACCCCCTTTTAATACTTATTTTGTTAGAAATATAAACAGTCATAAACCATAAAAAAATATTTATTGAACGAAATTAAATGAAACAAACGAATCGGAGCAAGCGAAATGTGCCCCTGCGAAACAGCTCCCGAAAACGCGGAGCATGTCTTTCAGACCTGCCCTCTGTATCTTTCTACCCGGTCAGCCATTTGGCCCCTGGGGGCTACCTTCAACGACAAACTGTTCGGTGGACTAGAGCAACTGACAGCTACGGCGCAGTTCATTACAACTATCGGACTTGTTGTCTGAATCCTCCCAATCATAACATTTGAGAACGAAGAAGAAGAAAGAAGAAATGAAACAAAACTGTCACTTGTTTTTATTTTATATTGTAAAAAAAAAATGTGTTCTACTTTTCAAAATTACAAATTTTATTATAATAATCCGTTTAAGGTAATACGGGACCCTTCTTAGTTTTAATCTTTTTTTTTTACCGATCCTAATTCAGTTGCACCATTTGCAGTATTGCACCATAAGGTCCACGGATTTTGGTAAATTCCTACATTAGAAAATGTCCATAGTGTCCCCCCGCCTCCCCTTAATGAAACGTATTTTCCTAAATGATATATCCAACTCTTGAGTCTAAGAACAGTAAAGTATTTTCTTGTTGATTATGTTGTTGAAATTTTTCTTTAGAAATACGATTTCATTTTACTACTTCATGCTATACTTCGCATTCTAAATCAAACAGTGTTTACATTGTTTATTAAGATTAGTTATCAGAGTTTGGGGTGTTAAAGGGAAAACCGGAAAACAGATTAACGGTTTTATAACCAAAAATCGGCTTTCAAACTTTGAAATCGATTTTCCGTTTTGTTGGAAGCTGGAATGAATTTGTATACAAAATGTTGTCTCCAATTGTTTTGCTTATGTTCTGGGAGTAATATTTTAAAATCACATTTGATTCGCATATAACATATCCTTAAGATGAAATGCCTTGCAAACACTAATTAGTTAAATGCCAATTGTTGTTTCTTCAAATCCCTACCATTGCTTGCAATGTATCACAGACTACAAAAAACAAGATGTGTTAAGTTATAATAAACGCGAGTCTTCGGCAAATTTGATTGAGAAGCAAAAACTGGGTTTTCTCTACAGACGCTGAACGTACAACAGACAAACAGACCGATAGACAAATCCTAATTTTTATTCATTTTCTGTAAATGTTATATTCATGTGTATGCACCATGCATCATCAGCTAATCTATCTAATTATATACGTTTTAATTTCAAATTCAGTTTTGGGGTCCTCTCAATAAAAATCAACGAAATAAGATTTCACCACGTAATAAAATTTAAGGGCTTGTAAAGCTTGTTTATATTTATTCTTTAAGAACATGTGGTCATGTCGTTTATAAATCCACGTTCTGTAGATGTGTGAACATTATAATCAAAGCTCATCCTATCTGTTTAACCTTGCGTCAAGCTACTCATTACACAAATTCACCAGCGCGCATCCCCGCATACTGCCTGCCTATCCCCCCCCCCACCATATATATATATATATATATATATATATATATATATATATATATACATTAAGGACAATTTAAGTCTTTTTAAGTGTGTCTATTACATAAATTTCCCTTATAAAACTTTTTTGCCTCTACGAAAGTCACCTGCGCATTAACTTCCAATAGTTTCAAACGCCAATCAGTCAATCAGCTAGAGAGAGAAACCCATCATAAGTAAAGATGGTGGGATGTCTTAAGGGAAATATTATCTGCGTGTTGAGCTAGAAAAACGCCAAGTATGTTTCTCAAGGTATATTTATCTATCTGTTGTGAGTAACAACATCAGGAGGAACGCGCACAGCCAGGAGTGTCTGGAATTCTCTTGTGTTTTTAACCCTACAATTGGAATTTGTGCACCAAAACTTTTTTTTAAAAGACTAACCTTTATGTTTCTGGCTGAGAATTATTGTGTTTGTTTTAATGTTTAAGTTGGAAGTTGAAACATGTGTGTCTGTGTTTAACATGAAAAATGAAATAGTCAGTTTATTTCCGCCTTGCTACAGACTAATACATGTATTTTTATATTAGTAAACGCACTAAATCTGATTTTTGTTTTTGTTCTATGTAGACAGATATAATAAATATAATAAATATACCGTATAATAAATGTACATCTATCTATTTATCTATCTATCTGTTTATCTATCTATCTATCTGTTTATTCTATCGTTCGCTTTCTGTAAATCTATCTATCTATTTTTGATCAATATATCTATCACCACTTATGTGATATCTATCTTTGATTTTGTCTTTTTGTCAATCTATTTTTACAACTGTCTTATAAGTCATTTGTCAATCAACTAGTATGCATGAAAATGAAGTTATTGAAATAAAACTACACACAAGCCTTCAGTCACTTAGTGCATCTTTCAGTCATGTTCTGTATGTCTGCTCCGTCAGTTAGTGCATCTTTCAGTCATGTTCTGTATGTCTGCTCCGTTAGTTAGTGCATCTTTCAGTCATGTTCAGTCTGTCTGCTCCGTTAGTTAGTGCATCTTTCAGTCATGTTCTGTCAGTCTGCTCCGTAAGTTAGTACATAATATTTCATTCATGTTCTGTCTGTCTGCTCCGTTAGTTAGTGCATCTTTCAGTCATGTTTTGTCTGTCTGCTCCGTCAGTTAGTGCATCTTTCAGTCATGTTCTGTCTGTCTGCTCCGTTAGTTAGTGCATTTTTCAGTCATGTTCAGTCTGTCTGCTCCGTTAGTTAGTGCATCTTTCAGTCATAATCTGTCTGTCTGCTCCGTCAGTTAGTGCATCTTTCAGTCATGTTCTGTCTGTCCACTCCGTCAGTTAGTGCATATTTCAGTCATGTTCTGTCTGCTTTAGATTTACATTCCTTCCCATTACCGTGCCAATTCTTGTTTTTATAAATAAATTAAAGAGAGCAGCATACCTTACTTTCCAACATACTGGAACAGAAAACCAGCAACAAAAAACATTCAACCAGCACCTCCCCCTTCCGTTTTACACACACACTCACACACATATACACACACACGCATTTTTTTCTTAAACAAAAAGTAAACTAAATGTAAATAAATGAATCCAAATAGAGACTAAATGTTATATTTCTCCAAACGGTTATAGCTTTAAATACTGGCATTTAGTTTTATGTTAATCTTAGATTATACCACTGATCTATAAAACGAATGGATTGGGCCCGGAAACTATATTCTTGAAGCCAAAATCACGTGACTTTCACTTATCTATAAAATTATATTTCCTAAACACGGACCTGTATATACATTTCATGTGACTTAGACTTCCTTTCTATAGTATAATTTGTTCTAATTATAGGTGGTTTATTCCTGTAACTCGCTTATATGGATAAGTGAATAGGGTGAATGGTGTGATCAAATCTAGTCTCAATTTGCGCAAACAAATTTAAGAGGGAAGCTTTATCCATTCTTTTTATTGACCAGTGGATGCTACAGCCACTTCTTCTATACAAAAGAGTAGGCTATTGCTTATCCGTGGTTTGAGTTTAGAATTGCATTTTGACTAGGGTTTTCTAGGGTTTACTGGGGTTTTCTAGGATTTTCTAAAGTTTTCTAGGGTTTTCTAAGGTTTTCTAAATAATTTAAAAGTTCTAAGGTTCTTGGTTTTCCATGTTTGTTCAGGTAACCTATTCCATGCCTGCGTGCCATTCGGGAATAATTAGAATGTGTATGCATGAGTCCCTGCATATAAAGTTGTAGAATTTTTTTCCCCCTTTCTCTCTTCTGTTTAAATGTCTACTTCTAAACAACTTATCCTTTATGCGAGAACAAATGCAAAAAAAAAAACTTTTTTTCCCGAGTGGCATCCGGGCATGGAATGGATTTACCGAACAAACCAGGAAAACCAGTAACTTAAAATCATTTAAAACAGTAAAAAAAAATGCAAGAATTGACTCGGACTACGGATGAGCGTAATTCGCAATAATCCTCCTTATAGAAGGAGCGTCTGTAGTGTATAAGATAAGACAACTCTGAACAGTGAACCTAGTATGACCCATGTCTGCATATTGTCTGTCTAGTCTATAGTCTAGAATCTATGCATCTAGCTTTTTGTCTTCAATATTGATTTATGGCTCTAATGTATATATATAATTTTTGTATACAATCTACTTGATAAGGCGTTTGATAATAAATCCAATGCTGTCAGTAAATCCAACTGATACAAAGTTTTATCCACGGCTGTACCGAGTCGGATAAATTATCAATATTTTGTCAGCAGCAGGTTGAAAAACAACAACGTTAGGAATTGTTTAGAATAGCACAGTTTTTGGCAAACTGCCAAGCGGAGATATTTAGTTTTAATGACCAACAGGAGTAGTTTGTGAATACATAATATATATATGATATATAATATAAAGATAGATATAGAATATAGATCAGTGTGCTCTTGTCTACAATAGAGGGTTTGATCAGAAATGTAAATGGAATTCGTCCAACCATGTTTAAAGACCAAGTGTAGAGGTTTTTCTCAAAGGAACGAGATTTGGAATAGCCTCATACGGCAGTGACGTTAGAGAAAGGAAACAAATAAACAAAACTCGACGCTAAAAATCTATATTTAACCATTTTGTTAAAAAAAAAAGAACCGGGAAAAGATTCAAAACATGTGGCAATAGATTCAAAACACGTGACAATATTCATTTTTCCTAGTCGGAATCCTTTCTCTTACGTCACTTTCCTATGTTGCCGGAAATAAAAACATCTCAAATGGCTACGAGATTTGGACTTTTCCTCCGAAAAGCACACACATTTCCGTGCAAATATTGAAATAATAACTTAAAATTTATCTTTGATATTTTGTAAAAATGATTTTTATTAACATTCAGTTGCTAAATACACTATTTAATATCGAAATCAAATGTTTACTCAATTTTGATAAAAAGCTCTTCACTTGGTCTTTAAATTGTCGCTTAACTCTTGCTACCGAAAGGGAATAATATAGGCTAGTGAGGCGTAAAGCAGAAGATTCTTTGGCCGGGGGCCTACTGTATTGTTTGTGTGGCCAGTACAAAGAACAAGTAAATGCCGTATGAGCGGGATAGACTCAAGGGGGTGCTCTTCTCAACAAAAATATGGCGATTTCCTTTTTAACTTTAGATTGAAACTGAGACTTACGAAACAGCCATGCAGTGATGTACAACTTGACAGCAAGCAATACAGACGAAGAGCTTAGAAGACCAGATTAAGAACATTCTTAAAAATCATTGTGTTAACATAAAAAAAAGTGAGGTTCTGAAAAGATGACATAATATTATTTTATAAAAATCCAATGACAAAATTCAAGGAATCCACAGCAATAATTGACATAAATATTTGACATAAATATTTGACATAAATATTTGACATAAAAATATTGAACTTAAATATTTGACATAAATATTGGACATAAATATTTGACATAAATATTTGACATAAATATTTCACATAAATATTTGACATAAATATTTGACATAGATATTTTACATAAATATCTGACATAAATATTTGATATAAATATTTGACATAAACATAAGTAAGTGACATAAATATTTGACATGAATATTTCGATATTTTTTTTTAAGGAGTAGAAAAGTATACATTTAAATACAAATAAAAAATACGTTTTAGAAAAAGTTAGCTGTGACAAAATATGAGATATAAATAAAAAATTTGTTGTAAAATAATGAGATTTTAAAATGTCAGATTTGAACACACACACACACAAAGATATTTGAAAACTGATAATTGAAGTACGGGGTATCTTGATTTTAATAAATTTAAGTTTTGAAAATTACAACCGAAATAATGACATATGAAAACAAGCAATTTATATAAAAAAAATATATTTAAAAGTCGAGATTTAAAAACCACAAAACAACATGATATTAAACGGTGCACCAGAAATCAGACAAGGGAGCATGGAATTTGAGAACGCGCGTGCTGAAGGGAAAGGGTGTCGGGGGTGTTTAGATAGAGATAGTCCAGGTGTGACATGGACGAAATCTAATAAAAATAAATATAAAAGAAAATTCGTAATTACAAGACTTGTTGATGGTTTAAGTAAGGGAAGATTAGCGTGTCCGCCATCTTTCATTGGACACCTGCTAAATTTTATTTGAAAAATAAAATAAAAAGTTGAAATAAAAAAAAAATGTTGGATTCTATAGCTCCACGGGGATGTCCACGTAATGGACGGGTGTACTTTTTGTTGAATTGATTGTTGTTGTTGTTGTTGTTTTGTTGGTGTGTGTGTGGTAGTGGGTCAGGAGTAATGCGGGCATTAAAGCCAGGCGGCTGTTGAAATTGTATTATTTCTTTTGTTTCAATTTACACAAAACAGATCGAACCTGTAATAACAATGAGGTAAAATGCCCACCCTAGACATAAAATGTTTTATCTAAATTTAGTTGCGATCTGTAGATCACGCGTGCCAAATCACGCGTGCCAGACCTGGCACGCCGAGGGATTTTCATTGGCGCGCGGAGGAGGCCTTGAAAGTCTATTCAAGTCTGTTCTACCAGAAAATTAGTGCTACGGTAGGAGAATGTTTAGTCTGTTGGCACGCAGAATGAATTAGAAATCATACTTTGGCACACTGTTATGAAAAGGTTGCCGACCCCTGTGTTAGACCACATGAATATTCACCATATTCTTCTTTAACAAGTTTAGTTTTGCTTTTTAAATACAGTCAGTATTCTTTAGTTAAAGCTTGTAACATCGTTACAACAATAAGGTCACGTGTCTTTAAATTAACTAATATGTTTGGTTAAACACACACACAGTCTACTTTATATACCGGTATATACATATATAGTTGAGACTGTCTACTTTATATACCGGTATATACATATATATAGTTGAGACTGTCTACTTTATATACCGGTATATACATATATAGTTGAGACTGTCTACTTTATATACCGGTATATACATATATAGTTGAGACTGTCTACTTTATATACCGGTATATACATATATATAGTTGAGACTGTCTACTTTATATACCGGTCAAGGACTACTGAAGACAGGACATGCAGACTTGAATTTCTGACTTAGCTAGCTAAGGCCAGTTTTTTTAACAGTAGCGATACACTCTCTTTGTCGCGCTTATATATGAAGTAAACTATTAGTAAGTAACTAACATAATTAATGTCAATAATGTCCTTGATACCGGTATATACATATATAGTTGAGACTGTCTACTTTATATACCGGTATATACATATATAGTTGAGACTGTCTACTTTATATACCGGTATATACATATATAGCTGAGACTGAAGCATGTTTATATTTGATTCTAAGTGTAATTGTTAGCATGTGTTTTAAACTGTGTGTAACCTGGATGTCCAGCCTGTAGTTAGCAGGGGTTTTAAACTGTATGTAACCTGGACGTCCAGCCCTCTGTCTGTACACTGAGAATCACTGTAAATTTGGCTAAATGTTAGCTAAATCTCACCAGTGGACGAGTATTATATTATTTTTTTAGACCCTTAAACCATTGAAATAACTATCTGAAATGCACACTTTTGATCCGAGAGCATTGACAATCAACTTATCCTTACATTGTTGATTATTTTCCTCGGGTATAACGAAGTCTCCACAGCATAATGAAGATGCCAAATTTACCGAGCACCACACTGACCATTATCTTTTCCCATGTCTCTTTGTCCAGGTCACTGTGTGAGGGAGTGCAAGCTGCCTGCGTGAACCGCATTAAACACTACGGCTTCGGATGGCCGGAAATGCTGAAATGTGATAAGTTCCCAATGGATAACGACATGTGTATCAAGCTGATTAATGAAGTCAAGCGTGAGTAACATTGATATTTTTGAAACGTCTTATATGTAGAAACGTCATCAGATGACGTCAATGTTCACTTTTGTTGTTGCTGTAGTTGTGCTGCTTTCTTGTATTATATATATATAGTTATATATATATATATATAGCTATATTATATAATATACAAGCTAAAGTCCCCGGCTTTGCTGGGGTAAAATAAAACAGGCCTGTATAAGCTACAGATACAAATTTCATGAACTACATAGAACAGGAAGCTATAGATCTAAAAATTTTAAAACAAATTTTTTTTTTACCGAAGGCGTTTATATTTTGTAATCAAGTTAAAAATAGGCAAGAACGAAAATTAAACGAAAATTTAAATTTCCTTGTGTTGATAAAAAAAAAAAAATTTTTAAAGTAATATTAGTTGAAATAAAAACAAATTGTTGAAAAAAAGGTATAGACTAACTGGAGAATCGAACCCGGGTCGCCCGCATAACTGGTCGAAAGGCCTACGTTATCCACTCAGCCAGCGGAGACACGTGTCCGAAATGAAGTCGCAAAATTAAAATATGATACAATAAGATTACGTGTCCTTGAATTAACTAATCTAACACATAGCTTTATATATGTATATATATAGGCCTATATATATATATAAATGTTTGTGTTTCTGCTTCTTTGTGTATGTGTGTTCTGTCTGTATGTGTGTAGTTAATATCTGTGGGTATTTCAGCGTTGGTTAAATTTTCCGCTGTGTTGGTTAAACTTATGAAGCTCATTTATTTCTCAAGCTTGTCTGCTTTTTAGTTGTTTGCTGTATTGTTGGCGTTGTTGATTTGTAGACAAATGTCTGCCGTTGCTTTGTCTTTATGATGTTGTTTTTCTGGGCCGCTTGTCAGATAGCATTAAACTGATATTTCGTTTTCTCTTCTCCGTGAAGTAGTCGCATCATGACATTAACGTCAGATTTAGTTTAGTCATACACATTTCTCCTCTTTTAAAGCATAAGACAAGTATTTGTAAGTTGAAAATAACTGAAAACATTTAGAACTATAGAAGTAATTTATGTCACACTAAAATTGAAAATAAAATTTCCATTAGGCCTAAAATACTTTATATTATTCTCGCAAAACTTTCTAGCTTTCTTTCTTGTATAGGACTACGATCTTAACTTTGGAAGAATTATTGACCCACTATCCCCCATGTTATCAAGCTTAAAGTTGCCACGCGTCCGACAAAAGGTGGACATGTCCTTCTTTTTAGCCTAATGTCCTCCGTCCGGCAGGCTAAGCTGAAAACATTATAACCATATTATGAAACTATAAAATGTCCGACTTTTGTAGGCCTACGATTAAAAAAATTATATTAAAACACAAAGAATACAATTAATGAAGAAGTGATCATTTGTATTGAAAATGAATTTATAAGTATTTTTAAAGACGCTTGCAGTAGCTGTAGTCTACAAAGTTTATTTATTCAAAGTTGCCTGCAAAGTTGCTTTTCAGAGCTACTTAACAGGTGTGATTTATTCTTCTGTATCTATGGACACAATGGCTACGTGGAAGGAGTTTTTCCCTTAATATATTATCAATGGACAAAGGAAACGAACAGACTCTTAGCTATTTCTGTAGTAGGCCCTATTTGAAGATTCTGACAGTTTATGCATAGCTCTATGTAAATGCTTATGAGGATATTCTGCGAAATGTTGTCTCGTACGAGAAATAAAGATTATAATGTAATAATTATAGAATTAACTTGTGGGGGGGGGCGAGGGGAGGGGGAGAGTATTTTGAAAAAAGATCTTTCATTGAATTTATATCTAATTTTTTTAAACTGCTGTTACTAGGTAAATTGTTAGCAACTTTCGTAATTAATTGTAGCCTACTTATTTTCGAGTTTAATCCGAAATGAGATTCAAATGAAACACTCAGTAAGCGTATGTCCTAATTTGTCCTCCCTTTTGTCTAAAACTTGGTACATAAACGTTAAGCCCATTTCATCAAGTTTAACTAGAGTATCGCTTATGCAAAGATGATATATAATATCGCTTCTACAAAGTTAAACTAAAATATCGCTTCCACAAATTGAACTCTAATATCACTTCTGCAAAGCTAAACTATAATATCGCTTCTACAAAGTTAAACTATAATATCGCTTCTAAAAAGTGGCACTATAATATCGCTTCTACAAAGTTAAAACTTTCTGCTAAAAACTTAGTTAAGCCAAACGTCAAGTTTTATCGGCATCAACTGTGCAGGGGAGATAATAAAAAAATAAAAGCTTAAAACAACGATTTACTATTTCTGCAAACATTGCATTTCTGTTGTTTAAAAAAACAAACTCTGTAGCTATTTTGATCAAGTTTTACGGGCATGGAAATAAAGTTACTTTAAAACTAAATATCTTGACTCTAAAAACCCATCCTAGGTTGAAGCTGTAGGTCTACTAGTTGATGTTTTATTTAATCTAAAATACTTGATGTATGTTGAATCTATTATTATAATGTTAACTCTAGAATGCCCGATTATGCTGTTAATTCCTGGTTATTATAATGTTGACCCTAGAATGCCCGATTATGCTGTTAATTCCTTGTCATTATAATGTTGACCTTAGAATGCCCGATTATGCTGTTAATTCCTTGTCATTAAAATGTTGACCTTAGAATGCCCGATTATGCTGTTAATTCCTTGTCATTATAATGTTGACCTTAGAATGCCCGATTATGCTGTTAATTCCTTGTCATTATAATGTTGACCTTAGAATGCCCGATTATGCTGTTAATTCCTTGTCATTATAATGTTGACCTTAGAATGCCCGATTATGCTGTTAATTCCTTGTCATTATAATGTTGACCTTAGAATGCCCGATTATGCTGTTAATTCCTTGTCATTAAAATGTTGACCTTAGAATGCCCGATTATGCTGTTAATTCCTTGTCATTATAATGTTGACCTTAGAATGCCCGATTATGCTGTTAATTCCTTGTCATTATAATGTTGACCTTAGAATGCCCGATTATGCTGTTAATTCCTTGTCATTATAATGTTGACCTTAGAATGCCCGATTATGCTGTTAATTCCTTGTCATTATAATGTTGACCTTAGAATGCCCGATTATGCTGTTAATTCCTTGTCATTATAATGTTGACCTTAGAATGCCCGATTATGCTGTTAATTCCTTGTCATTAAAATGTTGACCTTAGAATGCCCGATTATGCTGTTAATTCCTTGTCATTATAATGTTGACCTTAGAATGCCCGATTATGCTGTTAATTCCTTGTCATTATAATGTTGACCCTAGAATGCCCGATTATGCTGTTAATTCCTTGTCATTATAATGTTAACTCTAGAATGCCCGATTATGCTGTTAATTCCTTGTCATTATAATGTTGACCCTAGAATGCCCGATTATGCTGTTAATTCCTTGTCATTATAATGTTAACTCTAGAATGCCCGATTATGCTGTTAACTCACTACACTGATTATTTTATGTTCGAATGTAGAATCCCATGTTAATATTAAATCTAGAACCCTTAGTCAATATTAAATATCTAGAATACCTTTTTGATTTTGACGCTAGAATCCATATTCAATGTTTAACCAAGATTCCCTGGCTTATGTTTACGTATTTATTACCTGAAAACGTTGAAACTAGATTTCCTAACCTCTAAAAATGTTCGAAGCAGAAAATACTATTACCATAACTATAATGTTAAACTAATTGTCTCCATAGAGTATTCCCAATATTCCCAATTAACAAGAGTAACACCATTAGTCAAATCACTAAACCTAGAAACACTAGAGGACAGAAGGGCAAAGAGTAAAGTAGTAATAATACATAAGGCATGAAAATCTAATTTAGAAATACAACCTAATAACAACTTGTTGCAAAGCTCAGATAGGACTAAACCAATAAAGACAAAAACACTTTCCTTGTCCCTTATGCGAGAACAAATGCATATAAGTACTCTTTCTTCCCGAGTGGCATTCGGGTATGGAATGGGTTGCCTGAAAAAAAAACAGGAAAATCAGTAACTTAACATCATTGAAAACATTAATAAAAATGCAAGACTAGACTCGGACCACGGATGGGCGTAGGACACAATCATCTTCTTTATAGAAGGAACGTCTGTAATGTATAAGATAAGAGTAGTAGGGCCCACAGAGGGAAAGAGATGGGAGCGGGTGGTTGTGTGTGTATGAGAGACAGACAGACAGACAAAGATATAGATAGATAAATAAAGAGATAGAAAGATAGATTTTGGAGACGATGATACTCGAAGATGAGCTGATAGATTATGAAAAAAAAACAACAACAACTACTGGATATGTTACCAGAATCTGATAGCATTGTAATGGAAGATTACCCAACCCCTCGCAATCCCCTCCAAACACACATACAGACAGCCACATTAAGCACTTCCCTCCAACCCAAGGCTCACACAACCACGCGGCCTTCAAGCTCACCCCGCCACCTACCGGGCTATAATGAATGGCGCAACATCTAGCGTAACCCTCGGGAAGAAATATAATGGGAGGGGGGGGCAATAAACTACAGGTGCGCCCCAGCCCCCCCCTCAAATCCCTAAACCCTTCGCATTCTGCACCCCCTCCCGCCCCTCCCTCCCGTTCGGTACATGTTGCATGCTTGACATTGACGGATGCATGAAACTGCTGGAACTGAGCTGGTGCAATGCGAACCACGTGTGCAGGGGAGGAAAGTCCGGCGTGACACGTTGACACATTGTGTTGCAGACGTCATGTGACACTGACTTCTGCCCTTTTCAATCTGAAACAATGACAAACAAATAAAGGAATTAAATCGATTTTAAAAAAAAATGAAAAGAAACTCTTATTTTTACCCATGTGTTATCTCAATACCCCGCCCCCTTCTATCTCTATTTTTCAAAAGAGACAAAAAAAACACGTGTTGCCAACTCATAATGATTGAAAAGTATATGTTTCAAATTTCAAAGTGACTACTTTGCGCTTACCCCCCCCCCCCCCAATCCTCTACTCAACTCAGCCCCCCACCCCCCCCCAAAGTTTGTCAAGCGTGTACGGGAGCATGGCAGATTCTAGAAATGCCTCCCTCCACCCAACTCCAGCCAAGTCCTATAAAAAGTTCATTCCTCGTTGGGTTTGAACCCTAGATCTTCATGTTTATTCTACGCCCTGTCGCTTGACAATTAACCCCTCCCCCCCCTCCCAACTCAACCTCATTATATTACTATGGCAGCCTTCTGGTGCATTTGCAAAGTAATTATTTATTGAGCTGTGTTTGAAAGACAACGAGATCTATTTCATGTATAGATTAAATTTGTTTATATGAAAGTTTTTATTGAATAAAATCAACTAATGCAGCGTTTCCCTAAGTTCCGAGTCATGACACGGTACAGAATCACAAAAACAATAAAAAAATTAACGTTCGCAAAAAAATAAAACAAAAAAACAAGAAAAAAAGCTACAAATCCATGTTTTGTCTGTATTACAAATTCTAGATTCTAGAGTTTTCCTGTAATGCTTCCACGAGTTTCCACGATTGTCGTTATTTCGAGTATAATTTACCAGTTTTACGAACAAGCTTATAGTAGGGAAATTAAACATATAATAAGACGGAATAAAGATATATTAAAAAATAAAAGTTATAGTAATTTGTTTAATGACTGGCATAAAAACTAGTATATATATATAATACCCGTGTCATTGAAAGTAAAAAAAAAATGAGAAAACGCTGAACTATTGCTCGAATATTTTGATGAACAGAAAATTGGGTGGAGCCTCGGCTAGTGAACGAAATCATAAGAAATTAAAATACCGATACTATTAGACCCTATAGTAGGACGCAATAATCTTCTTTACAGAAGGAGCGTCTGTAATATACAAGATAAGATAAGATATAGTCTATGTTTGCTCTTAATGCGATATTGTTTTTAAAAACAAAAACACTTTACACCAAAGACACTCAATAACGAGCTTTCTTTTTTCAAGACACTTGAAAGTTAAAAATTAAAAGTTTTTCTTGCGGGTTGAAGTTTCCAGTTTTGAAGAGTTTAATGGCTTCCTTGCCCACAACATACTATGGGATTGTATTTCCATTACGTTTCACAAACATACTCGCACACAACATTTTATTAAGCATGAAATTCAAACATCTAAATTACATCGGTAATAGGTAAGTTGTAAACGTTTAACACACAAACTTATTCACTTAGAATAATAACATAATTTAAAGAAGAAATTCTACATTATTAATTTAGGTAATATGATATATGCAAGAAAAAAAAATTCAATAAATTCAATTTTTAAAGTTCAACAATGCAGACTTTATATTAAAATTATGACGCTTTTAAATTGTTATTTAAAAAAAAAACTATTTTCATTTTACTGTGTTTTTAATGTCCTTCAATCGCCCCAAATGTTTTATATGAGTCTTTTAATTTTTATAATTACATAACATTTAGTTTCACATGAGTAATTGACAAGTCTTAATAAGGCTTGGCCATTTTAATAGGTCAGGGTTTATCGTGTTCATGAACGTCCGGTTTATTTCCGGCAACACACTTCATATGATGTTTTCGTCTTTTGCTGGTGCTTGACAATTTGAAATAAAATTTACCCCTGCAGTTTTCTCACTCGCAGAACAACCAGTAACGCAACACACATAGTCTACATGGTTTGTCAGTAAATGAACGAATAGGACCGGAAATACTGGTAGGCCTACACTGTGAACATTTGGTTCATCATGTCATCATGCACGCATAATCATTAAGGCAATAAGTCAAGTTCGATACGTTTTAATACATAATACAGAAGCTTAACATTAATAGCAACAATTTAACAATACTAATGCACATTCAAGGGTGACCGAAAACAACAAGACAGCCGCAATAACTAAATGCCGAAAGACACAAGAACAAAAACTAAATAACGATCGAACCATTCTCACTACATAGGCCTAGGAATCCAACACTCTGTCTACAACTTGTGAATTTAATAAAACGTAAAAACTGTCTAAAGCTTACAATTTTCTGACACATAACATTTACTGATATTTAGAATTGTCAAACATTAAGAATTGTCTAAGGAATATAATTATTCTCAAAACTCCATTATTTTGATTCATTACATTTCCTGCACTGCATAGTACTTATATACAAATTATAAGAGCGGCATATGAATTTTTAGTATTTCTCTCTAGTAGGGCCTACTATAATGTGCCTTTATTATCTAGAATTTCCCTGCAATACTAAAGTTGGCTTCTATACATATAATTTTCCCATAATACTAAAAGTGACTTCCAATGACTAGAATGTTCCTGTAATAACTATAATACTAGGAATTGCACTCAATACCTATATTTTTCCTCTAATATTAAGAGTTTCTTTTAATATAAATAATTTTTCTGAAATTTTGATATACCAGTTCATTTTCAACTTTATTGATTTTTTTGTTGTTGTTGTTTTTTGCATGTATTTGTCCTTGAAGAAGCTACAGGAAAAAATAATTACTCATTTACTTACAATGTAATTTTAGGTATCTTTTTAATATTATCTTCTTTCCTAGTCTAATCTCTATGTGGTTGTTTAATTGTATTTTCTTATACAGCAATCAGTTGTAAGTCTAATCATAATCCTAACCTTATTGATTCATTTCTTTTAATTATTTATTTTTTCATGTTTATATTATTTGCAATATTTACAACAACCACACCTAAATCCAAAACAGTTTATTTAGTTTGTTTTTCAAATCTGAATGACCAAGTGGAATAAATAGATTCGAGTTTGTTTTATGATAACCAATAAACACCGAAATTGTACTGCACCCAAAACGAAACCCTGCTTTGAAATGGGGTGAAGGGCAGAATTGGTCGGAAAGTATGATGCAAAGGCGGGCGTTTCAGGGTAGTAGAGGCCTAGTTACTCAAGTTACTGTATTTTAAATTGTATCCGTTTATCTTTATAAGACTTGTATATGTGTGTTATTGTTTTTTTTTTTTTGTGTGTTTATCTCTGTGTTTATATATATGAATGTGTTTGGCTGGTCTCTAGAGCTTTAAGAAACTTGAAAAGAAAAGAGAAAAAAACAACACAAAACGAAACGAAAGTTGGCAAATGCTATCCCAGAATCCACTGCGTCTTATTCATTCTCTCTACCTCTTTCTCTCTGGAGACCTTACACACGATACTTTAAGAGAGAAATACTTCCCATTGCTTCGTGTTGGCCAAAGATAATATAATCGGAATTCGCGATTCCTGTAGGAGAATCCGGTGTACTGGCAATCCTGTTTTCTTTTTGTTTTTATGGTATAGATTTCTTTTATTGTGACAAATTCACCCCGCTTAAAAAAAAACAAAAAAACATTTATTCCAACAATTTTGACAAAGTTTAACCAGTGCGAAATGATAATAAATGTGCTTACAATTTTTATACAAATCCACAGAATATAATCACATTATTCTACGTTTATATGTGTTGATTACATAATATAACGCACAGCCTTATTCTGAAATAGCAGGAAAACACGATAAGATTGTATAAATAGTCGTCGGCATTTTACGTCTCGTGAGACGATCCATTTCCCTTGCAGGCCCTCATGTGGCTAAAGAGGCCAATCCTGGACGTACAGGCACGGTCACACTGGCTGCAGATGAAGGTAGCGGAGGGGACGACATTGTTCTCCACCCTATTGTTTCTGGCGCGCTCCTCTCCCGCAAGCCTGGAACCTTCTTTGATTCCTGCCCTCCAATTGGGCCTACCCTGCGCCATATGTATAAATAGTATGAGTTAAGTAAAGAGAAACTGGATGATCTGAAACGCTTCGACCAATGGCGTAGTATACATGGTCGCAGATAGCAAAAAGATAAAACTAAAATTGTGGGAACGAGCCCATGACTTCCGGTGGATTCAGAACAAGTATTAACATTGGCAATAGATCAATCAATGTCGGTGAAATTAAGAAGTTGTGTTTGCATGAAATTATGCTCAGCTGTGGTTTTAAAAAGAAATTAAATTTGCATGTCATTTTTTTTATGTCATGCTGATTTAAATTTACAAAATGGGTTTATTAGCGTACACCAATAGGGCGTTTGCAATCCCGTGACAAAAAGCACGTGATTTTTGTTTACTTTGTTTAGTGGTGTACAAGTACAATGGCCTCTGTATTAATAAAGTTTCATATAGGCACGAGCTTTTTTTTAAAGATGTTTTGTGTTTTAAGTCATATTAGGATTTAAGTTGTATTATGTATGTTAAATAAAATAGGCTATTTTATTATTATCATAGACAGATCATAGACGATGTGGGCCTATCAGTGAGTTGACTAGATATTCACCAACACTATCACTTGGCATCGTATTTGTTCCTCAAGTGGCTTCTATTTACAAATGACGTCACTAAAAAACTTAAGCTCCGCCTATTGCAAACGCTCTATAGGTGTTCTCATAGTCTCTACAAATTTCTAGTAGACTACCCTTTCTCTTTAGCATTCTGAAAACTTCGTGGAAAATCAATTCTTACACTTTCTGCACCAAAACCTATAGGACAATTAGGCACGCAGGGGTGTAACTTGTTGTTTGGCATAGCGATAAAGAAGCTACATATTATTGCTCAGCGCTATTAATGTAATTATTGTACAAGAATTAAATTCTTCTTTAAACGCTCATCGAGTGGCTTAAGTGTATTAACCAGACCATATGATAAAGACGGACAACAGAAAACCCGGGTTATTATATACAGTCATTTCGTCTTTTTCTTTTGTTTGGATAGCTCATTTCATTCCTCTGCTGTATGTGCCCTATCTCTAGCAATGGCGCGCCAGGTGGAGTTTAATACCTATGTGTATCAAAGTATAATTTGACTATTTCACTAAACGACTTTTTTTATTACACGGATATCCAAATTTTAGTCAGTAATATTATATAGTAATAGTATAAAGAAAAAACTATTACATAGTCTTCATATTCTATTTTCTGTTCATCCTGCATCTGTGTTGACTATGTGAATAACTTTATGTTTTATATTCTATATGTTCTATATTATGTGTATTCTCTAGAGCTCTATATTTTGTAGCTTTTATATTCTGTATCTTCTATATTCTACATGTTCTGTATTCTGTATGTAGTCCTACCATATTCCCTGCTATTCTCTTTATGTCTGGATAATATATAGTCTGTGTGTCCTATATTTTGTGTGTTCTTTATTGTTATTTTATACGTTCTGGAGCTTTAAATTCTTTGTGTTCTAAATTATAAACATTTGTTCCATATTCTAAATATTCTATATACTTGATACATAGTATACGTTATATGTTATGTTCTATGCTCTGTGTGTTGTTACTTCTGTAAATTCTATGTTCTGTATGTTCTAAGTTATGTATGTTCTCTAATTCTGCTGTTTTGAACACAGTTATAATGTCATAAATACAGAGCAATATCATCCATACAGAGCAATATCATACACACAGCGCAATATCATACACACAGAGCAATATCATTATTACCGGAGTGATTAATCGGCCACAAACGTTTTACTACAAACATCTTTAGTGTCTTATACATTATACCCTAATATATATGTCTAGGTATAAACCAGCTCTGTTAAATATAATATAAGCAGACATTTCTTAACATTGAGTCTTCTTTAAAAATGTTAGCACTAATACCGTAAGCATGGGAGGTAATCAAAGCTCATTGCAGAAGTCATGGGGCAGACTCAATGCAATGTCAATGCAAATTAGTTCTTGGCGGGTTGTTGTTTTTTCCCTTTTCTTCTGGCGTTGTGAACAACTTTATACAGCGTCTGGTGTGGGGATGGTATGGGCGGGGTTAAGGATGTTCCCCCGCGAACTTGAACTCTTAATGCCTTGACTTGACACGGCCACACCGTCAAACAGCATCCTGTTGTAATGCAATGTTTGTCATTTACGGCGCCCTCCACCCACATCTCCTCCACAACCCGGGTATTTCTGTCAGATGCTGTACGTTCTGCAATCAATCGCTCTCTAGCCCCCCCCCCCACACACACACAACTCCAAACTTCTTCTATCAATGATCCTCTCTTACTCCCTATTCCCCTACCCCTCGCCCCCCCCCTTTCGAAACTACCCAGACTTCCACCTGCCCCCCCCCCCAGTTAGCCAGCGGAACCTACACCTGACGCCCGTCTAAGGTAGCCACATCCTTCTAGCTTGTGATAAAAAGGTATCCGACAGAGGCTTGCAGACATAAACCTTGGCCGTGTACATGTTTATAGAAGCGAATTGTTTTAATGGGTAGACATTGGAAGGAATGAGAAGAAAGGCTGTCTGTCTGTCACCTGGCATTTACAGCAATTGTGTCATTCCGATCTACGATCTGAAAGAAGAGAATATATTTGAAAAGACCAACTTGCTGAGATATTTTTTTTAAGTATTCTCTTTGACCGGAATAAATGCTTCTTTTTTAATCCCGGAAAGATGCGTCGAATGCATTCACCATCTTAACCCATGGACGTCTGAAGTTATTGTCAGTAATATATATTATATATTATAATATATAGTATATACATGTATATAGAAAATGAAATGAGTGCGTAATGTAGTTAATTCTAATGTATTTAATTTTTCAAATATGATCATGGAATGTTTAGGGATAGCCTACCTTCAATCAAAATTGAATTACCGTCAAACTGCAAGTTTCTGACAATATTTCGTCCATAAACAGTCGACGAAAACCGAAATGAACTAAACCCGAGAAAGTTTTATACCAATTGATGTCAATCCAATAAATTATTTCTAGACACTCCAAAATTCACAACAAAAAAAAAAAAAAATTTCAAATTTATAGAGAATAAATTTATTGTTAAATACTTGAAAAAAAAAAGAAATGTTACATAAAATCAATATAAAAGGCGAGTATGAAGAACTAATGAACATGTAACATGACATTGACAAGTCATAATGAGGCCAGACCTTTTCAATAGGTCATGACAAAATGATATCATGAACTTTCGGTGTATTTCCCGTAAGCGAAAACATGCTTTTGTTGGTGTTTGGCAATTGATTTTTACCTCGACGGCCAGTTCTAGTCTTTTAGAAATATACAAAGGCTACAAGATTAGTTATGAGGAATCCGTTTAAAACAACAAAAATGAGTCTGTGATAATTAATACTAATAGTGTTAGTCGCATTATGTTAAATTAGCTTTGTTCAAAAAATAAATTAGTCAAGAGTTGCGTTTCTTGATTATTAAAAAAAAACACAATGCGTAGATACATAAAAAAAAAACAACTAAAATTCCTTTGCATCAAGCAATAAGTTTGAGATTATAAAAAGGTCATTCTTCACGCCTGACATTCACAATCCATCGTTTTCTTTCGGCGACATCTTTGGAAATTAAATAAAATTTAATCGTCTATATTTTTTCGTTCAACCAGTAACGCAGCACACAGACATGTTTTGAAGCAAAAAAAAACGAATGGGACCGGAAATGTTGTACACGTTCAACTTTAATGCATGCATAATATTTAAGACTTGTCACTTGTCCAAATCTAAGCTCTCTTTTTGAGGCGAAAACCACACATCATTTAAGAGTCGAATAGTCTTCGGGAATTTCTTATTTGGATTTGGGGACGGGGGTGTGCAAGTAGTATTGCAAGAAACCAGAAATGCTTACTCTTGGGATCATCTCTCTCCAGTTCACAACGTAATTACTCCTTACCACCTTACCATGACGTCCCAATGGCATAAACATTACCTTTCTACTGTATTGTTATAGAATCATTCTGTGCCATAGGCAGCAAAACCACTACCCCCGGGGGAGATGGTGGGAGAAGGGAGAGATGGGCTGATTGTAACCATGCTCTGTGATGCTGTAACTTTTGGGTGTTATTCCGCGGTTAGAAGTTACGATCAAGTTTTATGTTTAGTTTTTTTTTTTAAATATTGAATTGTTGTATTTTTTTTTATAGTTTTTATTTAGAGAAATGTGATGGTCTGCTTAGAATTGGTGTGTAAAACTGGTTTGTAAAATGTGTGTGTAAAACTGGTGTGTACAATAGGTGTGTAAAACTGGTGTGTATAAGTGGTGTTTAAAACCGACGTGTAAAATTGGTGTTTAAAACTGGTTTGTAAAATTGTGTAAATTTTTTTTCCGTTGTCATTTTCAAGGTCGTATTTACATACGAATAATTTGTGCAAATAGGACAAATTAAATTATGCACCGGTGCTGTCTCGGTAAATTATTAGATGCATCAGTGTCACGTGATTACAGCACTCGTCACGTGATGTTCCGGTGACACCCAATGGCAATGCAATGTTTCAATTTTATTCTCTGCCCACTGCTATGTCAGAGTCAGCAATGCAGGACATTTTCAAAGGTTTAAATTATTCCTTTTTGATTTTTTACTTTGGTCTAGTTGGAATTAAAATAACATTTTAAAAAAAAATATATAGATCTATTGAATTTTACTGATTTATCGTTTTTTGTTTCTCACAGTTATTTTTAGTGCCACCAAACTTAGCTTAATTTGTATTATTTGTATAGGTTTTTTTTATAAGTTATATTATTTTTTAACCATTCATACCAACATTTATTGCCTTTGAGTTAGGCCTATCCTTTCCAGTTCAATGATTTTAAAGTTGTTTACACTACTTCTATTAGTTGTTTTTTTTATAAAAGGGGAGGGGGAGGAAGAAAACCTCATGGCATCAGCAGGCCTACTGGGTTACCTGTGCCCTCCACCCATCATCGGTTTTCTTCAATCCTATCTCCACTCCTTTTCAGCTATTTTTTAATAATTCTATTTTCATTAAATTCATTACATTTTTATTGTTTATTACATAAGTGACATTTTTTTTTATAAGACTTTACTCGGACGGGGAAGTAAAAAGCAAATAAAACGATGGGGTGTAACAGCAAATATATATATATATATATACAGACCCTGGAGTCCAATGGAAATAAGACAGGCACTATTTCCGTCAACGTAATTAACCAATCCGAATCACAGGAAGGCGAAGACCTCCATTTCTTTAGCCAATTGAAAGTTAACTACACGCACATCTAATTTATATTTACTTTCATTGAATACAAACAGATCCAAATGTAAGGTTCCCACTCTAGGCCTGTTCTGTTTGCATTTTAATGAAATCTGTTGAGAGCCAATCGCGTGATCCGCTTCTATGCAAACATTGACCTGTTGTCATGTGACTCGTGTAGATAACGTGTAGATGAAGGCCAGTGTTCAGACTCTGAGCTAAACCCAGGAGAAAGTAATTAAATATTCGCATCTCCAATCTTTGAATAAAGTGCGTAGCTAATTCTAAATGATTAATAGAAAATTTTGCATCAGTTTCTTCAGGGACAACTAGGGCCTACTAGCTGTACAGATATTTAGATATCTATATATTGCAGGCAGTCTATAGACAGTTGTAAAGAGTTCACAGAGTTACACATTTAAATTTGTTAGAATTCACATTTGTGTACCTTTACAAAAAAAATAGTATTACATTTTTTAAGTATTTAATTTTTTATTCATTTATAGTTCTTTATGCTGATCTAAATTTTTTATAACTTTGACTTTCCGTACAAATGTTTTGTGAACATAATGCGTGATTGTTTTGTCTAACCGTGTACTGCGTTAGTGATATGGTTTTTCTTTTTTTTTTTTCTTTTTTTTTTGTATATGCAATTCTGAGAATAAGTAGACATTTTCACTTTGAAATCTAAAGCTTTTAAAATATTTAATTAATATAAGAATATTTCAATGTTTAAACTTAAATTATTCAGATAAAATATTAATTTGTCAATAGTTTAAGGGAAAACTGTGCAGCATTTCAGAAGTTGCCGGCTATTATCCGCCCCCCCCCCCCTCTCAGCATTTCAGAAGTGGCCGGCTATTATCCGCCCCCCCCCCTCTCAGCATTTCAGAAGAGGCCGGCTATTATCCGCCCCCCTCTCAGGATTTCAGAAGTGGCCGGCTATTATCCGCCCCTCTCTCTTTTATTTTTCTTAAATTTCGTGCACTACTCCCCCCCCTCACACCCCTCTTTATATTCTATTGGCTACCCTCCTGTAAACTATTTGTTCCCCTAGCCCCCTATCTCATCCTTTGTTGTAATACCTCACACTCCTTACTAAGCCAGCGCCCAGTGCAGATTCATGCACCGCCACCTAGCGGGAAATATAAAAATAACAATAATAAATATACATAATTACCGTGAGTTTGTTTGTATAGTGTTTGTAAATTTATATGTTTGTGCTCTATAGGCTCCTAAGCCGTTTGACTAATCGGGTCAAAAGTTAAATGTATAAATTGGAAACGTCCTCCAAAAGAATTTTTTATTATATAATCAATATTGCTTAATTTGTTAATTTATAGGGCGTTTGCAATCACGTGACAAAAAGCACGTGATTTGTGTTTGCTTTCTGTAATGGTGTACAAGTAATAATGGCCGCTGTATTAATAAAGTTTTATATAGGCTCGAGCTTTTTTAAAATAATGTGTTGTGTTTTAAGTCTTATTAAGATTTAAGCTGTATTATGTATGTGAAATAAAATAGGCTATTTTATTATTATCATAGACATAGATCATAGACGATGTGAGCCTATTAGTGACTTGAATAGATAGCCTATTCACCAACACTATCACTTGACATCGTAGCCTAGCCTACGAATTATTAAAAGTGTAGGCCTATAAAGTGAAATTGAAAGTGTAAATAGGTTTAGCCGGCCCTAGCCTAATCTTATTAATCAATTAATCTACAGTACTACTATTTACCTCCTTATTTTTTAGTAGGATAGCCAATATTCAGATGTGAATTTTGCATGATAAAGAAGTACTTCACTTTCACTACGTTACATTTGTACCTCAAGTGGGTTCTTATATTTACACAAATACGTCACTAAAAATAGAGTAAAAACCTAAGCCAGGCCCACTGAGAACGCTCTATTGTTTAAAATAAACTTAGACCTATTTATAATCACCGTATGTTGGCTTGGAGAGTTTTTAATGTTGTATTTAAAAAAAAACCACTACTTATGACGTAATATCTATCAATGCATTTTTTTCCCTTAGTGGTAGATGTTTGCTTTATTATATTAATTTTAAGTTATAGTAACCAAAAGTTTTAATTATTTCATGAATTAACGTCGCTATTGAGAACATCCTTTAATGAGCGACTTTATACAATCAATTAAACAATAAAAAAAAGAACAAAAACTAAATACCGAAAGAAACTTTCCTACTGCAGTTTTTATTGTAATTTTGTTTCTTCTCTCTTAACAAAACACATTGTAGTCATTCGTTTTTCCGTCATATTGACGGGTATAACCACTAGTATTAAAATATTGACCATGGCCGCCTCTTTCCTTCTTGTGACGTCACAACCAAGGGAGATCACTATAAAATAACTTAACACGTACTGCTCACATATGACTAAAAATAGTTTTCACATATTGTTGTGCATTTAAAAGACGGTATAGTAACGAGGTCTGAAAGGGGTTAAGGATTTAAAAAAAACAACAGAATGCTACTGCAGACTGACTTTAATTCTTTTTAATGGCCGAATGTCAAGAGCGTCAAATATAAATATTTGTCAGTGCCATGGGTTTTTATATAAGCTTTAGACTTAAGGTAAGAATTTAGACTTTTTAGAATGTCTGGAGATCAGTGGGAAAAAAAATAGCAAAGTTACTTTATCTCATTGTTTCTAAAAATAGTTCTCAGGTGGCGCTCGGCGAGGAAAAGACCCTGAAATTCAAATTTGATTTGTTTAATGACTGATTACTTAACAAAAGTAGTACCAGTATACCTTACACAAAAAAAGATATAAAAAGAAAATAGAAAGATTACAGTCACAAGATATTCTGCGCATAAATAACTCTACAGTGGTAATGTTTTAGACAGGTAAAAATGTTGAGATTACGATAAGCTTACACATCCATTTTAAGGGATATTGTTTGATTACATTTTCCTTTTAAATAAATAAATGTTAAAAATGTAGCCGGTAGTTTAAAAAAGTAGGCCTACAATCTCTCACTGTTTTACTTCTCAAATATTGGTACTTTGATACGCATCTTTTGTCAGAGACTCATCAACTAAGGAAGAGTAAGATTATTTACAAATGATTATATATTTTATAGAACAAAAAATACAGAAAAAGATAGTGAATTCTTACAAAAAGACCTAGATGAACTACAAAAAGGAGACTCTAACTTTTCACCCAGAAAAATGCCAACTGTTAAGAGTATCCAAAAAAAAATAAAAAAATAATTACAAACTACTTCATTCATGGACTTAAAGATCTAACCCAAACGAAAAATGCAATGTACTTAGGAGCAAAAATAAATGATAAGTTATCTTGGAATCCACATATTGATTAAGTAATAAAAAAAATCAAACAAAACATTAGCATTCATAAAAAGGAACTTTTCCAATGAAATAAGAATATAAGACTAAAATGCTATCTCACATGAGTTAGACCTATACTAGAATATGCATCTACTGTATGGGACCCATGAATTAAAGAAAACATTTTAAAAAATTGGAACAAATTCAGGAAAGAGCTGCAAGGCTCATTACTCGCGAAAATTAACAACTGACAAGAGTAACACCAATAATTGAATCACTAAACCTAGAAAAACTAAAGGAGAGAAGGGCAAAGAGTAAAGTAGTAATAATACATAAGGCATTAAACTTTAATTAGGAAATACAACACAATAGCAACCTGATGCAATGTTCAGATAAACATATGGACAAAAACACTTGATTTATCCCTTATGCGAGAACAAATGTATATAAGTACTCTTTCTTCATGAGTGGCATCGGGGCATCAAAAAGGTTGCCTAAACTAATCAGGAAACAAATCAAAACAAATAGTAACGTAACATCATTTAAAACACAAATCAAAATACAAGACTAGACTCAGACCCCGGATGATCTTAAGACTCAGTAATCTTTAGAAGGAGCGCCAGTAACATGTAAGATAATTTACGTGTTGCAATTTTAGTTGTTAGTGTACTTTTTAGTTTAGTTATTTATAGTATAGAAATTTTTTTAAATGTTAATGAGCATACCCCATGAAATAATACATTTTTTTTTTTCACCATAATAATATTATACCAGATAATCATTGTCATTGTTTTACTCCCACATCTCCACATAGACATTCGCCCTCGTGTAAAGAGCATTTGAATTCGTTAGATCATCATGCGTCTCCTTCAGAGTATCATTACTTGTTTTCTGTACTTCCCCCGCCTCTATCTTTCAAGTGACTCCCTCATCTCTCCCCCCTCTCCCCCACCACCTCCCTAGTAGACCAGCTCATATTGAATTGCTATTGTACAACAACATTCCTTTCCACCCTGCTCGTAAAATGTCTATTCACATCAACCCGCCTTCTCATCAACATCTATCGGCGCCCTCCTCAACACACCCCCACGCCCTTCCGCCATCTTCTTTTCACCCTTTTCACACTCCTTGCGAGATAATTAAAATCAACTTAATTCTGGTACCCTTCCCCCCCCCCCCCAATTGAATCCAACCAACACCACACCGCGCCCCATCCTCTTCCATCCAACACCACACCACGCCTCGCCCCCCCCTTCCCCAACACATCACCTCTGCATCTACTCTTACTATTTTCGCCCACTTGACGTCCTTGAAATTTAAGAGGGCGGTGGGGGGGGGGCGTCATTAGTGTCAGACACCCTCTTTTCGTCCGTCAGTTGCCGGACCCCGTGGTACCCGTATGTATCCCATTTTCTACTCCACCTCAGCGCCCCCCCCTTTCCTGGGTGGGAGTTATGATGTTTTTCTCAAGGGGAAGCATAAACGCCTTTCGCAAAAGGAATTGAATGGAAAAAATAAAATAAAAAAGGAAAACAATTGGCCTTGTGAAAAGAGAAAGATAAAAAAAAAGATTGCTTGAAGAGGTAGATAAAGCCGCTAACACTTACATTAACAGCAACAAGTAAGTGTAGACTGTAAGTTGCGTTCGAGCCGCCCTTGATCATTAATTTGCATCACTTTTACTTCGACTTGTTCAAATAAGTTGTCCTACTAACCAAAGGTATTCCACCAAACATTAATTTCTCTGTTTTCACTTCTTCTCCTTTTTTGGTTTGGTCTAGTTTTATTTTTTTTTGTTTTTTTTTATGTGTGGGCTTTTCACATGGCCAGGATGGTGTGGGCGTTTTTTTTTAATCGGAAGAAATGAATCTGGCATGTTTAAATTTGTACCATTGGCGGGCGGGTCAATATTGTCAACTGGGACAAGAGGCTGCCAGGTTGACGTGTCACTCCTTGTGGGTCAATGACGACACGGACTTGACACGTAGGTCAATTGTGCTTGCTGGTGCGAGAGGGGGGGGAGGGGATAGTTGTAAAGCGCCCTGGATCTTAGGGAGCCGATACTTTGCATTTAATATTAGTTCATTTAGTTTTACAAGAAATAATTATTTCACAAAGTATTATAAGTATTATAATAATTCGAATTAGTTGTAACGAGTGAATGGCTATCACAATGCCAGCGTCTCATACAATTTCCCAGACTGATGACAGGTAGGCCTACCAGCATGAGAGGCATGGAATGGAGGGACCATTAAGGCGGGCATTTATTGATCGGTATTTGAACTCGAGAACGTCAATCCAACGTTGCGCATAAAGACCTTAGATTACCCGACGCCACCATGCGTAACAACCACATATAGCCAAAGTGAACGAAACTTACAGACAATAATCTAGGCAAAAATTGGTACAAATAATGTATTTATGCTATGTAATGTCAAACGGTACGGTGACCAAACGGCAGCGCGTTCGGTTGGCGTACCGAAGGCGTACCGAAGGTCCTTGTGAAGGATAGGATTTTTTCCCGGGACTCGAGGGTGTCCCTGAGTCTACCCAGCTCTGATGGGTACTTGACATTAGGTAAAGTAAATACGCTATGCATTGTACAGTAACCAATCAGATTTGCCAATGGCACATACTTTCAACTTTATAAATATATATATATATATATAGACATCATCGTTATAGACTTGCACATAGGTCAATGTTCTGTATACAAAGTATCTTTGGGAATATATGCACGTTTTTCCCCAACTTTTGTTTTATTTACCAACCTACACATCACAACAGTAAGGTGAGTCGTTTCTTGCACACCTGTAGAACAAACAAACGGAAAGGAGAGAATAGAAAAAAAAAAAAAGAAAAGACAATATCAAGGGAAGGAAGCCACACAAAAAAGGGGCGATCACCAGGTAACAATTGGAACCGATGCTGATTTCCCACCTGAGAGAGAAAGCCATGTTCCAATTGAAAAACTCAGATGAACAAAGAATGGCCAATGCAAACATGTCTTACTTCCCCTTCCCACCTATATGTATATATATGTATGTATATAAATGTGGCATTCGAACTTGGCAGGCCATTAAATTTTGTGTGTATGCCGCCATTTACATCTTGACAACCCCCTTACTGCCCCAAATTTTCTCTCCCAGCTATTTCCTTCACACGTTCTTTACACCAGAGGCGGCGAAACTGGGTGATGCTAGTTAGGGACACACACTCTAAATGATACCGAAATTTTGTTTGAGTTCAATATATTAGTCCTACATTTTTTTTTAAATTAGGCCTACCAGTTAAATAGCAACATCTGAGTGAAAAGGGCCATAGGGGATGGGGGTGAAAGGTAAATCGACAGACGCCCGCAAAACAATGTGTAGAGAAGAGTGAATTGCACCCCCCCCCCTCTCCCCACCTATCGCTACCACCCCAATCTTGACCTTCACCTCCGAAAGTTGTGTTGCTTATTTCTTGACAACTTGTTCATGGAAGTAATTGACACGTTGTTTTTGCTCGATTCTCCACCCATTAATTGGCCCAGGCGTTTGGTTAGAAAACAATTGTAAGGGCCTCTTTGACGTGCACAGTTTACTGGCAGCGGTAGGCAAACAGTTTGACATGTCCTTCAGTGTCCAACTTGTGAACTGGAGGCTTGTTCAAGTTTTGAAACGAAGGTGTCGGTGAAAATTGAATATCAACAAAAGAAGTTGGAAATCTTGGCATGTTCAATTCATTGTGTTGGAAAGTTTTTGTTACCCTTTTTTTACACGTACTCATGTTTGTGTGTGTATGGAGAAGGGGCGTACTTATGTGTGTGTGGATGATGGACATACATTATGTGTGTGTTGGATAGACAGACGTACATGGACATACATTATATGTGTGGCAGATGGACGTACTTATGTGTGTGTGGATGATGGACGTACTTGTGTTTGTTTGTAACAGTTAAGAGTAGGCCTACCTATGTTTACGTGTAGGCCTAATAGACGGACGTTCATAAAAATGTATGTTTCCTGTGGTTGGAAGTTGATTTGTGTTAATTGTTACGCAGCTTGTCCATCAGGCGAGTTCTACTTTGATTACAACATCACTGACCATCAACGTGATAATTTAAATACTTTTCAATCAGCTATACGATGTTGCTTCAGTAATATACCAGCAGTCATCCAGCACTGTCGTATATACTGAATTATATAGATCTTATTTATTGTCCTGGCTAGATCAGTTGAACGTAGTGTTCCAGATAGTAGTGTAGACAGCTCATTAAATTGTTCATTATTAATAAATCAGATGACTTTACTAAGCTGTGAGTATTGTTTATGAAGTAAATAGCTCTGAGCCCCCAATATAGATGAATACAGCTCATTTGTGCTGTTATTTAAGTATTTAAATATTATTCATTCTGAATATTACAGCATTAGTATATTGTGTTGATTTTTATAGTATTAATCTTTCCAAGGGATTGGTCCATAAGTTCTTATCCCTGGGTGAGTCGACATTAGTAACAAGTAGTGTAGAATTAGTTCAATGCGAGTAAATATTGGCTCTTAACCGTTGTAAGATGTAAACTTGTAGTATAATTATAATTATTTATCGTTATGAAGGACCACACATTTGTAAAATCCAAATGAATGAATAATTCCAGAGTCAAAGTAACATTGAAATTGTAATTAACTCCAAATAAATGAATGTTTTTGAAATCCTCCATATATACAAATGTACAGATAAATCTAAAGGAACGTATGACACAAGAATATTAACTTGATCAATCAAACATGTGTTTTCAAATAATAGTTGTAGAATGATCTATATTATATCTATAGTTCAAATAGAATTAACATAATCCAGTTTATAATAGAATACATTGTAAACTAAGCGGTAATTCAGAGTACAATTGGAACAATTGTCAATGAAGTGTCAATATATTACGAACCCGATAGCAATTGTTTTTCTTTTGCAAACGAGATTTCAGGGCATCTCAAAATCTTAATGAGATTTAAACTCTTGAGTGTCCTGTACACCAGGGGTCAGCAGCCTACGGAACGAGTGCCAAACTTGGCACGCATAGCGATTTTAAATGGCACGCGGAAGACCTCCAAAAAAGGCAATTCAAGTCTCTTATACAACCAAATTGAGAGCTAGAGCGCGGAATGACTTATAGGCTTCGGAACGCTAAATGAACTATACAATCTTAATTTGGCACACTATTATCAAAAGGTTGCCAACCATTGCTGTACTACATCTCTGCGGCCGGTGCTATTCAGTAAGATTTACAAGAATTAGTAGTGGGGCCGCAAGGATAAAGAGCCGCCTATTCGTTATACGTGAATTAACTCACTTTCCAGTACTTTAGGATAATACTTGATTTTTTATATTGTCTTTTCCTCTGATTTATTTTAAAGATGCATTCATATACGAATATATATGTAGATGGAGAGAAAGAGAGAGAGAGAAAAAGAGAGAGAGAGAAATGGCAGGCCAAAGAGTGAAATCAATAGAGATAAATAGACCTACGTTAGTGACAAACAAATGAAAAAAAAATGTATACAAATTCAAAGATGAGTACCAAACTCAATAGATTAAACCCAGTTTAAGAAAACTTGTCTCAATGTCATTTAAAATTGTTGTAATATAAACGCATAAACTCACGAATAGTCATACTTTGCCTTCAACTACATTGATTTACTTGTCAAAAAATGTTTCAATGTTGTATAAAGAACATGACATGATATATCACCAAGTTTAAACAATATTTGCCAAAAATCTGATATTACATTTTATTCAGTATTTATTTATCACCAAATTCAACCAGTTTTTGCCAAGTAAACAACCAAACTAACATTACATTTTCTTCAACATTTATCAGAAAGTTCAACCAATATTCAACGAAAAACATAAACATTGTTGTCTATACTTTCTTTTCTCCAGCTGACAACAATTGTACCGCCTGTAAGCATCCACTGACTCACGAGGCAATGATTGACCACTACTGTCGGTCAGACGTAGGTAAGTTTCAAGTAGCTAGACTTTGAGAACCCGGTGTGAATGAAGAGGTCCACCATAGATATTACTGGATCGCCTAATTCAATAACCGTGCACTCTCTGTTCCGCTTTTCGCTGAACAAAACAGAAAGGGTAGACGCAGCTTCCGGTTTCTTGTTTATATTTTTTAGTTCATAATTCGTTTGAACACAAACACAATTCGTTTAATAATTTAAGTAATTTTTTTAAAAAGATAACAATTTTATAAGTCGTTTAGATATACCGATGTACTTATTCACGAGGAATGCAAATATATGTTTAGATTTGTACTATTCTGAACGGCTTATGTTCTACACATGCGAGCCGTGATCCTCATTATTTTCTAAGTCTTAGCTCGTAGGCCTAAGTCGTAACTATCGAACAAATACTTTTAGGGTAATTTTATTCACAACACTGCTATATTGACCAGCCCGACCCAAATTTCTACCCCGAGTACTGTGTATTGTGTATCAATATATTTGTCCAATCTTTCTGTCTGTATTTGCTTTCTCTATATTTCCTATTTTCTCTTTCTCTGTCTCCCCCCCCCCCACTCTCTCACTCTCTCTGTCTATGTCTCCCCCCCACTCTCTCCCTCTCTCTCTCTCTATGTCTCCCCTCCCACTCTCTCCCCCTCTCTCTCTCTCTATGTCATGTTCATTCTCTGTCTATTTGTATCCGTCACCAATTTTGTATTTTCGGTCCACGAGATCTTCGCAGTATTGACAAGTCTTAACGATTATACATGCATGAAAGTTCGACAAGAAAAACATTTCCGGTCTTATTCGATCATTTAATGAAAAAAAAGCATGTCTTTGTGCTACGTTACTGGTTGTACCAAAAGATATAAGAGATTAAATGTTATTTCATTTCCAAAAGATGTTGCCAAAAGAAAACGGTGGGTTGTGAATGTCTAGCGTGAATCACCTGTTTATAACCTCAAACGTTTTTCTTGATGCAAAATAATTTTCGTTTTATATTTTTATGAATCTGCGAATTGTGTTGTTTTTTTTAATAACCAAGGACGCAACTCTTGACCAATTTTTTTTATAAACAAATCTAAATTTTATGAGTATTAATTATCGCCTACTCACTTTTGATGTTAAAAACGGATTCCTCATAACTAATATTCTAGCCTTTGTATATTTCTAAAAGACTAGAACTGGGCGTCGAGGTTGAAATCAATTGTCAAACACAAGCAAAAGCATGCTTTTTTTGTTTACGGAAATGCCTAAAATAATAAACAATTTAAAAATAGAACTGGAAGCACGTGACCTCTTCCATTTGAAAAGGTCACGCCTCATTAAGACTTGTCAATTGTATTTGTATTAGTATTTATTCTATATTCGACTCTCTCTTTCAGTATCTCTCTCTCTCTCTCTCTCTGTTTCGTTATCCCACTCACAATCTCTTTCTTCTCTATGAGCCTTTATTTTTTTAATTATAATTCTCTCTCTCTCTTTCTCTTTTACACTTTTTTCTCTCATATCTTTACATTTTGTCTTTATAGTTCATCTTAATGCGTGCGTGTCTGTGTCTCGCTTCTCTCTCTCTCTCTCCCTCTCTCTCTCCCTCTCCAATACACACAACACTAATGCTCCACGCCCAAGCCAATGAAAGAAACAACACAGGCTATATTCAAAAAGATGATGTTTAAAAAAAAAAATTATTGTAAAATACTTTTAACTTTTTTTTTTCATCCCAAGTGTACGATAACACATAACTTGTGTTTTTATAACATGCAGAATAAAAACATTAACGCTTTTGATCTTAAAATCTTTTCTCTTTACTTCAACTTAAGCAAACAGTTTTTCTAAATTCTAAAGATACTGAACTAAAAACAAAAATTAAATATAGGTACACGCACAAAAATGTGACAAATGCACTCAGGTTTGAAAACTATAACAAAGCTGTACTATTCTATTATTATCCTAAAAGACCCACATAGGTGAAAGCACCTGGCCTGCATGCCAAAACACGCGCCCATGTGCCATAACTCATAGATATCAATCTTCATTTCGAGTTTATCTCCCCCTTGCAGAGTTTAGTCTGTTTGGCATTGTGCCAACGTCCCGCCGTCTGGTCAAAATATAAAAACAACTGTCAGGAAAGAAGAAGAAGGTTGTAGGTTTTTATGTGTGTGTGTTTTAGTTTGAAGGAGTCTGCCGTACTCGATGCATTTAGCTTGATGAAGTCATTAACGCAGGCAGGTTGAAATAAAGCAAGTGTTTGGCGGGGTTGTGGGTGGTTCTATTTTAACCCTATTATAAACAATTAATATATTGAGAGAGCCTCTCTTTCATTCCGTGTGTGGGAGCACATATATCTCTGTGTGACTCATTAGATGAGTTCAAAACAAAAGTGGTGGCACCGAATGGCAAAGAATTTATTTAAATTTTAGAAGCTTATAAACAGAAGATAAGACAAATACAATTATAAAAATGTGAATATGCAGACAATCATATAAATTATTCATATATTAGAGTATATATACTAATATGGATACATTTTTAAAAAAAACGATCAATAGACTGACAATTAGAGAGAGACAGAGAGAGAGAGAGAGAGAGGGAGAGAGAGAGAGGGAGAGAGAGAGAGAGAGAGAGAGAGAGCTAAAACAGAAAGAAATGATACAAGGAAAGATGGATAGAGAGGCCGAAGTTAGAAAGACGAATAAGTAGAAATAATATATAAATAGATAGAACTAGAACTATATTGCAAGATAGATATATAAATAGAGATAATGTAAAGATTGATAGATAAATAGAAATATATATAGATAGATAGATGGCAAACATGGAGTTTGAATCCGAAATACAAGTGGGTGGTCAGAGACTCGAGAAAGTCTCCTCCTTCAAATATCTGGGATCCATAATATCCGATGTAGGATCTAAGCCGGAAATTCTTGCAAGAATAGCCCAAACAACTGCTGCACTTTGCAAGCTAAAAAACATCTGGCGAAGCAAGACAATCTCACTTTACTCAAAGATTCGACTGATGCGCTCCCTGGCGATGACAGTTTTTATGTACGGCTGTGAAACATGGACACTCACAGCAGATCTCCAGAAAAGAATCAGAGCCATGGAAATGAGATGCCTACGTAAAATTTTAAACATCTCCTACAAAGATCGAGTTACAAATGAGGCTGTCCGTGAGCGAATCACCTACGTCATCGGCCCTCATGAGGATCTACTCAGTGCCATTAAATCCAGAAAACTCCGATGGTATGGACATGTGGCAAGATCCGAAGGCCTGGCGAAAACTATCCTGCAGGGCACAGTGCAGGGTGGAAGAAAGAGAGGCAGGCAGAAGAGACGATGGGATGATGACATCAAGGAGTGGACCGGCTTGTCTCTTGCAGACTCCCAGAGGGCGGCGCAGGACCGAGACAAATGGCGTAAAATTATCCAACCGTAAAAAAATGGTGCCCCAACGACCCTCGCTCGGGTTATGGGATAGAAGAAGAATAAGAGAGATAGATAGAATGATAGATCGATGCATATTTAGATAAATAGATAAAATAAACGATAGATAGATATTCATTCTTACTTTATGAGCTATTGAAGCTAAACTGCTGACAGAAAAAGAAGCTATCAATATTTGGCATGTAAAAACACACGTCAATATGTAATTAATATTGACGTTTAAATAAACAAGAAAGTGACGTATCGACGCGCAGATGTAGTAATAAAAGAAATAAAGAAAAAAAATGTGTTAAGATTCCCAAGCGTGTGGCAATTACAAAAAGAAGAACAAAGATTAAACACGTTCTTGTCAGGTTTCTTTGTAATTTCTTTTTTTCTTCATAATATATAGTCTCTCTCTATCTCTCTCTCTCTCTTTTTATATATATATTAATATATTATCTTTTATATTACAAACGCTCATCCTTAAAGAAGAATATTGCGCCCTACGCTCATCCGTGGTCTGAGTCTAGTTTTGCATTTTTATTAGTGTTTAAAATTATGTTAAGTTACTGGTTTTCCCTGATTTGTTCATGCAACCCATCCCATGTTCGGATGCCCCTCGAGAAGAAAGAGTATTAAAATGAATTTGTTCTAGCATAAGGAGATGAAGAGAGAGCGAGGCACACACACACACATATATATATATATATATATATATAGATAGATAGATAGATAGATAGATAGATAGATAGATAGATAGATAGATAGATAGATATTATATAGGTTACATAAACTATTTTATAAACAACATATCAATTAGCAGAAAAAAAGACAAGGGAGGGAAGCGGTATTATTTTACATTGAATTTTAAAAAAACGGACAAAACCAAATACATGTGTTATTTCATGGCTTTGTGAAATCATTCAAGACAAACAGTGCACCAAACCCAGTGTGTGTGTGTGTGTTTGTGTGTATGTAAGAGAGATATGACAATTAGATTAAATGAATGTTAGAAAATGTTTCAACAAAAAAGAAAATGGCTTGGCGGGCGCAGGGGAGATAATAACGCCAAAAGCAAAATTAATTAACAAATAACTATTGAAGGGATTCTCCTTATTTTTTTTAACACCGTAGGACAGAAGCCTTGCCTATTGTTCAAATCATTAAAATGTTCTATATTTTTTTTTAAATTATAGTTCAGTCATGGGGAAATAGAAGCCAGAAATGTAATTAATAACACATTGCCCATGTATTAAAATAACAAACAACAGCAACTAGCCCTTACATAATATTATATTCTCTTTCAACCCGCGGTTCTCATACGGTGTTCTCTCGTTTCGACCTTTATTGAATCCTTTATAATTAACCCTGTCAGTCCCGGGCGCGTATATAGCGGAACTGAAGGCAGCATAGATAGAAGTAGGTCGGTACGGGAAGGGTTAATGTCGCAAAAACTTTGTATGTTTCAGGATATGTGTGTGTTGTTGTTTTGTTTCTGTTGTTTATTTGTTTTTTTGTTTGGGGGGGGGGGGGGGGGGGGCTAGACCTTCCGAAGACTAATTGACCCACTTTCTTTCATAATTTTTCTTTTTTTCACCCAAAGCTCTCTTCCCTGAGTAACATGTCACCTTTTTATTGCATTAAATAAAAAAAACGAAAATAAAATTATTTAGCGACCAGGATTGGGAGGAGAAGCACAGCTCTAAAACAACGAGACATAATAAGCTAATTGTAATGTATTCATTTATTTAGAAATACAACCCAGTAACATTCCTGTTGCAATGCTCAGCTAAACATGAAGACAAAAACACTTTCCTTATTCCTTATGCGAGAACAAATGCATATGAGTATTCTTTCTTCCCGAGTGGCATTCGTGCATGGAATGGGTTGACTGAACAAACCAGGACAACCAGTAAAAAAAACACCATTTAAAAAAACATTAACAAAGATGCAAAACTAGACTCGGACCACGGATGAGCGTAGTACTTAATAATCTTCGTTAAACAAGGAGCATCTTCAATATATAAGAAAAGAAGCTGTAATCTCTCACACAAAGTTTTAAAGTCCTCCATAAAATAAAAAAGGCATGAGCACTTTTGAAAGTTGTTTTTTTCCTTTTCCTTAAAAAAAAAGACAGTTTTTTAAAACGAGATCGCTGCAATGAAACAAACATAAAAACAACACTTTATAATGTATTTATAATGAACATAATAATTAGCATTTACAATACATAACAGTCAAGTTGATTTATATGAACTCACAGGGAGCTAGGAATTCCCGTTGAAACGCGTTGAGATTTATACATGGTTGGCTCTCTGAGGGGCCGTAGACATAAATAAAAAAATACAAAATATATAGTCCTATGGTACTCGGGGGTCACCGTGCGGCAGCGCGTTCGGCTTACTACGGAAGGTGCTGGGCTCAAATCCTGGTGCAAGCTAGTTTTTTTTTCCGGGTCTGGAAGGTGTCCCTGATAGGTATCTGATATTAATCGGGGTAAAGTAAAGGCGACCCTGCATAGTACTGGCCATACAATCACCTAGTATGCCGTGGCCACATAAACTTCACCGGACCTAAGCATAAATTTGGTCCGACGGGTACTTTACTTTACTTTTATGGTACTTGAAATTATGTTAATGTTTTGTTTTTTAATAAATATTTTGAAATACCACGTTGGTGATATATACTTCTGTAATATCTGGATATCGTTTCCATCGTGCGTATATTTATCTGATGCTTTCTAACAAAGTAAAGGGGTGGCGGACGATGTGTTCCTGTCTTGGCTTAGCTCTTAGTAGCATGCTTCAAAACTGAACTGCAGTAGCTCTTAGGGCGCACTGATTTTTGACAACAAGGCACGCTTGCACATTTCCTTTGCAATTTCCTGGGGCCACTGTAAGGCCAGAACCGCAAACCTTGAGGAATGTTTGTGAAATAAAAGCATTTAATGTACACAGACAATATCTTGGTACAAGGAGCTTTCCAATAATTACACAGATATCATATGTTCTTCCGTTAGTCAATTAAAAATAATTCCATTACCTTCCAGTGTGTCTGGGAATACCTTGAAGGAAAATTAGAAAAGAGGGGGTATGGTATGTTGTGAAACTAGGCTAGTTGCCTACTTTTAATTATTTTTTTCGGAATGAGCTGAAGGTTATAAACAGAAGTGCCTATATTTACGAACAATTCATAATGTGACCAGTTTTTTTTAAAACCCTTTTCAGGGTAAATAGACAGAAAGTTAAATAACTAGCTACATCACTGAATGGATAAAATGCAGTTACATGGATAGATACTAGGATAGTTATACAGAAAAGCAGATAGACATATAAATAGATAGATAGAAAGATAGATAGATTGATTCATTGACAGATAAACTTCTATTCTCCTAAAAAAATGTTTCCCTTTAGAAAACATCCCACTGGACAAAATAAATAAGAAAATAAAAAAATAGACAACACATATATGTTTTTAAAGCCAATTATTTAGGTAGATATTTTGTCGACTAGACCAGGAGGTCGCAACCTACGGCACGCGTGCCGCACTTGGCAATCACAGCAATTTTCAATAGCAAACGGAAGACCAGCGCGCGATTAAGCGATTCATTTCTCTTTAACAAGAAATTGAGTGCTAGAGCTGAATGGCTTTTAGGCAGTTGGCGCGCTGAATAAATTGGAAATCTCAACTAGATCACATAATTATGAAAAGGTTGTTGCCCTCTAAACTAGACTAGTAATTCCTACATAGTTAGTTACATTTTAAAATATTTATTTCTTTCTTTATTCTTTCCTCAGCCATGCGTGTCAACGTCAAAGAGTTCCGCACCGTTCTAGACAACAAAGAGATCGTCCTTCAGAACAAAAAGACATTCTTCAAGGACGCGGGACTCTCAAAGAGCAACCGCCCTCTGGTGGCGGTCATCGAGGGCGGGGCCAGCTGCACGTGCCAGACCATCAACTCCACCACGGAGCGCTACCTGCTGATGGGCAACAAGAAGGACGACAAGATCATCGTCAAGTTCGGCATGGCCTGGAACAAGAAGGACAAGGAGTTCAAGAAGGGCTTCAAGGCCATCCGCAAAGGCAACATCTGCGAGGGCATCTTCCGCGAGCTGGTGGCGAACGGAGTCGAGCAGAAAACTCCCGGCACTCCGGTGAACGTCACCGGTGGGAAAGACGCGGGAAAAAACAAAAATAAGAACAAAAAGGGCGGGAAAAATCAGAAGAATGTAAAGAAAGTGAACAAGAACAAAAAGGGGAATAAAAAAGGGAAGAAGGACAAAGAGAAGGAGAAAGAAAAGGACAAGAAAGGGAAAAGGGGGAATAAAGAGAAAGGCAAGTCGTCGGTAAACTCCGCCAGTCGTCGGGACACCGTGTCGAAATCCGAGCTTGAAGATCGTGCGTTGAGTAACTTCATGAAGGTGGCCAACTGACTACCTGGCCAGTCCATTGACGACCTCACGTTTGATTTGCTGAGTTCCACGTGACCACTGCCGCGGGGGCGTTTCTGAACAGTCGCAAACCGCGAGGGGGGGGGGGGGGGGGGACACGCCGGGACACGCTTTCAAACAGACTACTCTACAGTAGTTCACCCTTGGATATCGGTCGTCATATGGATTATTATTCAACACCACCCCAATAAACTTGAAATTGACAAATTAGACTGACTATTGTGAAACTAAAAAGGATTTAAGCATTTGCTGAGTGCTGTTTTGATACGACCCTGTTTAACACTGAACAACTGGCCAGATGAAGGTTTTATTGGCTGGAGAATACATTTTCTTTTTTTCTAAAAGGAATTTCTGGGCCAGTTTGACTCATGGCAGATTTTGATGGGTTCTTTGCCAGATGTCGTACTTTGACGTTAAATGTTTCAAATGATGGTACATTTTTTTTAAATTCGCTGTCGTAATGACGTCGACATGAAATTAGATGTTGCTGATGATGGTACATTTGATTTGCTGTCGTAATGACGTCGAAAGGAAAGATGATGTGACTGATGGTTCATTTTGATTCGCTGTCGTAACGACGTCGATATGTGGTTATATGTTGCTGATGGTTCATTTTGATTCGCTGTCGTAACGACGTCGATATGTGGTTATATGTTGCTGATGGTACATTTTGATTCGCTGTCGTAACGACGTCGATATGTGGTTATATGTTGCTGATGGTTCATTTTGATTCGCTGTCGTAACGACGTCGATATGTGGTTATATGTTGCTGATGGTACATTTTCTGTTAACCTACTACTTATTTATTGTTGTTTATGGTCATTAAAAGTAAATAAATTAGTTATATATATATGTTATCTAACTATATATAACTATATATATATATATAGCTTAAAGCAGAGGCAACTAACGAGTTTCAATTTACCCTGGGTTTTCATGGGTTAATTTGAGAATTTTGATTTTGAAATTAGCACCAGATCTATTTGTATGTAAAAAGTGTACAGCTCTAATTGTGCCAATATAATTCAAGAAAAATGTGAAATGACTGGGCATTCAACATTTTGGCGGATGGGAGAGGGGCATTGAGCTAATATTGTCACGTTTATTACTTCCAGTCGTAACGCTTTAAAAAAAAAAAAAAGAAAATAGGCCTTTTAGTAATCCATTTATATAAATCCTGGGAGTCCGACAAGAGGGTAAAGTATCTCCTAAGCACTTGACCCTGTCTTCTATACAATATACTAATTAAACATTTAAGATTGCGCTAGCCCCCTCCCTTTTTTTCTGGAAAAAAAAGATAATTGTATATAGTCAAGTGTGTACAAGCTCGTGGCATCTTTTCATGTAAAAAAAAAATTAATTTGTTCAAATTGCGTTTTTAACAGGGCTCTGAAAATCGTTGCCAAATTCTTTTGCAAGAGCCCCAAACTAGTAAATGTATATACAAATTTATAGTAAACATACACATTTTGTATTTGGGTACGATATCGGGAAAAATGATTGTTCTTTATCATCCAATTAAATGTGTTTCTCTTTGTTATATTATTTATTAATTTTATTGATTTATTCTATCAAATTATTATTTGTTTAATCAATAATTTTTGTTTTTACCTCAAGTCTAATTTAATTCAATTTACCCCTTATAACTAAATTTGCAATTTTTTTTAAATGTTATCAAAACAACACGCTTATCTTATTACAGCCAACTTTTTGGTGCGCCATCTAGTGGAAATCAAATTTGGAAACCAAAAATATAGTTTTGACGCATGGACAAATTTAATTCACAATTCATGCCATTGTTGTTTGTTTTTTTTTTGTTTTTTTTGGTGTGTTTTTGTGCGTGTGTTTTTTTTTACCTTGTTCAATATTTGTTTTATTTTTGTTTAAATTACTTTTAAAAAATTAAATATACAAGTGTATTTCTTTTTATATAATATTGGAAGCTGATTTAAAAATATTTTTTTTTAGAATTTGGCATCCAAACGTAAAAAAACAACAACAAACAAATTAAACGAAACAAATCAGCTGCCCAATAAAAATGTTGTACTGGAAAAAGTTGTATTCATTCAATATATTGCACAGACAAATCATAACATTGTGTACTTCTAAGACGTAGGTGTCTTATATAAACAATGACACTATTACATAAGGTGATAATATGATGTTCTTGTTGTTGTTGTTTTTTTTTGTTGTTATCTATTTCATTTAATGACATGCGAGTTATTTGTTGCATTTCCACTTTTTTCATCTCCAAACTTTCTTTCGTTGCTTTGTTTCATATATTTCTTCTTGCTGTTCTTTCGCAATTTTACTTGTCTTCATGTTCCCCTGCGTCAGTGTTGTTCCTGAGCACATTGGCTGTTCCCCAGTTCGTGTGTTGACTCCTGGTGGGGTTGTTCCCACCAGTTCTCGTACTGATCTACACTCTTATGTTGTTCCTTTGTGCTTGTCTTGTTTTCCTTTTGTGTCGTCATTCACTTCAGTGCCGGACATCAACTAGTTGTCTGACATATTATTATTATGTAGCTTCATGTAGAGTTAGACTTAGATTTTCATGTCCCGTGAATTCTTTTAAACGACATATAACATCATCGCTAAATAAAAAAGGTTTCTGGAGTGCTACCACAAATACTTGGGATAATTTCACTATCACAAATATAATTACAGGAAGTAATACCACAAATACAGGAAGAAATATCACCAAATACAGGAAGAAATACCACAAACACATGAATAAATACCACAAAAAAAAAAGGAAAAAATACCAAAATGCGGGGAGAAATACCACAAATACAGGAAATAATTATATTAATTATAGTTCAGTGAGTGAATTTATACTCTTAACTTTGGTGGACAAAAAAATAAAAGACTTTAGATCCAAACTCGACTGACATTATTGCATTTATCTAAGCAACGGTGTGCAAAGTGTATTAGAAAACAAAACAGTGTTTTGACTTTATTGATAAGCAGGTCCAAAATTCGGTATATGAAAAAAGTATTCGGAAAATGCGTAAGTTCACTTATAAAATAAAGTCTGCTCAATAGAGGCCTATATGCATTCGATTGCTTTGTATTTCAAAGTCTTACGTGGGTAGATATAATATTTTCAAGCGTTTATATTAACATCTATCAGATGTATTATCACAATAAATAGTTTGTAATTCATAACAACTGACTTTACAACACGTGCAAACATTTAGTTTTATAAGAAAACACAAGCATTTCCTTTTTTTTTTTTTACATTTCCAAACGAGGCTCTACGTTCTACGATGAGTAAGAAGGCCTGCTGACATTTATTTATTTTGGCACAAATAAAATTTCGAATTTAAAAGTATTTATTTATAAACGAAACAAAGAAGAAGAAGAAACAAACGCAACTTATAGGAGGGACAAAGTAGAACGTCTGCTGACTGTTTCTCTCTTCACTGTGATAAATAAACCGATATTTTCCTGTGTCTTCATCTTTGGATTGGAAGATTAAAAAAAAACGACATGTCGAATAGATGGCAATGTACCTGGACGGCTGATAGTGAGTGTTGTATTACTCCAGACGTTTAGATGTGCTGGGCTATTTTTAGAAAAGCCGTCGAAATATTGGACAACAGGCAGTTTAAATTTAATAAAAAGGCTGTTGGCGGAAAGGGAGGGGGGAACTAGAGGGGTTGGGGGATTCGTGAGAGAGGTAAGACAGAAGCTAGATGTAACAATTCAAAACTAGTCTTCTGGAAATTGTTGTTTTCAGGACCACCACAGACTTTGGCTGTAGATGTATTATTTTTTTTTTTTTTTTAATTTTGTGATGAAACAACTTAAAAGAATTTCAATTTCGTGTTGTTTGTTATTGTCTTCTCCAGTTGTTGTCGCTGTCAAGCTGAATTAAATCTTTATGTGTTTTTTTTTAAAACCAAGGCCAAGACTTTATAAATAGGATTAAAATTACATTTGTGATCTTGAAGCATTGTATGTAGTAAGACCTTCACTCCTTTCGTCAGGAAATATGATGATAAAATCTCTTTATGAAAAGTCAAACTTTAACTTAAGATGTAATTTTAAATCATAATCTTTGGTTGTTTTGTTTTTTTCTAGTGTATTTGATTTTACTATTTAAAAATATTATTTAAAGATACCAAGAAGTTTGTGTTGTATATGAAAATTATGGACTCACTTATATTAGTGATACAAAAAAAAATGAATATATTAAAATATGCCGATGTTTGTTGTAAACAAATCTATTGTGATGGTATTTTGTAAGAAGTTATTATGTTGTGCATTACGTGAATAAAAACAGAATTAGATATAATGTCATATATATGTTAGTTGTTTTTTTTTTATAAATATATTTTGTTGTTGATTTGTTTAGTATGATAAATGTATAGAGAGAAAGCAAAGTATGCATTAATAAAGATAGAGGGAGAAAGAGCGGTGAAAGATAAATAGATAAAGAGAGAGAGAGACGTAAAAGATACGTAGATAGCCTACATAGAGAGAAAGAGAGAGAGACTGGTAAGAAATAATTAGATAAAAAAAGAGAGAGAGACTGGTAATAAATACATAGATAGAGAGACTGGTAAAAATACGTAGATAACGAGAGAGAGAGATAAAGACTGGTAATAAATACATAGATAGAGAGACTGGTAAAAATACGTAGATAACGAGAGAGAGAGAGAGATAAAGACTGGTAAGAAATACCTAGAGAGAGAGAGACTGGTAAAGAAATACGTAGATAACGAGAGAGAGAGAGAGATATAAAGACTGGTAAGAAATACGTAGAGAAAAAAAGAGAGACTGATAAGATAGTGAAAAAGACTGGTAAGAAATACGTAGATAAAGAAAGAGAGACTGATAAGATAGTGAAAAAGACTGGTGAGAAATACGTAGATAAAAAAAGAGAGACTGATAAGATAGTGAAAAAGACTGGTGAGAAATACGTAGATAAAGAAAGAGAGACTGATAAGATAGTGAAAAAGACTGGTAAGAAATACGTAGATAAAGAAAGAGAGACTGATAAGATAGTGAAAAAGACTGGTGAGAAATACGTAGATAAAGAAAGAGAGACTGATAAGATAGTGAAAAAGACTGGTGAGAAATACGTAGATAAAGAAAGAGAGACTGATAAGATAGTGAAAAAGACTGGTAAGAAATACGTAGATAAAAAAAGAGAGACTGATAAGATAGTGAAAAAGACTGGTGAGAAATACGTAGATAAAGAAAGAGAGACTGATAAGATAGTGAAAAAGACTGGTAAGAAATACCTAGATAAAGAAAGAGAGACTGATAAGATAGTGAAAAAGACTGGTGAGAAATACGTAGATAGAGAGAGATGGGTAGAAGTACAACTAGAGAGTGGAAAATATAATATTATAATGTGTTTTAAGAGAAGTCAATACAATAAAGAGAGAAGAAGGAAGACAGAGAAAAGGAGAGAAAGACTGAGAGGGAGATGGAGAAAATAAATGAGACAGAGGCGAGATAATAATAATAAATTGTGTTGCTGTACATAAAGACGTCTATATTAATATATACAAATAAATACATTTCATTATACATATACAATATGTGGTGAAATATTCTCTCTTATCTGACCACCGAATCAAACTCTTGTATTTATTTTTAAACTTCAATATTATGACAGATGGTGTAGATAAAAATCTGGCAGTTTTGGCATCCTAAAGTAATATTTTAATTTCTTTTTCTTTCTTCTATAGCTCCATTTCAATCTGAAGTTTTGTTTTGTTAATGTTAAGAATTACACTTTTTTATTGTTTGCCTTCAAGCACATTAGGAACAGGATTATTTCATGCCAACTTTTGTTGTTTTTTTTTTAAATCCGGGGGCTGGAATCGATTTTGGAACGACTTCATGTGAGCCTACAGATGAAGCAAGTGGCAGCAGTGGGGCGCTTGGGATTTCTTTTTTTTTTTCTATACATAGGCCTATAAGCCTTCGGGGGAAAATTTGTATATAAACATGCCCGCCCCATTTGTGGAATTTTATACATTTATATTTTATCGGCAAGTCCATCTTTGCCCCCCCCCCCTTTTCCTCCCAAACTGGAAAAAATTATCCGAACATTCATAGTAGATGCAATTCTTTTTCATTGAAGCTGTTGTTCAACCTGTCATTAATATTTTGTAGATAAAAAAAGAAAACATGTTTCAAAATTTTGTTCATTTAACTTTTGTAGGTCGTTTCGGCTGATATATTGTTCAGCATCTTGGATAATACAGGTGTTCATTAAATTGTTTTAAAACTAAGCCCTGTTATATCCTTTTGAAAACTTGAATTCAATCATTGAAGATTGCAACCTCAATCAATTGTTCATCTTGTTTCTTTATAACAACATTGTGCAATATTGGGGGCTCAAAACGTTGAGGAGTTTCATGTTGTCCCATGAAAAAAAAATACGTACCGGTAATCCTAGTCTATTTATCCAACAGAAGCACGGCTGTCATAATTATAGCCAACTCCCACCCCCAGCCCCCCGATTAAAGATAAAGAAGCCATGGCTATCAGTAAGGCATATCTTTATTCGATGAAGTCACACGGCCAAATACGAGACGGCCCCAAGGATCATCTGCCCGTGTCACGTTATCGCGTTGCATGCTAGGGGCGGATTTACTGCTAGGGGGGCGTTAACAACAGTTACCCCTGTAACATCATTAACCGTAAGACGATGCTTCCCAACAGCCTTTTTTTAAAAAAAGCTTGGCAAGTAAATCTCCAGGCAGTATTATCTCTTTTTTTATAACTAGTGGGTGACATACCATAAACTTAGACCGTTGCTATTTTTTTTCTCTCAGTAAGTTAGTTAGTGGTGGATAACTGCGAGCAGTAGAATATAATACCGTGAGCAAGGTTTACAGCTCAGGTCTATATTTTGTATTCGTTAATCTTCAACAGCTGTCTCTAGTGGAATCTCCCAAAGCCAGGTTTCGCCCAGCGCGCATGTGTATGTCTGCATGGTATCTACCCGTTATATATGTGTACATATTATATATATAGGGGACACGGTGGTCGAGAGGCAGCGCGTTCAACTGGCGTAGCGAATGTCCTGGGTTCGAATCCTGGTGAAGGCTAGGATTTTTTTCCCGGGTTTGAAGGATGTCCCTAAGTCTACCCAGCTCTGATGGGTACCTGACGTTAGTTGGGGTAAAGTAAAGGCGGCAGTGCATTGCGCTGACCACACTATCACGTAGTAAGCCATGACCACAGAAACTTGAACGCTGCTCAAGGACACCCTCCATATGTTATATATTTAAAACGTTAAAATAAATCCCATGACATAAATATCCCCATGCGATGTATTTCCAACATTGCCTAACGTGAGAACTGGGCTACTTGCAGATTGTTTACTTGACATTACATGTTTCGACTTTGCGCGTTGCCCATTTATAATTTGTTTAACCATGGCAGTCACGTCATTGTTTATGATGTAAGACTTTAGGCTTCTTGTATACTTTACATGAACGATATGCATGGCGAAAAAAACATATATATTTATATATATATATATATATATATATATATATATATATATATCATGTAACTTTTCACTCAAAGCGTCTAAGAGTGGAACAATCTGTTCTAGCTTATAGTGTTGCAGACGTTCCGACTATACAAAAGATCATTGCGTCCTATGAATAACCGCAGTTTAAGTTTAGTCATGCAGTTTTTTTTTTTACTAATTTGCCACGGCACGATAGGTTATTGTGTGGCCAGCACAATTCCCAGACACCTTTTACTTTAACCCAACTAAAGTCCGGTACCCATCAGAGATGGGTAGACTCAAGGACACTCTCCAGTTCCTTGAACAAATCCTAGCCTTCACCAGGATTCGATCCTAGGACCTTCGTTACGCCAGCCCGAACGTGCTGCTGCTCGGCCACCGCGTTTAAATAAAGGGGTTTAAATGATTCTGAATTAATAGTGTTTTTTAACTCGTTGAGGCAACACATTGTAATTCTACGAGAAGAAATAGAATGTGTATGAATTTGTTCATAAAATACAATTATTAGAAAGGTGTTTTTTACATTTAAAATATACATATTTTATGAAAGTATTTTTCTGCATTTCTAAATTAGAAAAGAATCTTCCAAATACACTGTTACGACCTGGCACAGGACCAGTAAAACAGAATGTTCGGGTCTCAAAAAGACTCCGAAAGTTCGATAATCTAAGGTGAGATTATTGTTATCATGCTGGCGGTCTACTAGCGACAGACTTTTAACATGAGACCTAACCTATCTCTGATGGGTACCTGGCCCTAGTTGGAATAAAGCAAAGGCGGCTGGGAATTGTGCTGGTCACACATTCCCTTGTGTGCCGTGGCCACAGAAACTAGTGAACGCCGCTTCACCAGCCCTATAAGCAATCTGTCCGAAGGGTATTTGGTCTTATCCGATCTAGCCACATCCTACATATCCTATAGTCTGTTAGACCATTGGGCCGCCACAGATGACCTATACGGCCTGTACGCCAGCCTCTTCCATTCCTCCCGTCTCTCAGACCTTCTCATTGAGTCGCACAGCTTTACTCCCGTCCACTCCCTGATGTTGTCCTCCTATCGTTTCGATTGTCTTCCCTTTTTCTCCCCCCATCTGGTGGTGCCCTGCGCGGGCTAATGCATGGGGGACAGCCCCCGCAGCATGTCTGAGATCCATTGCACTGCCGAGAGGCCACGGGGTCTCGGTGGGGAGGAAGCAATGGATGCTGCAACCCCGTCTCACGACCCACCCGGTGCCTGGATGCCTGTGCCTATAGTACAGGATTTGTGCTACCGGGTGACAATGCAGATATACGGGAGAGCAACCACGATAATGATCCTTAGGGGAACCGCAGCGAACGGTCGCTGGCCTGCGGAATCCTTCCCTTTTACATGGCACGCCACGCCTTTGGCGTGCCGTGGGGTGGCTGGATCCCGGACAGAGTTTTTGATAACTCACTTCTATTGCGTTACGCCCCGGCTCTAGAGCTTCGGCTCATCCGGGTTTTGAGACTTTTTACAAGGTGGTGCCCTGCAAAATAGTTTTGGCAAGCCCGTTGGCTCTTGTGATGTGACCATACCATTTCAGCTTTCTATTCTTGGCTGTGGCCAGTAGGTCATTGTATTGTCCAATTTCCTGCAGTATCCTTCTTCGTATCTGCTCATTGGAGATTCGGGATGTGGTGCCGAGAATGTTTCATGAGCATCTTAATCTCACTACCATCCCCGTGGATCTTCTTTTCTAGCTCAGCTTTTAATGTCCAGCACTCACAAGCATATAAGAAAATGGAGAGGACCGGTGAGCGCATCGGCCTAATTTTGGCTCTGAGGGCTAAGTTCTTGTCTTTTCATAGTGTCTTGAGCCTATTTAGAGCTGCAGTGGTCTGAGCCTATATTTAGCCCCAAATGGATATTTTGTGATATTTTGAATCCAATTTTAACTACAGTCCACATGTAGAGACGTAAATGTAGGCCTATTAAAAGATGCTAATAGTCTACATATATATTTTATTCTTTCTTTTTCTCTCTTAATCTCGTTCTATTATACTCTTTTTTTTCCTCATGCTCTCTTTATCTCTTATACTCTCTCTTTATTTGTATAACTGTCACTTTCAATATGTACGTCTTTATCTCTGACTCTCTCTATCCATCTCTTTCTCTCTCTCTCTCACTTTCTCTAGACTGTAATATTTTTCGATTTAATTATATAACTCTTTCTCCTTTTCTTTCTCCCATTTTTTTCTCATTAGAATGTCACTGTATGCATCACTTATTTTTAGTTCTGCCTTACACTTACATCTTCACATTTCTCTATAACCACAAATAGCGTAGCTACACGACAACAAGATGGGGGGAATAGGCGGGTCTCCCCCTTAAATCACATTTGCAAGTACCGAGGTACACCCGCCACTTGTCACAAACCATCGCGCTCCTGTGAGGTGAAGCCGTTAATTAGACAAAAACCTCAAACCGTGACACTGCACATTTATACTACATCGCAACGACATCTCTCGTTTTTTTAAGAGTGTAGACTCTGGCAGCCCAGCGCTCTGTATCCTGGCCCTACCTTTTTTTTCGGGGCGCGTTTGTGTGTGTCTTCCTCATCCACCCTGACATACGAAATCAGATTTCAATGACGCTAATTAGCATGGATATTTAGAGGTGGTGTTGCGTTTTATTTTTTGAGACTTTATTATCATTGATGTCTATACGTAAGATAAGCCCCGCAGTAAAGAAAAAATTAACAACCCTACAAAATATGAGTTCAACTAAGAACGCTTTTTAAAAAAAGGCATACGTTAACACGAGTAGGCTCCCCCTTGATAAGTGCGTGTTTATGTGTTATTATTTTAGTCTCAAAATGTGTGAGTGTGTGTCTTCAAGGGAGGGAATTCAGCTGGACGTCTGCCCAAAGATTACGTCAGTGAGTTGGCGTGATACTTGTTTAGATTGAATTAATTGTGTGTGCAGTGTACATGTAGCTCAGGACGAAAGAAGTGCAAACATCAAACGATCTGTATGGTCTGACATGTTGACTAGTATATATAGATCAGTGCGTTGACTAAAGATAGTCCCTGCATCATGTGCTCAAATACAAATGTAAAACAGGAAGAAAAAAAAAAGATAGAATTCGTATTTTTTTTTTTTTTGTTTTTTTGTTTTTTTTATATATATTTTTCCAGGAATTTCCTGAAAAATCGCCCACTCACAAGGTCATCGGTTTAAGATTGACAGCTTATTATAATCTAATATCGTCTTCTGTAAAAATAAGAGGGGGCCTATGATGGCCTATCTATGACCCCTGACAGGCTTATCTATTACCAATGATATATATAATGACCACGGTGGCCGTGCGGCAGAGCGTTCGACTGGCGTACCGAAGGTCCCTTTGTTCGAATCCTGGTGCAGGCTAGGTTTTTTTTCCCCGGGTATGGAGGGTGTCCTTAAGTCTACCCAGCTCTGATGGGTACCTGACCTTAGTTGGGATAAAGTAAAGGCGGCTCTGCTGGCCACACAATCACCTATTATACCGTGTCCATAGAAACTGGGAACGCTGTTCCACCGGACCTTTGGATCAATTCGGTCCAACGGGTACTTTACTTACTTATTTTTATATCTATAATGATCACTGATATCTATAATGAGCACTGATATCTATAATGACCACTGATATCTATAATGACCACTGATATCTATAATGATCACTGATCTCTATAATGAGCACTGATATCTATAATGACCACTGATATCTATAATGATCACTGATCTCTATAATGACCACTGATATCTATAATGAGCACTGATATCTATAATGACCACTGATATCTATAATGAGCACTGATATCTATAATGACCACTGATATCTATAATGACCACTGATATCTATAATGACCACTGATATCTATAATGACCACTGATCTCTATAATGAGCACTGATCTCTATAATGACCACTGGTATCTATAATGACCACTGATATCTATAATGACCACTGATATCTATAATGACCACTGATATCTATAATGACCACTGATATCTATAATGACCACTGATATCTATAATGACCACCGATATCTATAATGACCACCGATATCTATAATGACCACATATCTATAATGACCACTGATATCTATAATGACCACTGATATCTATAATGACCACCGATATCTATAATGACCACCGATATCTATAATGACCACTGATATCTATAATGATCACTGATCTCTATAATGAGCACTGATATCTATAATGAGCACTGATATCTATAATGACCACTGATATCTATAATGACCACTGATATCTATAATGACCACTGATATCTATAATGACCACTGATATCTATAATGACGACTGATATATATAATGACCACTGATCTCTATAATGACCACTGATATCTATAATGATCACTGATCTCTATAATGAGCACTGATATCTATAATGACCACTGATATCTATAATGACCACTGATATCTATAATGACCATTGATATCTATAATGACCACTGATATCTATAATGACCACTGATATCTATAATGACCACCGATATCTATAATGACCACTGATATATATAATGACCACTGATATCTATAATGACCACTGATATCTATGACCACGGATCTATGTGTCTACAACATACTATATAAAATTTGCTATATGCATACATTATTATTCAACGGCTAGAATCATCATTATGTCTATTTTGTTTCCTCTGCTCCACCTATGTGCGCGCGCCATTATTCAAAGTCTATGACCAGCCTCGTCATTTCATTTTCATTACTTATAAGCCAACGTACGTAAAGACTAAGAAAGTGCCAGTTTGTCTCACAACTTTACGCAACTGTCTAAACCCTTGGCTTACCACTCCGCACTGTGTGGTCATGTCTGTTTTAATTTGTTTGGATAGGCCTACCTTGGAGGTTCTATTCTGGCTTATAGACCTTTTCTGACAGTATACTAAGCCTATGATCCATCCATCTCCACTTTCTTTCAATGATTTGGCTGTTTGCTGCTATAGTAGCCTAGCTGATTTTTTGTTGTTTTTTTTTTGCTTTTCGCAGTATTTTAATTTATTTTAATTTATTGTCTATCAGCCATAACTACCAATAACTGCCAGTCTTTTTTTTTCCACAAACTATTACAACATTTCCTTTGTAAGCACCTTTTTACTTTACACGGTCCTACAATTGGACATTAATTTAGGGCGTTAATGGGGTTCTTCTTTTTCTTCATCTGTTAGCCAGTCTGTCAGCTTTTTTTCGTTGCCTGGTATGCCAATATGTCCTGTGATCCCTTTTAGAGTTTGCAAGGGCCTACAATTGGACATTAATTTAGGGGGTTAAGGGGGCTACCTACTATGAATGCTTGAGTGCATTTCAAGAATGATACTTTCCTAATGCGTGGTGAAAGGAACATAAATATTTAAGCATTCCTAGTCACCGTCCCTCTTCACGATGTCTCTTTATATAAAAAAAATATATAGGTGGAAATTAATGGCATACCTGAGTTATAGTTATAAAGCAACACTTAGATTATGTTATAACAAGCAACTTGACTTAGCCTACATGAAGATATAGTGTTTTATTTAAAACTACTTTTTAGACTTTGTCCGTTACACTAAGAGCGACCAGTTCTTTTAATGCAATCCAAGTAATGAATTGGAAAAGCATTCATTGGTGTTGCTCTTATATATGCACAAGTTCGGTTTTCATTGGTGCATATCCGAGTTTATTTATCTATACGCTAACTATAGGATGGAGCGTAAATATGATAATAAATCAAATGAACATCAGGTGCCATATTTGATCTCCGCATCGGGCGCCATTTTCTTTATTTACGCCACTGTAGCTATCCCATAAACACGTGGAGCAAACTGTTATTAATAGTACGAAACAATACAACTTTAGAGTTTAGAGGTTAAACAGTGGTAGTGTATTGGGTTATAGTTGGATTTTTACCTTTGTACTTGTAGCAGCCTAAAGAGCATTTACTCATTGCAGCAGTATTTCAAAGTTGATTTTATAATGTAATGTTCTGGCAAAGAAAAGGCATTTCACTGGCCCCACAATACCCTTATAGTGTGCAGTGGACATGGAAACTTGTGAAATCTATTTCACAGCTCCTATAAATCAATTTGGTTTGAATTAGATACTTATAATTAACCTCTCATAAATTACAGTGTAGGCCTACTAAAAATTATAATAATTAAAAACGTGATAATTCATTATTATAATTGAAATGTAATATTTTATTTCATTTCAATCTCATAATTTTTATGCAACCAAATCACAAAGAATAGCAGAGATTTAAAAAAAAAACATTTGTGTCATTCATTCTACACTTGACAAGTAGCTTCAAACAAGTAAGTTTGGCCTGAAATTGGGATGACATTGACCCAAGACTGACATAAACATTGGATGCACAAATATTGTGTGCAGACAGGGTGCAGAAATAATGTTTGGTGTTTATAGTTGGCCAGCCATATATATATATAATAAGAAAAAATGACTATAGATTCTCCAAAGAAACGAGCCTGCTTTAAATATAATTGTACCCATCAAATCTTGAAAAAAAAAAAAAATTAAGTAAAATCTATAAATTAAGCGTTCTTTGTTGTTGTTTTTTTGTAAATGCACACACTATTAGATATTTTGTCTGTACAATTATCATTATGTTTACCTTAGCCACTTATTAATTTACACAGCCATTAAAACTAAAATATTTAAGATCAACTTAATGCAAAGCACATTAATACATGTATATATATAGGTAAGTGAGTATAAGAAGTTTTGGGTTGGGGGGAAGAAATCTTGGGAATTATTTTGCTTCAGTAATTACAATTCTTATTTCCTTTTAACTTGAAATGTTTGGTCAGGATCCAAAAACTCCCCGTAATATTTTGCAGGTAAGTCCCGGTTAGGTAAACGTGTGACCTTATTGACCGCACTAGCCTTCACACTGGACACTGAGCCTGGTCTTTCTGCCTTTCTGTTAGCACCAAGCTCCCTACAATAGATATTTAAAAAAAAATTAGAAATTACCTTTGCATTACATCCTGAATAAATTTTATCAGTAATTAGATATTTTATAAGTACAAATGTATTTTGTTGTTTTATTTTTAAAATTAAGGCTCACTGTATAAAATCATATGTGCACTTATATTTTACTTTGCAAACTTTGTAAAAAAATATTTTAAATTATATCTTTTTATACAAATGTGGGGCTGATTTAAGTAATAAGAAATACATATTCATCATTTAAATATTGTTTTTGCGCAATGGTAACTGAAAAATATTAATTTCTCAGTTTAACATTCATATACTAGTATATTGTATATTTTGACATTTTGAGTGTTTACACTTGAACACAAATGATCTACCTACTTTAAGTATTTTGGCAGCGGAGAACAAAAAGCTCTGTTTCTAATGGCAATGATAGATTTTTCAACTGATGCAGGGGCATGCCTTCTGTCATATTCTTCTTTCTGACATTTCTGCAGGCACAGTGGGCACATAACTGTGTTGGCAACTAGTGGAGTGTGTAGAAAATATAGTTATCAAGATAATACATAAAAAATATATCAATCACACAAAGAGAATTTCAGCACCACAAACACACAAAAAAAAGAAAATGAAAGCTCATTAAAATTAATAGTGCACAGTGAGCCAGGGCAACTGTATTGGATGACCATTTGAAGGGGACTGGATAAGAACTGATCCAGAGACCCGAGTGCACCTCCATGTCTTTTAACATCCATTATGAGTACTTGATATTTGTTGAGGAATGAAAGAGGCAGCTGGGCATTGTGCTGGCCATACAATATCATTGCAAATTAAATATGAACTAATTGAAACTGCTTACACAGTCTGAGGGGTACAGTTCAAGTCTGACTGAAATGGCCCCACAAAAGTCCATCACACTGCTTTTAAACTGATAATGTATTCTAGGAACATTAACATTCCAGCTTTGATGTGTCACTGAATACATCTGTAGCTATTTCAGCAGATAAAATTAGATTAGAGTTGTCCTGTTAGTTATTTTAAAAGAATACAGGTCTAAATGTAAAGTCTTGCATGTATTTGTCAAAACAAATCAAGGAAATGTTCTAGTTATCTCTCAATCAAATCCAACTATGGTATTTTGTAAGTAAATTGAGGACAATCAAAATCAGCTTTCATATCAATGTACACATTTCAAGCCAATCGAAATGAATATTTTGTGTGTGTCCAATTAACAAATGATAACTTTGTTAACTAAGAGAAAAATGCCAGGTGTATTTAATTATTTAAAAAAAACATTTTGAAAAAAAAAATGTTGCACACCTGCTTTTGCCATTAGAATTGGGTGACCAAATCTTTTGGCTGTATCTAAGGGAGTGTCACCTTTAAGATTTACAATGTCCAAGTTAGCATCATGTTGTGAACAACAGTTGAAGCAGTCAGCTTTGCCTTCTTGTGCAGCACAATGTGCAGGAGTATTGCCATCATCTAAGAGTTAACAAATAATGATTTTTTGAAATAATAACCATTTCTAGACAATGTGCAGAATACTGCCATCATCTAAGAGTTAACAAATAATGATTTTTTTGAAATAATAACCATTTCTAGACAATGTGCAGAAATATTGCCATCATATAAGAGTTAACAAATGATGACTTGAAAAGCAACCTTTTTTGTACACACAAAACTGTTAGTAAATGGTTAATGACCAAAGGGATATAACCCAATAAAATCTAAATTGAGTAGGAGCAAGAGTAAATCAGGATGCCAGCATAATTTGTATAAAGATTTAATAAAGTTACAAGATAGATCAAAGTTACTGGTGGTTTATATATTGTGCATGATTTGATGGAGAAACTTAACCAGGAAAGATTCTGCTTCTGAACAGATACAGCCAACTTTACATTATTTGGAGACACTTGTCCTTTTTTTTATATGGCCTCAGTTTATATACAATCAGTCAGTGGTGCAATTGAAGACAACATTTTGAACAAGATAAAGTGGCAGTCATGTCTCCCAGAAGTCAAAGAGAACCTTGTGTAAACTTAAACAGTGGGGAGAAACTTTTTAAAGATTAGAAATCCCCCAGCAAAGGAAGGTTTTTTAACAGGATGAAAGTATTTATCAGCAAGAGTGTTCATTACTACTATAAAAATGAAATGCAGTAAGAATTTAAAAAAATATCCATTATATTAAAAACAATAACACAGGACAATAATACTATTTTAATTTAGACTTCAGCCAGGAAGAATCATTTTAAGAATCTGAGATGTATGTGTTAAAACAATTATATAGTCACTAAAATGAAATCAAAGGGGGTCAACTGCAGTAAAATGCAAAGAAATTGAGACTAATTTCATGTACAATAATTATCTCCCTTTCAAAAAGTGAATTTTGCTGTCAATACTGCTTGTAAAGCAGATTTCACCATGTGTGAGCAGCACAATGCATGAAATGACCACCTTAACTTTTAACCAACTGATGTCAGGTTTAAATCAGAGCTGATTAGACTCATGGAGGTCCTTGCGACCCAGGTTTAAATGCATTATCAAGATTGGAACACAAGAGCTTCAGAGAGGCGTTCAACTGCTCAGCCACTAGCCCTCCCCCAATTATTAAATTTACCATTTACTAAAGCCCTGTCAGTGTGAACCAAATCACTGATTTCAGGTATAATGTAATGTGTAATTTAAAAAAAAAATTAATAAGGTAGCTTACTGTCTTGTAAATTGACATCAGCATTGTTCTCTAGCAGCCAATGTAAAACATTAAATGCTCCATGAAAGGATGCCTAGTAAAATAAAAAGATATACATATAGATACAACAGATTTAAAATATAACTTACTATGTGTGGAAGAGAAAGAAATCTATTTTATTTTTTTTGTTTTTTTGTTACTGCATTATATTATATTATTTATATTATTTTTATGTCTAGTAATACAAATTAACATTTTTTTTAAAATACTTTTTTAAAAAGTGGTCTTATAATAAAATGATTTTTTACCAGCCCCTTTTAAGTCTGCAACTCAAAACCCAATTAAATAATTCACTTTTGAATCTTTTTCTATACTTATTAATAATTTATGCCCAATACTCCTGATTGTCAACAAAACGACTCTGGTTCTAATCATGTCGCTGACCAGCCCCTGCCCCCTGCATGCGGTTTGGGCAATGGCAGTAATAATATTCTTCTTAGTAGGAACCTCTGAAACTTATAAGAGAAAAAGGTCTTATATATTTCTTTCTTTCTTTGTAAATTCTGAGTATTATATTATAGAAAAATTTATTACTATTTTATTACTATTTTGTTTTTTCAATCTTCTTGCCTGATTGGTTTCGTAACAGTTTTTTTAGGTTTCTAAGGTAGGACGTATAAGTGACCTAACCGACTTCTAACATTACAGACATTATTTCTAGATAGAAGATTATTACTTCCTAGGTTCTGTAGGGCAAAAGGGATTGGCCAGCAGCAGGGTTAGAACCCAGGTCGTCATGGTGACTGTCCAGTATACTAACCTAAATTGGGTTAAAATTATTAACCATGAATATTCAATTGTAATAGTCCAATTTCAAATTTGTTCTGATTTTTTCATAACAAACCACAAGTGTACCGCAGAATCAAATTTAGAATAAGAGGCCATCGACAGTGTACCTCACAGCTCAAGGGAGGAAAGGGAGCATGGCAAAAATTGTCCAGAACAGTTATGATAAAGTTGAAGTTAGCTTAGCTAGCAGTCTGCTAAAGTATGTCATATATAATTTCCATAGCTGGACACTTGCCTTAAGCCAAGGAAATCTTTGTCATACACAAACTCTTAAGCCTTAAGCCAAAGATGTAGGCCCTCTGTGCCTTTGATTAATTCTAAACTGTAGTAAAACACTTCAGCAAAAAATATATTTTATAATACTTGCAATATGTGTGCTTGCTTGACCAGTCTTTTGTACTGCATCAATGCTCGTTCCTTGTTTAACTAAAAACTTCAGACAATTCAAACTGTCATGTTTGGCAGCTGTGTGGGCTGCCAGGTTGGAGCTCTTATCCTCTATCATTGTGTCACAGTCCCTGTCAACCAGAAACTTCAAAGCTTGCAAGCCTGAGAAGACACAAACAAAACATCTACTGTAGTAGTAAGTAGTAAACCCTTAGTACTAAATTTAGTACCCATAAGGCCGGGTTCACTAGTTTCTGTGGCCACAGCATACGAGGGGATTGTGTGGCCAGCATAATGCTCAACCCCCTTTTACTTTGCCCTGAGTAATGTCAGGTACCCATCTGACTTGGGTGGACGCACTGACACCTAGCTTTCACTAGTATTTGAGCCCATGACCTTCATTACGCTAGCTGAACATTTGACGCCTTGCCACCGTGCCTCATCTTCTGGAGATGAGAAAAGGCATTCAATTTAAGAGTTGAACATATAAATCAAATAAAAACTAACAAACATGACACTTCTACGTAGATAATCCATTATAAATCACCTATAGAGGTTAAAGATATACATGAATTTATTTTTATGAAAAATTGTTTCAATTCTGGTCCATTTTTTATGTTGTTTTTTTTCAGGCAAAAGTTGAAATAGCCCAAGTTATAGAAAGCTAAGGGGAAAGCATTGTGCTGGTCAAATGTCATCAAAAATGCCCTTGTATAAAAAAAAAAAAGTAATGGAAAAATAAATGCAAGGCAGATAAATGTTTATATTAAAATAAAAATACTTGATTTATTTTAACCAGGTTGTAGTAAATCAAGTTTTAAAAAAAAACATTCGTTTGTTTAAAAAAAATATTTATAGAATGTCACAATACCTCCAAATTGTGCAGCATAGTGGAGTGGAGTTTTGCCTGAAGAGCATTGGCCATCTAGGTCAACTCCAGTATCAAAAAGTAGTTGCAGAATAGAAACTTGATTTCTTGAGGCAGCCAGATGTGATGGTTGCCTCCCTTTGTGGTCCAGGATTGTCAAACTGACACCTGATTTTGATCAAATCATAAACATTATGTTACGAACCTTGCCCTCTTTACCCCAGCTATCCCTTATAGCTGACCTCTACGTTCATTGGTGGAGGCCAGTGACTGGCTAATGTGTAAACGTGTCACGAGTGGACACGGGGGTGTTTGCTTACTTTTTAAGTCGTCGAGCTGTGCAGTTGTGTTCCAGTTGTTTTGTACTTGTTTTTACTGAATTAAAGAGTTTTTGTTCATTGAAAAGCCATGTGTTTGACTTGAGAATACCTAAGAAGTAATCTACTAACCATACCCCTAGATCAAGCCGTTACAATTGGGATCTCGTCCGAAAAGCAGTTGATGCAGTAGTCTGAAAAACTGTGAGTAACATTAACATTACATTATAATGGAGTCACCGATAACAGACTTTTCCATCTCCAAAGAAAGTAATATTCAACTGGAGTTAGCCAAGATTGAACTAGCAAAATTTGAAATGGAACTAGCTAGTAAGGAGAGGATGGAAAAAGAAAAACTAGCAATGGAAAAAGAAAAACTAGCAACAGAAACTGCAAGGGAAAAAGAAAACCTAGCTAGTAAGGAGAGGTTGGAAAAAGAAAAACTAGCAATGGAAGAAAGATTAGCCAAATTGGCTATAGAGGAAGAAAAAATGGCACAACAGATAAAACAAGAAGCTATTACTAAACAGACTCAAATAAATGATCTCTTCAGGTACATAAAATACGTTCCCAAATTCAATGAAAATGAACCTGTTGACCAGTATTTTGACCGTTTTGAAAGAGTAGCTACAGACTTTCCGTTCCCAAAAGAAAAATGGGCTGTACTCGTCAGACAAGCACTCACTAAAGTCGCTAACGGCAAAGCACGAGAGGTCATAAGTTTGTTGAAAGACGAAGAGTTTGATGATTATCAATATATCAAAGAGGCCATCATTAGAAGATACGGATCTGTACCAAAAAGTCATAGAGAGATGTTTAGAAAACCCACAATAGAGAACGCCGACGACCTAATTACCCAGCAGAAAAAACTCACTGAGACATCTCAACAAATCGTGTGTCAACATTGTAAAAAAGTAGGTCACGCACGAGGAGACTGCTGGTTAACAAACAAGAAAGGTTTAAAACAACCAAACAAAGAAATCGGAGCTTCTGAGATAAGTGAAAGTATAACACTACAGCCTGCGTGTCAAAATTGTAATAAAATCGGTCACGCACGAAAAGATTGTTGGTTTCTGAAAAAGAAAGTTTCAAAGCACTCAGAACATAAAATGGGAGCTTATGATATGATTGAAGGTCAGCCAAAGCCAAAGCCTGTGTGTAAGAACTGTGATAAACTAGGTCACACACTAGAAGACTGTTGGTTTATGGAAAAAAGAAAAGATTCACAGCAAATAGAACACGTGATGGAAGCCTACTATCGTCAGCCTAATACAAAGGTAGAAACGTGTAAGGTTATCCAGTGTGCTGATGAAGGAAAGGAAAGTAAATCAGAAAGTTCACCAATGAAACAATTGTCACCTTATATAACTAAAGGCGACATAAAAGATTCACAGCAAACAGAACACGAAATGGAAGCCTACTGTTGTCAGCCTAATACAAAGGTAGAAACGTGCAAGGTTATCCAGTGTGCTGATGAACAAAAGAAAAATAACTCAGAAAGTTCTTCAATGAAAGAAATGTCACCTTTTATATCTAAAGGCTGCATATCGATCTCAGATAATAGAGAAAGCACAACAAAGGTAGAACATGTTAATGTAAACCAGTGTGCTGATAAGAAGATAGAAACTTCATTTGACAAAAAGATAGAAACTTCATTTGAAAAGAAGATAGAAACTTCAACTCTTGACGAATTTTCGCCATTTACATCTGAAGATAAAACTAAGCTACAAAAACCAGTTAAAATCCTAAAGGATACCGGTGAAACTATGTCCCTGAGTCTAGAGGGTAAATTATCACTCTCTGAACAAACATATACTGGACAAAAGGCACTAATAAAAGACACTGAGATGCGACATGTGGAAGTTCCGCTTCAACGCATTCATCTTAAGTCCGAACTTATTTCCGGTCCAGTGATTGTAGGAGATAAACCTACACTTCCATTTGACGGAATCTCTGTCATAATTGGAAATGACTTAGCAAAAGGCTGTGTAAAGCCTGAACTGATTGTGACTCAAAATTCTGAAGTCAACAATACAGAAGTAGAAGATACTGAACTGTACCCTATTTATGCCATCACCCGAGGCATGAATCAACAAGACAATAGGGACAAGACGCCTGGAGGACCAGCCAAAAATGACAATACTCGGAGCGAAATTGACTTGGAAGCTACCTTCTTTTCCAGGTTGGTAGAACCACCTGTAGACAGCGGAGGAGATATGTTATCTCCCAGGCAGCAACTAATCCAAGAACAACAGAAAGATACAGAGCTGGAAAAGCTGCGTGAGAGTGTTGTGGCTGAGTCTGACGTCAGAGATGGCCCTGTGCAATATTTTGTACGTGGTGGAATGCTGATGAGGAGTTGGAGACCTCGCGATGCGCCGGAGGATAACTGGAGAGTGGTGGAGCAAATCGTGGTTCCGGTGAGGTACCGAGAGGACATTATTGAGGTAGCGCATGACTCGCCCTTTTCGGGTCACTTGGGGATAAACAAAACATATCAACACATATTGACCCACTTTTATTGGCCTGGGTTGAAACGTGACGTCACCGCCTACTATAAATCGTGCGAATCATGTCAACTCACAGGCAAGCCAAACAGGACAATACCAGTTGCGCCACTACAGCCCATCCCTGCTTTTGGCGAACCTTTCTCGCATATTATCATCGACTGCGTGGGACCCCTTCCCAAATCTAAATCAGGTCACAAATACTTGCTGACTATGATGTGTACCGCAACTAGGTATCCAGAAGCGGTGCCCCTTCGCAGTATCAACGCAGAGAAAATAGCAGAGGCGTTAACCGAGTTTTTCACCCGGTATGGTCTACCCAAATCGGTGCAAACCGACCAAGGAACCAACTTTACTTCCAAACTTTTTCAACAAGTTCTAGATCGATTGAAGATACCACATGGAATGTCAACGGCATACCACCCAGAAAGCCAGGGAGCGCTAGAGCGTTTCCACCAAACATTAAAGACGATGTTAAAAACTTATTGCCATGACCATCAGAAAGATTGGGACAAAGGAGTGCCATATGTGCTCTTTGCTGCCCGTGAAGCGATACAAGAGTCCTTGGGCCCTGAACACACCGTCAGAGGTCCCTTAAAACTGCTTAAAGAAGCCTGGACAGATGAACAAACCGAGAAAAGAGGACTCATTGACTGTGTAGATAAGTCTAAAAATCGTTTGTTCAATTCTTTTGTATGTGCTAGAGACAATGTAAAACAAGCCCAGCGCAAAATGAAAACTGTTTTTGATCAAAAATCACGAGTTCGCACATTTGCGCCAGGGGAAAAAGTGTTGTTATTTCTCCCCACCAACACTCACCCCCTTTCTGCTAAATACTTCGGTCCATACGAAGTAGATTCAAAGGTCAGTGAGGTCAACTACATGATCAAACCTTATGAGGGTAGGGAAATGGTAGAAGGTAACTATTCCCCTCCAACTCACCCCATGTCACCTATTGTTGTTGAGCCGGACGAACAACACTGTGAAACTGACCATAAATTGAGTGGGTGTAAACTAAATAACTCCACTGTGTTTGATAACATTGATGAAAAACCTAAACATTTAAAAATGTCAGAGAGCAATGTCATCAAGTCCATTATTCTAGAATACCCTATGTTATTCAATGATGTTCCTACTAGAACACACTTGATAGAACATGATGTCATTTTGAATGAGAATGTTTCTCCAATAAAACAACTCCTGTATAGAGTTAACCCTAACCAGTTAGCTATTATTCAGAAAAAGATCCAATACATGTTAGATAATGATATCGTCACCCAAAGCTGTAGCTATTGGAGTTCACCATGTCTCATAGTTCCAAAAGCAGATAAATCAGCCCGCTTTGTACTGATTACCGCAAACTAAATGCAGTAACTAAAACTGTATTGTGAATTGTATTGATGACAAGGAAATTGGTAGACCTTGAGCACTTACACATATTTGTCTTATGTTAACTTATGTTTGAAGAAAAAAACATTATGCTATTTCTGCTACCAAAGAATTATTAAGTTTTCTAAAGTCTATAAGATGTAATTACTTAATAATTGATATCAAGATTTTGTTGTTGTTGGATGCTCATTGTTTTTTATTTTTTTGTTGGTTGATTAAGTAAATTGACTAGTATTTTGAATAATATTCATATCTTAATGAAGATGAAATGTTTAAACTAAGAATTTATGTTGTATACAAAAAGAGTGTGCAGAGAAATTGATGACGCAATTAGGAAAATGTCACTGATATCATAGAAATTGTATTTATAAATGAATTTTCTATAAACTAGCTTCATTCTGTCACTTACAAAGTTTAATTTCTTAAATTTAACATACATGAATGTAATTTTGATTATACTATAATTATAGTCGTAAGTTTATTAAATCTATAATGCTCATTAATTGTCGCAACTTATTGTCGCGTAGAGATTTTTTTTTACCTTAAGAGGTGATGTGGTTAATTTGCATTAGAAAGAGAGAGTAGAATGATACTGATAGAGAGATAGAAAAAACGTGAGAGAGAGAAGGAGAGTATTGTTTGATTTTAGGAATTGGGGTCACCAGTTATCTAATGTGTAGTTAGAAAGACGGCCAGCAGGCTTGAAATTGAAAATTAAACTGTCCTAGAGCTGAGACCGTAATTGGGTCAAGCATACACTAGTGAACAGTGGAAAACTTATGCTACAGAGATAGTATGATTTTTATGAATGGAAAGAAATTTAATTTCAATACGGGAAGTGTCGCCGCGGTTGAGTTGATTGTCGGTTGAGTTGATTGTCGGTTGAGTTGATTGTCGGTTGAGTTGATTGTCGTTTTTATTGTTATGAAGTTATTGACCATGACAAAAGATGTCTAGTTCAGAGTTAAATGGACGTGGGTTGAGTTAACTTTAAAATAATGAAAATTATTGCATTGTATTGATTTTTCAATGAAGAATGAGATTGTTGTTTTCTGTCTAGACTTAAGCTATGATATTTCTTGTCTTGCCAGAGTTAATCTGAATAATGTATTACTGTATTTTAATTTTTTCCCATTTTGTTTTGACCTCGGTCATTTTGAGTGTGTATAAAAAAAAAATTGTTTTTCACGCTTCACCGAGTTTATTATTGTACAATGACAAGGGAGAATACTGATAACTTCTAAAGTTATGCCCCTTTTATTTTGACCTAAATGGTTTATGTTAAGTTGAGTTTTTCTCTTTTTATTAAGTTAATTCTACTATTATGCTGTTGTCAGTGTTGTGCGTTATACTTACACTGCGGTGTTTAATTAATAATGTCACACTTTCTTCCTTATGTTCTCATAAATTTTACCCCTATTATTGTCACATACTTTTGTTTCTGTACCTTGAGATATTTGTAAAAAAAAATAAAAAATATTTAGTTTAAGATTAACAAAAATATTTTTTTTTATCCCCGGATAATAGGGTGTTACGAACCTTGCCCTCTTTACCCCAGCTATCCCTTATAGCTGACCTCTACGTTCATTGGTGGAGGCCAGTGACTGGCTAATGTGTAAACGTGTCACGAGTGGACACGGGGGTGTTTGCTTACTTTTTAAGTCGTCGAGCTGTGCAGTTGTGTTCCAGTTGTTTTGTACTTGTTTTTACTGAATTAAAGAGTTTTTGTTCATTGAAAAGCCATGTGTTTGACTTGAGAATACCTAAGAAGTAATCTACTAACCATACCCCTAGATCAAGCCGTTACAATTATAAACCAATCTTAGTACAATTAATTGCAAAACAAATACATTTTAATTTCATTAGAACATACAAATTACAAGTATTTATATTAGAAAAATTAATCAATTGCTCATTAAGTCAATATATTATTTTTAGGAAACAAAATGATGGTATGAAATCACAGTTAAGTTTATCTGAATCTGTTAATTTCAAGTCCACCCAAACAAAATAAACACCTGCACAAAAGGCTTGGAAATGTCAGTTAATGTATGCTTTTCAATGGCACACAAATGCAATATAAGCTGTTTTGTGTTTTTGTATGTTGTATTTGTTAGGCAAGTGATTGCTTGGGTGGCAAATAACAATTACAAGCACAGATGATCAAAAACTTACAAACACAGATTTAAGAGTCCAAGAAAAAAATAAAATTACAAAATTACTATCTCTCAGGGGAACTAACCTCTCTGTATGAGTGTTTTAAGTATTTTAGTTTCACCATTGAATGCAGCCAGGTGGGCTGCTGTTTGACCACTGCTGTCTTGGAGATTTAGCTCACAGTCTGGCATGGAATCCAGCAGCAGTTGAACACATTCTAAATGACCGTTGATGCAGGCATCGTGTAAAGGAATCCTTCCCATTCCACTCACAATAGTAGGGTTAGCTCCACACTTTTAAAAAAAAAGCACAAACACAATAACAACAAAAAAAGAAAATGTCACTAAATAAAAATAAAGGATATTATGTCTCTTTATAATAAATAAACAATGCCACATTTGCAAAATAAAAAACTACACAGTCCTGTTCAGGGCAACAACTGTGACACATAGCTTCCCAGTCACATTGGTTTTAATTGATTTAATTTGGCTATTCATTTGGTCTAACTTTAATGGAGTGAATACAACATCTTGGACTACAGTGCTATACTCACAAGTTGCAGAGTCTTCCAGGTCAAGATATATACTGACTCAAATGAACAATACTGGTTGGCAAGGCTTTAATTTTTTTAAGTTAATGCTGACATGGTGTTTAAACTTACTCAATAAAGCTTGATGTTTGATAGTCAAGTTAAAAAAGGTAGACACACCATAAACAATAGTGTAGGTGCAAAATGGCCCATGTATTAAATTGGCTTAAAATTGTACTGTTGGTTTTGTACACTTTCTATTGCAGTACAATGACAAGTGTGAGTGACAAGCAATAATGCAACTATCAACAATAGTGTCCCAATGGACCCACCCACCTGTTATAGGATAGGTGATGGTGATTGCAGTTCATGAAAACATTTTCACAGATGGCAAGCACAAAATCTAAAATACGTAATCAAATCTCAAGTCTCAATCCTGGTAACAGGCTAAATTTTACCCAGGTCTTATGATGGTCCTTGAGTCTACCCAGCTCTGATGGATACCTGACATTAGTTGGATAAATTAAAGGAACTAATATATAGAGGCTTTGTGCTGGCTACACAATCACCTCATATCTCCAGGCCCCAGAAACTTGTGAACCCTGCTTCACTAGCCCTTTTGACCATCCTAATTTTAAAGGTCTACTTAACTCATTTACTTTTTTTTACCTTCAATAATTCAGTTACAACAGATGTTTGTCCATAAGTAGAAGCCAAGGACAGAGCACTTCGTCCCATTCCTTCACGTTCAGTAGCAAAATCAGGTGTAATATGAAGCTCATCAATCAACTTACTAACTGTTTCAGCATCTCCCTGCTCTGTTGCTGTTATAAATATTTCTTTGGCTGAAATATTTTAATATATTTTTATGCACAAAAACAAGCAATGCATATTTATAAAGTGGACATTTATTAATGTTTTATTTATTGAGCTTATTTAAATTTAGTTCAAATCCCGAGACTTCAGCAATTCTAGTTATACGATTAGTGTAGGCTGAGGCTATGTTATGCATTGAAGGATCATATTATATTATACAAAGTTTATAGCATACTAATATATGTATCCATATAACTAAAAAGTTAAACCAGAAAAATAAATATATGACTAGGCTAAATGAATCATGGATTCCTCTGATTTTAGAGTACATTGATTAAACACAGATAAGGGAACGACAATGTAAATGACATTGATATTATAATAAGATTGTATTTCAAAGACTGCAAAATTTTAAAAGACTTATAAAACAAAATATATAGGATAGATATATCAAAAACCAAAGCACAAAAAAGCCCACTTAGCTGACAGGCTTATAGGCCACATATAGGCTATACCTGGTAGGCCTACCTTGAATTTTCTTAAGTTAAATGATTAAACAAATGTTTCTTTTAACCTATATTTTGTTAGAAATGAACTATTCTTATATGTTATAGACTATAGACACTCCTTTTAAAAGCTACAGAAGATTGCGGCAATGTGCTATTGCATCCCGAAATTATTTTATCTTATAATAACTTATATATTATATAGGCCTAGGCATAGGCCTATTCCTATTGCTTCCTATTCCTAGGTTTAGGCCCTACGGTCTGAGTGTAGTATAGTTATAGTTAGTTACAGTTATGCTATAGATTATTGTATAAAACTATAAGTATAAACTATAAACAGTTAAAACTTAAAACAGTAGCCTATTCAGTAGGAGGTGAAGGTATAGGCAGTAGGAGGCTTTTATAGTCTATATAATATATATATATTATAATATTGCCTATACTATAATATATTACTACATATTATAATATATAGGCCTAGGCTATAATTGCTATAACTATAAACTATAATTTTAATTTATAATAATAATAGGCTATACTTAGAATATAGACTAAACTAAAATACTATAACTTTATAACTATAATTATAATATAATGTCTATAATAATAGTAATAGCATAGGCTAGTCTTTCATTTTGTTCAGTGATTTAAATAGTTTTGCCATTTGATTACTGAATTAATGTTTTTCTTTATATATGTTATTTTGCATATTTATTTTATCACCACTGTTTTCTCTTTCTAATCTTTCCTTTTTTTTAAGTCTAGAGCTTGGGTTGCGCTTTTCTTGTTCATTTAGGGCTGCCATATTGTTTACATGAGTAACCAAGATTTTAAAAAAATGGGATATACGAAACGAAATAGGCCTATATACGAAACGGGTATAACCACTGTTTTCTTAGAATTAGAATAGTTTGGGATGGTGGGGCATGCGGCCCGCGCTCGCCATTTTGTCAGTTATCCAGCCCCCTGTGAAAAAAAAAAACGGTGGCTCCCGACCTATTGTAGGCCCCTATCACTTGAGCAATGGACTATAGTAAATTCATTATTTGTAAAAAAAATATTAATGTTTTCTCCCTTTCTTTATTTTGCCTTCATGGTCGATCCAGTCATGGTTGCGTACTGTTATACATTGATTGTGCCCCCATGTGGGTATCGTAAATGACCAGGTAAAAGGATAACCCCATTGCTAAGTCCCACTTGCATGTCGTAAAAGGCGACTGCTAATAGTGAGTTGTGCATTGGGTATAATTCGGGCACGTAAAACTTGTACCCCCCCCCCCCCCCCCCCCACTTTGTAGTGCTGTTCGACAGAGGTCCATGAGATTGCACTGCCCTGGATAGAGGTTTTGCGCGGTTCCTACTGGGGGGGGGGGGGGCTCTGGTGTTGGTAGCATGGATAGATGGGTAGGTTATATTCGTGAAAGGCCTGGATCCAGGATGTGACAATTCTACAGAGTATTCCCAGAATCTAGAAAACTAAATGGCACAACTGAGTGTCATAACCATTTGGAGATCTCTGTGGGTGGCGGAGATTGGACCATAGACCAGCCCCACCTCAGCACAACTCAGCCCTGACTCCTATAAAGCCACAAAGTAAAACCCAGAATAACAATGCCAGTGTATCTGACATTAACTGCAAGAGAGCAAACTGCTCTGCAGACTGGTTAATAGAAGAAGAAGAATACATTGATTTGAATAACGGATGCGTCCTGTAAAATTATTCAAGCCTGACAGACGCGCGTTTGGGACACTGGTAAATTAAAATGAGTTAAATATTTGACCCAGAGCCACACTTATAAAGGCCTATAGGCACATACAAAATTGGAAGTAAAAATTTAAGAAATATATAGGCCTATGCTTACTAAAACAAAACATGACAGAATTGATCGACCTACGACCTTCATAGACTAAAAGAGCGAACTATATAAATTCTTGGATTTGAATAGAAATCTTAAAATGTATTCAATTCTGAAAATCCCCCCCCCCCCCTCGCCTTTCACAGGTGGGTCCCATGTACAGGCCTATATTAAATGAGTCTATAATATATATAGGCCTATAAACGACAGCCTAGTAGATATCTACGAGCAAGTTGGAACTAGTGCCGCCAGTTTATGACGGGTCACGTAATTAAAGCGGCTTGCATGCTGTAGGCCTACAACGTACGTTAACAAAAAGAAAATGCCAATCAATATAGGCCCTACACATTTTTACTATAATAGAGTCTAGATCTTTCATGTCCAATTCACTTGAAAGATTTCTGCCCATATGTTATTTGATAATTTTATTGTAGCCTACCAAATTGACTAAATAAAAAAAGGTAGGCCTAGGCCTATTAATCTATATTAGATTAGTAGGTTATTCTATTATTACTACTATTACAACGGTCCCCCAATGACTAAGAAGACCAAATCAAACCGTAATTATAGCCTACACATTAAATATTAAGCCTATATAGTGTTTATTGTATCAAGTAAAAGCGTTATATTTATAAGGCCTAGACTAGGGCTAATCATCCATATAGGCGAACTAGGCGGCCGCCTAGGGCGCAAAATTTTGGAGGGCGTAAAATTGAGGATTTTTTTTAATTTGGGGATTTAAAAATATAAACTATATTAAAGTTTAGTGCTTCTGCGCGCTACTAGCTTAGGCAGATGATGTAATCTAACTGTGAGTTTCTGTTTGTTATTAAGAAAACTGTACATAATGCAATTATAAAACCTATAAACTCATATACCTTATGTAAAACTGTGTGTTTTGTAACTTTTCTAATAATAGGCCTAATTCAGATTTCTAATCGTCAAAATAAAAGACTAGGCTATAAATGCAAGCCTTTGTTACTTTTCATTCAACTGTTTTATTTAGGCTACATATCCCAGTCATTAATCAAAGGTTATAAAGTAAAATTCTTTGTTATAGTTATACCGTAACAATTATGAACAAAAACACATTTCCGAAGTTTCATACCCGGCAGATCCTACCGAATGCACTTAAATTATTAATGAGGGCGCATAATTTGTTTTCGCCTAGGGCGTCAAAAACCATAGAGCCGGCCCTGGCCTAGATATTATGTTATGTGCCTAAATATTATTTTCATTATTAGATCTAATATTTTCTTGCCAATGGTCTGTTGGTTGGTTGTAATATTCACGCCCTCGTAAAACAACATGCCGAAAAAAAAATGTGTGTCATGCAGTCATGTTGCATGATTTAACTAGGGTCATAGAGTCATAAGTCATAAGGTCTTGTCGAATTTAGCATAACCTTGACCCCATACTACCATGCGTTGACAGTATGAACTCTGCATTACATTTGATGGATTACTATGAGCATTGTGGCAATATGCTAAAAGCGATCATGCTAAATTTATTTGTGTGTTAAAATTATAGTCTATAATAATTATTTAATCTATCATGAGAGACCACAGAAATATTGCCTACTAAAAATTTTAGTAAAATAATTCGATCTCGAGCTAGGGAGTTTAACAAAAGCTCGACATCACCTGATATCAACAATACCATGGCGGCCCTCATAGACGCCGTCAATCGATTGTTAGCATCTGGGGAACATAGGCATATTCTGTCTGTACTTAAGGGCTTTCGAAATGGTGCTGTGTAAGTAAAAATTACTATTTTGCATATATATATATATATATAATTTAGTTTTATATAGTTAGTTTTATAAGCCATTTCATTTAAATGTTAAAGTTACCGGCTTAGGTCTGGCCTCAATAAATCACTCAGGCGCAGACCGAGTCTTCGACTCCGTTAACTCAGTAGGCCTAAAAATCAGTAATCTCAGCGAGTACTCAAAAGGCTCAGGTATTTTTTTGTATCTAGGCATTTCTTAGAAATGATTTCTAGGCCTTTAAAATACCTCCCTTTTATTTAAAACCCATATCTTTATTTCATTTAGCCTAGCCTAACAATACTAACATGTAGTATTCTAGATATTCTAGACTCTAGACTCTAGACTCTAGACCATGACCATAGGTTCTCAACCTTTTTTGGCTCACCGCCCCCTTTTACATTTTTTTTCCGCTCACCGCCCCCCAACTTAATTTTAGCGGAAACATTTGTTAATTAAAGGGAGATAATTAACCCTTTTCATTTGAGTTAATATTTCAATTTGTTTTTCTTTTATAAAAAATTAAATGGCTTGCATTTATAACTTTGAAATGATATGATAGAACTGTAAAAATTATTTGAAAATTGTATAAATATTATATGACTAAAGAATTTATATGAATATTTTCAAGCATTTCAATTACTACCCAGTTTGTATAATTACTACGTAATCAGCTATTGTGGTTACCTCTTTACGAAAAATTCAAACGCATCAAAGGACATGTCGGTAAAACATCAAAAGAGTAATATAAGAGTAATAATTAGCAGATGTTAAGGCGACAGTCGGGTGAACCAACCATAAGACGAGACGGCCTCATACCATATTTGCCAAATACTGACCCCCCTACTTCATCGAAAAGTCATTGCGATTCTTATTTATTGTTCAATAATATGTATGCCTACTGTTGGGAGATATCAGATATTTAGTAGGACTTGCGTTTACATCATATTTCATCCAAAAACTAATCGATTCAAATAGCTGAGTTGGTGAAATTATAGCAGGTACGTATGTACCGCCCACTTGCCCTTCATCGCCCCCCAATCGCCTCCAGCAATGTTATCGCCCCCCCCTAAAGCTTCTAATCGCCCCCGTTGAGAACCTATGCTCTAGACCATCGTCACCATGTAATACTATTTATTACTTTGTGTATGTCTGAGTATGTAGGCCTATCACAGGTAAATATACCTAGACCTAGCCGTTGCCGACGTAGCTTAGGCTACTTGACATTTACTTGACTTAAAAATACATTTATAAATCATTTAAATTTAAAACTTATCTTTAAAAAAAAAATAATTAAACATGACCGAAGGCTATTATATGATATCATCATCGTATATATAGGCCTAATAATGATATGAAAAAAAAGTTTAAAAGCTTGCTGAACTTAATTTAAAATGGAAAACTAATTACAAGTATATCTACGTAGGCCTACAAATTAACAAATTTATTATTAGTATGTTGGCATACTCAGTACTCAGGCCTACTGGTATGTATTACTTTAAAAAAAAACACAAAATATAAAGCCTGATTTTTTACTCTCGCACACACACACAAAATCAAGACAATAGTCAATAGCTTCTGATGCTTTTTTCTCTATGAAAACACGTTGACAACAGAAACATCTGGATATTATTCAAGATTTGATTAAAAGTAATATAAAAAGAATAGCAGCAAAAGTTAACAAAATAAACTTAATGAATAAATGGGAAATTAGAGTGTTGATTTGGAAAAAAAGTTTATAACTCATAGCTTTTGTTATATTTGTAAAAAAAATTCTGCATAATACTAAACCATTTGTTTATATATTTCTTGTGGTAGTTTTTTGGGAGAATTTACAAAATTTAATATTTTTAATCAAGACATGTGGTAAATTAAGTAAAACAATCTAAACAGTTGAAACTTTTTTCAAATCAAGTAAGAAAATAAATGTAAAACATAATTTGAAAAGCTGTTTTTTTTTACTTGGCTGGTCTCTTTGCTTTTTGGAGGTTACACTTAAATGCCAGCCTAATGGCATTGGATGGTGGTTTACATCAAACACATTTATTATTTGTGTTTAAATACTTATCTGGATTTGGTAATCAATTTTTAAAATTAAACTGGAAAGTTGTGTACAATGAACTACATTTTTGTTACTTTTATTCTCATTAGATATGGTGCAAAGATTCGCTTTCCCCATGCACTTGTGATGACTTTTCTCTTCAGAAATGGCAGGTATGAAATAAATTAGGTCAAATAAAAACAAATTAATTTAGTATTTACATATTTTATTATTTTGGCATAAGTCAGTGTATTCACACTTCAACACCTATGTATTCCACAGGCTTTTTTTTTTTAAGCGATTGGTATTCCTACTAATGCCCTCTTCCTAGTTTTAAGTTTAAGAGATATTTGAGCCACAGTCAGCTGCTGAGGGTAGAACTATCCAACACAGAGCCCTGGCATGCCCTTGTTATTTAGGATTACATCACTTTTATCAAGTGTGACTTGATTGTTAAATTAAGTCCCGGTTGGACAATTAATAGATTTTTCTGTCATTGTCTAGTAGAAATGCCATCTTCCAGTTGTTGAAGTTTTAACCAAGGCTGTGGAGTCAGTAAATAAATGTTCCGACTCCTCAGTTTTTTGTAGTTCCGACGCCGACCTCTCTGTATTAATATGTGAATGTATTTTGTACATTCCTTGAAGGAAAGAAAGACAACATACATGTCATCAGCCCACCCCCCGCTGTTTCTTATAATAACAATGAGCCTTGTTTAATCAAATTTTGTTTTTGTAATGGCGATTTTTTTATTTGCATCACCAATGTTTAGTTCTCCTTAACACTTTCTGCTTGGCTTTCAGAGGTTACAACTCTTTTTATTAATTAGTTTAGGTTTCTCTCCTCTAATTTTATAGCTATTAGAGTTTATGTTATCTTATGTTCAGTAATTACTATTGTCCTTTCTGATGTGGGTGATTCTGCCAGAGTATTTTCAGTTTATAAGCTCAACTCATAACAAGCTTTCATCTCTAAAGCGATCACCACTAGAGGCTTAGATTTGTTACTGGATCTGAAGGGTGTCCCAGAGTCATTCTAGCCCTGATGGGTACCTGACACTAGTGGGAATAAATAAGGTGGCAGTGCATTGTGCTGACCACATATTCCCTTGTATGCCTTAGCCACAGAAACTTGTGAACGCTGCTTCACTTGCCCTGTGGGCAAATTGTTTTAAAAGGGTTACTTATTGGCTACTCACCTCCAAAGAAGATTTCTCTACAATACATTTATTAACTTTAAAAAATTTTTTTTTTTTTAAAAATTGGTTACTTATATAGCGCTTCTATCCATGCTATTTTAGCATGCTCAGTGCGCTCTGTAAACACAATGCTGCCTGCGGGCGCAAATATGTTTACAGGCCCAAAACTCCTGCAGGGCGACAGGGATCCGCCGGTGGACGGGCTAGAACCCGCGACGTGTCAGTTGGTTTTTGGTTGACAGTCCGGTGAACTAACCGCTGGACCAGCCGGCTTCACAAAAAACTTAAAAGCAGATATATCACAGTAAATGTGATGTGCAGCAGGGTAACTAAACTGAGATTGCATGATGGGCAATGGTTCTTTTCCCATATTCTAGAAAAACAACAACTAAGAATACTACTACTACTGGGCAGCAGTTTGATGCAATGCAGTTCAAGGACAGGTGCAATAGAGTTTGCAGGTTGTCTTATGTCTTGGCTTAAGGACCAATGTGCTGCCAGCAGTTTGCAGAGCCAACCATTTGCTTACAGTGCTTAGTTTAGCCAATGGCGGGTGCTTGCAAAATGCAGAGGAACAAGGGACATAAATGAGACAACATAAATGTGTAGCAGTCCATATTCTCTGTTACTGTTACATGGTGTACACTATGAACATGATACTATCATTTAATGCTTGGTTTGTGGCATTGTCATCCCCAAAAATTCGCTAAGGTTTAATTGCATAATTAATATGTATTATAAGGAAATACATCATAAAAATATTACCAATGAACAAAGAATCCTACATTTAATACCGGTATTCTTTTCTTTCTGCTAGCCTCAAAGACAAAATCAAGGCAATCATTGAAGCAACATACACACACTCGAGAAATCTGGCATTATTTGTTTTTGCCTTTAAGGGCTTAACATCCACACTTTCTTGGGGTGAATCCAAGTCCCATCAGCTCCATGCTTTTCTCTCAGCCTTCTGTGCTGGCTTTGTTATATTTGGGAAATACAACAAAGTCAATGAACAGGTATGTTTATTTATTACACAAGTAAAACATTTTAAAAACATAACTCTTAAAAAGCCTTGACAGTTTGTGTTTCTTAATTTTGATGCTACTCTAGCCATTTTATTCCTAATGTTATTGTAGCCATTTTATTGTTTTTTATTGTAGCCAACTCATTACTTGTGTTATTGAAGTTATAGTAGCCATTTTATTACTTTTGTTATTGTAGACATTTTAATAGTTATTTATATTCTAATTATTAAACAAACTATTATTCTAAAAAATGTATTCCTTCTAATGTATCTGTGCCATCAAACCGCCATGTAATGGACAAGTTAGTGCCTTTTAAAAAGTATACGCGGAATAAATTACTTTTCACTTATTAATTATTAACTTGCATGAAAAGATGTACAACAATGGTCCAGACTTGTGAAAACTAGTTGTGCATAGTATTACACAGAAAACTCCATGTCATTAGAGGCACTTGCTCATCTAGGAGCCCCAGCTATATAAGCAGGTTCTAATGTTACAAAATTCATTTTCAGACATCATGTCAAACTGTATAAGACATCAATATTTCTTGGATTTAGTTAAAAATCACATTTCTTTTGCTTTACTTCTTTGCTCTAAGATTTAAACATTATAAAAAAAGGGTGATGAGGGGCGTACAATTTGGAAAGTGTTGTTTTTTTTGCTAAATATGAATTTAGATTTTACTTTATTGGCTAATGTTTTAAAATAATAATATTTTTATGTTGTATTATAACTTGTACACTGTAGCATTTGTGTTATAATTATAGAGGGCCTATAATGTAATTTGTTTATTGTTTTCCCTGACAGATCAACTTGTATCTAATGTCAAGAGTCATCTATGGTGTGGCCAAACTTGTTGTACAGAAGAAAATTATTCCTGAGCCCAAAACGAACATTTTCCCTTGGTTTGCTGCCATTATGTGGGGCATGACGCTGTGGCTATTTGAGTACCAGCAGGCCTGTCTGCAGCCTTCCTTGGTGGCATCCATGACCTATATATATAAGGACAGTGAGAAATGGACAAGTCTTAGAGATTTCTTGATTTACAATGATTAAATATTTTGTGATATATAGATAATATATATAGTCAGTGAGCGCTGTTTTGCTTTATTATTCGTCCACTTAAAATGTACATCTTTTTCATGTAATTTGAATATGTTCTGGAGAATAAAGGACTCTTTCTTTTTATTCGCCCTGTCCAAGCTGTAGCTTATAATATAGATGTAGTGAAATTCAGAAGTCCTGATTGATGCACACTAAAAGTGAACAACTCTATCATCTGAAAATAAAATGTATAGCATTTGTAGGCTTTACTTTTCAATGTTTTGAATATTGTAGCTTCTTTCTCCCTCTGCCATGTTCTCATCAGCATGGGTAGAAGAGCACAATTTGAGAAGGTTAACATTCATAATGCACTGGAACATTTCATGATCACTCAAGCTTCTTACTTCTTTGCTGCCTTTGATTTGCATATTTAGTACCAGTAGTTGTTTTTTTTTTTTTGGCTTTTTTACTTTTTATCTTTTAAGGATCTTGTCTTAAAAACATGTATCAAACTATTCCATGTGTGCGTGTGCATCAATCAAATAATTATTATTTATTTACTTTTTTATTCAAATTTATTTTAAAACATTACTTCATGCATCATTACATTCAGTTTTTATATTTTGTGAAATAAATTTGTTTTATTTTTTTTTGTTACATTCATTTGTATTATTATTTGAAGAAGTTATTACTTTTAAACATTACTCACACCCCCACATAGAAAAAGTATGAATAATTTTTGTTGTAAGGCTGTTATACTGTTTCTTAATAAATTCTTTCACGATAACCTTTCTTGTGATCTTGTTTCACCGTAACTTTAAAACATCAATCTGCTTGTCCCACTGCCACCAAACGTCTCCTAGCTACCTTGCTTGTACTGAAGATTCATGGCAAGGGGAACAAAACTTCTGACTCTTCTTGCCAGAAAAGCTGGCTTAATTCAATTTGTTTTCTCTATGTAAGCATGGTGGTTTTTTTTTAGCTGCAGTCGTTTTTAAATTCTGCTTATGTAAAGTTGTCAGTGATTGTTTGTGTGTGTATATATATATCACTATTCAAGGTGTAGACAAATTGATTAAATGTGTATTTATTACCCGATATATCTGATGACTATCAAAGTTCATTCATTTAAAGAGTTTATTTAAAAAAAAACTATTCTTAAAAATAAAATGACAATATGTCCCTTTGTTCAGGCATATTGGCAAATTGTTTTAACCTGGAGTAGCTTGTGTATTTATGGCTTAAGCTTCAGGCTTTCCTTTTTAATGCTATTCACTATTCATAATATTTACATAAAATCATGTCCATACAAAGCATTTGTTTGCATTGGGCTGATATTTAGCATAACATTTGTTGTTGTTTTTTTTCACATTCTTTTGTTTTTATTTGTGTGCTATTTTAGTCTTTTTTTTGGTTGCTTAAGTTTTTAAAACCACCATACAGAGATAAAAAGTTAAAAAAAAATAATTTATGTTTTATTAGAAAACGTTTTTGTAGAAATAATCTTGTGTCAGAAATTGTGGTTGATTTTTTTCAACATTGTAATTATAATTATAGTTGAAGTAGAAAAATAACCTTTATGGCCTTCTCCATATTTAAAAAAAAATTAGACACACCTTTTTTTTAAAGTCCATTTGTTTCTGTAAATTTTTAAATTTTATTTGTAGATTTCTTTGAAGCATCTTCTTTTCTGCTTTCTTGTCCTTGAGGAACAGGCGCCGATTATCGACGTCTGTGTTCCTTCCTAGGACATAGGCCGCCAACAAGGGTCCTCCAGGCATCTCTATCCTGGGCAAGTCTCTCCACCTTCCCCCAAGCATTTGAAGCATTTAGTATTAATATATTCTAATGAAATAACCTCCATCTTTTACATTAAAAATTAAAGCTTTAAATCTCTTCACAATCTGTGTTTTACAGACATAATATTATTAGTAAACAAAAAACAACATTTTTTTTAATGCCATTGACCATAAACATTTCAAACAGTGTACTTTAAATTAAAAAAAACATTAAAAAAATAAATGAAAAATAATTTTTTTTAAATAACAAACAAATGGTGCTTAGGTTTGAATTTCATCCATTGTCAATACTTTTTATTTTATTAGTTGTCATAGTGTTTAAAGTTATTCAACTTTGTCAGCTTCGGCTTCAGGGCACTAAAATGTACAGTTTCTGCATCCTCGCATATAAGTAGGTCTGTGTCTTAACTAAAGATAACAGAAGACCTGGCTTGACTTTGAATTTGATTTGTGGGGGATGCTGAAATGTTTACGACAAATAGCTAGGAAAAAAATATAGCAAAGCTTGGTATGAAGAATTTAAAAGGTCTTTCCGTACCATTTATCTTTCTATAGGACCAATTAAAAGAAAGTTGAATCATTTTTTGTTATCTATACTAGATAAGTAACCTTTAACTTTAAACTTTTCCAAATTGATGTTGTTTTCTCTCTGAGGACAGAGGAGGGTGATCATTTGACCCTGGAAAAGAAATGGTCCACTTAAACAGGTTTTGAATCTGGGACATTCAGAAAGACAATCCTATGCTGTTACCACATTGGTAGACAGACATTAAAAGCTGTACCCCTGTATTGCTGCTTATACAGACAATCCTTGTTTAGAAATGTCATTGCATTGTTATTTTTGTATGTGCCAACAAACAATACTGTCAATTTCAACCGTTTTCTTTTTGTGTGGTACTATTGTTGAAATATTGATGATCAAAATGTTAAGAACAATTGGTTGTATTTTACTTTGTCTTACTATGCCACATGCATAAAACAAATGAGGATTAGAGTCTATCAATGAAACAAACTCTCTTACTTCATGTGTAAAAAAAATTCAAATGAATCTGGTTCACCCACGAAATATAGTTATTTTTAGGGAAATTTTTTGGTCTTTTTTGGCCATGTTTTATTTAATAAGACAGACTTCATCTAGGTATGATTATTAATTTATTTTATTATAATAACAATATATTTTGTTTAAAATACTCTATCTACTTAGTACACAATATATGTTTTTCCCCTCAGAAATTAGTTTTAGCTGGCAAAACTTTTGGTTCTTTGTCAATCATCTTCTCAACTTTTTTTTTAGAAAATCAATAAATCATTGCTAAACATGCATGTAAAAAAATGTATTTGCAATATATTTTTTTGTAAGATTACATTTCAGTTTTATAGAAAATATAATCTAGACATAGATGCACATTCTCAGTGAATACATATGGTATATCTTATATTTCTGATATATTTTTACTCTTTGCAATTCTAAACATTTTGGCACATTCTCAGTGTCCACATTTTGGTTTTGTATATCTGATCTTTCTGGATACATTTGTACAAATCTTCATTGAAATAAAAAACAACTAAGTTTATTTTTAATATGTAATTCTGTTATTTTTTTTTTTGTGGTCATTCCTTGCTGGGGTATTTTATTTAGCTTTTCCAAAGGTCTAATACTTAAATGGCTGGTCCAGCGGTTAGTTCACCGGACTGTCAACCAAAATCCAACTGACACGTTGCGGGTTCTATCCCTGACACTGACCGATCCCTGTCGCCCTGCAGGAGTTTTGGGCCTAGTGGACGTAATAATCTACTAGAGCACACTGAGCATGCTAAAATAGCATGGATAGAAGCGCTATATAAAAACAATTATTATTATTATCACTTTGATAATGATCTTTGCTGTGCATTTGTAAAGACTACCCCGAGAATTTCTGATCCGATGAGAAAAACGCAATTTCAATCTTAGCACTGCTTTAATATGTCCAATTTGTAACAATGAAAATACAAGCTGCATATCAGACCTTTAGATTACAATTCAAAATAGTATCAAATTACAGTTATAAGGTAGCAATGAAAATAATTTTATGGTTGAATGTCGCCACAACGTGAGAAGTTGTATAAAAGGGTCACGGTTAACAAGGCTGGGAATCACTGACCTATACATTCTAAGACTGGATCAGCTCACAGCTGTTCATAACCTAAGGTTATGAACCACAACGTGAGAAGTTGTATAAAAGGGTCACGGTTAACAAGGCTGGGAATCACTGACCTATACATTCTAAGACTGGATCAGCTCACAGCTGTTCATAACCTAAGGTGGAGATAAACTGTTGGAAAAAAAATAGATGACAGGGATTAAAATGAAACCAGTCATATATATGTCAGTTTTTGAGAGGTTGAGGTAACTAAAATAAATAAAAGTAAATACCTAAAATGTCGATAGTAGATAGACAATTGAGATATTTATATACTTACTGCCCGTAACGCCGTGGGCGCATAGGGCAGCAACAAAGTCCTTCCATCTTTCTCTGTCACGTGCGACAGTTCCAATCGTACCCCAGGAGTGACCAAATTCTTTTAATTCCTGCTCCACAGTTCTGCGCCAGGTTACTTTTGGCCGACCTCTCTTCCTTTTTACCTTCTGGAGTCCAGTGTAGTGCTGTCTTGCAGATGTTCCCTTCAGATATTTATATGTATAATATATAAAATTGAATGTGTAAGACATTTGCTTCTCGGATTGGTTAATTTAAATACATCTGGCATCTGTATATTGGTTTACATTAAGATTTAGTAAAATTATTCCATTTTCTAAAATAATTTTAACTGTTCTATTTAAATTTTGAATATTGATTTATGAATATTATTTATATTCTTGGCCAATGAAGTAATATATGTTAATTTTTTTGCATAATTAACCTTGGAGATTTTTATAAGCAGTCCTATCCAAATATTTAGGAGATTTTTATAAGCAGTCCTAGGCAAATATTTAATTTTCTAAATTAAATTGTTCTTTTGGCCATACTAGATCTAGATGTTTTTAATACACACTTTAACTTTTGATTATTTGTTTTCATTTAGAATCTCTAGACCTGTTACTTATATATTATTTTAATTAATATTTTAATTAAACTTGCATTTCTTGAAGTTAATTTTTACTTTTTTAAAAAGTATCCCTGTCAAACCAATTTGCTCTTCAGGGCCTGTAAAGCAGCATTTAAAAGTTTTCTTTATTAAACCTTATAACACTGTCTTCATAGTAAATTTATTATCTGTAGTCTGTAGCTAGGTCCTTTGTGTAAATGTGTTATCCCGGGCAGCGCCGGGTAATTTAGCTAGTACATCTATAATAAACAAAGCTCAGTGATTATACATAGCTCAGTGCGCTAGACTTTTTAAAGACTTTCTAAATTTTCCATCACTTATATCTATAACTTATCGTGATTAGTGCTATCTACTTTCTTTTCGTGAGGATCTAGAACACAATTTTATGGTCCAACCAAAACTTTACCATTAGAGTTACTTCCCATTTGCTTTGGCAAGTATACAATAATACGAGTGTATATCTCGTGCCCTTCGCACCATCGCCTACTAGTACTAATACCGTACTCGAAATAATATGTTTATTTAATTTTGGCCATTTCCAATGAATACCTTATCTAGTTTAATTAATTAGGCTAGCAAAAATAGTTTAATAATGTTCTAAAATGACAAGATTACTGACACAGACATAGTCAAGTCATAGTAGTTAGTAGGAGTAGGATTTACTTAATTTACTAGGATAGTGATGAATATCCGATGAGCCTGAGGCCTAATATACTCTAATCCTAATTCCTAATTGAGTAGCCTTAATTCTTAATTAAGTTAAGGCTAATTGTTGTGCCGGCTTAGACTGCTTAGACTTAGACTTTTTGATCCAGATTGACTAAGCTAAGTAAAATTAGTTTAAATTTAATTTTTAAATTTAAGTCTCTTAGACTTAGTCTAGTAATATTTGTACCCCAACGACAATGTTAATACATTTTATCTGTAAATCGGCTGCTGGATTTGGCAGATTAACTAGTCGATCAGGTTCCTGGAAATCATTTACCACAACTCCTTTTCATCACTTCAGTTTGAATGCGTAAGTACTTTAAGTAACATTGATGAAGTCATTGAAGTAGGCTAGTATTGAAGTAGGCCTGCCTAAAATATTTAAAAAGTTTTTTATATTTACTAATTTAGTTAGATAGGCTACTATCATTTACAATGCTATTTATTAAAATAGCCCGCCTACAGTAACTACAGTACAATAGGATATTGACTATTGTCAATTTAAACCTAAATAATCATAATCTATGTGACATATAATATATATGTCTATACTTATACAGTAATAAAGTATTTATAAAAGAAAAATAAATCAAAATAAATAAAGAACCAGAAGAACTGCAGCAAGTGATGAACTATATCTAGCCTATATTTATAAAAAGTCTGTGTTTGTAGGTAAACCGATCCCCGTTCGTCAATTTGAAAACACTTGAGTTTTGTGTCACTGACCTACCTAGGCCTATATAGTGTCTAATAATTTTTCACATCAGACATGTGTCTTCGCTAGCTAAGTGGCTAACGTATAAGACTGCTGTGCGGGCGACCCGGGTTCGATTCTCCAGTTAGTCTATAAGTTACCTTTTTTCTACAATTTTTTTTTCAATTAATATTACTTTTAAGAACAAAAAATGTTGTAAATCTAAGAGCAATTTAGATTTTTGTTAAAAAAAAATAGGCAAGTAGGCCTTTACCCTATTACAATATAAAAAAAAAATTACTTTCCTAAAGGTCTTCAGTAAAAAAAAAATAATTTAATTATTAGATTTATAGGGCCTAGCTTTCTTTTAATTGTCAAGTACTTTATAAACTTTTTATCTGCTTCTTTATACAGTTCTGTTTTTTTTCACCCAGGCAGCGCCGGGCAATTTAGCTTGTATATATATGTAATGTAATGCTCTAAGCACCCATTAGAGCAGGTAAACTGTGTAGGATCAGCACCTTATTGACTGGGGACTGCCCAGATTGTGGCGGGCGGTAGCTGATCAATGATTGCGAAGACCTCTCTTACCGACATAGGCAACCCGTAGCGTCTGTACCTTACGTTAATAAGGATGGGCTTATAACTCGTCACTGTTGCCTCCTGTGTTGTTTTAGCTGCTTTGCAACAGCACCAGAGTTTCCTCACCGGGGCGCGTACCTGGGCCTTGGGTAAAGTGATCATGGGTTGCCCAAGCGTCATAATCCCTCTCTCTGCCTAACCAGTGTGACCCAAAGGAATACTAGGCATACATTTGGCATTGGCTCGGCTGCAGGGGCTGCCGGATGGAAGACCATAGTTGGTAATCCAAACGTCTAAGGGGCACCACTCCTGATTTTTCCTTGAGGTTTACTCCTGAAGCCTATTTGTTACAGCTAGGCAGCGGGGTTTGATGTCAGAGTGTCCCCTTTCCTAGACGGACTGCCTTTCCAGGCTAACGAACTCCATCTGCCCGAAGCACCCAGTTTTGAGGTGCTGGGGGACCACCTTCACCCCTTTACCTGTTGGTTAAAGCAGTTTCACCGGGCTTAGTACCTAAGCCACTCGAGCAGGCCAGGTGCTGGACTTGGTTGTCAGAGGCTGTGTGAGAGACGCATGCCATTAGAAGCATTTCTTAATCAGTAGGAGCTTGTCCCCACTGACACCCCCGGTTTTAACAACCTTTAAGGTTGTATATATATATAGTATAGTATAGTATAGGCCTAATATAAATGATCATCATTCTGGAAGGCTCGTAAACTACCTAAAGTAAGCACAGGGAGGCTAGGCATGTGCCTAGCATTTTTACATATTGTGATAGACATGCTTGGATTAAACAGGCACCATAAGCCATTGGGTTTTTGGAAAGTCTGGGTAAAGTGACTTTAAGTTAGTGGAAAATGGGGAAAATAAAACAAAGTTTGGGAAGGTATGCCATAAATGGATAAAACATATGCCCATTTCAGGATTATTTTTTTACAGAATTAATTAAAAGCTGTTTTTATGAGTTCTATGAGTAGCCTACTGAATGAGAATCTACTAAGCCTTTTTATGTTTTAATACAAGTTTCAATTTCGTGGAGTCTCTATATTATATATATTCACTGCTGGCTAGCTATAAGACATGGCCTATCTGTTTCTGAATATTTTTTTTAAGTTGGGAATTTTAACTTTAGTAAGACTCTGCCTACCAGTAGGAAGTGGGATTATTTACAAGCCAACTATCATCTGCTTGACACCATGAGCTTATGTTACAGTTACAGAACTTATACTTATAAATTTACAGATGTTCCTTCTAGATAGAAGATTATTACGTCCACTAGGCCCTAAACTCCTACATGGCGGTGGCGGCGGTGGCGGCGGCAGGGCTAGAACCTGGGCAGTTTTGTTGACAGTCCAGTGAACTAACCGCAGAACCAGCAGCCGGCCTCACATTTATTTTACAATTTAACGGTTGTCCTGAGCTGTCTAAAAATAATGTGATAATGCTGTTATTTTTTTTCTGAAAATTTGACCACATAGTAATAGTTATCACAGATTTGTCACGGGGCATATTTTCGTATAAAATGCTAAAGCGCAATTTAGCTAGTAATTAGAAAAATCATAAATAAAACAAGTCATAATATCATTCTTTCAATTTGTATCAATATTTTTCTCCAGATTGAATTAAACAAATGTTATTATTTGACATTGACTAAAAGAAATTGATAACAAAATTTGCAATAAATTATTTTAATTAAAATGTTATCAAAAAGATTTGTCTTTAAATGCTTTTTAAAATTTTAAACATAAAATATTATTTACTGCTATAAATCAATATGAAATGTTTAATAATGTTTTATAATAATAATCATGAATATAACTTTTTATATTTTTCTTTTCTTAATTGATCAAAGATCCAAACAAACACTTCTTAAGACTCCAAAATCAGGTCAATTAGTCAGCATAACTTTTCAAGATGTTCTCCATACACTGAAGGAATCTATCTTCCAAAATGTAAAAGCATCACTTAATAAACTTCACTCAACAAGAAGAGCATCTCCCAAAGCTACAACTGCATTATGTTCATTGCTCCTTGGAACAGCTGGTGGTGGAATCCTATGCAGAAACTTTGACTACATTTGGCCAACAGCTAAGTGCAAATCTGTGCATAAAACTCGACTTTCCCATGAAGAGGATGAGCTCGAGAAAACACCAGATCCAAAATTCAATTGGAAGCTGTTTTTTAGTCTCCTATGGGAGGATATCTTATATCTTTTAGGTGCTGTTCTGGTAAGATCAATATTAGTTTTTTTTTTAATGTGTATTAGTTGAATCAAATTTTTTAGGTTTAGTAATTATCATCAAACCCTTGACAGTTGTGGTCACTGGTGTCGAGGCAACATTTCCGCTACCTTCCTCTCCAACGTCCACCTTCTGCGGTGCCTTGGAGGTTGGTTTTTGGCAGGTTTTTTTAGTAATTACCGTATATACTGGCATATAAGTCGCACGGGTGGATAAGTCGCACTGCTAGTTGAAGATTTTTTTTTTAAATGGCGTCATTGCCCGGGTATAGGTCGCACCCTGACCTTCAGGGGTTACACTGCCTTTTACCTTCTCCAAAATGCATACCTTGTAAACATAAAAGTTACTAAATATTCACCCTTTTTTGGAAGCTTTCCTTAAAAATGGTTTCAATAATCAAATAAAGGCAGCGCTTCATTTATTTTAAACAACCGATCAATACAGCCATTAGTCATATGAGAAAGTAAGGTAGCCTATCTGTTTCTTCATTTGTCCCTGTCCTTACTCAAGTTTCTATCCCTATAGTCACACTATAGTGGACCGGCAAAAAAATAAAATTTGTAAGTGCGGATTTCAAGACTGGTGTCTAGACTTAACGGTGTCGGTATTGATGAGCCCTTTACACATGCCCTAATTACCACTAACATTGTTTTTAATGATTTCAAACGCGACCATGCGGCCGACAATAAGCTGTTTTGTTTTCAACTCTTACATGCAATTAATGAAAAATGAAACACACTATAGTCATTTTACGCATTATTTCTATATTGATTTGAAAAAAAATAATTCCTGTGTCCATCGGCCCATCATTGTTTTGGAAACATTGCTTAGACATGGCGCGGTTTTCTCGGAATGCTAAACACTGCCTTATTAGTAGGCTATATAGCAATAGGTCCTAAATAAAACACATCTTATGCTACTAGTCTACAAGCTTATACCTACATAAAAGGCATTTACAATTCTTTCCATTCTGTAATTTGCGTTCAATACACCTACAAAAAAATGCCACCTTACGCTTACGCTATGTTTTGGCAATACAAAAGTTCAAAAGAAAAGGGATTGGAGGGGAAGGGGTCTAAAAAACCTCAAATATTTGTCAATTTCAGTTATATAAAGATAGTATATTTACACCAACAAAAGTTTTCTTAATGTAAAATGTCGGCCTACGCATATCCTAGTAATTCTACATCACTACAGTCAACTATACGGGTTATGTAGAAAACTGTATGACAGAGTAGTGATATTTTTCAAACATTTCAAAAACAGTGTCGGGTGTATAAGTGTATAAGTCACACCCCTACTTTTTGTCAAAAATTTTTGTAAAAAAAGTGTGACTTATACGCGAGTATATACGGTAATATACCGGTATATCAATTGTTTCTACATCACTGAATCAATGAAGCTATAAATAGCCAAATACATGTCTTCAAATTGCATTTTTTACAAGTTACTAAAAAAACTTTGACAGTAGTGTCAGTAGTTCCAGTTCTCTGTGTTTAGTAGTTACATTAGTGTTGTACATATTATTTTTTTTATCAGATCTTGGTATAAAGTTGTGAGTAATAATACAGTTTAAGATTTCTTTGAAATTAGTTTTCACTTCCAAATGTTGGTTCTTTTTTTGGTGTGTGATATTGAATTTTATTCTTTACATTTCATAGGCTAATTAAATAATTCAAAAAGTTGTTATTTTTGTAAGCAATAACAATAACAAAAATGTAAAACAACAAAAAAAAAAAAAAGCAAACAAAATTATTTCACTGTTTTGTTCATTTAAAAAAAAATTACTGTTATCATGCTATCATGTTGGAAACAATTTCAAAGCAAATGCTATTACAATTATCCACTATGCATGTCTGCATCACACAAATAATTTTAAGTTTCTTTAACTTATTCATGCAGGCAGCTCTAGGAGCTGCAGTGGTCAACATCCAGATACCTCTTATGCTGGGAGACATGACAAACATTGTGACCAAATTTACTAGTGACGTCGCTTCAGGCAGTGATACCTTCCTATCAGAAATTAGAAAACCTGCCCTGAAATTGTTGTCATTGTATGGATTGCAAGTAAGTCAGACTTTACGTCTTTAGAATTTGGCGTTGAACCCTTTGATTACCAGCTCCCCCCTCCAACCTTATGATTAACAGCCAGTAGCTGTTTTCAAACTTATGTCTAGTCTAGGTTCCCATTTTCAATAAGGCTTTAGGCTGCTTTCTTATTCTTAGTCATAAAGAGTGCCACCCCATTTTTGTGCTCATCTTCTTTTGGTCCTGAGTAGATTATGGTGTATCCATTAGCTAGCATGACTTGGCCTGATGTAGTCCATCTGACTTCACTCAGCCCTAAAATTTCAAGTTAGTATTTGTTCATTTCCATAGCCACCCAGGCCCCACGAGAGGGGGGTACAGCCGGTACGCCGTACCAGGGCCCATAAGAGTTTAGGGGGCCCATGAATATTATTTGTATATAATTTAAAATTAAATTGGCAATTACGCAAGTATGTTTTAATTGTTGCAATAAAGCTAAGAGGAGATGCCACAAAACCTCTTACAATCTCACGTGGCGTTGGGGGCCCCTAATTTTGGTATTCTTTGAATGTGTACTTGAACATTTTGTTAAATTTACAAAGAAGCATCTAGTTGTAATATAGGGCCTATTTATTTTCGATAGCATTTAGGATCTCTTTTTATTTTGTTGTCTCCAGAGACACTTACAAATATAGACCTATGAGCCATACAGGCTTACAGTTCTCCCTGTTAGCTTAGTAGCCTAGGCCAGGGGTTTACAACCTAAAGCACACGTGCCACACATGGCACGCAGAGCGATTTTAGATGGCACGCGAGAGACCTCCAAAAGGTGCTTCTTGTTGATTTTTTCAATAATTGAATGAGAAGGCACTAAATTTTGAAGCCGATGTTTCTGAATGGCAAGCGACACATTTCAGTGAGTTGAACTTGCTTTTACAAGGACGTGGCCAAACAGCACTTGACTGTTCGACCACTGGTATGGATTTGCATTGAAACTGGACAAATCTTGCACGTTATTCATTTTCAAAACACTAAACTACTTGTAATTCCCTAATTTATGCCATGTATTAAAATAGATAGAGAGGAGTTTTATAGACGAAGACAGGATTTTCAAATTTATGGACTCTTGTTTTCACACCACATAAAGTCTGACTGGATTTATCCATATACAACCATCTTAGATGTGGATCTTTTTTTTTAAGTGGAGGGATAGTGACCATTTAAAATGCAGCAAGTTGAATTTTAAACACAAAAATGCTAGATTTTTATAAAGAAATAATAATGAAAAAGTAATAATAGTTTTTATTTTAAAAGAAGGGAGATAATTAACCTGTTTTGTATTTGTTTTTTGTTCTAGTGTGTCCAATATGTTTCATATTTTTCATTAATAAAAACATTAATGGCTCTTACAATTATAATTTTAAATTTATCAAATTGTGTAAGTTAGTTGAAAAGTATATAAGTATTATATGACTAAAGAATTTATAATAAAATGTGTACATTTTTTAAACATTACATTAACTACCAAGTTTGTATGATTACAATGTTTCTACACCGCTCAATTTGCATTACATATTCACAGAGTAATAATAATATAAGAGAATATCTCAGTAAAACTGAGATCCAAATACAATTAATGTATAGCAGGTGCCAGATCCATATCTCGAATCACGATAACTAAATGATAATTTTAGGCGATAATTAACTATCAAAACGTGAAAGTTTAGTAATAAAATTCTGTATTTGGTGTAAATGCAAATAAAATAAAAAGGATGATAACCAGGAACTCGTTTTTTTTTTAAAGTTAAATATAAAACGCTATAAAAATTTTCTCTATACACCTCGTTTTGGGCCTTTATCTTGCTACGGAGCTAAATAAATATTATTATAATTTTTTTTTTATAATAGTATAGAGCAGGTTGACTTTTGGGTGGTTGGCGGGCTGAATGATTTAAAAATCCTAGTTTGGCACACTATCAGCAGAAGGTTGCCGACCCTTGGCCTAGGCCTAAATACTCTATGTCGCTGTATTATCGGTAGGCTACTAGTATGGCAGTTAAACTAGCTAGTTGATCCGTTTACACTTTAATGATTTCCAGTGCCGTAGCCAAGAGGGGATATTGAAGGTATCATCATTTTAGACAAATGTATTGAAAATTTAAACACATTTTTTTTGTCATTTAACAAAATGTATTTTGGGAAGAGTTTGTAAAAAACAAACTATGTTTCAACTGTTTTGCCACAGCCACCTTACATTAGACTGCACAACATACATTACTGGTGAATATTTATAACTGACAAGAATAACATCAATAGTTAAATCACTAAACCTAGAAACACTAGTCACTAGAGGACATAAATTATCAATCAACAGTGCGAGTCACTTTTCCCATTTTACACATCTTTGTAATATGGTAAATGGTAACACTTATGACAGTTTCACAAAATGGTCCACAGACCTTGTAAACAGATTCCTGATTTTTCAAACGTAGGCCTATGTAATACAAATAAATCATCTAGAAATCACTAATGTTTTAAAAAAGTGTGGGGGGGGGGAGAAAGGGGGGCCCAGAAAAGATCGGCATCTTTTTTTTCTCTCGAGGGCCCTGTAGCCACCTGTGTAAGTCTGCCGGTCTCATAAAGCATTCTCACATTCCATTTTTGTTCATTTTTTTTTGGAAAGAGTAGACTTATCTGTGAACCAGTTTCTGTTTGGATTTGGCCAGTTTGCTTTATGGGCTCATCCACCTGATTCGGTTGGAAGATTTTTTTACTGTATATCTTTGTTTTTAAACTTGTTATGGTTTCTGTAACAGAATAATTTCTACAGATGCTAGTAGTTGTTTTGAAACTTATGTCTGGTGAATTTGATGATATGTTGTAGGCCTACACTTAAATACATTTTATCTTTACTAGCATACATATTAATAATTTCAGGGAGTATTCACCTTTGTCTACATTAGTCTGTTGGCAGTTGTTGGAGAAAACTTGGCTTATCGTCTAAGGAAAAAACTATTTCATTCTTTGCTCCAACAAGACATTGAGTTTTTCGACAAGCACAAAATTGGAAAACTCATTGACAGGTAAACTAAGTTCAGGGTCTGAACACAGTCTGGGAATAGTAGACAAATTGTTGTTCTTTTACTAATAAAATCTATGAGAAAGTCAGTACTCTTCTTAGACAATTAAAGTCTTGTCAAAGTAAAAGTCTAGAATCTTAAATGATTCTTATGTTAATAGTGACAGAAAGGGAAAAAAATCTTAGAACAAAATATTTTTATGTTATTGTAATTTACAGTTAATTGTCTCTGAGTAGAATTTCTCAAACTTTCTCTTAGTTTTTTTGCATTTTTTTTAACTAACAGTTGTTGTAAAATTTTTAATATCATAGATTACAGATTTACTTTTGGTTAATTCCTTTAACATTTTTAAAGTAGTTTTTTTTTTTTTACATTAATAGTTCTAATACCTTTAGAGACATTTAGAATAATTTAACAAAGGGTCACATCACTTTAAAATGGACATGGCCATTAAGTCTATTTCTTTGTCAGATTGACAACTGATGTACAAGAGTTTAAAAGTTCCTTTAAAATGACAGTCTCCCAAGGATTGAAAGCAACAGTTCAGGTAAGGAATATTTTTAATTTGTGTTGGAAAAATGTTTAACCTAAAAGAGTAAATTTTTTACAAGATGATAAGTTTCATGTTAAACGTGTTTCTGAAAAACTTTAATTGACCTGAGAAAAACTTTACAAAACAATACAAAAATTCTAAGTGATCTACTTGACTTGATGATCATTAATGGTCTGTTCTTATATACAAATATTTATACTCATGGTTAATCATGTGTAAGTGTTATTATTTTATTATAAGTATACTTATAAGCTACACATGTTTCCTCTATGAAGAAGATTATTATGTCCATTACCCAAACCTCCTACAAGGCGGCAGGGCTAGAACCTGGATCGTCTAGCTGACATTATATTCTTGTAATAATAGTCCAGAGTACAGAAGCTTAAGTTTTTTTTAAGGCTTCAAAATACAAGAAATTTAGTTATTAAAATAAAGGTTGATTTTTTTCTTTTTCTTTCGCAGACAATCGGCTGTGTTGTGTCCTTGTATCTGATCTCCACAAAACTTACCCTCATCATGGTGGGTGTCCTACCCATCGTCATCATTGGGGGCACAACGTGGGGGGCCATGCTGAGGGCACTGTCCAGGGATGCCCAGGAAGAGATTTCCAAATCAACGGCTGTAGCGGATGAAGCCCTAGGTAACATCAGGACAGTTAGAGCTTTTGCAATGGAATCAAAGGAATATCAGTAAGTAGTGTTTTGGTTTTTATTGATATAGGGATTCTGCTGTCATCAGCTCTTTGCTTTAGTTAGGTGGGGAAAGTTAGAAGGGAGGTAACTTGACTGATAAATGCACAAAGAATTTTTCTGCATTCAAAATTAAACAGACTGAAGACCTGTATTTGGTGTAGTTTTTATTATTGGACTTTTATTATTTATTTACTTAAAAGAAAAAGCAGGCAGCTTCTTTTCAATAATAACTCATCAAATTGTACCCAGCTTGATATATGTTTTTCTTCAAACAATTACACTTTAAACCAGTTCTTATTTATAATTATCTTCATGGAATTTGTACTTACAATTTTATTCTACCCAAAAACTACAATTTGTACTTAATCTTAAACCTTCATTGTAGGTCATTTTAATAGATAGATTTTTATTTATTTATGGGATTTATTTCATTTACTATTATTTGTTTTATGGGACATTGTTAGTCCGGGACCAGGATTTTTAATGCGCGTCTGGGGGGCCTCCTTGAGTCTACCCAGATCTGATCAGAAACTTGATGTTATTTTGTGACAGTAAAGGCAGCTAGGCCATGACCTCTGAAACGGGGGGGACGCTACTTCACTAGACTTATTGATTTCTATTCTATTGTAAATGGATACTTTAGTGTTTGTTTTTTTTATGAATACTTTTACATTAATTTGAAATTGTGAATGTTATGATGTAAGTCAAACATTTTGTTTTAGACTCTATGAAAATCAAGTGTTGAAATCTGCTAATACAAGCATTAATCTTGGAATAGGAATTGGTTTATTTCAAGGAATGGCCAACATATTCCTCAACAGTGAGTATCATTTCACACATTTTATTTTATTATCGTGGTATTAATTTACAATAAGCAATTTTTGTGTGTAAAACTTTGACCCCTTTTCTATGCAAATTATTCATTATATTGGGAACACAGTGGTGTAGCAGCTCCGCACTCAGACTGCAGTACACAGTGGTGTAGCAGCTCCGCACTCAGACTGCAGTACACAGTGGTGTAGCGGCTCCGCACTCAGACTGCAGTACACAGTGGTGTAGCGGCTCCGCACTCAGACTGCAGAACACAGTGGTGTAGTGGCTCCGCACTCAGACTGCAGTACACAGTGGTGTAGCGGCTCCGCACTCAGACTGCAGTACACAGTGGTGTAGCGGCTCCGCACTCAGACTGCAGTACACAGTGGTGTAGCGGCTCCGCACTCAGACTGCAGTACACAGTGGTGTAGCGGCTCCGCACTCAGACTGCAGTACACAGTGGTGTAGCGGCTCCGCACTCAGACTGCAGTACACAGTGGTGTAGCGGCTCCGCACTCAGACTGCAGTACACAGTGGTGTAGCGGCTCCGCACTCAGACTGCAGTACACAGTGGTGTTGCGGCTCCGCACTCAGACTGCAGTACACAGTGGTGTAGCGGCTCCGCACTCAGACTGCAGTACACAGTGGTGTTGCGGCTCCGCACTCAGACTGCAGTACACAGTGGTGTTGCGGATCCGCACTCAGACTGCAGTACACAGTGGTGTAGCGGCTCCGCACTCAGACTGCAGTACACAGTGGTGTAGCGGCTCCGCACTCAGACTGCAGTACACAGTGGTGTAGCGGATCCGCACTCAGACTGCAGTACACAGTGGTGTAGCGGCTCCGCACTCAGACTGCAGTACACAGTGGTGTAGCGGCTCCGCACTCAGACTGCAGTACACAGTGGTGTAGCGGCTCCGCACTCAGACTGCAGTACACAGTGGTGTAGCGGCTCCGCACTCAGACTGCAGTACACAGTGGTGTAGCGGCTCCGCACTCAGACTGCAGTACACAGTGGTGTAGCGGCTCCGCACTCAGACTGCAGTACACAGTGGTGTAGCGGCTCCGCACTCAGACTGCAGTACACAGTGGTGTAGCAGCTCCGCACTCAGACTGCAGTACACAGTGGTGTAGCAGCTCCACACTCAGACTGCAGTACACAGTGGTGTAGCGGCTCCACACTCAGACTGCAGTACCAATGCTCCAGGGTTTGAATCCGGGTTAATGGCAGAATTTTTCCAGGGCCTGGAGGGTGACCTGATTCTACTCAGCTCTGATGGCTACCTGGGATTAATTGGGGAAAATTTAATTGGCTTTGTGCCAATCACAATACAATCACCTTATATGCTATGGTCACATAAACATGTGAAAGCCACTTCACTTGCCCCATGGCCGACATGGTCTGAAATAAATACTGCTCTCTTTTTTACTACCATATTGGTCATTAATTAAATTGTTGCTTAAAGTATTCATTTAATTGTTCATTAAATTAGTCATTTCATTACTCATTAAATAGTTTAAAAATTAATCATAAAATTAAGTTTTTTATTTCTTCATTAAGCAATGCACTCACTGTTTTTTGTTGTTGTTGTTTTTTGTATTGCTATAATATTGTATGTTTTTTAGATCCTTCTTTCTTTCAATCATTATATTCCCTTCAAAACCTACAATTTTAAGAGAAACAGGCTTCAACAGTAAAATAAAGAATGTATATTTCTTAGGTTTAGTTCTTGGATCTCTGTTTGGTGGAGGCTGGATGATCGCAACTCAAGAGCTCAAAGCTGGGGATCTTATTTCTTTTCTTGTAGCCATACAAATGATTGAAAGGTTAGGTTTTTCATTTTTAACATTTCTGAATTTTTTATTGTGAGACATGTTTGATTTTTTAAAGTGTACTGAAGGCATTCTGTGCAGTTTGTTCATGGAGTCCTGGTTAAATAATCAAGTTTTGTTAACCTTTTCTAATGAACAGAATCTTACATTGATTGAATAGCTTGATGAAGAAGGCCCCACAAGGGTTACTTAAAAAACGTCTACAAATCACACTGTAAAAAATAAGATAGACCTGATAGGATTGATCCCTTTAAAATCCCAGTGCACAATTTGACAATTGTTGATAACACAACTCAAATACAGGTGCTGGTATAAACAACTAAGCATTGAATCTGTTTATGGGCATTTGTTTGAAATTACTCAAATGGATCTTTCTAGGAATGTGACAGTTTCATATGTTATGTGGACAATAAGGGATATAACTCATCTCTCAATTTAATTTGAATGTTGTAAGACCTATATTCATAACAATATATATTCATATATACACACACTAAACTTTTACTCAGAATTTAAAAATATATATATATATATTTCTCCATATTCAGATCAATGGCACAAATGTCTCTACTACTTGGTCATGTGGTTAGAGGTTTGTCAGCGGGTGCAAGAGTTTTTGAGGTGAAGAAATTTGATATGTTGTTGCTTTTTGTTTTTTCAATTCAGATGTTAACATTATCCACCACAATCATACATGTCCAAAGATACTTTATCCACCACTATCATACATGTCCAAAGATACATTATCCACCACTATCATACATGTCCAAAGATACATTATCCACCACTATCATACATGTCCAAAGATACTTTATCCACCACTATCATACATGTCCAAAGATACATTATCCACCACTATCACACATGTCCAAAGAAACATTATCCACCACTATCATACATGTCCAAAGATACATTATCCACCACTATCATACATGTCTAAAGATACATTATCCACCACTATCATACATGTCCAAAGATACATTATGCACCACTATCATACATGTCCAAAGATACATTATCCACCACTATCATACATGTCCAAAGAGACATTATCCACCACTATCATACATGTCCAAAGATACATTATCCACCACTATCATACATGTCCAAAGAAACATTATCCACCACTATCATACATGTCCAAAGATACATTATCCACCACTATCATACATGTCCAAAGAGACATTATCCACCACTATCATACATGTCCAAAGATACATTATCCACCACTATCATAAATGTCCAAAGATACATTTACAAACATTGGTATCTTGATTTATTTCAATGTTCTTCATTTTTTTGTCTCCAAGCAGATTATCTTTCAATCTTGATAGATGAGAGATTATGTTAACATTTACAGTTTACAGTCAATTTATGGGGCACTGGCCGAGCAGCAGTGCGTTCAGCGGGCTTATTAAAGGCTCTGGGTTCGAATCCTGGTGAAGGCTAGGATTTGTTTCCTGGTTTGGAGGGTGTACTGAGTCTGCCCAAGTCTGATAGGTACCTGACTTAAGTTAGGGTAAAGTGAAGGCAGCTGGGCATTTTACTGGTCTCACAATCCTCTAGTATGCCGTAGAAACGGGTGAATGCTGCTTCACTGGCTCGATAGGATCAATTTGGTCAGACAGGATACTTTATTTTACTTTGTAGAGGCTTATGAAAAAACTAAATTTTGAGCAGAATGTTTAGTAAGCTAGATAGATATATAGAATAGATTGAACTACAGACAAGGTGGTAGAAATGGCTGTATGCCATTCATCATACCTTGTTTTTTATTTTTCTATTTCAGTTCATGGACAGAAAGCCACTGATACCATTGGAGGGTGGAAAGAAGATTCCTTATCATTCAATGATCGGAGCTATAGAGTTCAAAGATGTCAGATTTCATTACCCTACCAGAGAACAGGTGATCAATGATTGTTTTAGCTTCAAGGATTTTATTTTTATAATAGCCCATAAAACTTAAAAAGTAGCTTATTTATAGTTTTATAAAGTTGATGGTTTTCTTGTTTGCTGTTGTGTTAAAATGATGTGTGCTTTAACATTTGTATATAAATGGTAAAATCTACAAAGACTGAATTCAAAAAGCCTTAAATAAAGTCCTTTGCCCCCCCACCAACATTAGGCAATAGCAACTAGCAATATGCTAGTAAAATTGTAAAGAATTTTTTTTCACATTTTTTCCATCACTTAAATCATGTTTTAATCAACATCTACAATTATTAATAATACAATTATCTCCCCTTTCTACAGAATGTCCTTAGAGATTTTTCTTTAAAGATTCCTGGTGGAAAATTAGTAGCTCTAGTGGGTCTTTCAGGGGGAGGTAAGTCAAATACAATACTTAAATTATCTTCTCTTCATTTTTATGGGCTTAATTTTAATTTTAATATGTGCGGTTTCAAAATATTGGCATCATTGATTAAACACACACTATCCTAGAAGATAGAGCAAGAGTAAATTTGATTAACAGATATTTTGATTATGGGTTAAGGCTGTATGGATATAAGCTATATGATACTATATCCATAAAGAATCTTTATGAATGATAGTGAAGCAACACAGGCAGCAGTGTGTTTACAGCGCATAGAACTGTTCCCAACGGGATATGCGCTATATAAGTATTATCTTATTATTAAATGTACTTTGATCATCAGGTAAATCAACAGTTGCTGTCTTACTGGAGAGATTCTATGACATTACATCAGGGCAGATCACTATTGATGGCGTAGACTTGAGAGAGCTTGATCCTGCATGGTTGAGGGGGCAGGCTATTGGTTTTATTAACCAGGTTAGTTTTCTTAATGTGAGGCACGGTGGCCGATTGGCAGCGCATTGGTCTGGCATGCCAAAAGTCCTGGGTTCAAATACCGGTGACGGCTAGGATTTGTTCCCAGGTCTGGAGGGTGTCCCTGAGTCTACCCAGCTTGGACCTTAGTTGGGTTAAAGTAAAGGTGGCTGGGCATTGTGCTGGCCACACAATTACCTATTGTGCCGTGGCCACAGAAACTGGCAAACACTGCTTCACGGGCCCTATGGATCAATTTGGTCTGATAGGATACTTTACTTTGTTTTAGTCTTCTTAACTTATTGGGTCATAATAGACCATAAATTAATATTAAAACAAATAAGGCAGTTGTTATTTACCAAACAAAAAGCTGTCAGTTGTCTCTTCTCTCTGGTTGCCTCTTAACTTCTGTTCAAAAGCTACAATATTTTAAATATTTTTAAAGCTTGTTAAATTTTTAAAACAATTGTAGTTGTTTTTTTTCTTGTTAAAATTTTCATTAGACAACATTTATTTCTTGTATACATGATTTAATTAGTTTATTCTCTATACACTTTTAGGAGCCAGTGTTGTTTGCTACTTCAGTCATGGAAAATATTCGCTATGGAAAGCCTACTGCAACTGACCAGGAGGTAGTTAATTATCCAGTATTATTTTCCTGCATGTCCTTTTCATTTTGTTTTCTTCTCAGCAACCTTGTGGACATTCATCATTCAGCTTATTTTTTCTAATGCTACTGAAAACATACTAAAAGCTAATTGTTCAGATGATAATAAATGAAACCTTAATTTCATCAAAGATGTCTTTAAGCTGTCATGATCTAAACATATAATGAATGATCAGTTCTTTAAGTGCCCAAGGGTTTTTATGTACCACTTGGGTTTATCTATATTTTTGGCTACACTAATAGTGTGAACTGTGTTGTTAAAATATGGGTTGACCGTGCTTAAGTCTTAAGGTACTTGATATCATCCAACAATCAAGGGGGAATAAAAACAATCAAGGGGGAATAATGTGGACATTGGTTAAACTAAGTGCCTTCAGTTTCATGTCTTACTGATTACCTGGAATTGGTCTACTAAATAGATTTTCCTTTAAAGGGTACAAACCTACTTGACCACCTCCCCCCTTCTAGTGACTAGCTGCTCATATTCCATTGTTTGATGGCAAAAAAAAAATCTTTGTATAAAATATACTCTATATTTACAGTAAATACATTTTTTTCAAGCTTCTTGGTTGTGTTCAGCCCTTTTATGCTATGACTATGTGAATTACTCAGAATTTTTTTTTTTTCTTCCTTTCAATTTAGAAAAGAAATCATAATTGTATCTATCAATGCAGATCTATATGGAACAGCTTCCAGCTTGCCTCAGACACGGAGAGAATCTGAGAGAAAAGTCTTTTAAAAAGAGCTTAAAGACCTTTCTCTTTGGCTAGTTGCTATGTGCCTTACACGCCAATACAGCTGCCACAGCAATTTACTCCAATAGCGCACTGAGCATGCTGAATTTACTAGCATGGATAGAAGCACCATATAAATTATTATTATCTATATTACATGTTCTTGCTAGGTTATCGAGGCAGCAAAGATGGCCAACGCTCATGACTTCATCACAACCTTCCCTAAAGGCTACAACACTGTCCTAGGAGAGAGAGGTGTTACTGTGTCAGGTGGACAGAAACAAAGGATCGCAATAGCCAGGGCTTTAATAAAGAATCCCTCCATTCTAGTTTTAGATGAGGCAACCAGGTAGGCAGAGCGAACTATAATGATTATATAACACCTTTGATAACTTAAGGTGAATTTAAGGGTTTGGCTGATATAGTGTTTCTGCTATACATTGTTTGTCTGAAATCATCATGATGGCATCATTAGAACCACAATAACCAAAGTCCATCATCAAGCAAAACTCTTTAAGTCCCAAATAATGTGTTTAGAATGTGAGCTCAAAGATTCATTTCACTAAACAATGTCTTTTCCTGTAAATTGTGGAGAAGTTTTTTAACAATGATGTTATTCATAACATAGGTGCCTTGCCTGGGGAGATAGGTAAAATTTAATCAGGCGCTCCTGAGTTGAATATTTGTTATTAAATTGAAGAAATCTATTATTCACGGACATTTAAGTTGTTCTGTCTATCACTCCTTAAACCAGATGTTTTGATATTGTCATGTCTTAATGTCATAAATTTATTTATCCAATTACATTTTTTAACTACCACAGGCTTTCTAAATGTTGTCTTTTTCTTTTACATTTGATTCATGTTCTCATTCTGTTTTGTTTTAATTTCCAGTGCACTGGATGCTGAATCAGAGAGAATAGTACAAGAAGCACTTGATAAAGTTGTTAAAGGTGAACATATTTAAAGTTCACGAATACTATTATTAATTACAGTTATTTAATAACAATATGAAAAGTGAAAGTTAAGGAATAATTATTAATACCTGTGTTTAAAAAAAAAAGGAATGATTTTGCATTTTGAAATGGCTACTCTACTGCACAATAGTCTGAAAACTTGTATTAGTTTGCAGTTTCAGATTTACTACAGTGGATTTTTTCTAGAATATGTTTTCAGTTTCCAAACAAAATTTGATTTTTACCTAGATATTTTACTTTTATTATTGAAATAGTTACCATACATATAAGCATTACTTGTATTAGCTTAAATGTTCAGGATTTATTTTAGTAGATCTATTTTGATTGTAATACTTTTTTTTTATTAGGAAGGACAACTCTTGTGATTGCACATAGATTGAGTACAGTTCGTGATGCTGATCTCATAGCTGTTGTATCTAAAGGGAGAATTATGGAGGTAATTATAATACATTGTGTGCGTTTTGTACACTACATCATTGGAATTGTTTTAGAATTATTTTTATCATTACAGTTACAGGTTAGTTCTTTAATTTGGATACAATTTAATACTTCTTCACAATGTTGGGATGCTACACCCACTACACATTTCAAATCATCCCAACCCCTACATACCATTGACAATCATGGACTTTGATGCATTGATAAACCTTTAAAGTTTAATAAAATTCAAACCTCAATTTCCTCATTTGTACCTTGGCATAAGGCTAGATTGTCCTGAGTTACAATTGTATTGAAATTTACTTCTTAGTAACACTTTTGATTTAATATTTGTTTTATAGCTGGGAACCCATGAATCCCTCAAGGCAGCTAAAGGCTTATACTGGGAGCTGATCAAGAAGCAAGAATTAGAAGAAGATATAGAAAGCAAATGAAGATTTACTTCCAAAATTCCAAAAGTCTAATAATCAATGTATAATTTATTCGATGGATGTTTTTTTTTGTATTAATTTAATGTCACATTTTAGCTGTACAAAAATGTATCTTTGTTTACAACTTACAAATTTTTTGTAATCATTTATATTTCTAATGTAAATTATAAGTATTACAATACCAGTAGCAGAGACAAAAATGAATGAGTTTGTTTATTTTTTGCTTTGTCTTTATGTTTTGTAACAATACTTCACTTCTTGGAGGATAGCCAGCTATTTTTAATCCCCATTCAGATTTACTGTCAAACTTAATAAAACCAAAAGCATCATTGAAATAACCAATATACATTTTATTCATGATAAATTACAATTGTATTTATATTGCTAATAATTATCAAAAACATCCACAGACAACTCCATTTTTTTTTTTTTTGGAGTCTCAGTGGCAAAGGCAAGGCTTTTAAAAATACCACAAAAATAATGAACAACCTAGTAAATACAACTGTCCCAATTTAATATAACTGTACAATTTAAAGAGTGCAATTAGAAACATTGAATTAGCTGGATTCAATTGAATTTTCAAAAGCTGCTACAACTTGGTTCTACTGGACGATGCAAAGGCATGAAGATTTCCCATTTGGCTTAAACCACTCTGAATGTGGTTAATGTGAATTTCCACATTGTTTTGGAAGACGCTGAAAGATAAAATCAAAATTTTCAGCTAGAGTTTGTTGAATTAACTGGATCTCCCTAATTGTTATACAACTTACTCAAGTGATAGATTTATGAAAATCAAAATTCTAGTTTGGTACTGCTATAAACAGTGGGTTTTCCCAATCAGGATTCATTTACTATCAACTATTGACAAGTCTTAATGAGGCGTGAACTTTTGAACCCGAATGTTCGTGAACTTCCTGTTCTATTTTTAAACTAATAAACAAAAAAAGCATGCTTTTGCTGGTGTTTGACAATTGATTTCAACCTCAACAGACAGTTCTAGTCTTTTAGAACTATACAAAGAATACAATATTAGTTATGAGGAATCTGTTTTTAACATCAAAAGTGAACAGGCGATAATTAATAATCAAGTGTTAGTCGCGTGAGGTAAAAGTTTTATTGTTTACAAATTAAATGATCAAGAGTTGCGTTTTCTAGGTTATTGAAAAACAAAATGCGTAAATTCATAAAAACGAATAACAAAAATTATTTTGCATTAAGCAATAAGTTTGATATTTTAAAAAGGTGATTTTTCACTTCTGACTTTTTCAATACATTGTTTTGTTTTGTAAAAATCTATTGGAAATGAAATAAATTTTAATCCCCAACAAATTTGAGTACAACCAGTAAAGTAGCACACAGACATTGTTTCGAAAAAAATGATCGAATAAGAACGGAAATGTTTTTGCACGTGACCTTTTATGCATGCAGATAAGACTTGTCCATAATAGGGAAGAAGATTAATTGGAATTCAATTGTTTCACATTGGCAGGGCATATATTAAATAAAGAGAAACATTACAACTAAGTGTGACAGTGATTAATATCATACCAAATTATGAAGAGAAAAATTTAAATTTATACATAGACCAATTAACCCTTCCTGTAGCGACCTACTTTCTGTTATGCATACCTTCAGTACCGGCCGTTATTTTACTAATTACTCCCTACGGCCCAGACTTTTTTTTAGAATGGCTGAAACATCGATAGGGTTCCGAAATTTTTTTAATACAATTCGTTGGTAAAAAGTGATAATAACATGTAGGGAGTAAATTGCTTGAAACATAATAACTTATCTTAGTAGAATAACAAAATTCTTTAAAAAATTGCATTTATTTCATAATATTAATTCATAAGAAAATGTTTCACCAAAACATAGACCCATTGTAGGTAAATAGCTGTCGGCCATTAGAATCGCACTTTAAATTTCACAAAAAAACAACAACAGTAATTGGTCAATTTTCGTAATTTTAAATATTGGCCATTAGAACCGCACTTTCAATTTCACACAAAAAAAAAACAGTAATTGGTCAATTTTCGTAAATTAAAAAGCTAAAATAAAATTCAACAATTCAGCTATCAATAAATATTCTGGTGAGAGGTCAAATCCTTTATTTTGTGCTTTAAATAGACACCCTTCCTTGAGGGATTCTGGGAATTTTGTATTTTGATGACAATATACATGCTCGGGATGGAGGAAAAGAATTAGGTTGATGGAATAATAGGCGCCTGGGACTGTGTGGGTTAAGACTAAATTATTTGTATTGATTCTCTTAATTCTTTGATGGTAAACTTATTTTAAAAAATATTCAAGGATTGTGTCCATCGTCATCAAGTCAATATCATTATTATAATGAGCAGTCATTCAACATAGTCTACAGACAAATCTACACCCTCTTTTCTTTTCTTTTGTCCAATAAAGTTCATGCTTACTTACTATAAAATAAAAACTAGGAAATGCTTACTTAATATTATTTGCATCTAGTCGACTTTTAATTGACTGTAAACTTTCTTGAAGACAACCAAACTCAAAAGAACTGTTTTCATTCTCTGAAAATGTCTAACAGGGACAAATAAAAAAAAGGTCAATCTATATTTAAAAAAAAAATTTAAGCACACAAAAAAAAGTTATTTAAATAAACACAACAATATTTGAAACATAAGTAGCCATCTACATGTCCAGTTTTAGTTCTTAATTTGTCATATAACAGTTTTGAAAATATTAAATGTAAAATAAATGAAAAGGATTTGAAAAACATAAAAAAATGAACAATGGTCCTGAACATATAAGAAAAATTGAGATGTTAATTTTTGTCCCCAGAGCTTGGAGCGAATAAATATTATTTTCTACTTCATGGAAGACTATAAATTATAATTATAATAACAATAGAATTAGAAAAACAATTTCTGCAATGAATTACAAAAAAAACAAAACATTTTTCTTGGAATAATTAGAAATGCTAACCCTATGTGTAGAAAAAGAAAAAAATTCAGGAGACTTACTCGTATTTGAAGCATGATGGACGTCAAGTCAGAAACTAGTTTGAGAATTTTCTCATTATTAGCTGTCCTACGGTTCTGCAGCATTCCCTGTTGATAGAAATATAGTGAAAAAAAAAATAAACCTAGACTTTGTATTAGAAGTTTTATTAAAAGTTGTATTAAAAGTTTTTGTATATCTGAAGTAAGCCTGGGTATATATTAGCTAATTAAATCAATGATACATAAAAAAAAAAGGTTGTTTTTTTAAATTATTTTTGGGAGTTTAGTTTGATGGATGTTTTAATGTTAATTAATTATTTCCAATAGACAGCAGAAGTTTTAATTTACTATCTTTTCACAATATGGACACATGTGAAGGCTACAACTATCAGACCTACTCTGCATATTCTTGAGACAGTCTCTTCAGCTTCCTGATCACACTTTCTCCGGATCTCCGACGGTGGCTCTGCTGGAGCTACCCCTTGCTCTGGAGCAATCTGACAAGATTCAAATGAGAACAGCACATGAGGGGCTTAGCATATTTATTCACAATACAAAAAAATTTCAACTGAATAAAGGAAATGAAAAGATTTGGTTTCCAACACTTACATCTAGACAATATGTCTGAACTCCATTCAGGTAGTCATTCAAATCTTTATTCAGCTTTTCCAACTCTAACACAATTCCTGCATAGGTTTTTTGAAATCCTAAAGTAATAGGCTCTTGAAATGACCTCTGAAGAAATAAAAAAAGTATACAATTATAAAATTCATTTTTTTGTAAATATCAATTTAATAACCTAGTTGCATTTCTTTAGCAAACTACATAGTCTTCCTCATTATACCAAATGTAAAAAGCATGTCAAAATGTTTCTAATGTAACATAGAGAATCAATCCCACTTAAACATGTTCATATCTATACATGACCCTTAAAAGGCCATTTTTAATTTCTGCACCTTTTTCTCAGCAACACTATTCATATCACTTAGTTGCTTGATCCAATCTTTCTTAACTTGGAGAATTTTTGACAGCCTTGTCTGCAAAAAAAAAACAACCACAAAAAACAATGTATAGCTATTAATACTATATTAATTCCATACTGATTTAAATTCTAATTTTAATACTGCATTAATATTTGTTTATACTATGTTAATAATACATGAATTTAGTCCTATTACTAGATTAATACAACATTAATACCCAGTGTGTACACATATTTAAAAAAGTACTACAATAATACTATATATCTTAAACAAAAAAGTTACTGAGATGAAATGTAGATGAACTTACCACTAAGACAAGAAATTTGATTGGGAAACCTCCATACGTGCCGCCTTCTAAGCTCACCAGCTTGCCTTTAAAAGGTGACTGAGTCTCCATACCTTCAGGTGGAGGATACTAGAAACATGATAAACAACAGCTGCCATTAACTAAATGTTGTCACAACGCACATAAAACAACCTTTTTTTTTTTCAAAAATATTTTTTCAAAATAATACTAAGATTTTCTTTTTTTTTTAGCAAATTTTAACAGATTTGACTTATTGAGATCATTTAGAGCTTATACTTACTGCTGGTCTGATTGAAACATCACCGCCATGTTGCTGTGGACATTTTTTTTATTAAAGATAGATTATTCATTTTTTCAACAGGATTAGATCATAGTCTTTTTAATAAGTAAGAAATATTATAAAATAAACACTATAATAGTTTTAAACTGTTTAAAAATACCTTCTACTAATTTACATAAAATGTCAATAAAAACAAGATGATTTATGATTTTATAAACTTACAAAAGAAGCTGATTTTGTAGGTACATAACCAGGTATAAATTTGGGGGCAATGTTCTGAAATGTTGGCTTGTTGCCCTGCCGCTTAGGCTTTTCTTGAAAAGCAGTTATAGGTATGGTGTCTGGAGGATCATCACTCTGAAATAAAAGGTTTCACAAACAAAATGGATAATTTGACAAGTTACTTTAAACAAAACTTAACAATAAAAAATTAAACATAAAAATACTAAAACCACAAGCACAGAACTAAAGTTTTCATACCCAAACTTCATAGTCAGGTATAGAATGTGTTCCTAGACCCGGTCTGTCAAAAGTGACTCTGTAGGAGTTATCAGCTGTGTCTAAGGCCGCTATTGTCCCAGTGAACAAGCCATCCTGGGGTTTACGAAGTCTGGCTGAAAATATAATTGGACGATGCTGTCAAAGTTTGTAGGGAGAAACAAAGAACTGTTTCATCTAACACAACTATACAAGCACACAGATTGTGAATTGCAAGAAAGAAACTACATTAAATTGACTAAATGTAAATGTGTTAATCCCTATTCATCAGGCCTCTCTTATATGAGATTCTACTTAAATCACTTTGCTTTTAGAAGGGATAAACAGACTTCATGAAATTAATTAATGGTAGAAAAAATTAAAGTGTGTTCAGGGGATACTGTTGTGCATGTTGAAATAGATTTGACAAGATAAATCCTTTCATCAACCCCTCCAAAAAGTTTTACCACAGACAATTGTAATTTTCAAATGACTTTAATTTTGCACCCACAAAAAAGATTCATAAATTTGGGTACAAAGAATTGTCTAGTTCTTTCCAACATATATGTAGTAATAAGAACCAATCAAGTGTAACTGACAACATTTTAGTTTTAGCAATGGCCTATAAGAAACTTAACCATCATACCTGTCACTTTGTTTCCAACAACTAAATGCAGTGGGATTTCATCTGGCAATTCCTTAATGGAGTTGAATTCCAGAAATTTCCTCTGCTGAAGTTGTCTGATTTTATCTCTTCTCTCTTCTAATGCTGCTCTTTCTTCTGCAAGAAAAGCTGGAGAACAGCTGATAGAAACAAATTTTTTTCATTTAAATAATTTTATGCCATCATTTTTAAAAGTTGTTTAAATGTCATTGCATTGTTTAAATGTCATTGCATTGTTTAAATCTCATTGCATTGTTTAAATGTCATTGCATTGTTTAAATGTCATTGCATTGTTTAAATGTCATTGCATTGTTTAAATGTCATTGCATTGTTTAAATGTCATTGCATTGTTTAAATGTCATTGCATTGTTTAAATGTCTTTGCATTGTTTAAATGTCTTTGCATTGTTTAAATGTCTTTGCATTGTTTAAATGTCATTGCATTGTTTAAATGTCATTGCATTGTTTAAATGTCATTGCATTGTTTAAATGTCATTGCATTGTTTAAATGTCATTGCATTGTTTAAATGTCATTGCATTGTTTAAATGTCATTGCATTGTTTAAATGTCATTGCATTGTTTAAATGTCATTGCATTGTTTAAATGTCATTGCATTGTTTAAATGTCATTGCATTGTTTAAATGTCTTTGCATTGTTTAAATGTCTTTGCATTGTTTAAATGTCTTTGCATTGTTTAAATGTCATTGCATTGTTTAAATGTCATTGCATTGTTTAAATGTCATTGCATTGTTTAAATGTCATTGCATTGTTTAAATGTCATTGCATTGTTTAAATGTCATTGCATTGTTTAAATGTCATTGCATTGTTTAAATGTCATTGCATTGTTTAAATGTCATTGCATTGTTTAAATGTCATTGCATTGTTTAAATGTCATTGCATATGTTTTTGTTAGCTAACTTATAAGTTAAATAGAGGAGATAAACTTTAACTTGAGAGAATCGTGTCACAAATTTACCGTCTGGGTTTGCCCATAAGCCTTCTGATTTTATTCCACTCGACCCGTCTCAATTTCTTACATTTTAACTGTGGGAAAGACTCGCGTAGACAAATGCAAAAATCATTTTCACCTAAAAATAAAGGTCTGAAAAAAAAAAGAAGAAAAAGATTCCAATAACAAATGTTTCTAAAACAAAATAAAATTACAAGTAATATAAAAAATCTTATTATAATACACGGCTAATTAATTAATATGAGTGAAATTAATTTTCTATAAACATTGTTATAAAATCAATCTTTTTTTTAAAATGGAAACATGTTTGCACTAGACTGTTGGTGAAAAACTTAGATGAAACTTGACAGAAGATATCTACTTACGCGTCAATGTTGGAGTAAAACCATTCATAGCACACCCATTTGTGAGCCTTGGGAAGTTTGAGCAAGTTGCGCAATCTCATGCCCGTGGCCTGGGCAATTCTCTTGTCCAGGCTACTAGAATGTGTGGGAGGTGGCGGAGCAACCGGAGCAGCAATATACTCTTGCTGTGGTATCGGCTGGCAATGCAAAAAAATATCCAAATACATTGAGAATAGGACTATATAAATTCAAGGCTGCCTACCCCCAAAAGAAGTACTCAGTAACAAAAAGCCTTAATTGTAAGTAAAAAGACCTTCTTGTCAGTAACACTTTAATAAAACATGAAATAAGCGTTTTCTAACGATATCAACACACACATGCATAAATTTATACTGGTATATATATATGTAATTTTTCCACTGAATCATAAAAAACGTAACAGATTTTAACCGTAACACCGTAATTTAGGTATCAAAATCGTAAGGTTACTGCAGAAGCCGTAAAAGTAGGCAACCCTGTCATGGTGTAGGCTAAAACACATATCCATAATTTATTCAAAATGAAGCTCCTTTACTAGAAAATGAATTTAATATGTCAATATGTAAAACAACAATTAATTAAATAGTTTTAGCATCAAAATTTGAGCAAAACATTATTAGACTAGCCATAATGATGGGTCATTAATTTACTATAATTTTGCCCTGTCAGCAAATTTTTTTTTTAATGTGTACGTTTTAAAATGTGATGAGTCCACCAGCTCAGTTTTAATTTATTAAAATTGGAATGGCAGGGCATCCCACAGAAGATAGTAACATTTGACATCAACCTTCAACCAGAGTCACCATTTCTTTTTATAATTAATACTTAATGTTATCATGCACAGTATGCTATGTGGCTTTTTTTTACTTGCATCATACTTTTGTGTACATTTTGTAATAGACTTAAAACTCACAGCTGGTTGCTGTATAACTCTTCTTTTAGGAGTTCTGCTGATCTGGTAATCTGTGTCTTCATCCTCGTTGAAGAATCTACTGTTCTTTTTACGTATTCTAGCTGGCTAAAGATGGTAACAAATAGTTTTATCAGATCAATTCCAAGATTATTAAATAGTCATTTATTTTATAATAGTTTAATTAAAATGATCAGCAAAAGATGAATAAAAAAAATGTAACATAAATTTCTGTTTACGTAGGTTACATAAAGTTTTTAGTTGTTTCAAACATTTCGGAATAAGATAGATGCAAGTGTAATTACTGTAAACTGTAATATATGCCATTCTTTCAAAAGATTATTCTAATTCTAGTAATAAAACTACAGATATTTTTTCCATTTTGTGTTTCACAAAAGTTTACAAGACAAACAGACTTACATAATGGCCTCCAATTCTTTGTGGAGAACTTAAACCTAAAAAGAGATTAAATACATAATTTTTTTAAAGGCTAATCTAGAAGGTCAATAGATTTTCTTGTAAAGTCATTTAATTGAATCAATTTTAAGAATAACATAGTTACAAGACAATAAGTCCTAACATATATGTTAAAAAAAACTTTAAAAGATAAGGGCAGTACCGTATTACATTTAAAAAATAATTTCTATCTATTGCTTTGGGATTTGGGTCTAATTTAAAGCATGGCAAGTTTATTCTTAACTTTTTGTAAAAAAATTCTACTAGAAAAATCAAATATTTACCTTCTTTTAAGCTAACAAGTGCTTGAGCTGAACCTTGAAAATAAAAGGGAAAAATTAAGTTTAATATGATTGAGTATTTTCTTTATAAGGAGAAAATGTTTATAGAGATTTTAACAATATTTTATGCTTTTATTACAATTGCTTATCTTGGCCACAAATACACATAATGGAAGGCCTTATCTAAAAAAAAAAGAGACTGTCTAAAATACTGTCTGCTCTAACAAGCTGTAGCTTTTTAAAGACAATATTCAATAAAAATTATACAGAATTTTATATCTGATTTCATTAGCAACACAAATTTAATAAAAAGATTTAGGTTAAAATTAATGATTAAAATATCAGCCTAAGACTGTATTATTTTATACAGAGTTATGATAATCAGTCGGTGAACAGCTAAACATTTTTCTTTTTTTTTATGTCATTTATGTTAATGTTTATTGTCTAGTCTGGTTGCTTTTTAATTAAAACTTACGCATACTGTCCCTCCAAGGCCTACTGTTCAATTTGACAATTAGAAAATAGATTGAAAACTGAGTATGTGTCAATACTTCAATAACAATAGCCCCAAAAGAGTAAAATTTAGCTCCTAACTCCCACAAGTTTCAAGTTGCCTTGTTACACATCATGCCATTCGATTATTTACAATATGATTATTTGTTTTGAACAGTACTCAGTCAGCACTTGTAGTTGATTTCAATTTAAAAGGAAACAGTACTGGAAAGTAAATGATACTAACCTACTGACTAATACTACTAATACTAATAGACTATAGTAGTAATAGCCTACCTGAGTGATACACTATCATTGTGGGCCCCTTTATTGAAACTATATTCCTATATTCTTACAGTTACAGATTTTTAGTTAGGCCTAGGTATTTTTATGGGAAACTATCATCTATCAAACTAATCAACTATCACTAGCCTCACTAGGGCCAACTAGGCCTAGTCCCTAGGCTTTCTGACTATTCATATTGTCACTATTGAGATTGACTAGATCTATCTGATTTGATTTAATTTAGAAATTAAAATTATTTGCTAAGTGCTAAGTTAACTTTTCAGTAATAATACTAAAATCTATTATTATAAAAATAATAAAAAATATTTTATAGCCTAATAAAAGATAGGCTTAGTTTATTAATAACTTTTATTTAATCAAAAATATAATATAGGCCTAGCTAGGCCTTACACTTTACACTATATACTACATAGGCCTACACTTTTATACTAATTATAGTGACTATACTATAGTAGTATAGTCTATAGCCTAACTTATAACTAACTATACTATAGTCTATACTATACTAGTCACTAGTCTGAAGTAGTCTATAGGCCAATTAGCCTATCCAATAGGCCCTACTAAAACTACTTCTATGACTAGAGTCACTAGACTGTCTAGATCTATAACTAGTCTAGTCTAGGCCGTCTAGTCTAGGCCTAGGCTAATTTTTAGAAATAATTTTATGCTGGTAAGTTTTCCTCCTTAATAAATAATTTTTATAATAACAACTAAAACGGTTGCTTAATTTCAAGTTTACCAGTAAGTAAAATAACCTTTTTTCTTCTTCATTAAATTACTTATTTTTGCCTGTTTTTATTTTTTAATATTTATTGTTTGATTTGTGAGTGTGATTTTGTTGCAACGCCGGTCAAATGATTCAAATCAAAATCAAATTAATTTTTTTAACGAACGTTTAGGACACACTGGTAGGCAAATACATATTTATAGGACACAATAGATATCATCATAGTTTGTGCTTTTTAAGTCTAACGTTAGATATTTGAGGTGTTGTTATGATCGTTTTGAAATTGTCAATTATGATATTATCTTACTTGCTATTGAATCTTCGGACGCCATTTTGACGCGCCTCTATTTGAAAAGAACTGATCACGTGATTTGTTAAGACCTCTTCAATCTATGAAATAGCCAAAAAGTTTTATGCTACTACTTACTACTTGACTACTTCTGTTTAAGAAAACGATAAATCCGAAAAACGATAAATATTTAGAATCAGTGGCGTTGCTAGGGGAGGAACCCCCGGGCCCTTACTTGAAGGAAGCCCCCAAAGGAGTGTCCGAATTGTTTTTTCTCATGTCATAATGTCGAATGTCAAAATACAGGGGCCCCTAAAGTGGCCAAGCCCCCCCGGGCCCCCAAATCCCTTGCAACGGCACTGTTTAGAATCTTAATCTCTGTATGCCAAGGGTGCGCAAACTTTTAAGACCACTCCCAGTTCTTTTCAAAATTATAGAAACATAAACTCTATGCATTCCTAAAGCAAATGTTAGTGTTTTAGGAAATGATTTAAAAATATCGATCTGAATAAATTAAGACAGATATAGGCTATAGGCCTAGGCCTTTCTATAAAAATAGAAATACGAACATACACAGTCTAAGTCTAACACTAACACATCGGCATCGGTTGTTGGTGAGGGATTTGGGATACATTTAGAAAATTGTATCTAATAGAAAATTGTATCTAATATAATATAGACACAAAAAGAAGTACTACTAATTATATCTACTCTAAGAAAGGCAACCTTCAACAATGCCAGAACTACCGCACCATCAGCCTAATAAGCCACCCAAGCAAGGTCATGCTCAAAATAATTCTAAGCCGACTCAGACCTTATGCTGAAAGAATCATTGCGGAAGAACAGGCAGGCTTCAGGCAGGGACGTAGTACCACAGAGCAGATCTTTAATCTGCGAATACTCTGTGAGAGGCACGCGCAACACCAACAACACTTGTACCATATATTTGTTGATTTTAAAAAAGCATTCGACAGGGTCTGGCACGCAGCCCTATGGGCAACCATGAAACATTACAATATTAATGACAACCTGACAAGGCTGATACGTAGCCTCTATGACAGGGCCACCAGTGCAGTCTTCTTCAGCAACAACATTGGAGAATGGTTCAGGACGACCGTTGGAGTACGACAAGGATGCTTGCTTTCGCCAACACTGTTCAACATCTTCCTGGAGAGAATCATGTCAGATGCACTAGAGGATCATGAAGGGACAATCAGCATAAATGGCAGAAGGATCACCAATCTTCGATTCGCAGATGATATAGATGGACTCGCCGGGAGTGAGGAAGAATTAGCCAATCTAGTGGAGCGACTAGACAAAACTTCCACATCCTATGGCATGCAAATCAGTGCCGAAAAGACTAAATTAATGACTAGTAACACCAGCGGCATAACCACGAAGATCGAGATTGGTGGGCAGAGTTTGGAAACAGTTAGCAGCTTTAAGTACCTAGGAGCTATTGTATCCGAAGAGGGCTCCAAACCAGAAATAATGTCCAGGATTGCCCAGACAACAGCATCACTAAAGAGGCTCAAGACAATATGGAAAGACAAGAACCTAGCCCTCAGCACCAAAATCAGGTTGATGCGCTCACTGGTCCTCTCCATTTTCTTGTATGCTTGCGAGTCATGGACACTGACAGCGGAGCTGGAGAATAGGATAAACGCCATGGAGATGAGATGCTTCAGGACCCTGCTCGGTATCTGTTACAGGGACCATATCACCAACGAACAGATAAGAAAAAGAATACAACAGGAAATTGGAGAGTATGAAGACCTGCTGGCCACAGCCAAGAAAAGAAAACTGGAATGGTATGGCCACGTCACCAGAACCAACGGGCTTGCAAAGACCATCCTGCAGGGTACCACCAGAGGAGGCAGAAAGAGAGGAAGACCAAAGAAACGTTGGGAAGATAATATCAAGGAATGGACAGGTACAAAACTGTGCGAGGCAATGAGAACGGCTGAGAGACGGGAGGAGTGGAGGAGGCTGGTTTACATGTCATCTGTGGCGCCCCAACGGTCTAACAGACTACGGGATATGTAGGATGTAGGTAGGAATATTAGTCTTAATTTGGCATGGGCGTAAGAAAACATTAGGCCTATATAAAATCCTTACTTATTTTTTAACAACAAAAAATACTCATCATTTGACTGACATTTGACCATCCAATGTGATCCACGTTTAGATATTTTTACAAGCAATGTCTGGCAATTCTGATTATAAAAATGTGCACGATTATAAAAATGGACATGAGAAGTAAAGTACCATTCGGACCAAACTGATCATAAAGGGCCGGTGAAGCAGCGTTCGCCAGTTTCATCTTCAAATCTGCGAAACACGCATCTGGCTCGATCTTGATTATGCTTTAGTCAGGAGCAGAATAAGGAACAAAGGAGTTCTTGTACCTTTCAGTTCGGGCTCTGATTGACATGAGTCGGCCACTAGCTGTTGATTTTACGTACGTAGTTGTTGTGAAGTTGATGCATTCTATCTTTGAGTATTTTCTCCACTTTGCAGAGGCATCGTTGTTGAAATAGTTTATCTAGGAAAGTCATTTGTGTGACTTTTGACGCTCTTTTTATAAGACTAATTAAGGCCTAGGCCTACTTTAATAACAGCTTACTTCAAGTATTCACTCCTTGCGCTGACCCCACCCTTTCGTCCTGTCCTTTGTCATATTGTCCGGAAAAGTATCATCAGTTTTCTACTTTGTTTTAATGCATCAAGATTATTCATATTAAAGTCATCTATATTTTATAGGCCTATATACTATTTGTTAATTATTGTGAAAAAAAAAACATTAGCATTTTTCCACTAGTCTATTTATCACTGTAGACATTTAGTCCCGTCTAGGACCGGTCATTAAGGTAATTTAATAATATTTTATTTAATATTTAATATATGTTTTTATTATATTGATGGAAATTAACATCGTAGTACATAAACGTATCCTGGTGTATAGCTAAGCTACACAACAAAGAACAATTCCGGGATCTCGTTTCTTTACAAAAAAATTATCTCCCCTGACTTCGTCATATTTTTATTTTTTGTTGGGCTAAAGCACGTAACACCCTCAAACGTAAGTCAGTAGACTACTGGTCTACTTTTTAAAACAACTTTGTGAAGTAGACATTCCGATGTTAAAGTGCACTGAGAATACAGCTGGTCTTACAATATCGCGATGTAAGATTTGACTATTTCCAAACTGTAAAGGTAGGTGTGAATGTTGTGGAGTATAATTGTTGACGTTGTAATTTGATTTCAATTTGCATGTCTGTCAAGTTTAGAAGCCCGTGATGTGTTTATTTAAAGAGATGCCCTTGTAGGCCTAAGGGCTATTATAGTGGCTTTATAATCACGTTGTATTCAGCCCAATATATTGGTACAATATTGGCCAAAAATTATAAGCTTACCTATAGTTTACTCTTGTCCAAGTGTTGGATTAATATTAGACTCAATAGAGTTTGCTGTTGAGGAAGTGAATAATTAATAATGGTTATCTTTTAGATATAATTACTTAAAAACCTTTTTAGGCCTCTAAATATGTATTACATACATACTTTTTTCTCCAGCTATTACTACTTATGTATAATTGTGGAGTTTTTATTACATAAACAAAAAGACTAGACAGCTATAAAATGTGACGGGCAGATAGGTTAGATATGTATTTAGAGATAAATATGCCTATATTATATAGGTAGTTTAAGTGTAGATATAAAGCAGATAGATAAACAGACAGATAGATAGACAAATAGATGGATAAACGATTGTGAGACAGACAGATGGATAGTACAGGGAGAGAGAGAGAGAATTGAATCAAGACTCATTATCTTCATATAGTTCAAGGTGCGATGTTCCTAAAAAGCTTTTCTTTGCTTCAATTTAGTTTATATTTTGCTTTATAAAGCACATAATGGTAATGGTACTCGCCCCCTAGTTTCTATATATATTTTAACGCTTATATTTATTTTTTGTTTCCTGACCTGGTCTTTTAAAATACTTAAAATCTTGACCCACCAAAATTTATTTTGACTATACAAGCCTAAAGTTGACATGCATTTTAACACAATTTTTGACAGACGTCAAATTCGTTCTGTATTAATCATTACACAAAATTATGTACGCATTTAGAGCACCAAGAGAGGGGGTGGGGTATATAACGGAACGAACCACTTAAAGCCATTTTCTATTACAGTGGTCGGCAACCCATGCCAAACGTGGCACGCAGAGCAATTTTCAATGGCACGCGGAAGCAATTAAGGTTTCCTTTACAAGAAATAGGTTGCTAGAGCAGGATATGACTTTTAGATTGTTGCCACGATGAATGAGAAGCTCTATTTTGGCACACTGTTATCAAAAGGTTGCCGACCCCGCCTGTTCTATTATATAGGGTTGCCACCCGTTCCGATATATCGGGACCGTCACCGTTATGGACCTTCTTGTCCCGACATCCCGACAAGACCCAATTTCGTCCCGATTTTGCAAAATACTGTTACGAGTATTGGTTCAAGTACTGAAGTAACGCCATCCGTTAGCGCAACATGTAGGCTAAAGGCAGCCTCGGTTAGTTTTATTTATGTCAACAAGTTTATGTGGACAAGGTCACAGATGGCGTGTTCTGTATCGACAATGCAAGCACCTGCCAAGAGCTAAAATTATGCGGGTATGTGTTTTCTATCCCTCCCCCCACACACACACACAAACACAACGCCCCTGTGGAGAGAGTATTTTCGCTGATGTCGGCCCAGTGACTACTCGCTGGGCCGGATTTAGATGAAAAGAGGCCCTAGGCTATTTCACTTATGAGGCCCTTTCGTCTCCGATTTTGAAGTTTGTAAATTACATGAGGCATAATTAAATACATCAAAACTGTGATATATATCAATATGTTAAATAAAACGTGTTGTAGTTGTACTCGGTACTAACATTTATAAAAAATATGGCACGAATAATAAATTTAAAAAAAAGTCGAGAACACTTATTTGGACATTTATTATCAACATCATATATAGTAGGCCTACTTGTAACAATAACTAATCAAACATAACACAGAACATTTACAAAGAAACAAAATTCAAGTAATGAAAATCTTTGACTACGAAAATAAAATGCGCAATAAAAATTATCATATTTTCTATCACATTAAATTGAATATATTCAATACATTGAAGATTAAACTAAATTGAATTCAGATAAATTTATTTCATAATAATTCGCAGTTAAAGTATTATTTTGAATTTAAAGTCGTTAACTAAACCAAAAATGGAACTTTATTCAAACAAAATCCAGATCACAAAAAAAGAAAATATCAACTTGTAGGCCTATATCATATTAAATTGTATGTTAATAGTTATTTTATTTAAGAACTGATTCAATCCAAGTATACATTTAAAACGAAATGGTACATTAGAAGAATTTCTTTTTAAACTTTTTCACACAGAATTCTTCTATAATTTCATCAAAATCTATTTGTCTGAAGGTCTCATTTTCGATGTACAAAATAGCCTACTCAATGCAGACAACCACGTCTGGGTCATTGTGCTTCTTAATTGAGTTTTTATATTTTTAAGTCTTGAAAATGACCTTTCTCCAGTACAATTAGTGACTATTAAACTGAGAAACAGCCGTAAGATTGATTACACATTGGAGAAGGCCACTTGAATATTTTCTTTGAATTTGAATATTATTTGATACAAGTATGCGACAAAGTGTCTGATAAATATTTAGATACTTTAGAATGAGGTTTCAAATATGATTTCAGATCTTTCAGAACTTTATTGAACTTTATTTCTCCTTATTTTCGGTCCAGTATTTTAGTGTTCATTGTTTTTAGAATAGTGTAATTTTAATTTTGCTAATAATTTGAATGTAGGCCTCTCTTGATCTTGAGCCCCTCTTTTAATCTTGAGGCCCTAGCCTGAAGCCTTGAAAATCCGGCCCTGACTACTCGAGGTCTGTTTAAAAAAAATTGTGTCCAAAGTTCAAATCGACAAAGCCTGTCGGCTCTGGGTTAGCCTATAGTTAGCGATGATAATCAAATATTCTGACATTGTTTTTCTTCTTCTTGCGACAATCGTTTGCCTCCAGTTTAAATATAAAATCATGCATCCTTCACCACAATAACATCCGGGTAACACTATTCCGACCTAGATATGTAGGTTACCACCTAATCCCCTTACCTTTCGCTGTCTAGTGGGTCTAAATTCCCCCCCCCCCCCCCTCCTCCCCTTTCGACTAAGTGACAGTAGAAGCACTCCGTAAACACGGAAATGTTTCAGTGAAATGAAAGTAACGTGACTAGGCTATATTAATAAGCATTTCATTAAAGCCTGGTCGGGAAAAAACGTAACTTGTATAGTGGAACCATAGGCCTAATAATAGTTTGTATTAAAAGTTAATGCATAGACTATAATAGCCTATACATGGACCGCTTGCTTTAATATTTCTGCTTTATGATGACTTGAAACACTGATTTTCGGAATTCCCGATTCTAAACAAAGTAATTGCTATACAAGAAATAAAGTTATTGATATACAAGTTCCGTTTTATTAAATCGCTATGATTTTCTCAATGAAAAATTAAAATCGAAAGTTGTACAGAGTGGAAACATTTATAGATCAGTGTTGTTTGCGCACGGAAAAAGAACATAAGCTCTAAAAATAGGGCAGGCGGTCCATCTTATTATAGTCAATGATAATAGGATTAATAGGCCTACAAGTAAGCTTATTCATTTAAAGTCGAAAAAAATGCGATTTAATAAAACGGAACTTGTATGACAATTACTTTATTTAGAATTGGGAATTGCAAAAAAAGAAGATAATAGCATAAAAAACCAAAGCAAGCGGTCCATGTATATTATAGTCTATGGTTAATGCATGGAAGAATATGCCTTTGAGTGAAATGAAAATTTAAACCTTTTTTTTTAGTGACGTCGCGAAAAACTTCACTTGTTAGTGACGTCGTCAACACATTATTCAAAACATTACAAATATTTCACTGTTCAGCCTTTTGCTATAGGCTACGAACTGTTTGATCGGAACTTTGTATGGCTGACTCTTTAATCGGACCCTACCATGTAGGCCTACTTAATACTTACTTGACATTCCTAGCTTCAGATTGAGCTTAAGTAAATCTTTCTAAGGAATATTTGTTGATGTTTCTTTTTACTCGGCGGGATGCTTTAAAAGAGAACAAGCAGCTTCCTTTAATTTCGAATACCGGTACCGGTACTTGATTTGGGCACCATGCAATATAAAAATTCATAAAGTAGGCCTCTACCCTTTAGTAAATTTTAGTTATGTTTACTGTTAACTTCTTTGAAAATGTAGATCAGAAACGACCCACTACCTATATAATAGACTAAAAAACGTGAACCTACCTACCAACGCAATTTCCTACCTGCCTGTTTACCCACCTCTTACCTACATGCCATCATACTTGCCTGCCTTCATACTTGCCTGCCTTCATACTTGCCTGAAATCATACTTGCCTGCCTTCATACTTGCCTGCTTTCATACTTGCCTGCTTGTCTATTTGCCTGCCTGGTTGACTACTGTCTGTCATCCCACCTACTTCCTTCTTGCATCCCGCCTATCACTTGTCTATCTATCATCTATCTTTTTGTCTGTCTGTCTATTTATCTATCTAAATATATTTTTATCTATAGAGCCATAGGGAATATATTATTTTAAAAAAAAAGCAGATTTACAGAAATAGATTTGGCAAGGACGTCACTTCTCTAAGCAAACAACATCGAAGCCAATGGTTGAATGTAGCCTACTTTGATAATATTATTATTTTTCTTTACTAAGCACTCAATATTGCTTATGTAAATATGGCCGAGTGGATGGGGGAGGGGGGGGGGGCTGAACTTTTGCGTGAAAAACCTCCACCAAATAAATTTTTCGCGAAATTATGTACAGATTTTTAAAAAATCGTTTTTTTTTTTCAAAAATTTCAGGAGGGGTGGGGAGTTAGCCCCTTCCTAGCCTTTAGTAAATTTTAGTTATGTTTACTGTTAACTTCTTTGAAAATGTAGATCAGAGACGACCCACTACCTATATAATAGACTAAAAAACGTGAACCTACCTACCAACGCAATTTCCTACCTGCCTGTTTACCCACCTCTTACCTACATGCCATCATACTTGCCTGCCTTCATACTTGCCTGCCTTCATACTTGCCTGCCATCATACTTGCCTGCCTTCATACTTGCCTGCCATCATACTTGCCTGCCTTCATACTTGCCTGCTTTCATACTTGCCTGCTTGTCTATTTGCCTGCCTGGTTGACTACTGTCTGTCATCCCACCTACTTCCTTCTTGCATCCCGCCTATCACTTGTCTATCTATCATCTATCTTTTTGTCTGTCTGTCTATTTATCTATCTAAATATATTTTTATCTATAGAGCCATAGGGAATATATTATTTTAAAAAAAAAAGCAGATTTACAGAAATAGATTTGGCAAGGACGTCACTTCTCTAAGCAAACAACATCGAAGCCAATGGTTGAATGTAGCCTACTTTGATAATATTATTATTTTTCTTTACTAAGCACTCAATATTGCTTATGTAAATATGGCCGAGTGGATGGGGGAGGGGGGGGGGGCTGAACTTTTGCGTGAAAAACCTTCACCAAATAAAATTTTCGCGAAATTATGTACAGATTTTTAACAAATCGTTTTTTTTTCTTCAAAAATTTCAGGAGGGTTGGGGAGTTAGCCCCTTTCTAGCTCCCCGCCCCCCCCCCCCCCCACACACATTTTCCCTGCTCACATGCATGCGCTTCGGCATCCCTCCCACTGTCCCCCTGTGATTTTCTTTTTTGCTGTATAAGAATTTAAAAGGATATTAACTTATCTTATCTTATACATTACAGACGCTCCTTCTATAAAGAAGATTATTGCGTCCTACGCTCATCCGTGGTCCGAGTCTAGTCTTGCATTTTTATTAATGTTTTAAATGATGTAAGGTTATTGGTTTTCCTGGTTTCTTCAGGCAACCCATTCCATGCCCTATTGCCACTCGGTTTATAACTGGTTTATATTTATACCACAGCCTACAACATTTTTTCTTCTCTATGCCTATCTGCTGTCCATCCAGTTTTTATGTTGGTATAGCCTATTTATTATTATGTTACATGAGCTACATCTAGGTTTTGCTTCTCATAAGTTGTCCATCAAGTTGTTTTTTTTTAAGTTTTGTTTTAGATTTGAAGATTCGCCCACTATGCATAATGTAATCTTCTCTTTTTCGTTTATTTTTTTCCTTTTGTGATTTTTAATGGTTGGTTTTTATTTCTATCTAATATACATAATATGAAAACATATTATATGCATACAGACACAAAGAGAGAGAGAGAGAGAGAGAGAGAGAGAGAGAGAGAGAGAGAGAGAGGGAGAGAGAGAGGGAGAAAGAGAGAAAGATACACGTGGAATGGAGATATGGTTGGAGGCAAAGAGCGAGGGCGGTAGATAATGTGTTTAGAAGAAGGCAAGTAACTGCTGAGAAAATACTACGTAGATTCACATAAGTAATATAATGTAATGAATAGTAAACAGTTAAACATTTATTTTTTTAAGTTTACCTTTTGATGCGTAAATAGGCTAATTAATGAATTGAACGGTTCACTTAAATAATCCCTAGTTATAATAAGAATAATAGTATTTATAGGCCTAAATCGAGCATATCAAACTCACGAAACGTACCTAACATGGCCTATGATACGCGACTCAACGCAAACATCGTAAATATGATGGCTTCAGAAATGTGGGGCCTAGCTATATAGGCAATATTGAGACTAAGAAAAGTGTACGACATTTCTTTCAAACCGATTTTTAAATACTTTCACATCGCGGCACACATAATATAGGCTACAGTTAGCGTTGTAGGCCTATTAATTATTTGGCCTTTTAGTTTGACATGCCTGCGCGACAATTAAAGCGTAGGCCTATTAATTACTATAGGCCTATAGGATATAAGCTTAAACGCTATATAGGCCTAACTGGTTTGTAAATGCCGCTCCCTACTTCAAAGCTTAGTAGGGCCTATTTAATCTGATTAAGTGCATCTGCGTCACATAGCTAAATTTACCCTAAATTTTGATATTATTAAAAAAAACAACAGAGAAACATGGACATATATAACTAGCTTACCGTGTGTAGGTGTTTGCCTACGCAGTGGCGTAGTAGGAGCTTGGGAGGGTGGTGCAGAGGCCCGGGGCGGTCCGCTCGGCGGGTGGCGTTTTCAAAAAACATAAAAGAGAAACTAGAAGAGGTAAAAAAATATGAAAATATAATATGATTAATTGATTTCATTTAATTTTATAGGGCCTACTTTTTTAAAACGGATTTTACAACCGTAGCATTATAATAGGCTATCTAGAGCTAGCAACCTAGACTCTAAACCTAGATCTCTATAAAAGGCATATAGCCTAAATTTTAACTTTAGGACCTAACTAACTTTCGGACGTTTTTTTTTTAGGTCAATAAAAAGTAATAGGCATACATTACTTAATCTATATTTTCAAATGATCCATATTTTAGTCATAGTGTAAGTGTAGGCTAGGCCTAATTTATAAATTATAAAACTTAGAAAAAAAGATTTAAAATACGATAGAATAAACATAAAAATCATTTTAAAACGTTTTAATACTGTTTTTGTTTTAAAGATCATAGGCCTACTAATATTGATCATAATCACCAATCAATTGTTTATATGTTTGTTTAATTATTAATATATATGTTATAATATGTTTGTCCTCTATAGGTTCCTAAATAGCCGTTTGACTAATCGGGCAAAAAGTTAAATGTATAGTATTCATTGGAAACGTCCTCCAAAATAAATTTTTATTATATGAACAATTCGTAAATTTTTTAAAAAAAGAATGTTAGACCTACCGGTATTGATAAAGTTCTAATCTGAGCGCCATTTCAGAACCATTAATTTTATGTAGTCAAGTAAAGTAGGCTACCTGTCGGATCAAATTGATCCATAACGTCAGGTGAAGCAGCATTCACCTAGTTTCTGTGGCCACGGCATACTAGGTGATTGTGTGGCCAACACTATGCACAGCCGCCTTTACTTTACCCCAACTAAGGTCAGGTACCCTTCAGTGCTGGGTAAACTCAGGGACACCATCCAGACCCGGGATAAAAATCCTAGCCTGCACCAGGATTCGAACCCAGGACCTTCGGTACGCCAGACGAACGCGCATCCGCACGGCCAACTTGCCACTTTAATTTTAAGTAGTAGTAAAATGTTTTAATTATTTAATGGATTCACGTCGCTATTGAAGTAGGCCTATTGAGAGCATCCTTTATTGAGCGACTTTATACAATCTATAAATTAAATGATACGAAATATAAAGGACAATCTATAAATTATTACTTTTTATACCTGAAGCTTGACAGCAACATTTTTTATGCACTTGCCAGGGCTAGGATGACTGGACACAATAAAAAAGAACAAAAACTAAATACCGAAATAAACTTTCTCACTACAGTTTTTATTGTAATTTTGTGTTCTTCTCGTTTCTCCGTCATTTTGACGGGCACAACCACTAGTTTAAATTATAAAAAAAAACGTAGGCCTATATTCAGTGGCGTAGCTAGGGGAGGGGGAGGAGGGGTCCAAATTCGAAAGTCCCCCCGGGCCCCTATTTGAGGGGGGCCCCCAAAGGCGTGTCCGAAAAAAAATTGTTTGCAGGGGCCCCCGAAGGAGTGTCCGAAAAGATTTTTTTTGCAGGGGCCCCTTAAGAGGTCAAGCTCCCCGGGCCCCCAAATCCCTCGCTACGCCACTGCGTATATTGCAGGCTTTGAAAAGTTTCCGAAAGCAGATCAAAAACATGGATCTATGTGTCTATGTGGAAATCCATAGAGTAGCAGCCCTTGTTAAGATACTGGCATCAGTGCATCTTTGCATGTATGAATGATGAATGCATGACTATAGAATATAGAGGTATAGACCAATGCAGAGTTGAATGACAGGTATCCGCCTTTATATTGTGTACTCTACTGTGTACATATTGTTTTCTAGCCCGCGATATGGGCATTCGACAACGTGTGTTTACCTGTGTTACAGTGACAGTGTCTGCTAGTGAATGAAATTATTTTTTTTCTTTGACATTTGAAAGGTTCAGAAAAGTAACTAGACTTAGATACTTAGTGAAGTATGAGTCGCTATGACTATAGTCATAGTCCTGACTTAGTGACTACTTAGTCTACTACTAGATCTAGTTACTCGACTAATATATTAATATATACTATAAGGGACGATAGGCCTACTTATATATATTATATTATATCCTATATTTATATCATATATATACACACTGTTATATAGTATAATACAGGCCCGGCGTTACAAAATTTGAGGGTGCGTACAATTTTTATGTTGCCGCCTTTTTTGAAAATTCAGTGAAATCATCATTTTCTGCTAGCGTCCCATTTGTAAAAAAAAACTATTAAATACTTATATGCATTATAAAAACAAAAATTAGTTTTTTGCATTGTACAATAGTCAGATTCTAACTATAACTTTGCTTTGCAAACAAAATTTTACTTTTAATAAGATTTATATGACCTTGAACTGATGAAACAAATAAACATGCTCAAAAGTGAGTACACATTTATGAAATATGATAACATTTTTGATATAAAACCACATGAATTGTGTAATTTCATCATTTATCTATCAATTATAACAGATGAAATCAATAAAAAATAAAATTGAATTTGTCTTATCAGGTGTCAAACAAGCGTCCCACAAGTGGGACAGTAGCAACGAATGCCCCAGTTTAAAACATCCCACTTATGGGACAGTAGCTAGAAGCATGCTTAGTTGTCAAATTAAAATAGAGTCGTTTTTTTTTAAATAAAATATATTTTTTTTATAACTTTAAAGTTTAGTAGAGTGTTAAATATTGAAGCTATGCTAAAATTTAAGAACTATAGATCATAGTTTTTGGTTAAGATTTTGAATAAAAATGAGATTTTACTTGTAACTGTAAAGAATTCTATTACTATATAGATATCTTATTTTAAATTTCTATTTTGTTGATTTCCTAATACGATTGACAGAGTCATTTAACTGCATAACGCTTTCAGATTCTGGTGCAACCGAATTAATTGTTTTGATTAAACTTTCAGAATTCAATTCAATGTTTTGAACAATGTCTATTTTATTTTTGTTGGCCGATTGCTGACAATGAGGCTTGAGCAAATAATTTTCCAATGATTTCTGTTTTTTTTTTCATATGCTCCTCTTTTTGCAGTCATTTTTGTTAAATATTCGGAGCCAGAAAGTTTTCTTTTTTCCATTATTTGCTAAAAAAAAAGTGTATATATTATATATAATTATGAAATATATAAAAATATTTACAGGGCTGGATTTACAATTTTGCCGCCACTAGGCTTATGAACTTTTTGGGGCCTCATAAATTGTAATATATTTATTTAGTTTCTCCAAGACAAGATGTCTGTGCTCTATAAAATTGTGCCCTTCGGCGGCTCGGCGCTTTCCATTCATATTATGATTACTTCAAATTATAATCTTGGAGAAACAACATGTTTATAAGTAAATAAAAAATTAAGTAGTGATACGTTATATCACGAGGCAGAAGAGGGTTAAATAGAAGGAATTATCACACCCTGATATCGGAAAATCACAGGTTGCTGAGGACACACATGACTTTGGATGTAAATGTGAAACGAATGATTATATGGTCTTAAGCCATACATATTTTAAAAGATTGACTTAACTAAAATTGGCCGCCCCCAAATTTTGCCACCCTAGGGTCTATCCTACTTAGCACCTATAGGTTAATTCAGCCCTCTATATTTATATATACTCACTACATATATAGAATATTAAAAAAATATTTCCGCTTCCTGCAATTTTTGCGCTTAGCACAAAAAATATACTGTAGTCAGAAGTTTGTAACTCTGTAGCCCCTATATACATATCAAATTATTCTATATAATTTTAATTAAAATTATTATTATTAAAAAAACAATTTCAGTACTTACCAAATTAAAAAACAACAACAATATAAACAAATGACAATAGCACTTGAAAGACTGAAACTGAATGAACTTTCTCCTAAGATTTATCAGACTAAAATTAATGTGAAAATAAACAAAAGCAGCGGGAAATTTGTCCGCCTTCCCGAGCCTGCGTGATGGACATTCATTGCACATGCCTATAATATAGGCATGCCGGGCCTGTAATATATATGCTTAACTCAATAGCTACCATGACATTTTCCACCGTATGGCCAGCCCATTTTCATGACCTCAATTTTTACATAGTCCCGATGCAATCAAAGCTCTTTTTTACAGCTTTTATTTTGAAGGTTTAAAATGATATTAAATTGTTTTGTTTTTTTGCTTTTTGTTGTTTTTGTTTGGTTTTATCAGGACACATTTAGATATTAGACTGCACAATCAAAAATCAGATGCGACCGTTTGAATTTATAGTCCATGTTATTCATCTTTTTTTTATATTTCACACACAAACTAGTGTTTTTATTTAACCCAATTTTAAAGGTGAATTATCAAGGTGAAGTAAATTAAAGTCAAACAATGATGCGCGCCCCCATTGTAGCTGTTGCTGCCATTTGTAATGGTCATAAAGGAATAGGACTAGACAATGATCTACCATGGCCATTTTTAAAGTAAGTATCTAGGGTAAAACTCAAACAATTGTTTTAATGGCTACAGTACTACTAGTTAATTTCTTTTTATTTGTACTAAATGGGGCATGGTGGCCGAGTGGCAGCATGTTTGACTGGCTTACCGAAGGTCCTTGGTTCAAATCCTGATGGAGGCTAGGATTTTTCCTGCTCTCGAAAGTGTCAGAGCTCTGATGGGTAGGCGACCTGACTTTGATTGGGGTAAAGTAAATCTGCTGTGCATTGTGCTGGCCACACATCCCCTAGTATGCCATGACCATTGAAACTGTTGCTTCACCGGCCCTATGATAAATTTAATCTGACAGGTACCTTACTTACTTACTATTTGCGCTAAGACCAAAAGTCAATACTGTTATAACTGAGAATGTGAGTATGTGCCAATAAAATCCTCTAGCGTCTGATACCTCTAATCCTGAAATTTTCTAACTTTGGTTTCTATTTTTAGTTTATTGCTGAGTCAAATTTTTTTTTTTTTTCTATTTTCAGAGAAGACCATGAATTTTATATGGGCTTGTGCAAATCAACAAAAGATCCAAGTGAGATATCCTTTTACATACTAGTTATTTCTAGAATAATTATTATACCTAAATATACAATTATGTTTATTCATTTTCTGTGTTAGTATTTAGTATTATAATTGTATTGGATAAAGAATTTTGTTAAACTCATTCCCAACTTAGCCATTTTTTCTTAGTTTGACTGGCTCTTTTCAATAACCAAATTAAGCCTTTTTACTTTAAAAAGATATCTTATCTATTAAATAAAAAAAAAAAAATTGTAATATATAAAAAAAAAGCAAAAAAAGAATAATTGCTAAGAATGTGCTTATCAAAATATAAAAGAAAAATGATTTAGGCTCATTCAGCACCAGCCTATCAGCCTCTTTATGAATCCAAAAGTTTGGGTATAGTATATTTGTGGTTTGCAGTTGGGAGCGTGTTAGCCAATGCATTTATCTTTGGTATATACAATGAATTATTTGTTTATTTTTTATAGAAAAAAAGAATGGAATTATCACAGGCCGTGTAGGTTGGGAAAGCTGGCAAAATGACAAGAAAACTCATCCAAAGATAACTACTGTTGTAGTCAGTAAAACTTTGTAGGTGATTTTCTTTTCACAATCTCTTAATTGTCAATTTCTTTTTTCAATCTCAATCTTGTATGTAAATTAAAAAAAAAGAACTAAAGCCTGAAAAGTCTTTTTGACTTTTTACGACTTTTATCAAAACTATCCCTTTGTTGTTTTGTAAAAAAAATAGAAATCACAATTCTTTGTATTCATCTTATGGGGCATGGTGGCAGAGCGGCAGCATGTTCGACTGGTGATCCGAAGGTTCTGGGTTCAAATCCTGGTGGAGGCTAGGATTTTCCCCGGAACTTGAGGGTGCCCATGAGTCTACCCAGCTCTGATGGGTACCTAACCTTAGTTGTGGTAAAGTAACGGCAGCTGGGCCCTAGACATCCCCTAGTATTTCCGTGGCCACAGAAACTGGTGAATGCTGCTTCACTAGCCTTATGATCAGTTTGGTCCGAAGGGTACTTTACTTTTTACTGTGTTCATCCATCCATACAGCCCATCAAGGTCTACTACCCCTTTTATTTTATTTTAGGCTTGCACCCCAAGTTGTCATAGACCCATCTTCTTATCATCCATCTCAAGCTAGTTCTGCCCTTAGCTATTTTTCCACTGGGGATATTGGTGTTATCCATCCGTTCATTTTACATTTTTAAGTTGGACATTATCTTGTAGGCTGTAGTAGTTTCCAAGCCACTATACTTTCATTTCACCAAGCTATTGAGCAATTTCCTTCATATTTGAACTTAATATATTTCTAAGTAAGGCCCATCTCATGTCTAATATGTATGGTTTCCTATATTGATGTGTTTTAATACTTATATCAGTCTTTTAATTATCATATACTTTTGCCTAGAAAATTATTTTATTTTAACCTTCCTCATTTAGCGAGATCATGAAATAAAATTTATTTAAGGAATAGTTTTATCACATACCTACGTAACTTTAAGTTTAAGAAGAAATAATCAATAAACAAAAAGTTCCTAAGAAGTAAAACTAAAACAGGAATGGGACATAACTCTACTATTTTCATAGACCTAGTGACGAACCTTACTGCAGAGGTGTGGCAAGAAGCTATGATGAGGCTATTAAAATGTTTAATACAGGGCCTGACAAAGATGAAATAGAAACTATTTACAATCTTGGAGGCAGACTCAATTATGAGGTATGTATTGATATGTATGTTTCTTGTCCATAATAATAAATGTAGTTTAAAATCCATGTTCATTTTTCAATCCATACTAAATGTTAATACTAGTTATGAAGTCTACCGTATATACTCTGGTATAAGTCGCACCGGTGGATAAGTCGCACCCCTAGTTGAAGATTATTTTTCTTATATGTTGTCATTGACCTGCGTATAAGTCGCACCATGACTTTCAGGGGTTACACTGCCTTTTAACTTTGAAAAACCTAAAATATTTGTCAATTTCAGTTATATAAAGGTAGTCTATTTACACCTACGAAAGTTTTCTTAATGTAAAATGTAGGCCTACGCATATCCTAGTAATTCTACATCACTACAATCAAATATATGGGTTATGTAGGAAACTGTATGACAGAGTAGTGATGTTTTTTGGACTTATCAAAAATAGTGTCGGCTGTATAAGTCGCACCCCTACTTTTTGTCAAAATTTTCGGTAAATAATGTGCGACTTATAAGCGAGTATATACGGTATATTGATTCAAACTTATAAAAAGCAGACAAAAAAACAAATTAATTTTCAAAGCTAACAAACATTCAGTTCAGTTGTTTGTTTTTTTTTACACACGAGTGGACTTTGGAACAATCTAAAAATTTTAAACTAGGTAAAAAAATTTTTTAACTAACATTGTATGCTATTTTACCATTTCAATAAATATTTTTCAAACTCAAGTACTCGGTATTGACAGTTCAAATATTTAATTTTTTTTTTTACTTTTCAGCATGCAATCTCAGATAAAAGGTGTAAAAAGCTCGTCATTACAAGAATATTTCAAGATTTTAATTCCAATGTTTTCTTCCCTGATTTTGAACATGCCTTCGAAAGAGTTAGGTAAGGATAAACAAACATTTCTTAAACTTATTTCCATAAAAAAAAAAAAGTGCTCGTTTCATGTATGTTCAAGATGATGACTGTCCATCTTTTCAAAGTACACATGTGCAGGTAGATTTAAAGTCTTGTTGGGTTATCTCCCATATAATTTGTGATTCTATGGTATGGTATATTGATTCTATTCTATATATCTTGTATGTTACAACAAGGCCTCTCCCATTTTGTATAAAAGACTCCATTGGTGAGTCTACCACTGTACTTTCATCTTTATTATTACCATTAGATCTGGATTGGTGAGTCTGCCACTGCACTTTCACCATTACTATTCCCAATAGATCTGAAGTGGTGAGTCTGCCACTGCACTTTCACCATTACTATTCCCATTAGATCTGGGAGGAATCTGGGACACCAAATGAACCATAAAAATATTTTTTTTTGAATCCTTGCAATATAGTACCTGGGCTTGAACCCCAAGACTGGGCCAAGACAACAGTCTGCCTCTAAACCATAGGTCACAAAGTACTGCATGAAAACATTCAAATTTGCTATAGCAAGCTATTCCTAAGAATCAATCAAAACAACATACCGGTACCGTAACCTTATATTCTATTTTGATGTCTTTAATTAGCCATATAACTCAGGGTTATGAACTTAATTGGTTCTTGAACTAGGTTCGTAACTTGAAAAGTTCATAACCTGAAACATTTAAATCAATGAACTAAAGACAATACGTTTCAAGATGAAAGAATTGTTATTTTTTCATTAAAACCTGGTCGTTTAACTGGCAAAATTGCAAAGAATATGTGTTGCTTTTTATTGATCTAGATCAAGAGAAGATTTTCAACTTTCTCTAAAACTTGAGGTCTTTGAGGCCTCATTCACTGATTTGAGTAACTCTTTGTTCTTTAGGATGGTGGAGATGGTTGATTTTGACATGCTGAACTCATTAGCAATGTCGCACACATTAACGCCATTTTCATAATTCTTTCTTTCTTTACCTCCCCTTATAAACGTTTGCCCCACTGCTGTTCTTCAAACACATAATTGATAGGATTTTAACAAGGAAAATAATAAAAGAGGTAAACTGAACACAGTGCAACTGCTAAGAAATCAGTTGTACTGCTGTGTAGTGAGGCCAATGAAAGCAAGGCTGCGCGCATGTGCAAAACTAGACTACTGGACGAGGGCTAAGCAATGCTAGTAATCTATTTCTAGGGCTTCGTTTGTACTGTAAGAGATTGGTTGTCTTCAATGTTAAACCTTCCAATCCGTCTCTTGCCTTCCTTCATAACCCGAGGCACTGTTTGTTACCGAGACCACATAAATTCAAAGTTGTTGTACGTAAACTGAATCGTTCTTAACCTGAGGTACCACTGTAATCTGTTTTGATTTCTTTAATCAGCCTTTGATTCAGTTTTAATTTCTTTAATTAGCCTTTGAATCACTTTTGATGTCTTTAAATTATAATTAGCCTTTGAATAACCTTTGATGTCTTTTAATTATAATTAGCCTTTGAATCACTTTTGATGTCTTTAAATTATAATTAGCCTTTGAATCTGTTTTGATATCCTTAATTAACCTGGTAATCTGTTTTGATATTTTTAATTAGCCTTATAATCTTTTTTTATGCATTTAATAGACCTTATACTCTGTTTTGATGTCTTTATTTGTCTCTTTCACTTTGAAAGCAAAACAAAAGAGTTAGTGTTATACATCGTTAGTGACAAATACTGGTGAATGCCAGTATGCTGCTCACATGGCCCCCATAAATAATCCCTGACCTACATTAAAGTAATGTCAACTGGGACGCACAATCCCTTTTATGCCATCACTAAAACAAACCGGTGCAATCAGCTACACCTACCTGATAAATTGAAACTTATTGCTTTATATGGTTTTATTATTATTATTGAAAGAGGTAAAAGTTTGTGTAATATGTTTTTAATAAAGTAATTATTCTTTACTTTCAGTGACCAGGAAATAGACGACCGAATAAGAGAAGACCCAGTCACCAATATAAAGTTTCGTTTTGAAGTTTGGGTTCGAAAATGTATCCTATGAAAGTCATCATTATGGAGTTGTAAAAAGTCATCATACAGTCATATAGTGTTCAAAAAGTCATCGCACAGTAAATAGGCATTCAAAGTAATTGCATTTTTTTTTACATGTTAAATTATGATGAAAAATGTATATGAACTTGTTAAGATTTATTATTAAATGTACTTTTAAATTGAACATTTGTTCTTGAATTGTTTAAGTTATAGCTTCATATTAACATTATATAATTTTTTTGAGTTTAATTGTTTGTTCAACATCATTTGACAGATAATGAAGCGTTCAATGTTAAGTATATTTACTCTAAAAGATACAAAGATGTATGCTGCTCAATTAGTTGAGTTTAGATAAATAAAGTTAAGCACAAACGTATGCATTGTAATAAAAATACAAGCATTTAAAGGGTTCTATGCTCTGTGTTCTATTTAAAGTATACTGAATATACAAGCAATCAATTATTTCTATTTAAGTATACTGAATATACAAGCAAAAAATTATTTCTATACTGAAACAAATTGCAGCTAATAAAATTAATTTCCCTTCTTTCACTCAGTCAACTGGGCTTTTGGGTTTTCCAGCTTTTGTGTATCTGTGGATTCTGTTGTTTTGTTTATATTGTAGGCGTTTTCTATTGTTATTGTTAATAGCACAATTTTAATTCAATATTCTTAACTTTCATATGGACAAATTAGGCACAAAATAACTTTTCTATAATACAGGCCAAGTAGTATATGTGCAATTAAGTTAGGTAAAACTGAACTAAAGCATTATTCTTGTTATAGCATTAGTGTCTATGGATAATCATTGGCATCCATAAAAATATTTTATGGTTGGGCGGGGCCACAGAATACCGGTAAGTATATATATATATTTATATTCTGTGGGCTGGGCAGTCTATATTCTGCTTTAAAAACATTTTCCAGTGTTGGAATGGTGAATCCACATTTTTTCTAGTTTCCATCTATACAAGCCAGGGCAGTAAAGGGAGGTAATCATTATCATGTGATTCTCTAGGGGTGGCCTGAGGCCCCTATACAAATTTTAGCTATAAATATAAAAACATAGGCGCCGAAAATGTAACTTAACTTAGCGCCTTAGAACCTTCTACACAACCCTGCAATGCAACTTTGTCTACCCTTTAACAGAGTTTCTCACACCTTTTTCCTAACAAGGTTATTTTTATTCTTCTACTTCCTGACCCACTAAAAATTTGTATTGCTTACATTAGTCTATACTATAAGTAACATTTATAATTTATAACAGGTGTGAAATTCCACACAATGTAATAATAATGAATATTATGTATTGACATCTATACTCAAGGGCATCAGCTAACTATAATCTGGCTCAAAGATCCACTTCTCTACACAGGGACCTCAAAGCTGAAGAAGTGTATAAACTATAGATACGCCCATTAAGAGTTCACTGGAGGGCTAATACATGAGGGGACAGCCCCTATTGCACGTCTGAGATTCATTGCACCACTGAGAGGCCCAGAGACTCATCCATTTTTTTTAGACTTAAGATCCGTTCAAAAGATCATAAACTGTCACCTTGAGGTGAAATGTAATGTATCAATTGCTAGTACATCTCAATAATATGACATAGACTTGGAGCTTTAAAATATTCTTTTTACTTTAGAGACTTAATTCTGCTTTCATTACTTGGTACTTAGGGAAACTCTGCCCTTTTACAGGAATCTCTAAACTCTAAAGACAACAAACACATTTGATTCAGATCAATAAATTATAATCTTAAGGCATTGTACAGCTTGAGATGAGAAAACCAACACCTGATTTAAAACTATAATAAATGTTTTGTTTCTCATACATTGAGAAGTTAAAAAAAAAAAAAGATTAAAAAATGTATCATATAGTTAACAATTCAATATCATGTTTCAATAAGGCTTCCAAAAAACAACAGGTAATAAATTGAGATCCAAAAATAGAAAACTGCAACATTCATAAATATCAAAACAAAATTGCAGTGTCAAACCAGAAGTACAAAAATTAGAATGTGTACATTTCAACATTATTTCTTTAAATACTTATAGGAGTTGTTGTTTTTTATAAACATCAATCATTACACTAGATAAATTATAAATTACAAAAGTACAATATTGGACAAATATGAACTGGATATGAAACGATGTTAGCAATTATAACAAAAATAGTATGTTTGATAAAAATATTTGACTTGGACATTAAAAAACATACTACAAAATGTATATATTTATCAAATCTATTATAAATAGATGTTGACCTTTACAAAAATACTGACTATATTTGACAGTGAAAACCACAAGTATCACTTATACAAGTACTAACAGTTATGTTGAGTCTGCTATTGACCAATCCTTCGTTGTATGGAATGTCTAGAATATTTACACAAAAAAAAGCATAAATGTGAAGAAAAAAAGCATAAATGTGAAGAAAAAAAGAAAAATGTATGGACCTGAATAATTATCTATCATACTCTATGGTGCTAATTCACATACAAAATAAATAGTGAAAGTCTAAAGTAAAATCTTTTAATCAACCAGGCAAAATGTATAAATGATAAATTTTTTAAACAAGAATGTTTCATAAAGAAAATGTAAATGGAGTAGGAACTCTACTGAGTAAAACTGAGAAACCAAAAGAAAAAGTGGACACAGGGTTGATATTTGTTTTATAAAAGAGTATTTTGAATGTATATCTCTGCATTTATTAAAAAAAAATGCCTTTGAATCAGGTAAAAACAAATCACTTAATAAGTCAGTTTTATCTTGGAGATAAGTGTCAAGTATGCAGCAACTGGTGAACAGAAGACAATGTGTAAAGTGTCAAATAATATTTTATATTTATCATAGAAAGTGGAATGCAACATTTGTTGTTGATAACAACTTGCCATCTTGGAAATGATAATCTCAAAAGATAATTTGTTTTTCATAGAGACTAGAAGTGATACACTTTTTTTTGGGTTCAATGTAAAATGCCAAATTTGTAATTCAAACAATAGATATTTATACCACTGTCCAAAGATTAACAAACAATGTATAAAAAGCATCATCTTCAAAAACAGTAAGACGAAATGTGATCTATTAAAAAACATTTTCAACAAGAAAAAGAAATTAGCATAAACAAACTAGGAGCTATGCTATTATTATGATAATAATAAGATCAATAAAACTTCAAAAGTGGAAAAATATTGAAGTAAAACTAAAGAGAAACAAACTGAATGGTCCCACCACCAGCAGTACCAGTAACAAAAGCTTTAACACTTCTACTAACTACACCAACACCAGCAATTAATGCCACGCTCAACTACTGGATGACTTTTAAATTTCTGCCAATTTTGATGAAGGCATCCACTGCCCTGTCAATATCTGCCTCCGAATGAGCGGCCGAGATCTGAACCCTAATCCTGGCCTTGCCTTTGGGAACCACAGGAAAGCTGAATCCGATCACATAAATACCATAGCCTAGAGTTTGGACAAATAGGAAATTGTTGTTGAGTCATTCTTCTATTTTAAATTAAGTTCTAATTTCAACAAATTAAACAATATTCAAAAGTTAGAAGTAGTCTCATATACAATTACAATTATGGATAAGTCTGTTTCAGTTTTTCAGTAAAATTAAAACTCAAAATAATGGAATTGAAAAAACTCTGTACCTAGCATTTGGTCTGCAAACTGTGAAGCAAGCCTGGCATCTCCCAACATGACGGGACAAATTGGATGACATGGATCACCCTTTAATAAAATGAAAATATACATAAAAATTAAAACAGAGTTTAGTAAATATATTAAGAGATGTCATGGTAACCTTTCTACACTTTTGTGCACCAGTTGGCTCCCCACTCACCGATACAGTGAATCCTGCATCTAGCATTCTAGTTCTGAACCTCTGGGTATTAGAAAGAACCTTTTTAGGAAGGTCTGTGTTGGACATGACCAAATCCAGAGCCTGTGGAAAAAAATAATTTTTTTTTCATTTATTGAAATTTTAGAACAAGTAGTTAATACTTATTCCTATTAAACCTTAACCAATCAGATCTAAGTACATGTTGGAGTATAATTGTTCTATAATTCAAGGCAACAGAAGACTCTGGCGTGACTTTCTTAACTCACAACACGTCATACATCAGACATATCGCTTAGAGATTATTATAAATAAATAACTAAAATATATAGCAATAAAATAATAAATAAAAGAACAATGTATCTATCACATAAAATAGCTCACAACAGTACAGCATTGTTGAAATAAAATAAGTTTCAGCACCAGTCAATTGCACTATGCATAGAATAGAAGTAGTGGCCACGAATAAGCAGAAACTTTTCTTGGGATGAGGCTGCATCAGTAGTATCTAGGCTCACCTTACTGGCACAAGCCGCCACTGGAGGGGGGAGTGAGTTGGAGAACAAGTAAGGCCTGGACCTCTGTCTCAGCAGATCTACAACTTGCTTTGGTCCTGCAGTGTAGCCACCTGAAAGGAAAGATATCATTTAGGATCTAACAAGTTATGACTTTACCACATCACACATATTGAGTACATCAATACTGTCAGGTGCAAACCAGCCAAGCCCAACAAAGTATATTTGAATGAAATCGTGGTATAAAGAAAGAATTGACATAGCCATTTTTTTCACAATGAAATCATAAAAAAATTAGAAAAATACAGAAAGATACTTTTAGACATAGGAAGGTTTTGTTATCAAAACCTTTTTTTACAATTTCCTGCTTGACTGGTTTGCGCCTGACAGAATCAATATAAATCATAGTTACCAATGGGTTTATGTTCATTATTTACTGAATTATTCTATCTCTATCTATATTTCAAACCCCTTTGAAATTGATTCACAAAAAACAGTGTTAGAATCTGCTACTTCAAAGGCTTGCCTATACATTGTAAGAGAAGTTAAAGCAATCAACCATGACTCACCGGCAGCACCTCCCAGAGCTTTACCTAAAGTCGAGTTGATGATGTCTACAGTTAGATTGAAATGTTCTTCTGTGCCTCTAGATAACAAAAAAAAAAAAACAAGAAGGGAATGCTCACAACTCACAGTCTCAAGATTCTATGTTATTATGAGGATGTTTTCAAAAGAGTTAATTCTAATGAATTATATAAAGTCAACCATGTGGAATCAAAGATATGGCATTGTGTTGTCCATTAGTTTATCATCCAATATGAAATTTCAAAAACTCACCTTCCAGTAGGACCAAAGAAGCCTGTGGCATGGCACTCGTCTATGAAGACTAAAGCATTATGTTTATCTGCCAGTGAACAAATGTCCCTGTTGGAAACAAAATAGATCTGAATTCAGATACAAGAACAAATCATTTGATTCTGTTATATTAATTTAAATAAAAACAACTACAAGATTGGGTACCATGGTGTTCATTAATAGCGATAAATTAAAACACTAATAAACACTTACACCATAACCAAAGTAAGTAACACAAACATTCTATGAGCATACTAACTCTACAATATACAAACATTCTATTTTAACAATTACCCTGATTCTGTATTAGATAATTAGAGCATAAAATCTCGACACAGCACCAACAATCTCTTCTAACCATTTCCCTTATTCCTATTACATAACAATGCATACAATCTCTACACTATGAAAACTTTCTATTCTACATTTCAGTTCCACTAAACTGTCACCTCAATGGAGCTATATTTCCATCCATGCTGAAAACACCATCAGTGGCAATCAGTCTCTGCCTGGCACTTTTGGCTTCCACCAATTGACTTTCTAGGTCTGAGAAATACAGAGCTTATGAAGTACACTCCCGAAACACAGCTTTTGCATTTAGCTGAGTGTTTTAAAAAAATCAAGATCTATCTGTATATTCCTGTATTTTGTTTGCTTTTTTTTATGCTGCTAAATAAAGCATAACTTTTAAATAATAGAGATCATTTTCATCATCACTTTACTAAACTGCAAAACTTTCTGCAATACAACTACATTTCCTATATTGATGGATCTCTAAACATTGGATGACAAATTAATTCATGCAATTACTAATGATTGAATCAGATGAAAAAAAAATGATGCACTGCTCACCTACCAAATCCCTATGTTTATATCTAAGTCTTTGAGCTTTACAGAGTCTGATTCCATCAATAATAGAGGCATGGTTCAGCTCATCGGAAATGACCGCATCTTCAGGGCTCAAAAGAGTTTCAAAGATACCAGCATTGGCATCAAAGCAGCTAATATAAAGTATTGCATCTTCTTTGTTGTGAAATTTAGCAATTTTAGACTCAAGTTCCTTGTGTATATCCTGAATTTAAAAAGATAAGACCATCAAATTACTCATTAATGAATACAAGTCAAGAACTCACTCAAATAAAAAAAATGACAATTTTTGTTTACCCTAACTTTCTTTTATATCTCAATAAACTATTTTGCTTATTGTGGCCTTTGTAAAATTATTTCATTTCTTAAGTTATTATATGGACTGCACAACAGAGAAATTGCATTAGGCATGAATTTCAGAAGTTTCACATCATTTAATGTTGTATGACACTAACACTATTTATCAAAAGTTCCAAGCCATCAAAATTTCTTTGTTGAACCATTTCAATTATTATGCTACAGAGTTTCAGAAATAATACTTTGAACCTGAAAATCCCAGCAAGGTCTATTGAGTTAATGAGCAATAATTATTCCACCATAGTTTGCTCTAGATTGGTCATGGAATTGAGCTAAATCTCAATAAATCTGTTGAGACAAAACTGAATAATGCAGATTGTTCACCTGTGTCCCACATATAAATCTCACTGAGCTCAAGCCAGCACCATGACTGTCAAGTGCTTTCTTTCCTGCTTCAATTACTTCTGGGTGACTCTAGAAAAGATATAAGAACATTTATAAAAGAGTGACATTTCCACGACAGCTTATATTCTGGTTTATTTGGTTTGCTTAGTAAAATGACATGTCTTGGATTACTTAGCCTAACCAACTTTAAAGAATAGTAATCTAAATACTTACAAATACAACAAATACAATAAATCAAAAATTAAATGTAAAATATAATTATTAGTGTTTTACTTATTCAAATATTTTTTTTAATTCTCAAAAACTACACAATTTTAAAAAAAAATGTAATCATGAAAATATAGACAAAGTAACTTATTTTTAAAGATAATTTTAAAATGTTATCAGCAGAGAAGCTCTGCCAAGAAGATTAGTATTGATGCAGATAAACTTACACATTTGATGACAATAGCAATGAATTCAAATGTTGCACTTACTGATAATCCAAGGTAATTGTTAGCACAGAAGTTTAAAATTTGTCCTTTGCTGCCTTTAACCAGAATGGAAGGACCTTGATTCGATGTGATTATTCTCTCATTCTTGAAGGTCCCAGCGACTTGTATGTTTTCCAACTCTTTGTCCAAAATAAGCCTGGTGGCGGCCATGGGGGACATCCATCTTGAATGGCTCAAGTATCCTAAAACATTGCCATTTATACCTGTCGCAGATGCAAAATAAATGCACAAATAAAATTATATTAAAACAAAATGCATATATTATTATAGCAAAATAATTGATTATCATTTAAAAGCAATTGCAACTGTGAGCAATTTAAATATAATCAATGAAAGACTGACAAGTTTTTTTTCTATGTCCTATGTCTTTCCTTGCTTAGGAAATAACTGAGGAAGGCCTTCAAATACATTCTCCATCAAGGAATGTTAAACTTCTGCCCCCATCCCAATAACAAAAAAATCACCAAATGAAGGTACACAATAGTTTTTTACAAAAATTCAGTGTATATAATATATATATGTTGGGAGAGGAAGTGTAAAGACAATAGAAAAAAAAACATAGGCCTAGACTAGATGCTACTTAGACGTCATAGATTTGCTTCACATATTACTTTCCGTTGTTATTTTTAAACAATTCAATTGTAGTTGCAGCCAAAGAGTAAGTCTACTTTTATTTTATAATATGGCATATCAGGGCATATGGCTTATAGCCTACTTATTATATGGCTGTAACTTTAAATTTTCTATTTGAAGAATTTTTTTTATCAAAGCTCCTACTACTGACTAGGCTACTCGGACAACTACTGAAAGGTTGGGTAATTTCAGTACAGTCTCTTTTATTAGACTCCTACTGATAATCTAGGACATGTATAATCTAGAATGAGATTTGATTAAAAGAAAATGACTGAATGATGAACAATACTCAATACGAGTATGATTATAAATGAGTTGAGCCTATGCCTATGCCAGTATGCAAGTAGACCTATACTCTATACTACTATACTATACTGACTATAGATGCCTTTCATGCCCATGCCCTACTCTCTATAAGCCTCTATGCATGGCCATGGCACTGGACTGACTGGATTTGGAACTTGGAACTGGATGGTAGTCTGAGTTTGTATAAGTATGAATAGAGTAGTAAAGTATGATTATGATTGCGTCATTGAATTGATCATTGGTGAGTATGTCTGTATGTAACGAATGTAACGGCTACATAATAAATATTATAAACAATTAACGGTAGCCTATTAATTTTCAACAGTTAAATAGTTGTAAGGCAAACAACCAGGAAAAAATGTTTATTAAAAAAATGACGCAAAGAATTTTATAAACCTACGGAAAACTTTTCCAAAGTTTACGAGATTTTGCATGTTTATAACTTTTTTTTTTCACGTGGAAAGAAAAAAGAAACGTCTTTATTCTTAATCTTAAAGTTAAAAGAGTTATCTATTATCTTTCTTAAACCCACTGAGCTATATATTTATATATCACTCTCACTCTCTATATTATATAGTTTAGTGCATGGATTGATTGCAGCTTGTTCCAAACGACGAGTAATGCAAGATTCAAAGACTGGCGATTGGACTTAAACACACGGACAGTTAATCACAGCGACAGATAAACACACTTTTAAAATTAAAACATAAAAAAAAAGATTATGTTATCAATAGTAGGCCTATAACAATGGGATAGAAGGGAGAAAATACCTCATGGAGTCATGGCATTAACAGGCCCACGGGGACACCTGTACCCTACGTCCATCATTGGTTTTCCTCACTCCCAATTCATTCCTATTTTTTATGAATTTATTCTTTAGTTGTTTTTTATTTATATTTTTTTAAACTATATATACATACACACAATATCAATTAAACAAAAAGGCACAGTGCGTTCTCCCGACATTTTGTTCAATTTTACTATTTTTTTATCAAATGGATTGATTGCAACTTGTCTATAGGACGAGTAATGCAAAATTTAATGGCTGGCTAGTGGAATCTGGCAATAACGTGTGGCCTTAACGAATTTCATTTGCCCTATATATAAAGAATTAATTATTTTTTTAGGCCAATGCCAATGTTCTGAAACTAGATAGACTTATAGCTTAAATTGTTATTGTAACCAGAGACTATAATATTATTGTTGTAATGTAGCCCAGGATAGGGAGGCCTGGCGGAACTATATGTTGCTGCCTTATGCTCCACGGGGAACGATAAAGAATAAGAGAGAGAATGTAGCCTAGGTAATTTAAGACCCTACGTTTTTTTTTCTCAATGTTCAAATATCGGCCATTCTTCTTCTAGCTTGGCTAGAGAGTTGTCGGCCTGTCAATGCCAGGCAAACAAATTTGTCTTTTTTTTTTAGCTGTTCTGCAATATAATATTATGTATGTCTGAGAGAGTTTAGCTTTAGGCATTCCAGTAGAATGTGGTGGTTTTATTGTCAGTGTGCCTGGTACTGTCTGCAATTTTGGTTGGTGGGTTTGGTTCATTCTGTTTAGATTTGAATTGAGTGCTTTATGTCCTGTTCCTAACTGGAATAGACATAGTTCTTTGGAGGAACTTTGCGTGGTTCTGCTTCTTGGCCATGTTCAATGCAATGTAGGCCTACATTTTTCGTCTTCCAGTTTATCTTGTGCCCATTTATTTAACCACTCTTTCTTTGAAATTGATTTTAGCATACTTTTTTTTTTTTTTTACCCTTTTTGTATCTAACATAAAGGCCTATAATGTCCTTCTGGTTGGTCTATACTCCATGCTTGCTTGCTCCATATTTGTAACCAACTTTTTCAGCTTTTTCATTGCCTAGTATGCCAGTATGTCTGGTAATCATTGATGTTGTATGCAATTATAAGGTAGTCCATTTTGTGCTCTAGTAGTAGTAGGATGAGTTTTTTTAAGCTTGGTGAGGTATTATTGTTAATTATTGTATGGATTGCTAATTGACACTTTGTGAAGATGACTAGGCTATATCTGTTAGGCTCAGCTGTTTATTGTTGTAATTATGTTCTTTTTGTTCTACTTTCTCTTGACTAGAGCAAGATCAGTCAAAAAAATAAACACACTTCTAAAATAAAATCAATCATTAAAAAAAATGTTTTAGACGTTTCAGCACGCTTTTCGCGAATTCTTTTTTGTTTTGTTTTGTTTTCTATTAGGCTATTAATAAAAGGGTCTATATATCTGAACAACGACGTCTTCTGTGGTTTGGCCATGTTTCCAGGATGGAGTATGGGCGAATCCCAAAAGACCTGCTATATGCTCAGCTCGCTGAAGGTAAGAGAGCTACTGGCCGCCCCCAACTCAGGTTCAAGGACGTCTGCAAACGTGACCTAAAGGCTATAGATGTAGAGGTCGGAAACTGGGAGAACCTTGCTCAGCACAGAAGTAGTTGGATAGGCACCTTACACACCGGTATAAATGCGGCAGAGGGCAAACTTCGCCTTATGGCGGAGGCTAAAAGAGCAGCGAAGAAAAGTAAAGAACACAGGCTGCCCCTAACAATCTCCAACGGTCCAGCTTTCAAGTGCCAGAGGTGCGACAGAGCCTGTCTCTCAAGGATAGGTCTCCACAGACACAGTCAAATTTGCAGGACTGGCCAAATCACAGGAGCGCAAATCTAAGCGTCTTTCGAGACTATGGGGCCAATGATGATGATACCTGAACAAAAAAGGTTCAGGGAGATAACTTCAACAACATTGAAAGGGGGTCAAAACATCGGTAGTCCCTCATAAACTAGAAATGTTCAATGCAGCACGCGATGAAAGAATGTCAAAGGGCAAATTAGTAATAGGTCTAATACATTGAATTCTAGCTTTGAAATACAACCCAATAACAATATATTACAGTGCTCAGTTAGACATAAAAATAAAACACTTCTATTTAAAAAAAAATAAAAAAAAATGCAAGGCTAAGCTCAAGTTACAGATAAGAGTAGGACACAATAATCATCTGTATACAAGGAGTGTCTGTCTATCATGTAAGATGCCTAAGGTTCTGCGCAAAAAAAAATGCACACTTTTTTATATTTTGTAAGTCAACACCTAAACAATGACTACGGAAGTGTCAACGTAGTGCGTGAAGTAAATTGAACACGACCTATCGTGTATGAAATCTTCCCTTGTATTTATATAGAGTGCACCAGACATTAAAACAATACATCAATACATTATTTAAACATATATGATATATATAAACACACACAAATATGCAGCACAAGCCGGATCACTAAGGACAACACGCATAAGTAAAGAAAAACAAGGTCTGAATGAAATGTTTCTGTTGTGTCTGTTTACAAGACTTTAAAACACTCGCAGTTGGCGATGACCAAAACTATTGGTTTCGGCGTTAATAATTAGGGCATCATTTAAAGAAAATTATATTGAAAGTCTAGTTTTGCTAATTTTCTTAGAGAAAAAAACCCAGAAAGTTAGAAGAAGAGAAAAAACAAACTTGGTCTGCGCATGGTTGCACCTGGCACCATGATCCTCTATCACTCAGGGCTGCTCCATACCTCATGTCAAGACTAAGACGATGCTGCTGCTGCTGTTGTTCTACAAGCAAATCACCCCGCCCCAAGAAGCTGCCGCCCTACTCTATCTTCTACCTGCGGAGGCGACCCTGGACGCGTGGCCCGGGGCCGTGCAATGACGTGCAGCTCCTCGTCGACCAGCTCTTCCTGTCCAGCGTAGACATCCCGAGCGAGGAGACCACCAGTCCCAGGAGGCTGAAGCTCTTCAGCACGAGGAAGACGCTCCTCGAGAAGAGGTTCAAGAGGAAGCAGAGCAACAAGGACGCCATAGAAAAGGAGAAGAAAAACTTTAACTTCAGGTGGGAATTCAAGCACAGGTTTCACCATTTCAAGCCGACGGGCTTTCTGAGAGCGAAGCCGTCCTCGCAAACTCGTGGTACAGATTTGGACGAAATAATAAAGGTATGTCCATTTTAAGCTAGGTTCAGGAAGACAGTCGAAAGCTTGTAGGATATTTCTTGCTTTCTTATGTCTAGGCCTACTCTTAAAATATAAATACTATGTTTTATTTTATTTTTTTCAAATTACGTTTAAGAATTTTTATACGAAACTCAATATAAATAAAATAGCTGTACTCCTTTTCAGACCGTTTGGTCTACATGTTCAGTGAAGCAGAACTCATCCATTTTTTTAGTCACAGCATTGCACAGTGCACACACACATTGCACATACATTTTATTGCACAAAGCCCACAAATTATTGCACAGTGCTCACACATCATTAACCAGGATTTGAACTCGAGACATGCCAATATGCAATCGAAGAAAAACAAATAAAATACTCATTTATGGACAGGCGTGAATTAATCATGCAATGATAACTTCTTTTTGTAGACGCATAGAGAACACCAGCGTTCATCCGTTGGTTACCGGAAGGGCATCCTCCCAGTTTGTGCTGCCATTCTTTCTGATGTTCAAAATAAACTTTGCATATTTTTCACTCCACATTTACCCAGGGGATCCAAGCCAAATTACTACATCTCTTTTGAGTTTTATGTTGTTGTTTTTTTTAAAGTTGATTGTTGGAGAAGGGAGGGGTTTATTGATGTGTAATAATTAGTTTCAGGGAAACTTTTTCTTTGGGCGACCCGAACGTGTAGGCATATAATATGCTATTAAACCCCAATCCTGTTCACCTGTGTTGAATTATATTATGGGTTGTTATGGCTACCTGATTGTTTACTGTCGGCCAGTTCAGTTGCCATTATAATTAAGGTAAAAGCTTATAGTCTATAGATGTCGAATTCAAGTCAAATATTTTTATAAAACAAAATGCCACACATTTTGTGAATGTTCCTGAGTCTACTTGGCCCTGTTAATGTTATGTTCCGGCAACAGACATAATTTGTTGAGTGAAATATAAATTAGGATGGGCATTGTAGTTGGTCACACGGTCCCTTAGTGGGCCACGGAGAAGGTGAACTGTCTAAGAGACTGGAAAGTTTACTTTTACAGGGACTCACTTTATCCTCCAAATTTGTCGATACTTATAATTAACTTGCCAGTTAAATATAATTGACTGGTAAAGAAAGTGAAAAACCAACAACATTAAAAAAACAACAAATTCTGGTAACGAAAGTGAAAAACCAACAACATTAAAAAACAACAAATTCTGGTAACGAAAGTGAAAAACCAACAACATTAAAAAACAACAAATTCTGGTAACGAAAGTGAAAAACCAACAACATGAAAAACAACAAATTCTGGTAACGAAAGTAAAAAACCAACAACATTAAAAAACAACAAATTCTGGTAACGAAAGTTAAAAACCAACAACATTAAAAAAAACAACAAATTCTGGTAACGAAAGTTAAAAACCAACAACATTAAAAAAACAACAAATTCTGGTAACGAAAGTAAAAAAACAACAACATTAAAAAAACAACAAATTCTGGTAACGAAAGTAAAAAACCAACAACATTAAAAAAACAACAAATTCTGGTAACGAAAGTAAAAAACCAACAACATTAAAAAAAAAACAAATTCTGGTAACGAAAGTGAAAAACTAACAACATTAAAAAAAAAACAAATTCTGGTAACGAAAGTGAAAAACCAACAACATTAAAAAAACAACAAATTCTGGTAACGAAAGTGAAAAACCAACAACATTAAAAAAAAAAACAAATTCTGGTAACGAAAGTGAAAAACCAACAAAATTAAAAAACAACAACACAGGAAACAGAACACAAAAAAAAAGAAGACGATTAAAAGGGAAAATAACAATAGGCCTAAGCGCGTTTGAAATTAGATAAGTGGGTCAACTTGTACACAGTATCAAACGGAGTGACCTTTAGCGATAACGCAACAGTACACAGTCTATAACAGACCACATTTCAGCGACCAACTAAGGAGTACGCTATATTGTGTCGGCCTACTATAAGTGGGCGTTCCCTGTTGTCCATTCCGTTTTCTGGCCTGCAAATGTTGATTTATTGACGCAGCCCGATTGTTGACCAGTGGATTAAGTTTATATTGTACTCACTGGACGTGTAGTTTGATTTTTAAAAAATTGGGTAAGTAGCACTAGTTATAATGTAGTTTGGGGTATTTGCCTTCTCGTGGTGACCTGTGGAGTGATTGATTCACATTGTCGCCACGTTGAAACCAGCGGCCGTTTTTAAGGTTTTCGTGTTTCTCGATGCAGTTTGAGATCGATACATGTATGTAGGCTACTGTTTTTGAGTCTGATTTTTTGTTAAGCTCTTAAAGCTCTATCCGTATAGAGATCTATTAACACATATAAATACATACCGTTTACGTATAGTGAATGATTTATCTGACTGCTATGACTAAAGTAAAGTACCCTTTGGACTAAAATGATCCTGGGCTGGCGAAGAAGCGTTCACCAGTTTCCGTGTCCACGGCATACTAGGAGGTTGTGTGACCAGCACAATGCCCAGCCGCATATACTTTATTCCAACTAATGTCAGATACCATTCAGAGCTGGGTAGACTCAGGGACACCCTCAAGTCCTGTGAAAAAAAGTCTTAGCCTTCACCGGAATTCGAACCCAGTACCTTCGGATCGTCAATCGAACGCACTGCCGCTAGGCTACCGACTAGCATAATATAATACACTGCAAGATGCATTTAGGGCACATATAGGACTTATGGCACCAGAGAAGCCACAACAAGTTTTTTTTTTTTATCTCTTAACCGTAACGGTCGTTTGGGCAGCTAATGGAAACCGAGTGTCCATTAGTCCTTTCATTGGGCTTCGTAGACTTGGCGACGCACATCTCCTCACCAAGTCAGCGCGGTGCGGTGGATTTTTTAAAAATATCTGATTGTCTGCACCGCGGTTTGAACTCATTATGTCGAGCAAGTGAGTCAAGCTCACTGTCGACATTGCTATCCAGCTGCCGACTGGGAAGGAGTCGTGGTCAACCTCGGCAATGGGCACGCGCACGAACAACATCACCAGTGAGCGTAATTACATAACGTTGGTCATCAATTTGTACCTGCGTTTAACCATGGTTTGATTCTAATTCCTTGTGCGAGAACGAATGCATATAAATAATCTTTCTTCCCGGAGGGCGTTCGGGCATGAAATGGGTTAACTGAACAAACCAGGAAAACCAATAACTTAACATCATTTAAAACATTAATGAAAATGCAAGACTAGACTAGGACCACGGTTGAGCGTAGGGCGCAAGAATCTTCTTTATAGAAGGAGCGTCTGTAATGTGTAAGATAAGAATTTAGCATAACAAAATTATAAGAATTAATACAGCGGTGAAGCCGGCTGGTCCAGCGGTTAGTTCACCGGACTGTCAACCAAAAACCAACTGACAGGTCGCGGGTTCTATCCTTGCCACCGACGGATCCCTGCCGCCCTGTAGGAGTTTTGGGCCTAGTGGACATAAAAATCTTCTATCTAGAAGGAACGTCTGTAAACTTATAAACTTATAAGAAAGACATGACGCAATCTAGTGGTGCAAGGGCAGAATTCTTTTCTCGGGGCTCAGAAATAAAAATGGGTTGTCTTATCTTACATGTTACAGACGCTCCTTCTATACAGAAGATTATTGCGTCCTGCGTTTAACCATGGTTTGAGTCTAGTCTTGCATTTTGATTAGTGTCATGAAAAAAACTTAGAAAAGTAGAAATGCTGGGGGCGAATGGAAACAACATTTAGGAAAATGCAGATTTGTCTGTCTGCATAGGGCCTAGTAGTTTTTCGTTTTTAGGCCTACAAAGCTGTCAGTCCCGTGCAATTCATTTATTTCAGTGTCAAGAGATTTAATCTAGGCCAATTTTATGGCTGATAATTGTGGTTCGCAACAATTAACAGCAATGAACAAAAATGCAGAACAAATGTGAAATAAACAAAATCCGAAAGACATGTAAATATAAACACCTTATGAACTCAGGGCCGTATTTAAGTTTGTGGGGACCCTGTTCCCAAATTTATGTGGGTTCCCCTCGTGGCCTCGCTCCCGCCTTCCACATACCTCAGAGAAAAGTTCCGTTAATTCATGTTACATTCCGTAAAATCATACATTTAATGTTGCTCATAGCTTAGTTGGACTGGACCGCTTAAAATTGTAGGGCAATAAATGCATTTTTATTTTATTTTACATTTTGAACGAAAGAATGGGGATCTTTTGGGATGTGTGTGTGTGTGGGAGGGGCCCTTTTGCGGGGGGGGGGGGCCTTTTGTGGGGGGGGGCCCTGTTCCAATGGAACATATATATGTGTAACATGCCTAGCTTCGCCACTGTATGAACTATTAGCTGAACATTTTAGGAAAGTTATATACGACTACTACTGATGCTGTTGTAAGCTTATTAATAGAATAGTTAGCGCAAATTATAGGCCCTAATGGATGGACCTTAAACGTAGGCTATAAATAGTTGTAGGCCTAATAAGCTTATTAAATGATTCTCTCACTCTTGAGTGTTCCCCGCGATTTTTGTCTTCCAGTTCTTAGTCCGAAAAAACAAACAAAGCATGAATGTGGCCTTCGTACTGAATCGCTCTCAAGTCTCCCAAAACTCTACCGGCTATAGATCTATATGATCGAGTGCAGATTGAATTGAACTCTGTACAGAGTAAAAGTTAACCAATGAAGAAATGGTCCATGTTATATATTATATAGCCTATACGTTCTTTCACGTCCATTATTGGCACATCCTATTTGACGCATTCATTTCTTAAATATTGATGACACATATTTTTCTTTTTACTATATATCTTGTAATTTCCATTTATTTACCCAAAAGACAGAGTGTCCCAAAAAATGTGGGATCTCGACCCACTACCGGGCCACGAAAGCGCAAATAACCGAATCCCAAAAATCTAAGGTTTAATTATTGTGATGTAGGCCTATCCAGTGAACATTCATATTCTGTTCGTTGTTATTTATAGTAAAGCCTACTATACTAGGCTTGTTATGGTTCACGAATCGGGAGTAAGCTTATAAAAAAGAACCGGATCGAGAAAAACAAAGTGTTAGGAAACTCTGCCTTATAAGATTTTATTATTATATAGGCAAGGGGTCGGCAACCTAAGGCACGCGTGCCAAACTTGGCACACAGAGCGATTTTCAATGGCACGCGAAAGACCCCCAAGCGGGGTTGTTTATTGATTTAAAAAAACAAAAACATTTTCCAGTCAAAATTAGGAAAACTGACTGTTGAAGCCGATTTTTCTGAATGACATAGCGACACATTTCAGTGAAATGAACACAATTACAAGCTCCACTGGAATAGATTTGCATTGAAACAGGATATATCTTGCCGTGAAATCAATTTCAAAACATTTAACTGACAGTAAGTCAGTAAGGCAAATATTAAGATAGAAAGTTGGGCTTTTTCAGAAGTACATCGAAGCACTTAAAGCGGAATTTTCCAATCAAAGGCAAGACTTTCAAATTGATGGACTCATTTTTTTCATACCACATCAAACCTACCTGGTTTGATATTGTTACAACCTTCTTAGATGCAGATCTTTTTTTAAGTGGAGGAATATTGGCGATTTAAAATGCAGCAGGTTAAATTTTAAACATAAAAAATGGGCATCCAAATTTGCCCATTTGCGGAAACTGCTTAGAAAAGTCATCAGCTTTTCTCAACTGCTAGGCAGTCACACTTTTACTTTCAGCTTTTGGTTCAACTTACTCTTGTGAACAGATTTTATTACACATGGAAGCTGTTTTAAGCATACAAGGAGGTCACTTACAATTGACCGCTCATATATTAATAGACAACATTTAAAAGAGTTTTTATGCACATTTTCTTTAATTAAACATAATTATAAGTAATTCTAAAACAATTTTATTATTTTTATTATTTTTATTTTATTTTTATTATTAATTTGATAAATATAAGAGACTTACTTATTATTCAATAACACTAGGCCTATATTTTGTAAATTTGTAATTATTAATGTTTAAAATATAGACTACTTAAATGGACAAAAAATAAATGCATGAAATGATTATTTACAACTGTTTAACGTAAATGATTTTAATACTCTAATAATTAAATATTGTAATGAGTACCAGAATGTTGGATTATATAAAGAGATAATAATTAGTCATTAATATTTTTTAATACAAAACAAAACGTTTTTGCATCACTATAGAATCAAATGTGGAAAAGTGTTTTAAAGGGAGATAATTAACCCGTTTTATCAGAGCTAATATTTCTAATGTTTCTTTTTTTTTTTTCTTTCATTATAGAATAAATGGCTTTCAATTTCTAGCTTTAAAATAATCAAACTGTAGGCTAGAAAGTGTTTGAAAATTATATACATATTATATGAACAAAAATATTAGATGTATATTTTTAAACATTACACTAACTACCCAGTTTGTTTTATTACTACGTATCTCCTCCTCTTAGTGTTGTTACATATATGGTGTATTTCAATCATTTTGAGTAAAAACATCTATTACAATGTGTAGATCTGCTCAGATCTTCTCCGCCTTGTGCGATTAGATTATTCACACAGGTGTAGGAAGTCTAGTCACCCCCCGAGCTATGGCTCTCATCTAAACTTAAGGAAGGACAAGGATGTACAAATCCGACGCGCCTCCTAATGGAAAAAAAAACATCTAATGTAGATCCTGTTATAATCAGATACAATTAATATTAGCAGGTGTTAGATCCTAATCTTACTAATAAATGACAATGTTAAAACAATAATTACCGTACATATTTTAATATGAATGTTTTTAAATAAAATATTGTATATAATATAAATGCTAATAAAGAGGATGATAATCACAAACACGTTAATTTTGTATGTAATATAAAATTTGTAACGATTCATTTTTGGCTGTTGGCACGCTGAATGATTTAGAAATCCTAATTAGCACTGTTAGCAAAAGGTTGCCGACCCTGATATAGGCTATGTTATTGTATTTTTTCGAAAGTCATCATAATATTCACTGTAAGCTTAGACCTATTGGCCTCTACTTGGTTAGTGAAATAACTTTCATTTGAGAGTTATCCAAATATGCCCATTATAATGTAAACACTGAGCGAGAAAATGGGGGTGGGGCAATGATGGTGAACCTTTTTGAGGCCGCGTGCCCAAAGTGCAATACAAGACCAATTTATTTTTTTAAACGTGCCAACATAGCAATTAAAACAAAATACTGGGAACTGCCAAGAGGTTTTACTTTAGAAAAAAAACCCAGCTCATACAGTTTTCCGAACTAATTACCATCTTTGTCCAAAAATAATAACAAATTAACATATCTTTGAATGAAATTAAGTCTTTTATATTAAAAAAAATACAACATAAACTGTAGTTGGATGGAAAAACTATTAATATAGGCCCATTAAAAATACACAATTACAGTTATTACAGTTAACTGTATGCATTTGGCATGATTTTGCATAGTTATTGTGATTTTTACTGTTGAGTGCATGCTGATGATTTATCAAGCCTTGTCTCATACTCCTTAGCTTAAAGAGCGACACGTGCAGCACTTAAGTCATCTATAAGTCTGTTTCTGGTATCAGATTTGATATAATTAAAAATTGAAAACATTTGCTCACAAGCATAAAATGACCCAAACAAAGTAAGAAGTGCAATCCCAAGTGATTTCATCGACTTGAATTTATTTGGTAGAAAATCTAACACTTTAAGGATTTCATCATCAGAGCTACCGTGCTGTCCCTTACCATCCTTTCACACTCTATCTTCTCAAGTGTTTCACGCAGGTAACAGCTTTCTTGAAATTTCAATAGCTCCATTTCCAGATTTCCTAAATCTAGCCACAATAAGCCGAAAACAATCAAGTTCCTGAAATTTGGTTTATCTGGGGAAGTAAGAAAACAGAGGGTTGTCTTCATCTTACGGAACTGTACAAATCTATTACTGAACTTCTCCTCTGCAGCTGCGACAATGCTAAGAAATTCCTTGTAGATTTCCTGATGGATTGTAGAACTGTCGGTAAATGTTATAGCATTTTGTAAATGCATTTTTACGTTTGAAAAATATTTCAGCTCCCACTTTGTATGTATGTCTCTTTCTGTCAAATTTCTGATACCACAAAACATCATTTCTGCTGTTTTGATGTTTTTCCTGAAACTTGCAGTTTTTACTTCCTTTATTTTAAGTTGCATTTTCTGTCTGTCTGTCTGCAATCGTGGTACAAAATTGGCTTCGATTTTTCGACCACTTCCCGTGGTCCGATCGAGCTGAAATTTGGACAGCAGATTTGTGGCGCCTAACAATACATCCTATCAAATTTTCAGTTAAAACGACTTAATAATACTACACTTATGACAATATTCATTTCTTAAAAGGAAAGTATAAGAAATATTTTAATTTCGCGTTAAAAATGCCTGTGCAACTTTTTATAGTTTTTCGGCGCAAAGCTAGAAAAAAAAAATTATGCGCTACGATTATTTTTAGAACAATTCATACTGAGTAAGGAGATATTTTTGAGATTTGCGACACAGATATTTTTTCTGTACGTTTCATTTGCAGTAGTCAATCAATTATTTAATTACATGATGGTAAACTTAGTTTGCAAATAAAGGGAGTATAATAAAAACTTCGTTTTTACGGTTTTCTTGTTTTATTCAGTTCAATGAAGTGTGCTGTAAAATGTGTTAAAAAATGAGGTTGGTAAGCCAGACCATATCAGTGAGCTGTGGATAATCCTGACCCTTTTGAATCATAAACAGCCTTATTTCATCCAAGCATGCTACAAATCTCTCTAATACTCGTCCTCTGCTCAGCCACCTGACATTATTGTACATGAGTAAAGTGTTATATTGGGCCTTGACATCATCAAGAAGTGCGTGAAACTGTTGACAATTAAGAGCATGAGCCATGGTGTAATTGACAATTTATTTGACATCTTTGAGGATATTATCTAATTTCTTGCTGCTACCCATGGCAGAACGACTGGGTGTTTTGCTTCCTTAACAAATAACTTATGAAACCAGATGCCCCCCCCCCCTTCACCATGCCCCGTCACTAGAAAGTGAAATAACTTTTTCGGGTTTTATATATTGTGCCAAAAAAGCTTCCATAACAGCATTGTAGTGATCTGCTGACTACCATCACTTGCCATGCGCAAGGCTCGATCTGTAACGTCTGCTAAGTGGTTTCTCAGAGATGCGTTGCATAATTTTATCCTTGTTTGGAAAATCATTAAAAAGGGAATTACTCCCAGCCGACATGGTCGTTTTCAGAAAATCCCCATCAGATAGGGGCTTACCATGTTTTGCTATGCAGAGTGACATTTTGAAAGCTTGCTTCTGTCAGATTATTTGTTTGAGAAAGATACTTACAAATACTAGCAGACTGGGAGAGATATTTCCTTAATTTCTCTTGAAGAAACTCTTTCCTTTCCTCGTCGATCCGACAATTAGACGTTTTAAATCGACGATATCATCCCCAGCGGTGTGGCCATAACTAAGCTGTTCCAATTGTGGTAAATGCTCGCGTGCCCACAGAAACGGCTCTGCGTGCCCGCAGTGGTGTACGGGTGCGTACAGCCGGGAAGTTAGTTTATGTTTATCTTTCTCTTAATAGTTGTTATATTTAAAATGTAAATGTTCTATTGTAATTAGTAAATAAATTTCAACTTTCAACGCGAGCCAACAAAGTATTAACAAATCTATAAATAATTTAAAGTGGGTATGAATATAATACTTTTTCTTGCGTTGGTCTATGTAGGCCTACTTTGTGCAAGGCTTCTTGGGGACCATAAGGCATAACGTGTACGGCGCCTAAATCAAACGTCTTTTATATACGATTCAGAATGAGCTCAGCCGATGTAAAGCGCTGATGTCTCTCTAGTCTATAGCCCTAGTTTTGTTATGATATACATGTGTGTGAAAAATCATTTTAACAATCCACTCGTAAGCCCATTTTTTTGTGTCACCTAGGTTTATGATTTATGCATACGTCCTGCCCTTGCTAGCATATATATTAATATTACTGTTTATTAGGCATGTTCATATTATGTTGATGATGTATTTCAGGTGTTGTTTAATTATTATCACCAAGTGCAGAGTTTCTGTTCAAAACTTCCCGGTAGTTAGCGGTAACTAAAATAAGTAAATATCAGTAATATTACAAAATACTTCATGGCCAGAATAAGTGAAAATAGACTGTTGTAAAAAACGATAGACACTTTTTAAAATTTCGTAATTCATTAATGGTATTATAAAAATTGCGAAATAATATGAAGCACGAATTAAGACCGGAAATCGGCATGTATATTTTTTTCTCCAATTAAATGATGGCGACGATTGACAACGACGATCTGACATTCTCTCTTCCTGATTTGTCAGGACTATCAGAGACAGAGCGCCTACAAGTTATTGCAGTAATGCAGCGAGCTAAGGTGATCTAAGTTGTATTAAATTTCAGTCCATCTATTTACATTTGACTCCACATAACTTATTACTTAAACACACCGTAACATTCATGATTCACAACTTCACTGACACAACTTAGCTGACTTGGGAAATTTTATTTTTAAATTAATGCACATTTTGAAATTATTATAAACTAGAACTAGACTAGAAATTGAAGAAATAGCCCGTGGGGAAACCACGGGGGTAAAGAATATTTTTTTAATTTGCTTTTATTATTTTTATAATTGTGCTTATATATTTGGTCTGCTTCTTATCTTTAATGAATTAATTTAATGACTATAAAAGTTTTAAGTCGGGAAATTGGATCTGGACGTAAAGTACTAAAGTACGGTAAAGTAGGCCTCCTTCTAAGTAAGTAAAGTGTCTAAGTCACTCTAAGTCATGGTCATGGTTTTAAATTTAAGAAATTTCTAATTTTTGGAAATTGGTGATAATTAAATTTGTATTGAATTAGTAGATCTAGGTAGGCCAACTGAGATAAATAAAACATAGCCTAAGGCCGCCTAAGCATAGTTTGCTTTAACTGACCTTTTTCAATGTAATAAATTCAGATGAAACTTTTCCTGTTAAAAGCAATATTGAGTGTAATTTCTTGTTCACCATGAGTAGGCTAGGGCATAGTTGTCTGTTACTGTTGAATGTTATTGCAATGTCTGTTGACTGTTATTGTCAACATGTTTGTGACTTTTTGCCTTAAAAAGTTGACCATAGATGAAAATTTTGACATGATCGAATGTCTGTTATTAAATTTTGTAATTGCTATTACAAAAGCCACTGCTCTATTCGCGTAGAGCTAGGCGCCAGGGGTCACTCCAGACGATGGGGGAGATAGCCATGTGGCCATGTGTCACTGAGCATATACTGCCCGCCTTAAGCTGGGCAGTCCTTAGCCTAAAAGGTGATGTTCCGCCATGGCTCGTCTGCCCCATTGGGTGCATGGGGATCAGAGTGATCAACTTAACAAGCAAGTAGTGTGGGCCTAGATCTATCAGACTAATGCTCAGGAGTAGGTCTAATCTAGACGTCTAAGTCATTTTATTCACCAATACATTGATGAAATGCATTCAATGCTGAATAAATCACTTCTAAATCAAATTTCTTCAAATAATAATTATTTAATAATTGGTTTTGAATCAAATAATAAACATTAACATCCCTACTTCCAAATAAACCTCTACTTGCTTTCAAAACAAGTGTTGCTTTTGAAACTGATAATTGAATATCATATTAACATTCAACATCCCTATTCATACATGATCAATATACGTGTTGTTGTTTTCTTCTCTTTAAAAGGAGTTTGATGCAATAGAAGAGGCCAAACTTCAAAAGCTTGCTAAACCTGTTCAGTAAGTGTTCTCTTTACAAAGAGCTTTTAATCTCATTTGTTGTTTATACATTTAAATTGCTAATTTAGCTATTTTATGAGCTTTTATCCAACAGTTTGCTATATCAAGGTTATATTAAATGTATAGTGGCCCATAAATAGGCTTAAATGTAGTTTTTTTTAAATCATGAAGGGTTAGGGATTTTAAAGTTTTGTGCTGGGCTATAAGATGTAACCATATGCAGTAGTGATCAACAATAATTCATTGTTTAAGATCCTATCAACCAGGAAGTCATTGACGGAATGATTGAATATATATTTTTTTAAACCTCTCTTTTGATTCTTTTGAAATCTGAAATATTTGTTTCATGCAGACCGACTAATCGGGCTCCAATGGAAGGTCAAATACTGAAATTTACAAATGTGGTGAAAGGTTATCAGTTCAGATGGTTTGTGCTCAATCCAGACTCTGGGACTCTAGAATATTTTGAAGTAGGTTTTAGTTTTCTTTTCAAGCCTCAACAAATTATAACAAAATAGACTGTCATATAATTTTGGTTCAATTAAGTCTTGTTATTTTTTTTTTTCATTATCTTTTTTCATTGTATTGACTTAATGTTTTTTTTTCTAGAAAGAAGAACATAAAAAATTGAAGGCTAGAGGTTCCATTCACTTAGCAGTAAGTTTGTTTGTTTGTTTGTCTGTCTTGATGTGTGTAAACTTAGCAGTAAGTTTGTTTGTCTTGATGTGTGTAAACTTAGCAGTAAGTTTGTTTGTCTTGATGTGTGTAAACGCTTGAGAAAAAAATAATATTTTGAAAACATGTTAGGTTCTGTTTTGAAAATCATTGTTTTTGAAAATCAAAGTTTGCTTTATCTTTTTAGGCAGCCATCGTCTCTCCTTCTGAAGAAGATTCTCAGACGTTTATTGTTAGTTCTGCCAGCGGAGAAATTTTTAAACTTCGAGGTATGTTTTATTTTGCAGTAGGTTTGTTACTATTTTAATGCATATCTAACATATAGATTGTTATGGTACGTTTTGCAATCAAGATTTCAGGAGCTCCCATTTTAAAAAAAAGGTTAAGCTATCAGGGTTTGTGCGCAGTCCTGAAAAATCTGATTTTGTTGAAAGTCTGAAATTTAATTTTCTCTGAAAAGAGTAAGAACCAGTGAGTTACATAATAGTATTATAGATAGGGCCCTTTAAAGCCTGACAGCCCAAAAAATCTAAATATGACACTTATAAAGCCAGCTATATTCCAATGTTTTATAATTAATCATTTAAATGCATGACACATAAAGTCAGCTGATATTCCAATGTTTTATAAATAATCATTTAATTGGCAGGTTTTGTGATAAAGATTTCAGGAGTTCCCATTTAAAAAAAAAAGGTTACGCTATCAGGGTTCGTGCGCAAGCCTGAAAAATCGGATGTTGCATCTAAGACCCTCAAAAAGTCTTAAATGCTCTTTTCTTTGAATAGTCTAAAATGTTTAGGGTAAAAATCTGAAATGAAAAAAAAAGTTCCTTTGTCTTTTTGTATCCAACACCCCCCTCCCCTCCCTCGCAACTCTGTACCCTGGCCTAGTTAAAAGTAAAAACGCATTTGGCGTTTGTAGAGCGTTGTCCACCTAGCTTTAGAAGACTTCAGTTCCCCTCCACTCTCTTCGCTTTTGTTAAAAGTCTGAAATTTAATTTTCTCTGAAAAGAGTGAGAACCCTTGAGCTATATTATAGTATTATAAATAGGGCCCTTTAAAGCCTGAAAGCCCAAAAAATCTAAATATGACACTTATAAAGCCAGCTATATTCCAATGTTTTATAATTAATATTTAAATGCATGACACATAAAGTCAGCTGATATTCCAATGTTTTATAATTAATTATTTAAATGCATGACACTTATAAAGTTAGCTGATATTCCAATGTTTTATAATTAATCATTTAAATGCATGACACATAAAGTCAGCTGATATTCCAATGTTTTATAATTAATCATTTAAATGCATGACACATAAAGTCAGCTGATATTCCAATGTTTTATAATTAATCATTTAAATGCATGACACATTAAGTCAGCTGATATTCCAATGTTTTATAATTAATCATTTAAATGCATGACACTTATAAAGTTAGCTGATATTCCAATGTTTTATAATTAATCATTTAAATGCATGACACATTAAGTCAGCTGATATTCCAATGTTTTATAATTAATCATTTAAATGCATGACACTTACAAAGTTAGCTGATATTCCAATGTTTTATAATTAATCATTTAAATGCATGACACTTATAAAGTTAGCTGATATTCCAATGTTTTATAATTAATCATTTAAATGCATGACACATAAAGTCAGCTGATATTCCAATGTTTTATAATTAATAATTTAAATGCATGACACTTACAAAGTTAGCTGATATTCCAATGTTTTATAATTAATCATTTAAATGCATGACACTTACAAAGTTAGCTGATATTCCAATGTTTTATAATTAATCATTTAAATGCTTGACACTTACAAAGTTAGCTGATATTCCAATGTTTTATAATTAATCATTTAAATGCATGACACTTACAAAGTTAGCTGATATTCCAATGTTTTATAATTAATCATTTAAAGATCCGTTGGTCCAGAAGTTGCAGAAACTACAAAATGAATTAGACCAAACAACAGCAAAATATCATTAAAACACAAAATATTGTTGAAAACCATGTCGTTACCGACAGACACGAGTAAAAAAATCCTTGTTTTCTAGGAACTAAAAAAAAGGCATCAAATGGAATTTTAAAGCTATCCAATTGGATTTACATTCTAAAATTGGAACGTGTGCATTTCAATTGACCATAAGATCAAATCTAGTTTTTGACATCACACGTTACATTTCATGGACTGAAAGCTTTTTTTGTAACAATCGATTTTCATTTTTTTAATAATAAAATGAATTCTTTGGCTAAATATATGAAAAGAAATATATTTCTGGCTTAAATTAAAAGAACTTTAGACTTAGTGTTGACGGGGTTAAAAAAAAAGACAGATAAAAAGTACGTTATTTTTAAAACTAGTTTTTTTCCAAAGATAATCATTTTTTTTGCTTTTACATGTGTCTTATGGATAAAAAAAGGTGTATGACTGATAAATAATGCAAAAAACTTTTTATTTCCTTGTTTTTTTATTCCTGGCAAGTGATTTTCAAATGTTTAAAATCGGGACACAGCGTCAGTCCAATATGTAACGTTCGTGCCTATTTAAATTAAAATAAACAATATAAAAACATAATTCAAACGCACAATACTGATGCAACTGATACTTTTTGGACAAATAAAAACATACAAGTAACAACATTTTTTTTATCAACAATTTTTATTTTTACACTTAACAATAAATCCCCACTACTTGGTGGCCATTTTTTGAAACCTGACTATTATAATCTTTGTATAGGATGAATGAATAAAATCAAATATGTGGAATTTTTATAATTTATACTTATTGTTTTAGAAAGCTATTGATTTACTTCATAATTCTGTACATCTAACAGCTGCAGATGCTAAAGAAAGACAACTGTGGGTAGACCGTATTCGTTCAACTGCAGAATATCATACTGCTAATATGGCCCAAGTTCAGGTATCTGAAACAGAAGTAAATATGTTTCTTTCAGAAGACTTTTTAAACTTTCTTATTCATAGTTTTTGATAGTTCAGCTGTTGCCATTTTTTTTTTAAGAAAAACTTTTGATTGCCCTTTTACAACTGTTTGTTTAAGCCAAGGTTGACAGTTAAGCCTTGTAGCTTTCTTTCTCTTCATTCAATGCTAGGGTATATGATAAGAGTGTTGTTCTTTTTTTCGTTTGGATACATTTTTTTCCTCTGCCTTTGCCAGGGCATTCCACCAACACCACAGAGGGCCGCTTCTCACACCCCAGATACACTGCTTAACCCTCCGCCGTCACACACTATTTCCCAGAGGACATCGGCGGCTACTCAACAGTCAGTGGCACAGAAGGATTCCTTCAAGAGATTAAGAGGCTCTCATGAAAATTTGCATATTATGTGAGTGTTGTTTTTTTCAGCAGACCTGTATTTTTTTTAATATAATCCATACATTTGAGTTTATGAGATGTTTTTTCTTGTTGTTTAAACTGGGGCAGCTCTTTGGGATTTAAATGATAAGAATTTGATGCTGTTCTGGGAATGTGTCTAAAATTATTAGAGTGGCTTGCTCTATTAGTTTATTTACAATATATATGTTGTTTTGGTAAACTGTTATAGAATCTCTTAGCAAATTTCATTTTAGATCATTTCAACATGATCTTTAGAATTCGTTTAAGTTTTACATCATCTGACTGAAACCTGTTACTTTTAGATTTCTTTGTAAAAGTAACTGGTAATTGTGCTGGCCACACAATCCCCCTTTTTTTTCTGTTGCCAAAGAAACTGGTAAAAGACTCTTAAAAAAAATACCGGGATACTGGACTGAAATGGATGCTTAAAAATACCAGGATTAGATTTATGGGATTACAAAATTTTTGTTAAGTGAGACTTACAAAATTCTCTGATTCAATTTTTTTCTAACTCTTAGTATTGGTGTAAAAACAACCTTATATCATTCCAGCAAAAGGAGCAGTAGAGATGAGACTTTGATTGAAGTAAAAGACTATTTGTTAGAAGCCGAAGATTATGCCAGACATTTAGACAGCACAATTGTAGTAAGTATATTTAGATAAACATGAAAAGTAGAATGTTCTTCACACTATGGAACTAATTAGTTGCTTTTTTTTCAAAGCTATTTTATCTTGTTATGATAGGTATCAACCATTGTCCAGATATACTGCTACAAGTCTTTTAAAACTTGATACCTATTTTTTTTTCAATCTTTTATATTCACTTTTCAAAATCTTCAGAAGGCTAATTGATCTACTTCCTATTACCCTGAAGCATTGAAATTATGTACATTTAATTTATTAAGGGAAGTAACTCATGAATATATATATACTTTTAGTTAGTAGTAGCAGCATTGAAAGCAACCTTATTCCCACAGAATTAGTTGTCTTACAAACATTTTCCTTTCACAATGTTGACCTTTTTGAAGTGTGTATTGGTTTAAGTTAAGGTTTTCATTGTTTGATGTCCTAACATGAGGCCGGCTGGTCTAGCGGTTAGCACACCGGACTGTCAACCAAAAACCAACGGACAGGTCGGGGGTTCTATCCCTGCCACCGGCGGATCCCTGTCGCCCTGCAGGAGTTTTGGGCCTGTAAATGTATTTGCGCCAGCAAGCAGCACCATGTTTAAAGCAGCGCATAGAACTGTTCCCAACGGGAACGGGATAGGCGCTTTATAAGTCTCATACAGACCTGCCTACTCTCCCGCATTGTGCGGGAGTTCTACGCATTTGAACCCTGTTTTCCGCTTTTACGCACGCCTTTAAAATTCTTCCGCTTTTTTGTTCCCCGCCTATGGATTTTTTTTTCCGAAAATTGTTAATTTTTTTTTCCGATCGATATTTTTCCGACATTTGCGAAAAATGCGAATCTTTTTCTATCGAAAATCGGAAGTCGGAACTAAAATTTATTTGCATGGACATGCGCTTGCGCAGTATACACACTTCCCTTTATTTTACTAACGAATCGGACAAAAAAATGGCGGCACTTTCACTTTCTGGTCTGTGCCGGCCAAAAAAATCGGCAGATAAAAACTACAATAAAATAGCGATTTCCAATCTAATGTCTTATAATAAATATAGTTACTACCTTTTACTAATAAATAATCTTCCGTTTTTCGCTCTTCTGTTCTTTTTTAAAAAATTTATTTGTACAACGATGGTTGTCGAACTTGTTGCTAGCAATGCAATGCCTAGGCTAATGCTATTACTATTGTATTGAAATGGAATAAGCTAGGTCATCTGGCTTACGTTCAGGGGTGCCACTTTTCCGGATTATCCTGGAAATCCGGATTCGCGAGGCTAAATATTTTTCGGCTCCGGATTCGCGAGATTCAATTTACTTTGGTTCCGGATTAGTGGGTCAACCAATAAATACAAAATCTACGGGTCCGAAATCGCTGTACGAAACCCGGTTTAGTGAGAATCGGATCCGCTATAGTATAGGCTAAATAGACTTAATAGACCTGGTAGGCGTACGGTAAACCATACCTAGATATGCCTACAGTATTAGCCTATAAGATTAATTTAGTGGAATGTCACGCTATGTGGTTGGATTTTTTAAAAAATTCACTAACAAATTGGTAATTCCCGACTCGGCGACTGTTTCACACCTCCGTGTAGGCTATACTATTAGTATATTAGGCTAGGCCTAACTATAAGCTTGTAATATGAAAGGTTATTGTCATTTCAATGGAAAGATTAAAACTGCTTTTTTTTCCTCCATTAAAAATGCGCTTTTTATCAGCCCGCTAAAATAAAGGCGACGAAATTAATCTATTGGAGCAATGTCACAGTTAGGCCTACTGTTTAAATACGTTGCAGTCATATTTATTAGGCCTGATGAATGGAGTAAAACAGTCGGTGTAGTGTTTAGAATTAGGCCTAGTCCTAGCAGTCACTTATGCTGTTGCATATTTTTTTCTAACAATATCGGACATAACAAGAAAATCATAAAAAAAATGTTGTTTTAAATTAATTTCAAAACAGTTTTAAATTGTTAGTGTCGCGTAAAAAAAATTGTATTAAGCCTTAAGTTTTTATTTTTTTCCCTCTTTTCAGTTATTAGTATTAGGTATTTGAAGTTACAGACTAGATTCAATAGTTTATTAGTTAACATGTTATCCTAAATAAACTAAAGTTTCATATGCCTTAGAGTTAAAGTCACTAGGATTAGGATACAATATTTTAATTACATTTATTGGTAACTGACCTAGAAAATACAGAACAAAGTAAATGGGGAATAAAGAAACACAAAATTATATTTTTAAAGTAGGCTAGCTTAACTTGAAAAAAACAAAAGGGTTATGATAAGATCAATAGGAATGGTGTTATTAAATAGTTCAAATAACACATCTTTGTATGTTTAACTATGATTTTAGATTTGTCCAGTTTTTTTAAAGATTTTTCAAGACATTTATCAATAACCAAAGTAAGCTTAGGCCTAACAATAACACAATCACATATAAATAATTTTAATGACATAATTTTCATATCATAATATGCAGAAAACATATTGTAAAAAAACAATGATTATTGGTGTACCCTATATTATATTAAATTATATATATATACCGGTATATAAAATCAGGTAAAAATAATAGGCCCTATAAATTTTAGGAGTTGCGATAAATTTCAGGGTTTGTAAAATTTTGGAAAGTAGGTTTCAGGGTTCAAGAAATTTTAAGAAAAGGATTTCAGGGTTCACTGCTTCAAGTGAGTGGCACCCCTGACTTACGTTATAAATCAGTTAGGAACCTTTTTAAGGCATGCAAATGCTATGTGACTCAGAATATAATTTTGCATCTACATATGAAAGACTGTTAGTTTAAAGTTTAGATTTTGAGTCGGAAAGCTGATCCGAAGCTTCAGCCATTGACTACGTCATACTCAAACATCAAACACTGTTATTTTGCCATTAAGTTAGGCTATATCGGGAGAAATATTTTTTTTCAAAAGCCCTAAATAACTGAAACCTCTATGTAAATATAATAATAAATAGTAAGTTTTCTATAAGATAAATAAAATGGCTATTATTAAATTCCATTATATTTTTTTTTAATGAAAATTAATATGAGCCTTTGAAAAGTGGAGTCTGGGGTTAGGGCCTAATCAAAAATTAAAACGACTTTTTCTGTCATGTGCCCCTCCTTCTATAAACTTAGAGAGGAGACAATTTCTGAGTTTTACAAGTCTGTAAGACTTTATTTTTGTTAAGTCTGTGAATACTTGGTGCAAAACCTGCCCTTGGATGACCAAGTCCTTGTCAATTCAGTTGTGGTCAACCTTCATGAAAGAAAGAACATAACGTCTTCCCATCTAAATTACTTCTTAGATAGGTTTCCAATGCCGATGGGGGATGCTGACAGGGATGTTATCGTTGAGCAGTTTGCCAAGCTGCAGAGTACTGACTTGGATCTGCCAGTAAATGAACGGGTTGATCACAGCTGGACAAAGTTGTCCTCCGAGTATCCCCAACTCTCTAGTCATGAAGGGGATACTCACAATTCCCCACTCTAGCGCGCCTTGTGAGCGTATTTTTTCAATGGTCAGGAAGACCACTGCACTGACCATTGCATTTGGAATGATGTTATTTCATGTAGATTAAATATTATCATATATTATGCTGCAAACCTGTGTTTCTTTATAACTATGATAAAATAGTTTGTGTATAATTATATTTTTATGAATTTTTGTTATGTTGCTCTAAATCTCCCTCATCCGTTGGAAAATCTCCCACATAACTAGCCTCTGTCTTCCTCATGGGTCCAGTGGGGGGTAGGCAGGTCTGCTCATATTTATTTTATTTATTTATGATTGTTTAGAGAGTCAAGAAGACTATTGATTAAATAGAAGATTTTGGGGAGTAGGAGAGCACTGGTGGAGAGACATCAGCTCCTCAGGATTACTTAATGTTCAGTGTATTTCCAAGTCCATCTGAGAAATCACATTCTAAGCATAATGTGAAAAGTGGTCAGTTTTAAGTGTTTGGAGATTCAATTATTATTTTTTTTTTTTTAAACACATTGCATTTATGAAAGGATAATATATATATAAATGAAAGCTGTTGAGATATTATCTTATATATGAATTTCTGTTTCTTGTTTGCAGACACTTCCAGTTTCTGGTCATTACATCAACTCCTTAGACACGGTAAGTAGTTTCATCTAATAGTAAAAATTAAATAGTATTGTGAGGAAACCCCCCCCCCCCCCCCTAATTCCAGACATGGGTTATATTTACTTTGTACTTGTCTGAAAGTAAATTTAAAATGGGTGGGCTCATAATTAGCAAATGAGATTGTGTTCATTTATCTTTTAGAGATGGACAGAAATACTTCTAATTTGGTAAAAATGTTATGCAACGTTTAAATCATAAACTAGCATTTCTTAATTTTGTTTCCCACAAAAGAAAGTTTTGTTTTTAAAACAGGGAGGTTTTTGTGTGTGCGTTTAATTGATATCCATATAATCCTGCCAAGTATTTATACATTTTAATAGTTATACAAAAAAATATAATGAGAGTACACAAAAATGTACCTGTAAAAATGTCAATGTTTATAAAAACTTGAAAAATTAGACTACCAATTTAGAGGCAACACTACTTATTTTTAGAAGGTAAACTACAAATCTTTAGAAGGTAAACTTCTAATTTTTAAAAGTAAAACTTCTTTGGAAGCTTAGAACTTGACAGCCCTGATTGCATGAAATAAAGAAATGCACTTGGACTAGCAATGTAAAAGGGATTGGTGTAAACTATACGTGCCTGGGCTTGAGATAGTAAAATGGGCTGGTGGTGGTAACATACACGCCCAGTACTGGAAGGGCTTCACTCTCATTTATTTTCAATGGACTGTATTTGACTTTAACTTAATATAATTCATCTTCTTGTTATTGCAGGATATTCTCATGCTAAAGGCAACAGCGGCAGCAACACTGCAGTGTATACAAGATTGTATCAATATTCTCTATACTGCTGAGGTTTGTACAACATAGCTTAGTTGGGTTTTTTGTGCATATGATTGAACCAGTAGTCTCAGTTTATTGAGCCAGTAGTCTGAGTTTATTGAACCAGAAGTCTGTCTATTGAACCATTAGTCTCAGTTTATTGAGCCAGTAGTCTCAGTTTATAGATGCAGTAGTCTCAGCTTATAGATCTAGTAGTCTCAGTTTATTGAACCAGAAGTCTGTCTATTGAACCATTAGTCTCAGTTTATTGAGCCAGTAGTCTCAGTTTATAGATCCAGTAGTCTCAGCTTATAGATCTAGTAGTCTCAGTTTATTGAGCCAGTAGTCTCAGTTTATAGATCTAGTAGTCTCAGTTTATTGAACCAGTAGTCTCATTTTATTGAACCAGTAGTCTCAGTTTATTGAACCAGTGGTCTCAGTTTATTGAACCAGTGGTCTCAGTTTATTGAACCAATTGTCTCAGTTTATTGAACATATAGTCACAGTTAATTAAACTAGTACTCAAAGTTTATTGAACCGGGGACGTTGTCATTTTATTGCTGTCACCACAAACTTTGTTTTCATTTATCATTTATAGTTCTCTGTGCATGACTTTTTTCACATGATGAAAGAATCTTTGCCTTGTTGATATTTTATGACTGCCTCTAAAGGCTTTTTTTTTTACTACAAGATGAAAAATTTCATGCCTTGTTGACATTTTTATAATTAGATCTACTTGTCTTCAAATTCTGGTTTAAAATCAAAGACAATTGATTAGCTCAAGAAGATATTTAAGTTTCTCTGAGAGGGAGATAAACTATACTAAAAGTAAAGGCCATTCTCACTACTTGAAAATGTTTTAGTCAGTCTCGGATCTTTATTCAAGTTTTTATTGATTGATTTTTCTCAATTTACTCCTTTTTTTTCATGCTAGTTGTTAATTTTGTTACTTGATAAGTTGTGACAACGTTGTACTCAGAGTTGAACATTCTAGTAGATTTGTTGGCATTACAGCAGTTACTCAAATATCTGATAATGTAACCAAAACAGTAACTTGTGAATAAAAGGTTATGATTTATTGTAAGAAAAAATAAAATCAGCTGCTTGGTTGTGAGGTGGAATATGTATTTAACAAATTGAAAAATTAGAGATACCATTAAGTTTTATCATTTATTAGTCATGTTATAAGAACTTCTAAAGAGCTTAAAGATTTGATGACATCATTATAGATCAAGGAGCTGAAATAAACAACAGCTTATATGTTAACCCTGGCATGTTCATTAAATTCAGACTTTTTTTTTGTTGGGCAGTTAGGGAGTTATCTTACTTCACAATGTTAGCTATGTAAAAAATTGTTTAGCTGATAATGAAAGGGTTTATAAAGACAAAAAAAAATGATACTTAGAAAGTGTTTAGTATTAATTCCAAAGTTCACATCTTCAGAGCTAGGCTATTGTGTTATTCACTCTAATAAATTTCAGACTTAACATAAGCCTCATGGTTTAGGAAGTTTTTCGTTGTAACTATCCTGGACCTGGAATACACTCAGTTGCTTATTATAGTTATATCCTGTTAATAATCCAGTAGACTAGATTTTGACCCTATCAATATTTACACAATGAGATTGACTTTGCCGGTCTAAATTAATTGTGTGCAAGCCAATATGCTGGAATTTTATGTTATCTCTGGTCTACCATCCCCATATTGTGGGAAAATGTGTTAGGGCATATATACCGACCATGAAATTCCCTTGCATGAGAAAACGCTAACCCATTAATCTCTTTAGAAGGCAATGAAATGTCAAGTCATTTTAAACTATGTTTTAAAATGAAAACTGGAAATGAACGTCAGTCTCATATTCTTTTAATTATAAAATTCAAACTGTGCGATGTAAGAATATTAAGTCCATTCATTATTTCAACAAAATAGTTTGGCTTGAAATATTCTGTTCTGTTGGGGAATATGTTGGAGGCAGGAGGAGCTTATGATGTATTGAATTCAATAATTTTTGTAGACTAAACTTCAAGAAACAAATATAATAAACAGTCATCATTTGTGATAAGAGGGATAAATTTGTATGACCTGATTTGTTAGGGAGTTTAAACAAAAAGGATTTTAAGCTATGGTGGAGCAAAATGAAAACATGCTAAAAATGTTTTGAGATATTAATGGGTAATCCCTCTTTTCAATGTTTATTTCATTAGTCATGTTGCTTAAGTAGTTAAGAAATGAAAAGTAGTTATTTAAAAAAAAAAATGAAAGTAGTTAGTTAAAGAAATGTAAGAAACTGTCTGAATTGTTTCCTTAATGTCCTTGTTTCAGCTCCCTGTGAGGTCAGCCACAAAGACCTTGTAAGTTCAGTTAGCACCACATCTCATTTTCATTGAGTTCCTAAAGCTCATTGCCAATGGGGTTTGTGCTCTTTTCTTTTGTACACTCTTATATATTTCTGTGTGTGTGTTTTTAAAGTCCTTTAGTAGCAGCTGTTTTGTTTCCTGTGTTTATTGTCTGTGTTATATAACAAGAAAACATCCATCTTTTTCTCAGCTCTATGATTTCATTTTTTTTTGTCTCCCTCCCCGTTCAGAAACACACAAGCTACAACCTCAGCCATATTACAACTTAGTGGGACAACTGGAGATGATAACTCTGGTAAATAGAGGCTTTCTTTTTTTTTCTACTCTCTCTTTATTCCTTGTTTTTATATTTCTTCTTTCTTCCTTTTCAAAAATAGCAACGACAATTTGTAAATACGCTGAGAGTGAAACTTTATAGGCTTTTTAATTATTTGTTTAAAAATTTCTTTATAAACAACATGTTGCACCATGGCTTGTGTGTTTAGCACTGTGTGTAAAAATGGGTTTTATTGAGTGTTAGCTCATTTAAACTTTTACTTTGTAGTTGGCAGATTAAGAATTTAGTATTGTAGATAAAAACCATTGTCAAGTAATTGTAGCGGTACTAAGGCTTGTCAGTCTGTTCATCTAATTCTTTGTTTCTGGATTTTTTAAAAACTTTAATTGTTTTGTAATCTTAATTTAATTTTGATATAATTTGTGCTATATTTAGTTTTATAAGTGTTAAAATAGTTTTATGTTTTTTTTTTACTTTCTGTCCATTAAGTTTATCTACAAAAATTCTGGACTGCAGTGGTTCCAATTTTTTTTCATCCCCTGTACCCCTTGAGTATATACTATTTGTATTTATAGTCCAACCCACCCATATCTGAGATGTAAGATGTTCACTGTTAACAATAGTATTTTCATGAACCAATCCCACTGCCAGTTGGGCAGTATCTAGGGTACATGCATCACAGGTTGGCAGCCGCTGTTATTTTGAGTTCATTAAGTTTGTGGTTCCAAAATCGTATAGTGCCGATGAAGCAGAGTTCATCAATTTATTTTAAACCACTAAAGCTACATGTGAGAAAACATATGTGTCCAGCTTTGTCAGCGTGTGGTTTATTTTTAATTTTTTCCCCTGGCTGATACCATATCATATGGCTAGCAGAGCTGGATAGACACCAGTACATTATTAAGGCCAGCAAAACCAAAACCCTGTCACCTTCAGTTTAGCGATCCCTGTCTTCCTCAGTTCTTGAACCTTTTTGATCAGTTCCACTTTAGTATAGCGATGGTGAATTTAAATATTTTCTGAAAATATTTCCATACTGAAATCGATGTTAGTTCACATCTTTAATATTAACCATGCTTAACTTGTCTAACATTTAAAAAAAAATTCTTCAATGATACACTAACAATGAGCTCTGTCATACAAAAATGGCACTAGGTTAATGTACCCTTGATAATGTACAATAAATGTTTGAGTTGATAGTCTCACTAAAGCTGTTGTAGAGATTATTTAAGTTTTGACTTTGACAAACTCTTGCTTTATGTTTCAATAAATGGTGTTGCCAACTCAGAGATGTTGCCCAACTCATCGGAAGAAGTGTTAGATGAATTAGTAAATGTTGATTTAGACATCGAAGCAATGGAGGAGCACAAGTCTGTGATATTACATTTGCTGTCACAGCTCAAGTTGGGTATGGACTTGACCAAGGTGAGTTTGCTCTACAAGATAGGTACACTTCGTCCTGTTTAGATTATCTGTCTGTGCATTTATTAACCCCTTAATGACAGTAGACATCACTTATTTCCATACAATAACAAAATGTCACATCTAATAGGTCCCCATCTCACCTCTATTAAATAAACATATAAGACAAGTTGAAAAGTGAATCAAAATGAAAAATGGCAACACTTTTTTTTAATAATTTTTTTTAGCTGCAAGTGTTTAAAGTAATAAAAAAAATAGTATTGTAAAAAAAATTTAAACAATAGACCTTTTCCTGCTTGACTGTCCCAAACTAACCATTCTTAGACAAGGATTATTGCCGCACAACCTACCATTACCAACAAAATATATAGCAATATAAAACAGTTTTAAAAAATACAAATAAATATACAAGATAGCAAACTGCTCTGCAGTCTTGTTTAAACAAGAATGTACAAAATATTTGTGCGATCTTGTAATGTTTTACATTTGTGACGTGTATCATACTGATGAATAATTTCAACCTTTCAAATCACATGTTGTCTGCAGGTGGTGCTGCCAACTTTCATTTTAGAGAAGAGGTCACTTTTGGAGATGTTTGCAGACTACATGTGTCACCCTGACTTATTGCTCAAGTAAGTCTAGTGCAGTCTGGCAAGGTGACTACTTCATGGACTACCCATGTTTTAAATGTGTAGAGAAGTTTGTTATAAAGTGTTTCTATTGTCATGTTGTGTGTGGTCTTAACTCACCTGCTGTTTGACTTTATGGGATTTAGTTATGGAAACTTCTATATTTATTTATAGATAATGTTGGTATGCTTCATCTGCACTCATTTCCCTCATCTCTTCATAATGTTAGACAGTTTCATATTTTCTGTTTTGTGCTGATATTGTTGGTCTGTTTTGTCTGCACTGATATCTCCATAACATATTACTGTTTACTAATTTATTACTCTAATTTAAATAAGAATTACTTGATTCTAATTTCACATTCCTTTAGAATACCAGAAATTACTGAGCCAGATAAAAGAATGCTTGCTGTTTTAGAATGGTACCTTTCCTCATTTCATGTAGGAAAACAGGTCAGCATGTACATCTAGTTTAAGTTAGTATTGAATAGTTTACTAAGCCAATACATGGAACTTAAATTAGTTCTGAATAGTTTATTAAGCTCTTACATGGAACCTAAGTTAGTCCTGAATAGTTTACTAAGCCAATACATGGAACTTAAGTTCGTTTTGAATAGTTTATTAAGCTCTTACATGGAACTTCAGTTAGTCATGAATTGTTTACTAAGCCATTACATGGAACTTCAGTTAGTCCTGAATAGTTTACTAAGCCAATACATGGACATTCTTGTCTGTAACTTTAATATGCTGATGATTACACCTGGCAATAATGAAATCATTACCTAAAAAAAGCCCTATTCTGTATTATAAGGGTGTGATGAATTAGTATGACCAGGACAATTTGTTATTGGCTCGCATTTCAAAGATATTTCTTATAGTGGATTTTGTATGTTTCAGCACTTATAAATGAATAAGAAATTACTACATTTATTTCAGCAACTAAACTTACATAATCAATCACTTTCTGTATGTTTGTCATTTCTGTTTGATAGGGTTCAATAGCTAAAAAACCATACAACCCAATTATTGGTGAAACATTTCATTGCTCATGGAGGGTCAAAGATTCTGATGACAGGCAGAAAACTATCATCTACACAGGGGAGCAGGTTTCACATCATCCACCAAGTAGGTCCAGCATACTGTACATATTTGGTGACAGTTATCTTTCAAGTGTTTTGCATTGCAGGATTTCCGACCTTGTGTTACTATTTTGATACCTAAATGTTGGTGTTATATCAATGATAAAATATATTAGGCTTTTATGGTCAAATGTAAAAAAACAAACAAAAAAAACACTATTTTTGGGGGTTTTTAAAGGTGCCAAAAAAATTGTTTAAAAGATGAGAATAAATTAGGTGTGTATGGTTAAACATGGTTAACAGTATTCCCAAATGCTTTCAACTTTATTTTGTATGCCAATTTATTTCTGTTTCCTTTAAAATGACTTAAAAAGCTCAGTTGCATTTTATAATTTCAATTCATAATGAGTTGTTAAGAAATGGAAAATTTGAAAATCATTGCAGTTGTTATATGTTCAGTAATTTTTTTTCTTATAGTCTTTGTATTTGTAATTTCATTGTAATAATTAGACTTGTGTTCAAAAAGCAATACATAATAATGTGTGACAGTATTGCTAAAGCACACCTCTACTATATTGAGCTATAGCTTTTAAAAGAGTTATTATGCCAGTGGGTAATATTTTCTTGTATATATTTTTAAAAGATTACTATTCCAACATTTAAATTATAAGCAACCTTTTGATGAATGGTGGCAGAGCGTCAGCATGTTCATCTGGTGAATCAAAGGAATCCTGGTGAAGGCTAGGATTTGTTCATGAGTCCGAGGGTGTCCCTGAGTTAAACCAGCTTTGATGGATACCTAACTTTAGTTGGGGAAAAGGGATGGCAGCTGGGCAATGTACTGACCACACAATCCCCTAGTATACTTTGGGCAGTATACCGTTCAGTTTGGCTCAACAGGATTACTTTTGTTTTAATGAATGCTCAAACACAAAACTTACAAGCAACCTTTTGATTGTTCAATTTTTATCTTATCCAGTTTCAGCCTTTTATTTTGGCAGCCCTGATGGCAAAGTGAAAATGAATGCATCTATTTATACCAAATCTAAGTTCATGGGCATGTCTATTGGCGTCTCTATGATTGGTAAAGGTGAGTTAAAGTTTGCACCTGAAATTTAAAGATATTATTATTAAGATTCTAATTCTGGTAACTTAGCAAAAAATCTCTTCAATTTTCATAGGTTTTTTTTTTGCATATTTTATTTTAATTTTTTTTTTCTAATAAATACCCTTAAACATAGGAAGTTGAGATGGTATGGGTACTTTTAAAGTTTAAATACATTCTTTAGCTAGTGACAAGTTTAACTGTATATAATACAAGTAAAATGCAACATACCCTATTGGCATGCCTCAAGCAGGAGTGCAAAGTAAAGATTACCAGTACACCTCTCACACTATGCCTGGAATCGAGAGCCAAATATTTAATCTGTGTCCTGTGTACCAGATGTTAGTTCAGGAACGTAAAGGCTGGTAGGCATTGTGCTGGCCACACAAACACTGTGCTTGTTGTTGTCACAAAAAACTGGTGAAGACGGCATCACCAGCCCCATGGACCCATACAGTCACCCACTAGGCCTGCGGAAAAATCCTGGCGGTTTTTTGTTTGTTACTGGGGACTCAAACCCTGGAGCTTTGGAATAGCATTCTGATTGACATAGTCCCATATGGTGACCTTAATGAAAGTATTCTCAATTCAAAGAGAATTTCCTCATGACATTTACGGCTTCACTCTCTGCCAAACAAAAGGTAGGCTGGGTTTAGACCAACAAGCTAGTCAGTCCTTTCATTGGTGGAATGTTTACTTTAAAGTCAAAATAAAGGTTAGCTTATAGAATCCATATCATTAGGATAGAAAGGGAGGATGGGGCAGGGTGGCCGAGCTGCAGCCCGTTCAACTGTAGATCCGAAAGTTCTGGGTTCGAATCCTGGTGCAGGCTAGGATTTTTTCTTGGGACTTGATGGTGCCCCTGAGTCAACCCAGCTCTGATGGGTACCTGACACTAGTTGGGGTACAGGCTGGTCATTGTGCTGGCCACACCTCACCCTAGTATGCCGTGGCCACAGAAACTGGTGAGCGCTGCTTCACCAGCCCTATGATCAGTTTGGTCCGAAGGTTACTTTACTTATAAAATATATTTTCAATGAGAAACGGATGATTCTTATTGTAAGTATAATCATTTTTGGCCAATGAATTCCCCAGTAAAGTTGTCTTTTGAAGACCTTGAGGAAGATTATGTTTTCGGCATGCCAAGTGCCTATGCCAGATCCATTCTGTCTGTGCCATGGATGGAGCTGGGTGACAAGGTGTCCATGGTCTGTGAAAAGACGGGTCACTCGGCCAGTATTGTTTTTCATACTAAGGTTAGTGCTTGCTGTGGGTTACTTTCTTTTTGTGGGAAGGTACTGTCTATTTTCTTAGGGGTTTCTTTTTATTTACAGAAAGGTGACCCCTTTGTGGGGAATTAAGGGAGACATTGGTTCTAGTCAAGATTAGTTAGGATATCCACTTCTCTTGAGCTTGTTTTAGCCTAAAAGTCCATTTTGTAGATAATTTCTAAATATTATACTGCTTTTTTTGTTAGGCTAAAATCTTGGCATGGCTAATTGACCCACTTCCCATCATCCTATCAAACTGAAAGTTGGCACGTAGACTTGTTGCACATGCCACATTCTATCAAACTTTCAGCCCCATCCCCCTCTGGTACCTTCATAGAAATTAGTTTTTCCTATTGTTTTTTTTTTTTGTTACTCTTTATGGTGCACATTTTAAAATCCTTTTATATTTTATTACATTTGCTTTTGTGAGTTTTTCACGGAGGGAGGGGGGGGGGCAATAATGAAGAAAAGTAGTTTTGGGGGGTAAGTTAACAAGTTTGGACAGAAAAAGCAAACAGAATGCTTTTAAAGGATTTATGCCAAAAATTTAGTTTTTAGAGGTTGTTTAATTCATTGTCGATTTGTAGTTTCTGCAACCAAGCCTAGCGCCTACTAATTTAATGTACCTGTAAACCTGACAGTATATATGACAGTTCATGTATATATGTGAAAATTTTGGAAAATTGTTTTAAAGTTAGTGAATGAAAAATAATCTTAGAGTAAGAAGTAATTATGTAATGAAGTAATTATTTATAGTTTTTGTCTAATGCTCTGTGTGCAGCCTTTCTATGGAGGCAAGTTACATTTAATAACTGCCGAGGCAAAGAACATGAAGACAGGGGAGGTCATCTGTAAAGCACAGGGCCAGTGGAACAATATCATAGAGATGACATATTCAAATGTGAGTACAAGGTTGTTGTGTTGTTTTCTTGCAAAAAGTTCTGCAGGGGGTGATGATCAAATGGAGATGGTAAAGTATCCCCTGTAGGATCAATTTGATCTATAGGGCCTGTGATGCAGGGCCTCTGCGTGCTAGGGGGTTGTGTGGCCAGCGAATTGACAAGCTGTCTTTACTTAACTTATACATTACATACGCTCCTTCTAAAGTAAAGGCGGCTGGTCATTGTGCTGTCCATATATCCCCTAGTATGCCATGCCCACAGAAACTGGTGAACGCTGCTTGACCAGCCCTTTTGATCAGTTTGATACTTTACTTTTACCAGGATTTGAACTGGGGACCTTCAGTACACTAGCAGATGGTGCTGCCACTAGGCCCTCATGTCCCACGTCATTTGGAAAGGTGTGGTAAAAAACATGACTTTGTGATATATGTTCACTCTGTACTTTTGTTTAAAAACAAACAAAAAAATATGCAGAGAGAATCCATAATTTATTATTATATGAAGACCACACCGGGGGGTGGGGGGTATTCCACTTTTTAACTCTTTAACTACCATGAGCCGCCAAATGTGGCTCAGGCCAGACGTGCCACAAGATCACGAGCCATTTTGCGGTTCAGAAACCTTTATATATTTATTTTTTTCCAAATCCAATCCAAGATTTAGAAAATAATAAACTAACTTGCTTGTTTTGAATCGTCTATTTCCGAATTCGTTCTTTTCAAATGTAAATATCAGCTGGAAAACATGTTTTTTGTGTTTAAAAGTGATTTTTTTGCAATGTCTGGTTTAATTTTCCATTTTTCCCCCTTAGTATTGTTATTGTGCTTGTGTTTAGTTTTTTGTGTGTATCTTTGTCATTTGTGAACAAAAATGAATGAAATTTGAAGTGAGTGTTTCTAATAGAATTCTGAATAGGACCGCAAAGTTTCTTTTTCATTCGGATTATTCTTTTCTGAGATATTAGACTGTAAGATGAATATTTGTTTTTTGTTTTTTTTGTTGTTTCTAAAACAACATTCTGATTTTCACCTTTACTTTGACACTTATACTAGAATTTAAAAATTTTCTGTTTGCATCTTGTAGATCAGCTTTTATTTCTGCTTATTTTGATATGTAACACTTAGGGCTTCATTCATAATAAAAGCTGTAAAAAAAGCTTTGATTGCATTGGGCCTATGTAAAAAAAAAAAGGTCATGAAAATGGGCTGGCCATACGAAGGAACATGCCATGGTAGCTATTGAGTTAACAGGGAACATGCCTTTTTGGTTTTTCATTGTACAGGTTTTTTTTCTTTTCTAATTTTCCTTTTCTTATTTCTGTGGGTTTTTTTTCACCTAAAAAGTAGTTCAGTACATACTATATATATGACTGGTGTCATGACGTTAAAAATATATAGTTATATATATATATAGTTCAGTACATACTATATATATGACTGGTGTCATGACTTTAAAAGTAGTTCAGTACATACTATATATATGACTGGTGTCATGACTTTAAAAGTAGTTCAGTACATACTATATATATGACTGGTGTCATGACTTTAAAAATATATAGTTATATATATATATAGTTCAGTACATACTATATATATGACTGGTGTCATGACTTTAAAAGTAGTTCAGTACATACTATATATATGACTGGTGTCATGACTTTAAAAATATATAGTTATATATATATATAGTTCAGTACATACTATATATATGACTGGTGTCATGACTTTAAAAATATATAGTTATATATATATATAGTTCAGTACATACTATATATATGACTGGTGTCATGACTTTAAAAATATATAGTTATATATATATATAGTTCAGTACATACTATATATATGACTGGTGTCATGACTTTAAAAATATATAGTTATATATATATATAGTTCAGTACATACTATATATATGACTGGTGTCATGACTTTAAAAATATATAGTTATATATATATATAGTTCAGTACATACTATATATATGACTGGTGTCATGACTTTAAAAATATATAGTTATATATATATATAGTTCAGTACATACTATATATATGACTGGTGTCATGACTTTAAAAATATATAGTTATATATATATATAGTTCAGTACATACTATATATATGACTGGTGTCATGACTTTAAAAATATATAGTTATATATATATATAGTTCAGTACATACTATATATATGACTGGTGTCATGACTTTAAAAATATATAGTTATATATATATATAGTTCAGTACATACTATATATATGACTGGTGTCATGACTTTAAAAATATATAGTTATATATATATATAGTTCAGTACATACTATATATATGACTGGTGTCATGACTTTAAAAATATATAGTTATATATATATATAGTTCAGTACATACTATATATATGACTGGTGTCATGACTTTAAAAATATAAAAAAATGTGACTGCTGTTTTTTCCCGTTTGGTCTTCATATATAATTACAGTGAGTTTTTTATATAGATATATTTGTTTAGTTTATTTATATATTTGTCCTCTATACACTTCTAGGCCGTCTAATGGACCAGGACAAACATCTTCCAAAAGAATTTTTTATTATATCAATATCAACATAATTGCATAATTTGTTAATTTATTTTTTACATAAACATATTACTAATTTTGTTACGGTTATAAACTGGAGCTCCATTTAAAAAAAAAATTCAGAGCGATATCCCTTTAATTAATTTCAAATTATGTCGTTGTTTTGTCCATCCAGGTTTTCCCTTGCTGCAAAAGCTTTTATTTTTTTCAGATTTTTTTCTTTGTTTTGTTTCTTTTTCTCATTGTTTTTATTCTTTTAACAAAACATATTGTAGTCTTTCAGATCTCCATCATTTTAACGGGCATAAATACTAGTATAGTATAAGTATAAAAATATGTTTAGAGGTATTTTATCAAGTAAACAGAATAGAACAATTTTGATTAACATTAAACCAATGACATGTTTAATACTGGATCGTGTAATATTTCTGTTGGAGAAAAAAACAAACAACTTATTTATATTTTGTTTTCCAAAGGGCTCGACAAAAACCCTTGATGTTAACAGTCTGACCATACACAGGAAATACGTTCGACCAATAGATAAGCAGAGGGAGTTTGAGTCTCGCAGACTCTGGCAGCATGTCACAAAAGCCCTGGCATTGGGTGACATAAACACTGCCACGGAACACAAGAAACTTGTAAGTTTCATTTTGGCTTGGTGTATACATCTAGACATACTCTAGAATTTATGGTGGGGTGGGTTTTTTTTCCATTAAAATTTGTTGAGCTTCATCAGACTTGTAAATTGGCATCAATATATATAATTACCCTGAGTTTGTTTATATGTTTGTATATTTATATGTTTTGTCCGCTATAGGGTCCTAGGCCGTTTGACCGTTCGGCACAAAAGTTAAATGTACAAATTGGAAATGTCCCCCAAAAGAAATTTTTATTGTATAAGCAATATTTCCTAATTCTTTATTTTTAAAAATAAGCGTAGACCTATTACTAATCATCGCATGTTAAGGTTCTAAACTTCAGAATGATCTCCCTTTGAAATGCTTTAAATAAAAAAAGATAAAAAACTAAATACCTAAGTATACATTCTCACTACAGTTTTTATTGTAATAGTGTTAGTTATTTTTTTCTCTCTCTTTTAACAAAACACATTATAATCATTCCCTTCTCTGTCATTTTGATGGGCATAACCACTAGTCATTTCAGAATTACACTGGAGCCTGTTAATAAATCCTTTTTTTGTTTTCATTTTTTTAGCTTGAAGAAATCCAAAGAGAAGGTGAAAAGCATCGACGTGAACTCAATATCAAATATTCGGCTAAGGTAATATTATATTTTGCAATTGGTCTTTTGTTACAAAATTAATGTTTATGTACGGGACACTATGGCCTTGGGGCAGGATGTAGGAAAGCCAGTCTGAAAGTCTTGGAATTGCACCGCCTTTTTTTTTTCCTCAGCTGTAGTGGGTACCAGACATTGGTTGTAGAATGTAAAGGTGATTCAAAAGGGTTAAGAAAGTTTGGGAGAAATTAAATGAGGTTTGGGAATGTATGTACATTTCTCTAAAAGGGAACAAATTAATGTGAACATTATTTTTTTTTAATGCTAAACATATGGTTAAGTTAAGGAGTCCTCAAGTCCTATCACCTTGTTTTTTTCAAAAATTTTTGCTATCCATTTCCACAAATATATCTTAAATATGTGGACTCCACAAGTCTTACGGAAATTATCATATTTCAACTCACATGTAAAAACTGGTTAGGGAAAAGTGTAGGAATTTTTTTAAATGATAATAGAACATTTTTAGAACCCTTGTGGGAAAACTTGTGGAATTTACTTGGTTTGTCAGAGTTTGAAAGAGTTAGTTGTCAGCTCTTTGTTGTCCAGATAGGTGTTTTTGGGCTGATTTTTTATCTCTTTAAGTTATACACTAATCAGTGCCCAATGTTAATATATTTTTTATACCTGGTCATTTAAGAGAAAACATCAGCCGCTCTAAGTTATACAATTTGAAACGGAAGGGAAGAAAAACGCAATGAAAGAAATTACATCTTTTTTTTTTTGCACTAAAAATGTTAATGTTTCATAAATTATAAGCACTGGTATAAAAAAAAAGGAAATAATAATACAGTGGCCCCTTGGGTTACGAACGTAATTTGTTCCAGAATTAGGTTTAAATGCAGAAACATTCATGACCCGAAACATTGAAACCAATAAAATAGAGACAATCTTATTCAAGATGAAAAATTCAATCTTCTTTATCATCCAGTTGTTTACCTTACAAAATGCAAAGAATATTGTGAACATCATGTATTTAATATAGAGAAAAAAAAATACTTTGAACTTTTAATTGATGTGGTTAACAAGGGAAATAATAAAAGACATAAAAGCTGAACACAGTGTCACTGCTAAGAAATCTTTTACTGCTGTGTAGTAAGGCCAATGGTAGCAAGTCTGTGTACGCGTATGCTACTAGGCTACAACTAAGCTTTTTTTAGAACTGCGTGGCCTTCATTTGTACTGTAAGCAATCATTTGTCTCCAATAGTAAACCTTGCTCTCTCTCTCTCTTATTTGCCTTTGTTCGTAACCCAAGGCACTGTTTGTTACCCGAGGCAAACATTTTTCAAAATTGTTGTTCGTAACCCAATTTGTTTGGGACCTGAGGAGTTCGTTACCCAAGGTACCACTGTACTAAATTTTGGAAAAATCTATTTTAATTCTAATCATTTGCAACCTGTATTTTTTATTTCAGTATTTCAAAAACATTGATGGAGTTTGGTTGTTCAAAGCCTTACCTGATGATTTTGCCACTGATTTAAAGAAATCTGGCCCCACCTAACGCAGAAGCATGACCCTTGACCCTCACCCCACAAAACAATACCAATTTTTGTACAGTGTGTTATGGTTACTTGACGCAAAACTGTTGATGATTTTTTTTTTCTTTTTGGTCTGGTTCAAATTTCAACGCCAACAGCTTCCAGAAGAAAGTCTTCGTGCCAGGGACATTTCGGTTCCACTGATATGTCGTCTTTTTGGTCGGCTAGTGACATTTTTAAAGATGTGGACACCTAGGTGCTTTGCATGTGTACATGTCTGTGTCAGGGATAGGTTGTTTTAATTTTAATTTTTGTGTGCTGGTTTCAGTGTGCTTGTATTTGTGTGTGTGTTTCTCTCCACCATTTCACCAAATAATGTCAACAAGACATGTCCGAATCGTTGATCAAAAAAACAACTTGATGTAAAAAAAGACAATGTCTATTAGAATAATACTAAATAGTAGTAAGTTTTTGTTGTTTTGTTTAATCAAGTCATTCTCCTTGTTGTAGTTGGGTCTTCCATATTTTTTTTAAATAGACACTTGGCCTGATTTAAAAAAAAAAAAGTTTAAGACAAGAAAAATTACAAAGTTTTGATTTAGGAAAAAGATGCTGATAAGCTGCCGAATGGTATTAGAGTTGGCAACGATGAATCTGTAGTGAAAGAGCATTTTTGTTATTATATATTCTTCATCAGTGAGCTCTTTACACTGGACAGGCCATTTCAAAATTGCCAGCAGTTTGTTTTTTATACATGCTTATGATAATAACATATATATATATATATATACTTTTCCTGTTTAACTTATTTGTCTTGCTAACTATTAAAGATTATATTGTTAAATTTGTTCTTGTACATATGTCAGTGCAGCAGCCCCATTTACCTGTGATATATAATATATTATTATATATGTAATGTATTATTTTTTTGGGAGTCAGTAGTTTTAGGTGTTAAGACTGTTGACATGCAACTATCAAAACAAAGTATTTGCGACTTTCAACTTGACTAATTTTTGTCTCGATGTAGCCTGTGAACAGAACAGGGTCAGGTGCAACACCCTGTGTTGTCAAGAAAACTAGACTCTTTTTTTCCCACTAATGTAATGTTTTTTCAGCCTTGGTACTGGCTGTATGTATGGCGAGTATTCGCTGATATTATGTAATAATAATAATAATATGTAATAAAGAAAGACCCTGGCCTTGAATGAGATAACACAATATACATCTACTGCTGACCACACAAAAGTGTGTGTTGGCATCTTCTATAAAATACATTATGTTTGTAAAGGCTCCTTTTTTTGTATTCTAGCATCAAAAATAAAACTGTTCTGTTACTGTGCATATCATGATGGACCGTGAATATGTTGTGATTTAGAAATCTGCTGGAAACGTGTTTGCTTCACAAGGCTGGTGGTTTTGCCTTTCACACAGGACGAGGCATACAGCGTTGTTTTTTGTTACAAATTGTGCCCCAGTTGTTTTTTTTTGCTTGTGTAATATACTTTTTTTTAAAAAGTTAACAAACCCATGTTAACGCTGATAACTTGTGTTTTGTTTTTTATACTGAAGTAGTTTGAATGAGTCATTGCGATGGTGCACTTACCTCCTACAGCTAAACAAAAGACTATTAAAAAAATAATGTTAATTTATACAATAGTTTCAGTTTTTATTGGTTTCAATGATACAGTATGTTGTTGTGGTTTCTTATGTATTTTATATTGTACATTTTTAGATTAAGTTTATTAGGGGTGGCTGAGCATTGATCTGGCCACACAGTTCCCTTGTATGAGGGGGAAACAGAAATGGTGCTTCACCAGACATGGCAGCCAATAGAGTTGGTCTGGGGCAGACTTCCCCTCTATTTCCTTCCATTACTTCTGTACTGACAGACATGTGTGTAAGGTGCTCACCCTTCCACTACTTCTGTACTGACAGACATGTGTGTAAGGTGCTCACCCTTCCACTACATCTGTACTGACAGACATGTGTGTAAGGTGCTCACCCTTCCACTACATCTGTACTGACAGACATGTGTGTAATGTGCTCACCCTTCCACTACATCTGTACTGACAGACATGTGTGTAAGGTGCTCACCCTTCCACTACATCTGTACTGACAGACATGTGTGTAAGGTGCTCACCCTTCAACTACATCTGTACTGACAGACATGTGTGTAAGGTGCTCACCCTTCAACTACATCTGTACTGACAGACATGTGTGTAAGGTGCTCACCCTTCCACTACCTCTGTACTGACAGACATGTGTGTAAGGTGCTCAACCTTCCACTACTTCTGTACTGACAGACATGTGTGTAAGGTGCTCACCCTTCAACTACATCTGTACTGACAGACATGTGTGTAAGGTGCTCACCCTTCAACTACATCTGTACTGACAGACATGTGTGTAAGGTGCTCACCCTTCCACTACATCTGTACTGACAGACATGTGTGTAAGGTGCTCAACCTTCCACTACTTCTGTACTGACAGACATGTGTGTAAGGTGCCTACCCTTCCACTACATCTGTACTGACAGACATGTGTGTAAGGTGCCTACCCTTCCACTACATCTGTAGTGACAGACATGTGTGTAAGGTGCTCACCCTTCCACTACTTCTGTACTGACAAACATGTGTGTGAGGTGCTCACCCTTCCACTACTTCTGTACTGACAGACATGTGTGTAAGGTGCCTACCCTTCCACTACATCTGTACTGACAGACATGTGTGTAAGGTGCTCACCCTTCCACTACATCTGTACTGACAGACATGTGTGTAAGGTGCTCACCCTTCCACTACTTCTGTACTGACAGACATGTGTGTAAGGTGCCTACCCTTCCACTACTTCTGTACTGACAGACATGTGTGTAAGGTGCTCACCCTTCCACTACTTCTGTACTGACAGACATAAAAAAATAAAATATGAGACTTATATAGCGCATATCCCGTTCACGTTGAGAATAGTTCTATGCGCTGCTGTAAACATAGTGCTGCCTGTTGGCCCAAATATGTTTACAGGCCCAAAACTCCTGCAGGGCGACAGGGATCCGCCGGTGGCAGGGATAGAACCCGTGACCTGTCCGTTGGTTTTTGGTTGACAGTCCGGTGTGCTAACCGCTAGACCAGCCGGCCTCACATGTGTGTATGGTGCTCACCCTTCCACTACTTCTGTACTGAGTCAGCATTTCCTCCACTGTCCACATCTACAACCCTTGAGATCACGCTTGCTGAAGTCCTTAAAACTAATATGTGGATGACCTTCATATTTGGTCATCAGCTCTCTGCGTCCCACAGAGAATTTCTAGTACAACAAAAAAAAAAACAGAAATATTTCTTTTTTTTTTTAAACAAATTTATTTATCAATCATAACAACATATTTAAAATGGAAGTCATTTTTATTGTGGAAAATGTTTTTAAAAACAAACAAAAAACAACTACGATTGATATATATAAAAAATGGTTATTTGAAAAAAAAGAGTCCAGTATACATTGCATCAGTTTGATATAAGTTATAAGCAAGTTGTATCTTTTAAAGACATTGTCAACTTAATAATCACAGGTATGTTTGATTTAGTACTAGGCTGTTTTTTTTTTACATATATATATATGTCAGTGTCAGTACTCTAAATGAATTTAAACCCAGATTTATGTTGCTCAAAAATAATTAAATGCTAAATGAGTTCAAGATCTTTTTTTTTATTGGGGTGGGAGGGGGAAGGGATATTGTAGACCTGTACTATAAGAAAAGACAAAATAAAAACCAACTGCCAAGGGGCTCGACTGGATGAATATGATTGGCACTGGCGCACTGCCGGGGCAGCTTTTCAGGAGTCTAGAACCAGAAATTGTCCTGGGTATTTTTTTAAATAATATTTATTTACATCTTCTGAATCATAATCAAAAATAAATTTTTCAAGATGTTTATATAAAATTGTGCGTATGGTTGCATGAACTATGCATGAACTGAATTTGAGCAGAATCTCGTTACCTTGGTTCAAATAGTCATTTAAAGGGAGATAATTAAACAACAACAAATAATGGAGATATCCAAATAGATAATGTAAAAAACTTGTTTTAATGTAGTGCATAATTCATGAACTTTTATTTACAATTGCTTTCTGTCATATTGCACAGGAAAAAACTCAAAAGTAAGGCATAATATATATAATCTATAGTAGATAGGATTTGCTAAGTGGCCAGCACTTAATATCTTTTATTTACAATTTAATGATAACATTGATTAATTATGTAACACAGAAACACGTAAACAAGAAGACAAAAAGGCAATAGTAATAATAGTATAGGTTGTAAATTAACTGTAACAAATGGTGGTGACATAGAATGTTACAGTTGAGAATGTTTGTTAGGTTTTAAACCACAGAAAAAAAACAAAGTTGTCGGCTTCAGCTTCGAAAAATGTTTATCTCGTATAATAAGTTATAATTTACAGACTTTGAAGAGAATATTTTTGTGTCCTACACTTCTCCATGGCTTAATTAAGACTTGAAATTTTGAAGAAATCTTTTTTTAATGAATACATGTTGTCGTTTTTGCTGATAATTTTTTTTTTCATTAAATGTTGGATAATATTATTTATCTTTGTGCATGTGAGCTTGTGGTCTGAATGGACATTTTTATTTGTGCAAGAAACATCATCACATAAACATTTTGAATAACAGAAACATCAACAAAAAATTTTTTGGCTTATGACATGGAAGAAGCTGCAATGTATAATATTATAGAAATATACAATATAGAAATATAGAAAGTCCGAACTTTATTACAGTAAAGAATTTATCACTTAGTAAAACAAAATGGAATGTGCTGACCAGCAGCTGTGTGTTGATACACTCAGTCTTTCAATGATATACAAATAACATTTCAGAGGTTACGTTTGACCTTCCCTCTTTCAACATTCACACCTATGTACAATATATTAAAATAGTTTATTTCTGAAGTGGTTAAATGCATTTAGTATGGCCTATTTTGCTGTCCGAGTTGGCTCCCTTTGAAATGTCTTTGATTCATAATTTGTTCACACAGGAGAATGTTGGTTTTCTTTGGATTCATTTTATTCAAAATATAACATTTAAAAAGAAGAATACTAAAAAAAAATTTAACAATATCTAGTTTGCAATTTTTAGTTCTAGTTTACAGTTTTTTGATCTAGTTTACAATATTTTTTCTAGTTTACAATTTTTTGTTCTAGTTTACAATATTTTTTCTAGTTTACAATCTTTTGTTCTAGTATACAATTTTCAGTTTTAATTTACAAACTTTTGTTACATAGACTTTTATTGCATTGGCCAAATTGTAATTCCAGTTTTGATTTTATAAAATTAAACACAATCTTTGTTTTCCTTATTTGTTCTGAATGGCATTTTGGCTGCTATTTTAAGTGTCTTCAAAGTCATTTAGCTGCCTTTAGGACATGGGCCCCTAGACCAGTAGTTTGACTCGGATCAAAGTTCTTTCAAGTCCAGACTTCTTGGCCTAATTAATCACCACTGAATCTCTTCACATAAGATGAAGAGTCCGTCTGTGGAATTCATTGAAGTGACCAGTGGCCAGAAGGCAAGACAAACAAGAAAGGCAGCAGGCCAAGGTTTGGCACTGCCTGCGGAATTTGTTGAAAGATCATTCTCCCCAGCTCATCGCTCACAAATAGCCTGCGCAGAACTGGTAGACCAATCTCTTGGACTGCTCTGTCTTCTTGATGATTCCTTTTTTGTAGTACTGCCTGACGGACCGGCTGAGCTTGTCGTAGTTCATGGCCGGCCTGTTCTTCCTGGAGCCCCAAAGGGTGGCCACCTTTTTGGAGTCTTCAATCTTGAAGATGCCAGCGTTGCGGTCTAACCAGCGGATGCAGTCCGTGTGGTTTTCTTTTGAGACCAAAAGTTCCTTCAGAAACTGCCACAAATGTATCGTCTGCTTGTGTCCACGACCAGACGGCATTTTAGGTGGAACTCTGCTGTAGTTTTCCTGGCTTGTTATGTTGGGTACATTCTTAGAATATCTTAAACCTGAAATGAATAAATGACACATTGAAATAAACATAAAACTTTAATAGTTAATTTAAATATGAAATGCATATCCATTTAATATTTCATGTGTAAGTTTTCTTTTAAGTAACAAAGTCCCAATTATTTCATTCAAATTCTCTTTCTGCCACTTTGTCATCCATGTTTATTATAATGTTCCAAAATTCACCATTCATTTAATGACAAGATATCAATCACTCATTTTTACAATATTCCAGAAAGAAAAAAAAATTCCTCATTTATTGGGTGGGAGAGGGTGGGGGCAATATATTCATTATGAGAAGGTCAGAGTTGAAATCCAAACCAGCTGGTTCTGAATCTTTATAACAATATACATAGGCCCACATTTGGAAATAATGTTTATGTTTGGTCCTGAACTTACCACTTTCATCTTCACTGATGTTGGACAGAGTAGACATGCTGTCATGGCTGCTGCTGGTGCTGGGTGCAGGGGAGACACATCCAAAGTTCTGTGGAGTCTCCATGTAAGGATCGCTCAGCTGTTGTCTGGACATGCTGACCGGCTCGTAGCTGTCCTGTGGGCTCATGTCGGACGGCACGTTGTTGGCTGCAATGCAGATAATATTTACATGAAAGACTATTCATTGATGTGGGTATGTAGCTTTTGAAGGGGAGTGGGGCTGTGGGGGGAGGAAGTATAACCAGGAGGTAGACCGTATTTTGGGCGCCCCCTTACCTTTCGACTTTCAATACAAACAAAAAGTAAACATGGTTTAGGTAACTGTATCCATCCTGTCATATTTTTTGTAAAGGGGGGTGGGGCTAAGTTTTGTGCTGACCACACTATTCCCTTGTAACTATGTAACCCAGAGACGTAGAAGACGCCAGGTAGCTTGACACTGACACATTGTCAAATGAAAAAGAACTGTTTTTTTAAATATATATTGTGGGTGAAAAACAAACAAACGACACACACATACACTCTCACACATACATAGGAAGGCTGCTGCACAGCTCGTGTTGCAGTATCACAAGTTAGAACATTGGAGAGGGGGGAGGGTGCGGAATGTGGGGGAAGGGAGGGCTAATGTCAAGCCCCAGTGAACACGACCCAGGTAAAGTACAAGACATGGCCTCCGGGCTTGTCACTGGCGTGTTTTGTTTATGGCGGGCAGCGACTACCACAAGCCACCACCACAAAGATAAGGTATTTGTGTCTTGGCTCATCAACACATTGTTTATGTATTACTTAGTTAGGTCATACTCAACCCCCCACCCTCCCCCTCACACACACAAACCACTTTGCTCTAACCACCTACATTGTGGAAACCACATATTTAATTTCCCAAAAAGGTGACAGTCTCATAGGATACAAAACTTTCCCAAGGGGGGGGGGGAATAGGAGGGGGACCAAACGCAAAAATAATTCTTAGTCCTGTTATGCAGTTTTACAGTTGCAGAAAGCAGTCCAGCTGTTTTGGGGATGGGGATGGAATAGAGCTCTCTTCAGAGCGCCCATGTCCCAACCCTATCATCATAAACCTAATGTTCACCACACAAATACACACACAAAAAGTGAGTAAATTTTGATCCATTTACGTCAGCGCCCTAACAACAGAATCAGTAGTGGGCCCCATCCAAAATGATTATATCAATAGCTAAAGCATGTTGATGCTAAATATATCAAAAGATACCAGGTTCATTCCCATTAACCGAAAGATTACAACATAAAAAAACAGCAACACACATTTGGCATCGTGCCAAAGTCGACTCACCTGATTTCAGGAGGTCAATCTCGTGGCTGATTTCTTGGCCAAAGTCGCCAAACAGCCTGACCAGGTCATTTGTGCCAAGGGAGCAGAGCATGACGCCGTTCATGTTGACCTTGGAGGAGCTGTCTGGCTTCTGGTTCTTCTGGCATATCCAGGAGATCCACTTGCGGACATGTTCAGCAGTCCATTTTATGGGGTCTGTAATAGAAGAGTGAGTTTTTTGGGGGTTAAGGAACAGTTTTGCGACTATAATTATATGAAAAAAAAATGAGGTGAAAAAAAGGCAACCAGGCTAGGTCGCTATATTATGGACTTTGCATTAGTTTACATTCTTTTACAATATATTCCAATGATATAACCCTACCTATAATATTACTATAGGTGTAAATATTGAAATATAGAATGGATTAAAAGATCTCACCTTGAGGTACGCCAAGGTCGTCCAGTTCTAGTTGTATTTGGACCAGCATCAGGTGGCATGTTTCGTCCCAGCTTGACCCAAACTTTATAATGGATTCGAACTCGTAGTACGAGTCGCTCTGGGTCTGGTTGTCCAGGTCTAACAGGTCCCTGCTCTCGCCCGTACAGGGCTGTGCCGGGACGCCTATGGCGTACTCCGGGTGGGTGTAGACGGTGCCCCCGCTCATGTTCAGGCCGGCTGCGAAAGTTCTGGTGGTGACCGGGGGGCACTGCTGTGGGGCGCTTGGGGCGCATGTGGTCGTGGATGGCTGGGGAGGGTATGTCTGCGGCAACGCCACAGTGGGGATGAGCCGGAGGAAGTTGTCCGTGAACTGGTCCTCGGCGACGCCGAATTCCATGTCGAGCTGACCTTGGCTTCCCTGGCACAGACCTTCGTTGAAAAAGAAGTCTGGTTCGGATTTGACGTCTGTTCTCATTGGTGCGTACTCTTCCTGCTATGAGCGGAAATAAAACACACAATCAGTAAAACAAAAGGCTCACGTACAATGTTGTAATAGAAACAAAACAGTTGTATGTCTTAAAAGATATGAGAGAATCAACTGAATTCAATAACGGACTTTTTCTATACGATTCTGTGTCAAATTTTAAACAAGTTACATACTTGACCTAATATAAATAATTAACTCAATATACACAGGGAAAAGGTTGAGACCGATTCCTTAATCTTTTAAGATCGGACAACATTTTATGCTAATTTTACTTCTTCGAATATATAGGCCTTTATATTTTGTATGGCCTAGATGTAGATTTTAAATATAATATAGACTAGATCTATATAGGCCAATATTCACTCTTGTGTGTAAATGGAAAAAGAACAAGAGAAAAAACACCCGTTCTAAGTGCCTCTAACTTCAAAGTAAAGTGGGACACTGAAAAAAAGGGAGTTAACAAATGAGACGAGAGTATCGTGACGTAAATGCATGGGTCTTGGTGTATGTTGTTCACTGACTCAATTAAAAACTTCTTGTTTTTTTTTTACTTTTTATTTAAAAAAAAAGTGCCTTAGGCTTATTCTAGGGCGGGTGCACATAAGATATGAATGTATATGAAGAAGAAACGGCTTAGGAAGGTAGAGAGAGAGAGAGGGGGGGGGGGGAGGGAGAGAGAGGGAGCGAGTGAGAGCGGGAGAGAGTTGACGGTTTTATCTGTTGATCAGAATAATTTGTAAATTTTGTTGCAAAGTGAAGCAATGAATGGATGCTTTTAACAACACATTTTAAAAATAAAGGGGAAGGGGTGAAGAGACATTGTTTTTATCACCATAGATTAAATTTGTTGGGGAAAACAAGAAGTAAACAAAAAATATTCTATCTGGATATGCCGGGCTTAAATTTATATCTTTACATAAAATTAAATTTCGTACCATTCGCTAATTTGTTGAAAACATAACTTTTGTGTACAATAACTTTGATTATTGTATATAGGCCCTACTAATAATGATATAGACAGGCTAATGCCAAATATTCGGGTAAATTTATTTTAGTTCAAAGCTTTCTATTGTAGCCTACTGATGAAAATCCATTATCGGGCAAAGCACTGTAGGCCTACTGGATTCTCTGTTATTGTTTGCAAAGGTCTTCAGGTGGTGTGTGAGTATTAAATGAATTTTCTACGAGTTCTCAATGTGACCAGCCTTATAATAAGCAATCAAAAATCGAGAACCTAAACGAGAACTCACCCTTCTATTATAATGATTTGACGTGTCGTTTAGCGCGTTCATTTCCTGCTCTCTAGCCAGAGCCTCATACTGGGTAATAATATCAAAATCTGAAAATAGATTCACACGCGCGTCTTTAAACAAATTTAGACAATCAAAATTTAATCTCAAACAATTCATTATGGAGCAACAAACATTATAGGCTATGTTTACATATCAGTGTTTAATATATTAAATAGGCAGATTGAACATCTTTTTAAATTGTTAATGAAAAAGGAAGAGATATGTCATTAAAAATTATTTATTAAGTATAAGAATTATTAGAATCAATACAAAATTTCGTATAAAATGTATTTTTAATATTTCTAATTTTTTTTTAATGTGTTGGGTCTAGATCAAAATAAAATTTAAATTGTACTTTTTTTAAAGCGTCTAATTACGCCATAAGAATAAGGGACCTAATACCACATTGAAAATCATATTAAATAATTTACAATTAAATTTCTAAATAAATAAAGAACTCACCGGCAGACGGCATTGTTTGTTTTTTTAAAATCAGCAACACAAATCCTATCCAATATATAAACCACTTATCCAATAAATGAAGACTGAATTTTGTATTTGTCAGGTTAGTCCGTATAATATATATGTAAATCTGTGAGAAAAAATCAAATTGAATAAGTATTTTAGTCCTTCAAAATATATTAGAAGATAGCAACCATAAACTCTCACGTTCGAAAACAGTGAATGCGGTTTGTAGCAAGACGTTCTACTGTTTATATAGACCTAGGAGATTACACACTTGTTTACGTTCAACGCAAAGTGGGTCATTCAAGTTGTTTTTTCCAAAAGAGGCTCTGTAAAGGCACCGCTGTTACTTTTAATTTCTTTTAACAATTTAAGATAAATACTTTTAACAAGCAGAGAACTCTGAAGATACACATTTTAATTGTATTATTAGTAAAACGTGCATATATAAATGAAATATGACTTAATTAGGATAAATCTTATCTTATATCTTATACATTACAGACTCTCCTTCTACAAAGAAGATTATTAGTTTTACTTGTTAGAGCCTCATACGTCTAAAAATAGTCGTAAACGTTTCGGAGAAACCACACTCAGAAGGTGACTATAAAAAAACTGATTTTATTATTGGCTACTTTTAAGCCAATGAAAATATGCGAAAGGGTTATTTTTATCGCGACATACAATCGCCCCAGAGTCGCGTCTGGTTGTTGTTACACGTTAACTCGGTTTAGTGGTCCGAATAACCTAATACTAAATAGTAACAACTTGTTTATTTAAAATATATTAAAAAAAACATTAGTCTTGACATTAAATCTTACAAATCTTAATATATCCAGTAAAAAATCAAAATATGAAATCATTAAATGGTTTTGAATGTAAACATTCGGCAGCTAAAGTTATTAACAGCCAAATCGAGTTGTTTTCTTTGGGTTAACCATAGATATCTATGGTTTAATTTTTGTGATGTTTGATTTCGACTCTGCCTCAGGTTGTTTTGTTGTTGTTTTTTAGCTTGGGCCTGTCTTGTTCAATAGAGTTTACGTTAGGCGTTAATAAATTATTACATAGGTACAAATAATAGATCTAGTATTTACAAAAGTGAATAATAATATGTGGTGCTCATTCATCTGAGATTTTCAGAAGGGACCATAAAGATAATCGCCACTAAGCTTGTGCCCCTTTATTATAGAGTTATAGATTGGATTGTAAGATGTTTGATGAACCTAGTTTGAGCATATTGACTCAAAAGGAACAAATTGTGCCGTTGATACATGCTTGGCCGCCACGCCTTGATGATATTTACTCTTAGGTTGTAGGTAACAGCGAACGAGAAAGAGAGAGAGTGAACGAGAGAGAACGAGAGTGCGAAAATAAGAGTTTAACAAATGGGCTTTACTTTCAGACTGTATCGAGCCACATTTTAATCACTCTGTATCTGTATACGTGTCCACCGAACAACGCATGCAGTTTTCATTTATCATGACAGCGGAATACAAACAGAGTGTGTGGCCAGTTCAATGCACTTGTGCATTATATTTCTATAATTCGTTAAAAAAAAATATAGAGTCTATTTGCTATTTCTTTTTTTTAAAATCCATTTTTGTTAAATATAAGCCAATAATTAAAAAATATATATATTTATGTTCAAATATTTGTGAGTGTGTAGTGTGTCTACGTGTTTATGCACGCACATTGGCGCGCGATTGACGGCTTGTCAGTGCCGGAGGCTTAGAGGACGTAGCGCTGTCTGTGTGTGTGTGTCTGTGAAACTTGGCTCCGTCGCAATACTTTTTCCCCTGTGATATTTCCACTTCCTGGAAAATTTGGAAAGGTTAGATAACCCACAGAACAAAGGGAAACAATCAGAGCGTAATAACTAGCAGACGAGAATCAGGAAATAGTGGAAAACGATACAAAGCCAACGCCTTCCGCATTTAAAAAACAATTAAATAATTGTTGGAATTCAGTGGGGGAAAAAAGTGTCTCGACCCTGGAATTTCAGCCAAACGTTACTAAATTTAGCACATGAATGAACTTTATTTTTTCAAACTCTGTGGCAATAGAAACATCTTTCAAGTGAAATTGAAACTTTGTTTAGACAGAGTTCTTTTATTATGTCTTAACAAATAATTTAGAATACGTATAGGCGTACCTAACAGGAGGCCGTCTGGTCCTGTGGCTCGTAATCCGGGTTGTCAGGAGTTTTGGACCAATAAAGTAATAATATATAGTAAATATATAAGAAGTAAAGCCTATAAACTTATCATAAAAGTGTAACACTAAAAGTGAAATCAATAAATTTAGATGAAACAAAACCATCAGTTATACATAGTAGGCCTACTATTACACAAAGTATGAAATTCTAATCTACAAATTGGCTACGATACAATCGGGACACTACGGAGACGTGCTTTTCATGGCGTGACACTAACAATATATATATATTTATATCTTTGGAATCTGACACCTCCTTTCGGGTGAATCCTTGGTTCGAATCTTGGTGATGTTTGTTTTTTTATATACCCAGGTCTGGAGGGTATGAGTATGGCCAGCCTTGATGGGTACCTGGCAATAATTGAGACGAATTAAAGACAGCCCAGCATTGTGCTGGTCACACAATACCCTAGTATGCTGTGGCCAAGGAAAATGAAAAAAGCTGCTTCACCGGCATGGAGCCGTTTGGTCCGACGGGATTAATTTACTTTTGCTTTTACCATACAATCATCTATGCGCTCTGAGCTTACATTATGTTTGTAGGGGCCTACAAATATTATTGTACTTATTATCTAATAAGAAAATCCTACTAAGAAAAACGAATAGACAAGAGCACATTCAATATTCCACATAATTATGAAACTATTTATATATTCCTTATCCATGTATCCATATATTTATAAACAGTTCTTTATTTTCTATAGAGCTAGTCGTATTTTGCGCCACATAACCAGTCAAGCTCAAACAAACGAACTTATATTAGTGAAAACTTAAATAAATTTTGAAACCATGTGATTTGTAAAATTTAATTACATAACATTTGATGATTGAACTAATGAATTATATTTGCTAGGTGTCATTATTCACTGTTAATTAACCTTATAGTAGATATTTTCTGAATTTGTTCTATTTTTGTATGTGTAAATCTTTCTTTTTTTTTTTTCTTAAATGTAGTTTTATTATCTTGTTACATTATTGTTTTATTTGAATGCTTTAAAATAATAATTACATCAATGTGGGAGAGAAGTGTATAGTCAATGAAAATTTAGATTCTAATATTCAGTTTAACAAAAAAGTAAAAGTTAATGGTGTTTGTCTGTCGTCTGGTAAGGGTTCAAAGGTTATCAGACTTAAGGAAGTATGTGAAACACTATACCTTTTTATTTTATTTAGGTCGGTGCATACAAGAAATACTATTTTTATGGGTCAATGAATACTGGGGATGACGTCAAAGAGCAAAGGTCGCGTTTTGTTGGACGGTCAAGCGACCAATGAAATTGCTTTATGTGTTGGAGGCCGACGATTGGGATAGCTAGGGAACAAGTGGTTATATTAAACTAGGTCATATGTTAGCTGGAACGATCGTCTTTGCGTGCATTTCACGACGTGGCACTAGTGGGTTTCCCAAATAGATCTTTTGAAAAATGGCACAATGTACTTGTGTGTAGGCCTAGATCTATATCAGTGTGTGTGTGTGTGAGAGAGAGAGAGAGAAAGGAAGGGGGGGGAGAAAAGGGGGAGAGAAAATAAGAGACCGGAAAGGGGGGGGGAGTCTCCCGGGGGAGAGTGGGAAATAGATTTTATTTTATTGCTTGGTCTGCAATCTGTAGATATATATAAAAAAAATAGATGTATCGATAGATAGATAGAAAGATAGATAAAAAATGGGTAGATTGGTTTATGTGCAGATAGGATAGATATAAGGGGTATTGTACTAGACACATGGTCAACTGGACACATGGTCAACTGGGCACATGGTCAACTGGGCACATGGTCAACTGGGCACATGGTCAACTGGGCACATGGTCAACTGGGCACATGGTCAACTGGGCACATGGTCAACTGGGCACATGGTCAACTGGGCACATGGTCAACTGGACACATTGTCAACTGGACACATGGTCAAATCTTGCTCTGTTTATTTTCTTTAAAATAGCTCTCAACATTAACCCATTAGCAAAGCGCAATGATATTAACTATCATGCCATGATAGACGCCCTTAAATTGATATAGGTATTAGAATTAGAGACGGAGAGGGGGTGTGGTGACTGAGGCTACTATCATAGCTAACACTGTCACGAAGTGGTAGCCTATATATATGCCTATAATCTATATATACACATAGCATACATTTAGTCATCGCAAACTTCATGTAAAGAAATGAAAACCTTTTTTTTTTATAAAACTAAACACACGATCTACCTAATGAATGAACAAACGTAACTCTACGGTTAATACAATGCTAGTGACTCAAATAATTAGAAATTCGACCGCAGAAAAACCTGAATCTAAAAAAAGCCTTCTTTAGCGCCCTACTCTCGCTTTTTTTTTCTCTCTCTCTCTGTTTCTCTTTGTCTTTCTCTCTCTCTGTATATCTCTCTCTGTCTCTCTGTTTCTCTCTCTCTCTCTCTGATTAAGGTCAGGGCAAAAAAGGCGCTTCCTAGAAATAGAGCCATTGATTGCGAAGAGAGACGTGATGCTTTCATTATGGACATTGAACCATCAATATTTGTTCACACATGTGGTTTACAGAATAAGACACATCGACAATAGTTTTGAAAAACCTCACCCTTTAACAACAATAACAACTAATAATGTGTATCGAGAAAAGAAGGTAAATTATCCCGTCAGACCGAATTGATCCATGGGGCCAGTGATGTTGGTCACCAGTTTATTTGGTCACGGCATACCAGGGGATAGTGTGGCCAGGACAAAACCCAGCCGCCTTTACTTTACCCCAACTAAAGTCAGGTACCCATCAAAGCTGGTTAGACTCAGGGACACCCTCCAGACCGGGTAACCAAATCCTAGCCTTCACGGGGATTCAAACCCACTACCCTAAGTACGCCAACTGAACGCGCTGCCGCTCGGCCACCAGGCCTCCATAATAATGTATATGTAATATAGCCAATTGCAAAGTAATGTTTATAATCCCATTGCTAATATAATATATCTAATAGGAGTAATCGATGCAGAATGTATTAGCCTACCATGAGAGTGGGGGCATCAAACAATGTCGGACATTTTGGTGTCCACGGACCTAACAACTGACAAGACTAACACCAATAGTTCAATCACTAAACCTAGAGACATTTGAAGACAGAAGGACAAATAGTAAAGTTGTTATAATATATAAGACATTACATTATAACTTAGAAGTACAACACAATAACAATATATTACAATGCACAGTTAAACATAATGACAAAAACACGTTCCTTATCCGCTATGCAAGAACAAATGCGTATAAGTATACTATTCTTCCACGTGGCACCCGGGCATGGAATGGGTTACCTGAACAAACCAGGAAAGCATGTAAATTAACATCATTTAAAACACTTATCAAAATGCAAGACTAGACTCAAACCACGGAGCTTCGGACGCAAAATCTGCTTATAGAAGTAGCGTATGTAACATGTAAGATAAGATAAGACAAGATGATGTCAACGGAATATCATATTTTGCCTTTTAACGAATCGTGTTTAAAGTCTTAGTTAATACCCTTTTTTAAATTTTTTACTGGAGTGTAATTATTAGTTTGTTTTCAATGTATAAAGGTCATGAACTATGCAACCAAATTGTGGGATGAGTAGGGGACAGGGGGGGGGGGGGGGAGAGAGACCAAGCCGCGCGAATTGACCTCGTTTGAAATAGCACGTAGAAAAACAACCTCGACTAGCCAATAGAAAAGAAAATAGCATTGGGAATCTCACTTGTGCTATATATAAGGGGATTCCCCTAAGAAACCGCACTCGTTCCGATTGGCTTGGTGAAGTCTCGCGGGGGTGTGTGGCTTTAGGCCAGCCCTGCACCGCGTGATCTCGAGATAGGTCGAGATACGTTTATTGCATTCCCTCCCTCCTTACCCCCCCCCCTCCCTTCCCTTTAACAAAAATTAAGTCGTCTGTTGTTTTTTTATATCGTGAGAAGCAAATTATAAGAAGGGTGAGGAAAAAAAATTGGACAAATAAACGAAAAGGCAAATAGATCTAGACTAGATACTAGATATAATAATGTTCATATTTTTACTACTTTTAGGATAAGGCAAGATTGCTGTTATTTGTTTTTTTCAAATGTAATGAATTTTTATAATTTGGTTGCCATATGAAGGATGAATAGGCCTATAAGTTATAGTAAGTAAAAATAAAGTATCCGTCGGATCAAATTGACCATAGGGCCGTTGAGGCAGCGTTCACCAATTTCTATGGCCATGTATGCATACTAGGAGATGTGTGGCCAGCACAATGACCATATGCCTTTTACTTTATCCCTACTACTGTCATAGATGGTAGACTCAAGGACATCCTTCAATTCGAAGACCAGGACATTCGCTACGTCAGTCGAACGCGCTGCCGCCTCGGCACCTTCCCTCTTGAAGGCACAACGTTTGCGTTATTGTTTATGGTTGGTGAGGGCACGCCTATCTAAAACCTATGCAAAGTATGCAAGTAACCGGAACATAGAGTTAGTATTGTTATAGTAACATGATATATTATGTTATAGGCTTTTAGTAAAACGTAAGTGCAGGCGGGTGGGTGTGGGTCGGGGGTAGTGCCCACCGTTTCGCACCCCACCCCCGACACCAAATCTGCTCTATCTATGATAAAGTCATGTTCTCACCCCCCCCCTATCCTACCCCAACAAGTCCTTTGGAACGAAGATATAAGAGTTTTATCTCATTACTTGTTTTTCTTCTTACAATTTCCTTTAATTATCTTACATGTTTTCTTTCATTTGCGATGTATGTGTTGTTGTTCTTTAAACTTACGAGAGTGAAAGAGAAAAAGAAAGACTAGGGTGAAAGGTTAAGGGTGAAGGGTTAAGACTAAACATATTTTAAAGAGATATAAATCGAAAGTAAAAAATCAGAATAAAAGTAATAATAAAAAGGGGCATTTAGGACATAAGAGAGAGAGAGAGAGAGAGAGTGTGTGAGTGAGAGAGAGAGAGAGAGAGAGAGAGAGAGAGAGAGAGAGAGAGAGAGAGAGAGAGAGAGAGAGAGTGAGTGTGTGTGAGAGCAAGAATGTGTGAGCTAGAGTGTGTTATACAGAGGGAGAGAGAGACAGAGCCAGTGTGTATGTGGAGAGGGGGGATAAAGTAAGAGAAAGAGAAGAAAATAATGTAAATTTAACAAACGGTTCGAGAAATAAGGAAGAAAGGAATAAATGGATTTAAAAAAAAGAGAACGATAATAAAATAACAGAGAATGCAAACAAATAATGGAAGAAAAGATAGGCCTATAGATGCGACGGGGGAAAGGTGGAAGGGGTGAGAGCAAGACGCTAAAAAAAAGTAAAAACAAGAGTGACATAATTGAATGAAAGAAAGACAATGAAGGGGAAAGAAAGAAAGAGTGATGGAGAGAGAGAGAGAGAGAGAGAGAGAGAGAGAGAGAGAGAGAGAGAGAGAGAGAAAGAGAAATAACAAGATAGAGTACTAAAAAAAGTTCTGAGCTTACTAATACAGTGACACTAGAATTAATTAGATCCACTAGTTATAAATGTTCCAGTTATCTCTCAAGTAGGGATGGCTTACAAAAATAAGGATACGTAAATAGGTCATGGGGTTGACATTGTATGTGGCTAAGTCAACGGAAGAGGTCAATGGCATGTTGGTTCCACCGACTCGTCCCTGAAAGAGATGAACTTGAAAAATGTTTTTGAAATATTAGTGAAACCCTATAAAGGGCAGACGGTGTTGTGGTTTGGTGATGGTAGAATCACTTATTATATTCTCTGCACTAATTTAGATGACCCTTAACAATCGATCAACACATATAGTTATAACCAGCCTTTTTTTAAAACATGGGCACTTTGCAATTAGCAGCACAAACTTCTACACTAGCAGTAGCAACGCTACAACTGTAGGTCTATGTGTGAGAGAGGGGAGGCAGTAAGAAAATAAGGAGCCTATCCTAAGACTTAGGCAAAATTTGGCAAAACTATTAGCTTAGAATTGAAGTTTGGTTATGAATAGAATAAAACTATTAGTTTAGAACTGACGTCTTATTATTAATAGAACAAAACTATTAGCTTAGAACGGAAGCCATCTTGGTGACTTATTTATATCCACTTGTGGAAATCAGATATAAATAAATACAATCTAAATTTGAATAAATCAGTCAGTTGGTTCACTGGGTGGACCTTTAATGGGCAGGTAACTCTTGACGTCAGTTTCCCATTACCATCCTGTCTTGAAATTGAAAAAAAAAAAAAGCGATAACAAACATAAAGATAAATAATGTAAATCAACATCCCAAACAGACAAATATTTCTTTAAACGCTTGATTGCTCGTCTGGAAAGGAAAAAAAGGAAAGAAAAGAAAAAAAATTAAATCTACTAAGCAATTAATTAACCTTGTACTTAAATTAGAATAATATTTTTAGAAACTTGAATTATTTGTTTTGTCGTTTGAAGAGAAAGGGAGTGGGCAGGGCTTTTTGGAATACAGGATACAGTGGGCATACATTGAACGAATTAGTCCTTTCTCAAATCTAAGGGAACAGGCACGGTGGCCGAGCGGCAGCGCGTTCGGTTGCCCTACCGAAGGTCCTGGGTTCGAATCCTGGTGAAGGCTAGGATTTGTTCCCGAGTCTGGAGGGTGTCCCTGAGTCTAACCAGCTCTAATGGGTACCTGACTTTTAGTTATGGTAAAGTAAAGGCGGCTGGGTATTGCACTGGTCATACAATCTCCTAGTATGTCGTGGCCACGGAAACTGGTGAACGCTGGTTCACCGGCCCCCATGGATCTTTTTGGTCAGACGGGATACATTTACTTTACGAATCTAAGGGGATGGAAGGTTTAAAATGTAAACTGAGATAGCCTATGCAAGTGATGAATTGGAATATGGGTTTAGAGAGCTACGACAGGGCTCCATATAGTTTTGTTTGAAAGCCCCACATTTTAACTCATTGTCTCCTCTTAATTGTAGGAGAAGGAATGTTGTAAACATACAGGGCCATTTACCATTGGGAATTGTATTGTGGGTTTTTTGCCAAGGCTCAGTGCAATTTTTAATTCAAAAAGACTGTCAGAGTTTTTTTGTTTTTTTGATTTGGTTGTGTTTTAGAAAGCAGAATTGAATGTCTTGGCGTTTTCTGGGTTTAAATTCCACAAAGACAGTCTTCGCTGCGTGCAGATTTGAAACATCCTATGCTCGTAGTCTTAAATTACATTATAATTCAATCAACCAAATTCCCGCAGAGTCTTAATATTATAAAGGGACTCAACTATGTTTATTGACTCCTTTCAGTCCTGAGATAATCTCGTCATCTCCTGCCCCTTAACCCTAGCATCTTGTGAGGTTTTTTGTGTGTTTTTTCAAACAATCTTCTCCAGGTAGAAAAAAAAAATAAAAAAATATTTTTAAACGCGATTTTTAAGTTTTTTTTTTATTAATTTAACCTAAACAACGCCATTTTGGCATTTTTGTCTTGTGACTTCACAGGAGAAGACTTACCATCCCTAACCTATAAAACTAACCGATACTAAACATGCGCTAATAAAATGAATCAAATAGCGCTTGGTTTGTATCGGTTAGTTTATATAGGTTAGGGATGGAAACCCCTTGACGACATTGGCCGAAATAACGTTGTTTTGTGCTATATTAATAGTAAAAAATCGAGAATAATTTTTTTTTTCTAAGTCTAAATATCGTTTGCGAGACATTTAATGACTTGATTTGTCCAAATTTGGCATGGATCTTTAAAAATATTTCACAGGGAACCAAAAAAACTCGTGGGCTAACGCAGGTAAACAATTACCAACAATAATAAGGCCAGTGGTGACTTATGACAGTGAGACCTGGACACTCACAAAAAGTACTGAAACTAAACACCTGGGAAAGAAAAGTCCTCAACAAATTTTTTGGAACCAACCAAAAATAAAGATGGATGGAGGATGCGCACCAACAGAGAGATCTACGAGCTATATGAAGAACCTACTATTGTGGCCGAAAGAAAAAAAAGGGCAGACTACGCTGGACAGGCCACCTGGAACGAATGCCTAACAGCAGAGGAGTGAAAGTGATATATGCTCAGAACCTCAGAGGAAAACGACCTAAAGGCAGACCCATGGGCTGTAGCGCCAGAGATGATGATGATGTTGACCAAACAGTAGCACATTTACCCGCCCCCTCCCCCTCTCGCTCGCCTGAAGATCGTGTTGTAAGGTACAAACAGTAGCCTATATCTTCCACTTCCCCGAAATTTTTTTTTTTTTACTAATTCAATTTAAGGGGGGGGGGGTAATGGAATCCCATAGAAGCTTTTAATGGAAATGAATGCAAGAAATTTGATTATTAAGAGCTAGATACTTTTTTTTTTAATCATTTAAAACACTAAACAAAATACAAGACTAGACTTAGACCATGGATGAGCGTAGGACATAGTAATTTCTTTATAGAATGAGTGTCTGTAATACATAAGAGGAAATAATTTAAGAGGAATAAAGGTAAAAAATAGGCATTGATTTGGCCACACAATCCTCAACATGAAATATAATATAATTTATATATTATACATTGCAATTCATCTCTTCCGGGTTAAAGACATTGCTTTTTGTTTTAAAAAGGATTTTAACCGGCCAAAATTAGAGTATAGAAAACTTGTTTGTTGGCCTATATATAAAATGGTGGCCTAGATGCAATAGTATCATTACTAATGCTACTCCTAGTCAGACGACACGCATACGAATGTCACCAAGACATGACATTTGAAAAATTATCCAGCAGTCATTAACGCACCCCCCCCCCCCCCCATACATACAGACACACACACAATCTCCAATTACAAACTGACAAGTATGCTGCACCTTTGCCTCTTTCTTTGTTTATTTTTCAATTGGACAGGTTTTTCAGAGTTCGAAAGCTGAAACTAGATTTCTAAATTCAAGGACACAGACACACCTTGCGGCTCGTTTTGTTGTATCTGTTTTTTACCCAATCAAGTTCAAGTGGTCGTACCACGTGATCAAGGGAAAGAAAACTTAGTGGAATATTTTGTTATAATGGACAAAACGTATATATGTAAATATAACTTTTTTTTAACTGAGTGGAAAATATTTGTCCTAGACAGAACGTAATCAACGCAACCATATAGATCTATATCTATCTCTTGATCTACCGATATATGTTAGCCTTACAGCTAGCTCTATCAATATGTTATCTATCTATCTATCCAGTTATGTATCTATCATGTTCCACATGTTACATTGGAACAGGGGCCCCCACAGAAAAGGGGCCCCCACACATGACAAAAATAATTTGAGTTACATCTTCATTCTTTCGTTGTAAAATGTAAAATAAAATTCCTTTAATCCCTTACAATGTTAACTGTCTCTTTCTATGGCTATATCTCTATATTTATCTATTTCTCAATCAATCAATCTATCTATCTATCTCTATATATACGGTATATATCCATATTCTAGCAATCTATTTCTTTATCGATCTATATGTTAGCGATCTATCTATCAATCAATGTGTTAACCAATTATTTATCTATCTAAATTATAACTGTTATATCTATCTCTCTTTCAATCTATCTATTAATCTTTTTTTTGCTCTATCTATTAGCTATCTATCAATTATCTTTATTCATATTGATCTATTAATCTGTTTCTTTCTATCTGTCTGTCTATCCGTCTATCTAAGTACATCTTTGTATAGGCTACATATTGTTTCACAGTTTCAAGCCAAAGTAAAAAAGTACAACGCCAAAACAACAACAATAAAACAACAACAACAAAAAAAAACACACAAGACGAAACTCAGTTAAATAATTTTAACTTGACATCTCTAACTCGCTCATTATTATAGTTGGCCTGATAGGCTTAACGGAAAGGACCGTTTGCGACAATATTTTCTCCGAAATTTTCTTCGAAATGTGGACCCGTAAATTTTGAAATTGTATTTATATTTCGCCCCCCCCCCCCCTTTTCCCGTTACGGTATCGCCTGATGCCGAAAACCTCCCTGCACGACACGGCCCTGTTTCCATTGTAGAAGTAGAGAGACTTTTGGCATCTCTTTACGTCTACGAAACAAACGGAAGTTCACGAAACCGGAAGTAGGACACGAAGAAAACAAAACCAGAATTACAAACTTCCTGTCTTAGACAATCGCGGTTTTCAACAAGTCATTGTGGCATCGATACATTTTTAAAATTCTTTGCGTTGTGTTTTCCTTCAATATCTCAAATCATCTACGAACTTCCTGATACAATTAATACCCCTTCCCCGCACCCTTCCCCCGGCCCTTCCACATCTGCCTTCATCATGACTTAGAAAACAAATTAGATTTGATAACAAGGATGTCGCGGGCTTGTGACGTCACTGTTACGCTAACAATCCCCCACGTTTTACGGTTGAGGTTACAGAGACAAGGTAATATATTATATAGGCCTACGCTATACATATAAAAAAAAAGGATGTATTCTTAGCTTGGCTTTTAGCAAAAGCTTTCGACATACTTTGCTCTTTTATATATATTTACTTTAAAATTTGAATATCTGTTAGTCTGTTATGTGGGCGCGAGGTTGATTTTTTTTTTAAATATAAATTCTCTAATCACTACGGATTTATCAAATCGATTCAAACGAAATTTATTTATTTTAAAAAATAAATCCTTTTGATGCTTCTTTCGTTACAAATATTATGTGTGTGTGTGTGGGGGGGGGGGGGATGGTAGACGTGACCGCGGATAAATAGAGAGGTTGTGTGTACAATACAGTGCTTTATTTTAAACCAATCCAGTTCAAGTTGTCGTACCAAGTGATTAGGGTAAAGGAAATCTAGTGAAATATTTGTATAATGTACTAGACACGTATATAGAGTCTAGATCTATGTAAAAAAAAACTTTTTTTTAGTAAGTGGAAAATTTTCTAGCACTGAAAGTGTTCATTGCAACTATCTCAGCGATTTATCTATCTAGCTCTCTATCGATCTATCATCTATCAATTTATTTATCTATCGCTCAATCTTTATATCTCTCTATTTATCTCTAACTACATCTCTCTCCCACTCTCTCTCTCTCTCTCTCTATTTGTTAGCAGCGATCTGTCCAGCTATTTATGATCAAGAAATCCGTCGCAAACGAGAGATAGAATAAGAAAGATGAATGTAACAAAGGTAGAAAAATATACAAAAAAAAGAACATGGATAGAAAAACTGTTGGAAATAGAGAGGGAAAATAGCAAGAGAAAGGAGGGAAAATAGCAAGAGAAAGGAGGGAAAATAGCAAGAGAAAGGAGGGGAAAAAAAGAGAAAAAGAGATATAAAGAGATTTAAGACTAAGAGAAAGACAGGAAGAAACAAATCGAGAGAGTGATATTAAGTGAGTGTGTGTGAGTGAAAGAACAGTAAGAAATATAGCGTAAGTAGTACAGAGAGCACGAGAGAGAGAGAGAGAGAGAGGGAGAGAGAGACACAGAGAGAGAGAGAGAGACAGAGACAGAGACAGAGTAGCCTACGTAAACTCTTAATTCTACTGTTTACATTTTTTGATAATTCAGATATTTTTGTTAATTGAATAATTTCACAAAGAATAACCAGTGCAGATTTAAAACCAACAGTATTTCACCATGTATTGAAGCTCTGGTAAACCACAACCAGGTCATTTAGGAAACACGGAGATGCCACTAAGGTTGCTAATCAGCCTAACTTGAATAACAAAACAACAACAACAACAAAAAAAAAACTGCACAACATAATAATGATAGAAAATAAACAGGAAGCGAACTGTGCAAATGTTATGTGGACGTCTATTGTGGACGACCCCTTTTGTCACTTTTTTGGTAAACGAACTGAGAAAAAATAACATTTATTCATTCTTATACATCCTTTCATATTGTAAACAGAAAAACAAATGTTATTTAAAAATTGTGTGTGTGTCTTGGGGTGGGGTAGACGATTTCAATTGCGTCACAATTTAGAATCTTCGTGAAGCGACCGCTTTATCTTCTTTCGTACGTTCACTGTTAATACCAATAAGGTTAAAACTTAAAACAATGCTTCACCTACCCCTACCTCAATGATTAGAATCTGTTGCCGTGTTTGTTGTTCGTGTGTGTGTGTGTTTATCAGCATTCTATGTCACGTCCAATCACGATCGATCTATCGAATCACGTCAAAACGGGGTTTTGACTTTATCGCCTCTCGTGTCACGTCCTTTGCCAGTCACGTCAAAATGCCGACACGTGACGTTATCCATCCGCGTATCTATCTATATTTAGCTAGTTTGTATTTATGCAGATGCTTCTTTTGTTTACCCAATCCAGTGCGAGCTGTCATACCACGTGAATTCTTCTATAATATTATGGAAATTTAATGCACATTTTATATTCATTTTTTAAATTTTTGAAATGTGATCAATTGTCTGCTGAGTGAAAAAAAAAACATAATATTTATTGTCAGCTTTCAAAATATAGATCTAGTACATTTGTGTATGGATTTCTCAATGTATCTATTTATATAGGCCTCTGAGAAGCATTGAATCTATCTATCTGTATATATGTATGTTTATTTATCTTTGTATTTATGTATCACTGTATTTTTGTACTAATGAAGCTTCATATCATCTGTATATCTGTCTGTCCGTCTGTCCGTCCGTTCGTCTGTCCGTCTGTCCGTCTGTCCGTCTGTCCGTATATCCGTCCATCCGTCTCCGTCCATCCGTCTACCCGTCTATCCGTCCATCCGTCCGTCCATCTGTTCATCTGTCCTGTCCGTCTTTCTGTCGGTTTGTTGGTCTGTCTGTTGGCCTGTCGTTCTGTCAAGTCTGTCGGTCTGTTGGTTAGTCAGCTTATCTGTATGACTGTCGGTCCGTCTTTCCGTCTTTCTGTCTATCCGTCGGTCAGTAAGACCATCCTTATTATTATCTACATAAAATTTATTCTTTCACTTATTTCATGTAGACCTACCTTTTAACCCACACAGGCGAAATATAAAAAAATGTCTGGAATCTACATCTACCCTACATATTTTTAACAACAAAAATTCCACTTCCCAGGAGACACCCCTAGCGGCCGATCACGAAGCGCCTAAAAATAGCACGTGACCTACTTTTTTTTTTGCATTAGGTAATATTATGGCACCAGCTAGCGAATAGAAAACCTGCCCAGCTGAAGGTCTCGATACACTCCTCGCGGTTTCTATAAATAGATATCCTATAAATAGACTGGACTCTAGAAGACACGTTTTTTTTAGAAAGAAAAAGAAAGTAAGAAATATGTTCGTATGTTTTATTATCACATTTCCTTTTGTTATTTCAACATGTTTTATTGTTGAATTATTTGGCATTTGTTTACTTCTTTAAAAAAAACAACAGTTTGGTATTTTTACTTGCGTCATAGGGAAAGGCTTTTAATTGTTGTGTGTTTTAGTTTTTTAGGGGTAGGCCTAAAACTGAAAAATAGATCTTTACATTTCAGATTGGACTTATATGTCTCAACTTCAAATGGATAAGGAAGAGGGGGTAGGGGGGGTTGTAATAAAAAGTTCTGTGCTGGCCACATTAAAGAACCATGTGGACTCTTTCCCTTGTTATCTCATCTCTTTTTCACTTTCCCTTTATCTCTCTTTCCCCTTTTATCTCTTTCTTCCTTTCCTTCATTCTCTCATTCTCTCTTTCCCATTTTCTCTTTTCTTTTTTATCTTTCCTTTGTTTTCCCTTTCTCTATTTCCATTGTTCTCTCTTTCCCTTTCTCTCCCTCTTTATCTTTTCCCTTTTCTCTTTGTCATTTACTCTCTTTTTCTCTTTCCCGTTTCCCCTCTCTTTCTATTTTTTTTCACTCTTTCTCTATTTCTCTGAACTCCTTTTTTTCCCCCTTTCTTTTCTCTATATTCCTCTTTTGTTTCTCTCTTTCTCGCTTTACCTTGTTTCCCGTACTCTTTCACTCTGTTGTGTTTTTTCGTCTTGTTAGGGCCTACCTTTCTCAATTTAACTGTTTCTCACGTTATTATAATAATAGAAAAGTTTTTTTGTGGGGGAGGCCCCCATGCTAAGCTAACTTCAAAGGGTCAACTACATTGACGAGGCAAACATTGATATTCCAAGAAAACTTGGGGAAAGGTAAAAAACAACAACAACATTTAAAACAGAACAATAAAGAGATATATTGTATTAATAAACAACTATTTGTTACTGAATTCCACAGGTGTTTGCAGGGGCGAAGCCACAGGGGGGGCAGAGGGGGACTAAGCCCCCCCCCCCTGGAATTAAAAAAAAATCTTTTTCAAATTATTTTTTACAAAATATGTAGGTACTAAATTTGCTAAAAATTTGGTAAATCTTTGTCACGCGAAAGTTCAGCCCCCCCCCCCCCCCTGGAAAAAATTTCTGGCTTCGCCCCTGAGTGTTTGTCGATTCTCCACTCCCTAAACACCAATTCCTCCTTAAAACAAAACAAAAAATGCTTTAAGCGGCCGATTCTATCCAGTCGAACTGTGGCCAGCAGACGATAAGCCAAGTAAGAGAAAAATAAACGCACACCCACCATTCCTACGTCACGAGACAGCTGGCTCGACCCTGCCATAAGGCTCACAATTTGAAAATGTTAAACATAAGGTTTATAAACATTTTTTAAAAATAAACAAACGGAGCATGTTGGATGAGCGGCAGCGCGAAGGTGTCACCGAGTCTACCTAGTTCTGATGGATACCTGCTTTTTTTTTTAGCCGTGACAAAAGTAGGCCTACAGGCCACACAATCCCACAGTATGCCGTACAGAAACGATGTTGAACGCATTCTTCACCGGCCCTGTGGATCAGTTTGGTCCAAAACTATTACATTACTTTTGTTTTTAAACAACGGTCTTTATTAGTGTATAGTCTAAACATAATCCTCCCCACTCCTTTCCCCTGTCTTTTGTTCCATGGAAGTCGTGTACCCAGTTACCTTCTCTTGGTAGATAACACCAGATAGGGGTGCATTGAAGTTGTGGTTGTTTGTTCTTTAATGTGTTTTTCTTTTAACTCCCCCCCCCACACACACACACCCCGGGGTCTGCTAGGGATAGGTTTATTTATAGTTGGCGGTTATGGGTTTGACACCACTGAAATATAAATGTAAAAGAAAAAAAAGGAATTTGACGTCTTCGACAACATAGTAATAAAAAGTTTCATTGGTTTTGTCTGCCATTGTCTGCATTTTGTTTTGTATGATTTGGCTTTTATTTTTCTGCCCTTGTTTCGTCTGATCATGTTTTGTCTTCCGTCGTTTCGTATTCCATTGTCTCGTCTTCCATTGTTTCGTCTTCCACTGTTTCGTCTTCCGCTGTCTCGTCTTCCACTGTCTCGTCTTCCACTGTCTCGTCTGCCCTTAGTTAGTCTTCCATTGTATCTTCTTCCCTTGTCTCGTCTCTTCTGCCCCTGGTTCGTCTTCCATTGTCTCGTCTGCCCTTGGTTCGTCTTCCGTTGTCTCGTTAACCCTTGGTTCGTCTTCCGTTGTCTCGTTTGCCCTTGGATCTTCTTCCATTGTCTCGTCTGCCCTTGATTCGTCTTCCGTTGTCTCGTCTGCCCTTGGTTCTTCTTCCATTGTCTCGTCTGCCATTGTTTCGTCTTCCATTGTCTCGTCTGCCCTTTTGTCTCGTCTCTTCTTCCCTTGTCTCGTCTCGTCTGCTCTTGGTTTTTCTTCCATTTTCTCGCTTGTCATTGTTTTGTCTTCCGTTGTCTCGTCTGCCCTGGTTTCGTCTTTCTTTGTTTCGTCTGCCCTTCTTCATAGCGGGCACACGACGTTTTTTCTTGGTTTCCACGCTTTTCCCCCGTCGATACGACGTGGTGTGTCCGCCGGGTTTCGTCTTCCCTTGTATCGTCTGCTGTTAGACTTGTTTCGTCTGCCCTTCTTTCGTTTGTTCTTATTTCGTCTGCCCTTGTTTCGTCTTAATAGTTTCGTCTGCCCTTGTTCCGTCTTTCATGTTTTGTCTCTCCTTTTTTCGTCTGCTCTTTTTTTTTTTATCTGCCCTTGAACGCCAATTTTAGTGTAGGCTTCAAAAAAAAGAATACAAAAAACTTTTTCCAAGAAAACTAACCAAGAGAAACATTGACTCGTTGTTTTTTTTAACACGTCATTGGAGCTTTTCGCTGCTCCTGCTTGCAAGACATAGAACTAGTTCTAGAAGTAGGCTCCATACAATAAAATAATTAAACTTTTTGCCGTTCCAGTTTTTGTGTTTCTCCACCCAAAGCGAGTGCTGGAAAATGCCGCCCAGACAAAGTAAACGTTCCATTAGTAGACTAATTGTTCCGCATGCTTTGGAAACAAATTTATGTTTTAATGTTTCCATTCCTTTACTTATTGCTTCTATATTGCCAAATTTCTTCCGCTGCCTGTTTTCAAATTAATCTTTACTGCCATTTCGCCGTCCGTGAAAAATTTGCCGACCTGCTAAATAGTACTGCCTGCAAAGGCAAAAAAAAAAAAGAAAGAATGGGCCACATTACAATAATTAAGTTGTAGCAGTGACGGTGTGGCTTAGTCAGATGGGAGTCAAAGTGTAAGGTCAAGACAACCTGCAGTATTTTTGTGTTTTTTTATTGTTTTTAATTATGTGTGTAGATCTATTTTTTTTTTAATGCTGCATGTGATATTGTTTGGGATTTTTTAGTTTTGTTTTCAAGGTTTAGAATTTATTTTTTTCCAGAAAAATCGGGTTCAATATAACAGTGAATAATGATGATACATGTACTGTTAACGATAAGTCAACAGTCAGCCCAAACAGCTACTGGGAGAGGGGGGAGGGAAGGGGGGAGTAACCTCGTGATTGAGACGTAATGGGAATTCCCCAAACTATTTAGATCCTGGAAAACACAAGTAGAGTCTAGTAGTGTGGCAAGTGGCGAACACTGGTTGAGATTGTTCAAATGTTTGATAAGAGTCAAGGGGTTAAGGTTGACCTGCCTTCCTAGTACTTAGAGTAATATATGTCAGGATTCTTATTACTGTCCTTAGAAGTATATTCTTTGCATAGACAAAAAATTGGACATTTCACTATGAAATCAATTGCGTTGAGGTATATCGATATATGTCTGTTAGTTTTGGTTTTAATTGCACTTAGATTTACAGGGTGGTAAATTTTCTGATTAGGAAGTTATCAGAATAGACACATTTACGACACAATCTTTTTTTTTTTTTTTTTTGTTTGTTGTTGTTAAACCTCTCCGGTTGTCTTGATGCTGGATTCGCACCATGTATTATGCAAATTCTCTAGTTTTCTTATGGGGCCCTCATTTAAACTAATTTCCCCTCTCACGTGTAAGAGATGGAAGGTTTTAAACCTACAGGGTCATTGCCAGCTGTGAATTGGACTGTGGGTTTTATGCCAAGGCTCCGTGTAATTTTGAGTTCATAAAGACCACCAGAATCTTTTGTTGTTTTTTTGTTAGTGTTTTAGAGGGCAGGCAGGGCGCGTTGGCCGAGAGACAGTGCGTCCAGCTGGCGTACCGAAGTTCTTTGCTCGAATTCTGGTGCAGGTTAGGACCTATAGGGCGTTTGCAATCACGTGACAAAAAGCACGTGATTTTTGTTTACTTTGAGTAATGGTGTACAAGTAACAATGGCCGCTGTATTAATAAAGTTTCATATAGGCTCGAGCATTTGTTTAAATGATGTGTTGTGTTTTAAGTCTTATTAAGATTTAAGCTGTATTATGTCTGTTAAATAAAATAGGCTATTTTATTATTATCATAGACATAGATCATAGACGATGTGAGCCTATTAGTGACTTGACTAGATAGCCTATTCACCAACACTATCACTTGACCTACTTAGACATTAGCCTAGCCTACGAAACATTCAAAGTGTAGGCCTATAAAGTGAAATTGAAAGTGTAAATAGGTCTAGCCGGCCCTAGCCTAATCACATTAATCAATTAATCTACAGTACCTCCATATTTTTGAGTAGGATAGCCAATATTCAGATGTGAATTTGGCATGATAAAGAAGTACTTGACCATTTTTGTACAGCAATAGTGGCTTCTATTTACACAAATACGTCACTAAAAATATTAGCCACGCCCACCGAGAACGCTCTATGTCTTGGCGCTGGATTCGAAACATGTATTATGCAAATTCTCTGTCATAGGTAAGTCTATGCCACAAACAGTGTATTTTGATTTGCACTGAAACAAGATTCTAGTGATTCGCTGAATCATGATTCCAGTCAAAACGTGATTCCTTGTTTCTAGTGTGGCTAAGTCTTTTGTCATCGTTACTCGAACTTCATGTATTTTCCTGCATAACCCTGAAATACTTTTAATGTATGCATCTTGGTTTCAAACTTTACAGTTCTAAATAGTAAAGGCAATCCTGTAGGACCAAACCGATCCGTAGAGCCCGTGAAGCAGCGATCACCAGTTTCTGTGACCACGGCATGCTAAGGGATAGTGTGGTTGGCTCAATGCCCGGCTTTTACTTTTTCCCCAACCATCGTCAGGACATCAGGGTAAATCACATTGACACCCTCCAGACCAGGAGGAACAAAGATCATAAACTTCACCAGAATTTGAACGCAGGACGCCAGCCGAACGCGCTACCGCTCGACCACTGTGAAAAAATTATTTAACGTTTAGATGCTATTCGTGGACACGGTGGTCAAGCGGTAGCGCGTTCAGCTATAATCGAATACATTATAAATGCGTCACACTTTCTTAATCCTTATGCGGGGCTAAATGAAACTGTTTTCTGCAGGCACGACTGTACATTTTCAGATAAAATAATAATAGATTTAGAAGGAGGGGGACTATTTTCTCTCTTTCAATTATCGTAATCTCATTCTGACTGGCGGTTATCAATTTCAATGTTCGGGAAAACCCCAAGTAGTGGCGCATGTAAAGTCTTGGATATCTTCCACGGCTGTACACATTCAACCCCTCCACAATGCTCAGTCCCTGACTTCGACCTTGACTTCCTGATTCTCACAAAGTAATGGGAAAAGCTGTATTGAAGAGACGACAAAATGTTAACCAATAAATGCCCGACTTAGATTTTGCTAACTTTATATAATAGGCGGCGGCACGGTGGGAAATCTGCAGCGCGATTTGCAGACGCGCCGAAGGTCCTAGGTTCGAATCCTGGTGAAGGCTAGGATTTGTTTTCCGGGACTGGGGGGTGTCCCTTAGTCTACCCAGATCTGATGGCTACCTGACTTTCGTTGGGGTAAAGTAAAGGCGTTTGTTCTTTGTGCTGGCCACACAATCCCCTAGCATGCCGTGGCCACAGAAACTGGCGGACGCTGCTTCACCGGCCCCATGGATCGATTTGGTCCTACGGGATACTTCACTTTACTATATTACAGATATTTTAAAATAAAACGTAGTAAAAACGCAAACTTAAAAACAAAGTTCAGTTTAACATTACAGAATTGGCCATTGCCGTTTCAGGCCAAAGTCAAGTGCCGAAACTTTGGTTCCATATGTAGCAACTAGCAACTGTTTGTATGAGAGGATCTGAAGTAACTTAAGGTCGGAGGGGGGGGGGGGACTTTAACGCAACATGCGCAGCCTCAAACATCGTTAAATCACTCAACATAGAAACACTAGAAGAAAGACAGGCAAAGTGAAAATAATACAATACGCATTCAATTCCAAGGAAAAGATAATATTTATGGTTCTGAATTTTTATTATTATAATCATGCGTCCTTCTGTTTTGATAACTTATGAGTAGATCTATTTGCCAGAGAAGGGTATCATGAAAGTAAAATGGTACTGGAATAAACACAATTGATTTTGATTTAATTTTGAGCTTTTCATAAAATGCACTGTCATTGTATTTTTATACTTATTGTTATTTGTAGGCAAGTCCCTCGTTCATGTTTTCGCCTCTTCACACCCACCCACTCAACCAGACACGCACGCACGCACACACCCACCCACCTTCCCACTACAATGTAACAACAAACTAGTTTCTTGGAAGAGCCGACCTGGACACAGGTAATGAGGCCGAAAAACAGAAACGTAACAAAAAAAAAATTGTAAAAAGGATCGGTGAGGTCAAAACAACACAGCAGACGTGGCCATGTGGCAGGCGGTAATATATAGTCGGACTTTCCCGGGCTAATTAGTGCAGCTAGTTTTTGGTTTTTGTTTTTTAAACACATATTTCTTGTGGGATTTATGCCAGATTTTTTTTTTACTTCTTTTTTTTTTCTTTTTCCAACCTTCCGAAAAAATTAATGGCATTTGACGTCATCAAATTTTGTGCGCATGTGTGCGAGTGTGTGTGTTTTTAGTGTGACTGGCCAAGATTAATGAAGCCAAGGTAGATAACCACGTGTAGGCGGGGGAAAAACAAGAACAATAATTTGTGGGGGCTTGGGTTTAGAAATTTGCATAACGCTTGTAAAAAAAAATTGTCTTGACTGGGTTACTTTTCAATCATAATGTTTTTCCCACATAGACCAAGGGTTTGCAGAGTTTTGACCCGCGGGTCAGATTCAAAAGGTAATAGGTCAACGGGAGCCATTAATGGTGAAGAGTTGAACCGAGATTTTAAGGAATTTATTATTGTAAAATTTAAAAGCTTATATCCAAAATCATGTAGAATTACTAATAATTCAATTAATACATAATAAAATCAAAAGAAACGAAAAGGGGGAATCGGGTAACCTTTAAAAAAAAAAATTGAGCGCAAGGTATTCATATAGGCGGCTCGAGCCATAGGCCTAATTGGCTCGCGGGACATAGTTTGCAAACCCCTGACATTCACAATTGATTGAATAGCCTTGTGTATTTTCATTTAAAAAATCTGTTTATTTTGCCCCCGTTTGGGTTTTTAAAAAAACATAAAGTATCTAATCTATTTTAGACAGTGTTGATCCATAGCTCCCCTGGAGCAACGTTCACGCAGTGTCTGAGGCCATGGCATACAGGGTGATTGTGTGGCCAGCACGGTGCAAGTCACCAGTACTTTTTTGTCCTCTTCAGAGCTATGGGTAGACACAGAGACACTGCTGGGCCCTGGACAGGCCTGGACAGAAGCACTGGCGTTGTGTGTGTGTGTGTGTGTGTGTAGGCTGCAAGTGAACCGGAGACATTAAGAATGGCAGCATAAAGCGCTGCCGCTACCACACTCACTGTGTCCTATGAAGCAGAGCTCATCAAGGCTTTCGTGTGGCCGGCACAATGCAGCGTCCCAAACTGGTTTGACATACCAGGCAGAGCTTGCCCGACTCTGTATTTTCTAGCGCCTGCCCCCCCCCCCCCCCCACTCGATAAACGACGGAGCCCACCTTGTCAATGTATGATTCAAATAGTTTTCATTAGTTTATAATCTGGGGTTGTTGCTTGCTTGTTTTTGGGGCTAGAAGAATGGGAATGTCGTAGATGGTGTGGTGTTGTATCTTAGATGGTGTGGTGTTGTATCTTAGATGGTGTGGTGTTGTATCTTAGATGGTGTGGTGTTGTATCTTAGATGGTGTGGTGTTGTATCTTAGATGGTGTGGTGTTGTATCTTAGATGGTGTGGTGTTGTATCTTAGATGGTGTGGTGTTGTATCTTAGATGGTGTGGTGTTGTATCTTAGATGGTGTGGTGTTGTATCTTAGATGGTGTGGTGTTGTATCTTAGATGGTGTGGTGTTGTATCTTAGATGGTGTGGTGTTGTATCTTAGATGGTGTGGTGTTGTATCTTAGATGGTGTGGTGTTGTGTCTTAGATGGTGTGGTGTTGTATCTTAGATGGTGTGGTGTTGTATCTTAGATGGTGTGGTGTTGTATCTTAGATGGTGTGGTGTTGTATCTTAGATGGTGTGGTGTTGTATCTTAGATGGTGTGGTGTTGTGTCTTAGATGGTGTGGTGTTGTATCTTAGATGGTGTGGTGTTGTATCTTAGATGGTGTGGTGTTGTATCTTAGATGGTGTGGTGTTGTATCTTAGATGGTGTGGTGTTGTATCTTAGATGGTGTGGTGTTGTATCTTAGATGTGTGGTGTTGTATCTTAGATGGTGTGGTGTTGTATCTTAGATGTGTGGTGTTGTATCTTAGATGGTGTGGTGTTCTATCTTAGATGTGTGGTGTTGTATCTTAGATGGTGTGGTGTTGTATCTTAGATGGTGTGGTGTTGTATATCTTAGATGGTGTGGTGTTGTATCTTAGATGGTGTGGTGTTGTATCTTAGATGTGTGGTGTTGTATCTTAGATGGTGTGGTGTTGTATCTTAGATGTGTGGTGTTGTATCTTAGATGGTGTGGTGTTCTATCTTAGATGTGTGGTGTTGTATCTTAGATGTGTGGTGTTGTATCTTAGATGGTGTGGTGTTGTATCTTAGATGGTGTGGTGTTGTGTCTTAGATGGTGTGGTGTTGTATCTTAGATGGTGTGGTGTTGTATCTTAGATGGTGTGGTGTTGTATCTTAGATGGTGTGGTGTTGTATCTTAGATGGTGTGGTGTTGTATCTTAGATGGTGTGGTGTTGTATCTTAGATGTGTGGTGTTGTATCTTAGATGGTGTGGTGTTGTATCTTAGATGTGTGGTGTTGTATCTTAGATGGTGTGGTGTTCTATCTTAGATGTGTGGTGTTGTATCTTAGATGTGTGGTGTTGTATCTTAGATGGTGTGGTGTTGTATCTTAGATGGTGTGGTGTTGTGTCTTAGATGGTGTGGTGTTGTATCTTAGATGGTGTGGTGTTGTATCTTAGATGGTGTGGTGTTGTATATCTTAGATGGTGTGGTGTTGTATCTTAGATGGTGTGGTGTTGTATCTTAGATGTGTGGTGTTGTATCTTAGATGGTGTGGTGTTGTATCTTAGATGTGTGGTGTTGTATCTTAGATGGTGTGGTGTTCTATCTTAGATGTGTGGTGTTGTATCTTAGATGTGTGGTGTTGTATCTTAGATGGTGTGGTGTTGTATCTTAGATGGTGTGGTGTTGTATCTTAGATGTGTGGTGTTGTATCTTAGATGTGTGGTGTTGTATCTTAGATGGTGTGGTGTTGTATCTTAGATGGTGTGGTGTTGTATCTTAGATGGTGTGGTGTTGTATCTTAGATGTGTGGTGTTGTATCTTAGATGTGTGGTGTTGTATCTTAGATGGTGTGGTGTTGTATCTTAGATGGTGTGGTGTTGTATCTTAGATGGTGTGGTGTTGTATCTTAGATGTGTGGTGTTGTATCTTAGATGGTGTGGTGTTGTATCTTAGATGTGTGGTGTTGTATCTTAGATGGTGTGGTGTTGTATCTTAGATGGTGTCTCATCTTATCTTATACATTACAGACGCTCCTTCTATAAAGAAGATTAGAGCGTCCTACGCAATGTGTGATGTAGCTTACACTGTTACGCTGAATTATTCTTTGTGTGTTTTTAAACGCAATGTTTATGTATACAAAGATAACAATAAAAGACAATGAAAATAATTGTGTTAAACGTGAGAAGAAAATGATGCGAGAGATAGCTTTTAGAACAAGGGGAAGCAAACCACAATGTGATACACGAGGAGGGAGCGAGGGTTTGGTTTGAGGTGATATATATTAATTATCATCAGTGACAGACGGTAGATTAAAAGTGTGTGCGTGTGTGCGTTGGTGGAGTTGTGTGTGTGTGTGTGTGCGCGTTTGTTTGTTTCTCTGTTTCTCAGCCCTCCTCACTCCCCTCCCCTCCTCATCATAATTTCGTCTTTGTAGATCTCCTCGGGAAAAAAATGAAAGATGGTATAAGTGTGTGTGTGGGGGGGGGGGGGGAACCATGTCACGAACTGCAAGTTACTATATGAAGTAAACAAAGAGAAGGGGAGGAGAAATGAGGAGCTGTGGGGGGGGGGGGGGGGGGCTGTAGAAAATTATGTTTCATTTTTTTCTTTCTAAACACGGGCGGTTTGTGACTTGTGACGTAGACCGGACTGGAAAAAGAACAGAAAAAAAAATATTTACAAAAAAAAAGACGTGTTTTTACGTGCTATGTCCGATGACGCTGGGTAAACTGGATGTCAACAAGTCATCGCAGGTGACATACCGCGTCATTACCACGACATGCCATGATCAACGCGCTTTGTGTGTGTGAGAGTGTGTGTACATGTTATATAGGTGACCTAGAAATTTTAGAGCTGTTGGTCAAAGTGACCTATTTGATACAATTCATTTCATTCCAATTGATTCACAAAATTAGCCGCGAAGAGAAGATACCGTCCAATAGTTCTTTTTTAAATGCTTGACTTGTGTTTTTAAACCTGTTTTAAAGACAAAGAAAAAGTTTAATAATTGAATTTTATTCTAAGGTTTCAATGAAACTTATATCATCAAACCTATTGTGAGTTTTTATTATTTAGGCTACCTACGGTGTAATTGTATTTTTATAAGCCAAATTCGAAAAAAAAGAAAGAGGTGACATGAAATTCTAGTTAATAATCTGACGTCAAAAAATACTCTCACCCCGTCTCTCTCTCTCTCTCTCTCTCTCTTTCTCTCTTTCTCCAGTTTTGTCTCTCGCCCTTGTAACACACGACAGCAACACATCCTTGTCGTGTCTCTTTATCCCGGGTTATTCGATGATTTTCGACATTCCAGGTTTAGGTCATGGCCTTAATTAACTTTCTTATTCTATTACGGTTCTTCGACAATGTGCCAAGTGCTCCCCTCTTAGTCTTTTCCAGTTGCTGTCCGTTTCAGGACCATGCTTGCAAGCCTTTTCCGATTGGTTTCCATTAAGGACCATGCTTGGAAGCCTTTTCTTGTTCACGCAGAAAAAGTGGGCTGATCAATTAATGTTCATACCAATTCACTTATCCACGGGCCGCTTGTGACGTAGACCGGACTGGAAAGTACCAGAAAACAAACAAACAAAAAGTGTTTTTTACGTGGCATGTCCGATGACATTTTAAAGGTGTAGGCTACCTTTTAATCTTAATGCTAATTCAAATGTAAAAATCTGTTTATTTACTCTAAATAGATCTATCTTTAGAATTATGCAAATGTATCAACAACAACAACAAATAAAAAAAGAGAAAAGATATCGAAAAATTATTGTTCTAAATCCACAGTTTCAGATAAAAATAGTGGGTTGTCCTTGACGAGGTCGTCCCTTCCCCCCCCCCCCCCTCTCTTCCCGTAGATACGCCTTCGACATAGAATATCGATGAATTGAACACATGTTCCGCAAACTACGAATCGGAGCAAGCGAAATGTGCCTCTGCGAAACAGCTCCTGAAAATGCGGAACATGTCCTTCAGACCTGCCCTCTGTATCATTCTACCCGATCAGCCATTTGGCCCCTGGGGGCTGACTTCAACGACAAACTGTTCGGTGGACTAGAGCAACTGACAGCCACGGCGCAGTTCATTACAACTATCGGACTTGTTGTCTGAATCACCCCTATTTTAACATTTGAGAACGAAGAAGAAGATGAACTGAACTAACCAAACAGTGCCAGAAAGACTACTTCTAACTTCTAACAAAATCCAAAGACTACATCGTGGAAATATAGGCCAGTGACGCAGTACGCTCGAGGGTGTTTTTTAAACCAATTTATGAATTAAATATTCAAACAGAAACAAAACAAGCCGGTGAGCGAGGGCGTGGCCAGGTTAGGCACCTTTAGATGTCAAAATTTTTTTGGGTATAAACGGCCACATTGTCAACTTTGACATTAAAAACGATGTAAACTAGTGTTGATTTAAGGCTATAGAAAATTTTACACGTTTTTTTAACATGTACTTTTATTCAAATCTTTATAATCTACCTGTAGTTTTTAATATCTTGACTTTTTAAAAGTGACTTATTACCTTTGTGTGTAATATAGCTTTTTAAAATGTTTTGTTTTCTTTATAATGTACTGTTTTAGTTTTCTTATATTTTTTTCATTATCATTCTGCTCTTTCGTTTCTCATTATCCGTCTTCCTTCTTTGTCTATCATTTTTATCTCTCTGTCTCATTAGTTATGCCATCGGCCTTCTTTCTAATTAATTTACATTCTCTTTGTCAAATAGTCTTTTCCTAGTATTGCAATTATATCTATAGAATTGTTAAATGGAATTCAGTTGTTTGATTCTCATGAGTGAGTCGGACAATATTCCGCTCGGCCGACTGCAACTCCAGGCTCTATTACAGGATTACAAGGCAGCACAGCACTTTATGGGTCAAACCATACTTACGATGGTCTTGGTCAAACAGATGGTACATTCGGTAAGAGACAAATGGAGTAAGTGGACCTAAGAATGCAGGTCAGTCGGGGGCAGAAACTGCAGGTCAGTCGGGGGCAGAAACTGCAGGTCAGTCGGGGGCAGAAACTGCAGGTCAGTCGGGGGGAGAAACTGCAGGTCAGTCGGGGGCAGAAACTGCAGGTCAGTCGGGGGCAGAAACTGCAGGTCAGTCGGGGGCAGAAACTGCAGGTCAGTCGGGGGCAGAAACTGCAGGTCAGTCGGGGGCAGAAACTGCAGGTCAGTCGGGGGCAGAAACTGCAGGTCAGTCGGGGGCAGAAACTGCAGGTCAGTCGGGGGCAGAAACTGCAGGTCAGTCGGGGGCAGAAACTGCAGGTCAGTCGGGGGCAGAAACTGCAGGTCAGTCGGGGGCAGAAACTGCAGTCAGTCGGGGGCAGAAACTGCAGTCAGTCGGGGGCAGAAACTGCAGTAGATTCTCGGACGGTGTTCTCACAGGACTAAAGACTCAAGAAAGGGTTTTATTTACTGAAAACATTGAGGAAAGAAGTTTAAAATAATAAAAAAATGTTAAGAAGAGCATTTCTTTTGATCGAACAAAATGTTTGGACTATCCCTGGCTGAGACGAACACCCGTCTCCCGCTTGCGTCTAAACTATAATTATTAGATTTTACTTACTTAAAACATTTTAGGAAAGCTTTAAGTCCTAAAATTCTTTATACATAATCTTTTTTTAAAAAATTAGATCTAATATTAATTGAAATTAAAAAAAAAAAGAAAAAAAAGAAATTTTCTCAGTGGGGAATTGGACCCAGATCGCCCGCATGGCAGTCGGATATAGGTTCTCAACCTTTTTCGGCTCACCGCCCCCTTTTACATTTTTTTTCCGCTCACCGCCCCCCAACTTAATTTTAGCGGAAACATTTGTTAATTGAAGGGAGATAATTAACCCTTTTCATTTGAGGTAATATTTCAATTTGTTTTTCTTTTATAAAAAACTGAATGGCTTGCATTTATAACATTGAAATGATATGATAGAACTGTAAAAATGATTTGAAAATTGTATAAATATTATATGACTAAAGAATTTATATGAATATTTTCAAGCATTTTAATAACTACCCAGTTTGTATAATTACTATGTATCTATACCGCTCAGCTACTGTGGTTACCTCTTTACAAAGGATTCAAACACATTAAAGGACATCTCGGTAAAACGAGTAAAATTAGTAATATTAGCTGATGTTAAGGCGACAGTCCGGTGAACCAACCATAAGACGAGACGGCCGTAAAACATTTGCCATATACTAACCCCTACTTCATCGAAAAGTCATTGCGATTCATATTTGTTCAATAATATGTATGCCTACTGTTGGGGGATATCAGATATTTAGTAGCACTTGCGTTTACATCACATTTCATCCAAAAACTAATCGATTCAAATAGCTGAGGTGTTGAAATTATAGCAGGTACGTATGTACCGCCCACTTGCCCTTCATCGCCCCCCAATCGCCCCCGGGAATGTTATCGCCCCCCTAAAGCTTCTCATCGCCCCCTGGGGGGCGATATCGCCCCCGTTGAGAACCTATGCTCTAACCAATCAGCTAGGGAGGACACATGTCGGAAGCGAGATCGCAAAAGTAAAATATGATACAATAAGGTCACGTGTCTTTAAATAAACCGATGGGCATCGGAATCCACACTCACACATCGTACTTAATATAATATATATATATAGAGAGAGATAAGTCATTGCCATTCGGGATAACTAAAGTGTTTGTATTGCAATGATTACTTTGTATTCGATTAATATTGCGTAAAGCTGAAAAACAAAACAACTTCGGGTAAGTTGAATAATGTAACAAGCTGAAAGATTAGCGACAGTATTGTTTAGATAGTGTAAATATTCTACCTTTTTTTTCTAATAATAATAATAAATGAAGCTTATATAGCGCATATCCCGCAATCAGTCCTAAGCGCTTAACAATTACAAACGATGATAACAATAACAGGCAAATATTTAAAAAAAATGGCAAACTGGCTATCGTTATATTAGGCTACGGGCGCACAAAATACTATTTTACACCACCACATCGCAACCCCGTACATTTTTTGACCCCTCTTTTACTATTTTTTTTGCGGTTTTAGAAATTGTTTGTATGCAATAGGCAATATTATAGCAATATTATAATATATGAATTTATGCTTACGTGCGCATTCAGTCGAGACTCCCTCCCCGAACGCTTCCATAAAACTAAGACTACATCTCTCAAACCCCCATAAACCTACCCACCCTCAGTGAGCTTGTTCTCTATGCATCATGTCCTCATAAATCAACATCGGCTTTATTGAGGGCTTAAGGCTAAATTATAGTGTTTAGGGTTATGGTCGAAGTTAGTTACTGTATAACATGTGATTTGGTGTTGTTTGTTGTTTTTAATTCATAAAATAATCCACAATTGATCAGCGTAAATCCCCCCCCCCCCCCCCAAAAAAAAAAAAAAATAAGAAAAAAAAAATTTCTTTGACAACAATGTCGCAATTTTAAGAATGGAGAAAATATTATTTTTTTACGACTTGTTTTCTTTGTATGATATCATGCGTATTAACGAGTTGATCTAAAAATAAAATAATTATAAATCTTTGCAAGGCAATAACATGTTTTATTTATTGACACGATACAAATGTAAAAAAAACTTTTTTATTCTGCACTTTTTATTTCCTCCATTTCATTTTTTCAATAGAGAAAAGATTTGAGCTGAGATTGTTATATTCTGATGGGTTTCAATGACATTTTTTTTTCTGTTTGGTATACACTTAGTGGAGGGGTGGGGGAGTTTATACTTTTAACACAACAAAGAATAAAGAAATTGAGAGAGAGAGACAGGAGAGAAAGAGGAGAGAGAATGGGAGAGAAAGATAGCACGAGCGAGAAAGAGATAGAAAGAGTGAGACAGAGGTAGGGAGAAACAGGGAGACAGAGAAAAAGAAAGACAGAGTTGCAGAGAGAGACACACGCAGGGAGACAAAGAGAGAAAAGGAGATACAAATATATGGATAGAGAGACAGGTAGACAGAGAGATACTGACTGGGAGAGACAGAGAAAGGGAGAGCTAGAGAAATGGAGAGACATGGGCAGACAGAGAGATAGAGACAAAGAAACACACATTCACAGTGAGACAAAATGACAGAGAGACAGAATGACAGAGAGACAAAATGACAGAGAGACAGAATGACAGAGAGAAAAAAGACAGAGATACAGAATGAAAGAGAGAAAGACGGAGAGACAGAGAGATGGGGGGGGGGATGTGATGGACAAATCAAACATTGAATGCAAATCGCAATAAAAATGGAAGGAATGAGGGGTGGGGATGGCAATGGGGGCTACAGAAGTCAGAAGTGGACCGTTTATGGCTGTTTGTCTACCTGTTTTGTTCGGAGATCTTTTGGCGGGTAAATACGAGATTGTTATCTCTGCTGCACTGAAAGGCCTCGAACTGATGTAGGCTGAAGTCCGTGGCTGCTGTTTTTATTTTAAGTTATTGAAAACTACATTAGTATAGTAAAAGTTGTTGTGGGTGTGTTTTTTTTTTCAATTCTGTGCATCAATATTTTAGGAATGTTGATATCAATAACATTTTTTTTCTACAGTGTTTACCTATTATCGTAAATTCCGGAAATGACGTCTAAGCTTATGTTTGTAGTGCAGTGATAGGCGATTCGTTCTTAGTAATGTGGGCCCTAGGGCGTACTAACGTTTAGTCCAAACATTTTAGATAAATAAATAGGTGGGTCTAGGAAGTTATATCCACCCACAGAGAGAGAGAGAGAGAGAGAGAGAGAGAGAGAGAGAGAGAGAGCGTGAGAGAGAGAGAGAGAGAGAGAGAGAGAGAGTGAGAGAGAGACAGCGAGAGTGAAAAGAGAGCGGAAGAACTAGAGTCTGTCTGACGTCCGTCAGAGACATGAACATAAAGAATGAAGTATAGATAGAAACAACAACGACTATAGATGATGAAAGCTAGAGGGAACGAGAGAAAGATAGATCTAGGGATGAAATGGTCAAGGAAAGAGAGATAAAGAATAACAAAGAAGAACATCATAACCAATGTAATTTTTAAAAAAATGGATTTCAATAAGACTTTCAGACTTTTTCAGATTGGAAAAAAAATTAAGAGATCCATTTATTTGGTGCTGTAGCGTCAGCGCGTTCGGCTGGTGTACCGAAAATCCTGGGTTTGAATCCTCGTGAAGGCTTGGATTGGTTGCCGGGACTGGAGTGTGTCCCTGAGCCTACCCAGCTCAGATGGCTACCTGACATTAGTAGGCTTAAGTAAAGGTGGCTGGTCATTAGCCTGGCCACACATCCCTTAGTATGCCGTGGTCACAGTAGGCGTACTGGTAAACGCTGCTTCACCGGCCCTTTGGTTAGTTTGGTCCGACTTTACTTTACTTATTTGGGGCTATGTTGTGATAATGCCCAGTGTTGTGATAATGCCCAGTGATGTCACAATGCCCAGTGTTGTGATAATGCCGAGTGTTGTGATAATGCCCAGTGTTGTCACAATGCCCAGTGTTGTCATAATGCCCAGTGTTGTCATAATGCCCAGTGTTGTCATAATGCCCAGTGTTGTCATAATGCCCAGTGTTGTGATAATGCCCGGTGTTGTCATAATGCCCAGTGTTGTCATAATGCCCAGTGTTGTCATAATGCCCGGTGTTGTCATAATGCTCAGTGTTGTCATAATGCCCAGTGTTGTCATAATGCCCAGTGTTGTCATAATGCCCAGTGTTGTGGTAATGCTCAGTGTTGTCATAATGCCCAGTGTTGTGGTAATGCTCAGTGTTGTCATAATGCCCAGTGTTGTCATAATGCCCAGTGTTGTGATAATGCCCGGTGTTGTCATAATGCCCAGTGTTGTCATAATGCCCAGTGTTGTCATAATGCCCGGTGTTGTCATAATGCTCAGTGTTGTCATAATGCCCAGTGTTGTGGTAATGCTCAGTGTTGTCATAATGCCCAGTGTTGTCATAATGCCCAGTGTTGTCATAATGCCCAGTGTTGTGATAATGCCCAATGTTGTCATAATGCCCAATGTTGTCATAATGCCCAGTGTTGTCATAATGCCCAATGTTGTCATAATGCCCAGTGTTGTGGTAATGCCCAGTGTTGTGGTAATGCTCAGTGCTGTGATGGATCGGACACACCCTTAGAAGAGGTTCAGCTATATAGAACGTTAACCTGCAAAGCTACAGAAAAGAGGCAAGGCCGAGCAAAATCTTTGGCTGAGATGAAACTGGATAAAAAAAGGATCAAGGATTTGAGTGCACAAATGGAACGAGATGAATAGACAGGATCTGGGGAAAGTATATACGTGCCTTGTTGATATCTTAAGGCCTGCGTGGGACCTTCAATGAGATTCATTGATTGATAGGTTTATCATCATCTGTGGCGCTACAGCCCATGAAGGGTTCTGGCTGCCTCACCACCATCTTCAACTCAGACCTATCCGATGTTTTCTTTCTCCAGGCCTGGACCCCGATCTGTCTCAGATCCATCTCGACATCGTCCAACCATTTCCGTCTGGGTCTGCCTTCAGGTCGTTTTCTTCTGAGGTTCTGGGTGTATGTTACTTTTACTCCTCTGCTATTTGATAGATTGATAACCCCGATAAAGCTAAATCCTGTTGTAAAAGAATAATGTAACTAACAGGAATAGAGTAACCTCTTTGGAGTGATCGATTCGCTTAAAGATATTAACTTGAAATTTAGAGTGTAAATCTACGCATTGACTTTACGTTATGTGAGAGTAAATGTGACAATAGCAACACAAGAGCAACGCAAGCGATGAAGACCTCGAGCCTAGCGAAATACAGCTGGAGGCCAGAGCGTAGGCCTGTTGCTATGTAGGTCACGGAAGAAAGGTCAGAAAGACCCCGAAGAAACCACCCACCATGTGAGAAAATTTAAATTCAAATTGTGTGTGCGTGTTTTTGTAAGGTCTATAGTCTATACATAACACATCATCCAACTCTATGTATGTTTTTGTAAGGTCTATAGTCTATACATAACACATCATCCAACTCTATGTATGTTTTTGTAAGGTCTATAGTCTATACATAACACATCATCCAACTCTATGTATGTTTTTGTAAGGTCTATAGTCTATACATAACACATCACCCAACTCTATGTATGTTTTTGTAAGGTCTATAGTCTATACATAACACATCATCCAACTCTATGTATGTTTTTGTAAGGTCTATAGTCTATACATAACACATCATCCAACTCTATGTATGTTTTTGTAAGGTCTATAGTCTATACATAACACATCATCCAACTCTATGTATGTTTTTGTAAGGTCTATAGTCTATACATAACACATCATCCAACTCTATGTATGTTTTTGTAAGGTCTATAGTCTATACATAACACATCATCCAACTCTATGTATGTTTTTGTAAGGTCTATAGTCTATACATAACACATCATCCAACTCTATGTATGTTTTTGTAAGGTCTATAGTCTATACATAACACATCATCCAACTCTATGTATGTTTTTGTAAGGTCTATAGTCTATACATAACACATCACCCAACTCTATGTATGTTTTTGTAAGGTCTATAGTCTATACATAACACATCACCCAACTCTATGTATGTTTTTGTAAGGTCTATAGTCTATACATAACACATCATCCAACTCTATGTATGTTTTTGTAAGGTCTATAGTCTATACATAACACATCATCCAACTCTATGTATGTTTTTGTAAGGTCTATAGTCTATACATAACACATCATCCAACTCTATGTATGTTTTTGTAAGGTCTATAGTCTATACATAACACATCATCCAACTCTATGTATGTTTTTGTAAGGTCTATAGTCTATACATAACACATCATCCAACTCTATGTATGTTTTTGTAAAGTCTATAGTCTATACATAACACATCATCCAACTCTATGTATGTTTTTGTAAGGTCTATAGTCTATACATAACACATCATCCAACTCTATGTATGTTTTTGTAAGGTCTATAGTCTATACATAACACATCATCCAACTCTATGTATGTTTTTGTAAGGTCTATAGTCTATACATAACACATCATCCAACTCTATGTATGTTTTTGTAAGGTCTATAGTCTATACATAACACATCATCCAACTCTATGTATGTTTTTGTAAAGTCTATAGTCTATACATAACACATCATCCAACTCTATGTATGTTTTTGTAAGGTCTATAGTCTATACATAACACATCATCCAACTCTATGTATGTTTTTGTAAGGTCTATAGTCTATACATAACACATCATCCAACTGTATGTATGCCGTGTATACCTAGAGTATTAAGAACGAGAAAGAAACAAGTCGAATGTAACGGAGCTTTTAGCATCCTGCGCAAACATAGACGTCTGCACCAGAAAATTCAAGGGGTTGGCGGACTACGTGGTTTTAAAATCAACAACAGCAGCAAAAAAAAAACCCAACTATTTAAATAAAAAGAATCATTATTATTCGCTTCGCTTTTAGTTTCTTTCGTAGCAGCCAGCAAAATTTTTGAAAGGCTAATTGACCTACTTCCCGTCATCCTATCGAGCTGAAATTTGGCACATGTAATTTTTTCGATTTTCACCCCCCCCCCCTCTCCAAACCTAAGACAAAAGGAGGAAAACATGAAGAAAATTGTAAAAGTTTGGATCGAACAACAAAAACGAAAAATACAATACAGTGTAATGGCATATGAAAGATTTTTACGAAATCATGTTTTTATTAGGATGCTTTTTATTCATATAGGCCTACCTTACTTTTTTTTAGAGTAGACAAAATATTCCACTGCAGACAAGACCATGTCAACTATCAGTATAGACAAAAAAATATACATTGTCTTTAAACATGAAAATGAAAAGGTCAGCTTCACAGACATTCTTTGGAGATAAAAAGAGTATTGCGTCCCTTAGGCCCAAAACTCCTGCAGGGCGGCAGGGATCGGTCGGCGGCAGAGACAGAACCCGGGCCGTTTCATTGACAGTCCAGTGAACTAACCCACAGGACCAGCCGGACTCTCTATAACTGAAAGCGATCACGACATGGGGGCACGTTGGCGTTCGACTAGCGTACCTAAGGTCCTGGGTTCGAATTCTGGTGAAGGCTACGATTGTTTCAGGGCCTGGAGGATGTCCCTGAGTCTACCCAGCTCTGATGGGTACCTGGCCTTAGTTGGGGTAAAGTAAAGGCGGCTGTGTATAGTGCTGGCCACACAATCACCTAGCATGACGTGTCCACAGAAACTGGTGTACGCTGCTCTACCGGCCCTATGGATCAAGTCGGTCCCTATATGGATCAATTTGGTCCGACGGGATACTTTTACTTTATGTGACATAGAAGTATTTGGATCCGAGCATTGATTAGTAAAACAGTCACAGGATCCAAAGTTGTAACAGTTGGTCGGCTCCCCCCCCCTCCCCCTCCCCCTTCCTCCCCCCTCGAACCATTCCTCGAGGTGCTTAAATCCTCAAAAGAGTAGCCGAATTGATTTTTCCTTTAGTTTGTGTGTGTGTGTGTGCTAGTGTTGGTTGGTTGTGTTGCAGGTGTGAAGCTGGCGAAAGGTAAATAAGATGAAGATGTCACCTGTAGACTAATGAATGCGGTGGGGCGTCACTGGTCTCAGGGTGTGACTGAGTGTGTGTGGCGATGTCTCAAGGCCATCACACACTCTGTAATGTTGGACTTGGGTTCGAATTCAGGATAAACACACAACGTTTAGGAAAAAAGGAAAAATAGGGTAAGAAATAATGTAAAAAAATAAAAAGGAAATATGGTTTATTTGGAGCGCATGTGTTTAAGGCGATGGGGGGGGGGGGGGGGGTTCTTCTGCTTACAGCCTCACTCCAACCTCCCCCCCCCTTCCACCCTACCCTAGCACCCTACCCTACACACCACTCCCATGTGAGAGGTTTTGAATCTCTCTGATCCAGCCGTTGATTTACTGCAGTATTTCGTCTGGGCTGTATCAACGGATTAACAACGTGCAGTCTCCGTTTTTTTGATTTATGCACAGAGATTTTTCATCCGTGTAAATTGATTTCCCTTCATTGTCTGCTCTGGCCGATGGTCAAGGTCCTGTCTAAAACTTGGCACAGGAATTGTATGTATGGTGGTCTATCGGCAGCGCTCGGTTGCCTGTACCGAAGATCATGAGTGTGAATCCTGGTTTAAGTATCCCGTCGGACCAAATTGATCCATAGGGCCGGTGAAACAGCGTTCACCAGTTTAAGTGGCCACGGCATACTATGTGATTGTGTGGCCAGCACTATGCAGAGCCGCCTTTACTTTAACCCAACTAAGGTCAGGTACTCATCAGAGCTGGGTAGACTCAGGGACACCCTATAGAATCCTAGCCAGTATTCGAACCCAGGACCATCGGTACGCCATAATCCTGGTTAAGGCTAGGATGTTTTTCAGGGACTGGAGGGCGTCCCTGTGTAACCTGGGAAAAAATGAAAGGCGGTTCTTTCTTTTTTTTTCTCTACAAGCCAAATTGCCCGGCTATGACCGGGGAAAGAATACATATTGCTACTGATACAAATTTTATAAACTGCAATGTACAGAAAGCTATAATAATTAAAAAAATATAATTATTATTTATTTACTGAAAACACTTAGGAAGGCAATTTAAAATAGATCTAAATATTGTAATCGGGTTAAAAAAAGGGCATGTTTTTTTATTGAACAAAAAGTTAGGACTATACTTGTAGATGATAATCGAACACACGTCTCCCACATGCGTTTAAAATATAATTATTAGTTATTACTTACTAAAGAACATTTTAGGAAAGCTGTTAGTCCTAAAATTGTTTAAAATCTTTTTAAAAAAAGTACTATGAATGGAAATTTGACAGAAAAATGTAGAAAAAGAAAACTCACTAGAGAGGACACCTACCGGAAGTAAGATCGCAAAAGTAAAAGATGAGACAATAAGGTCACGTGTCTTTAATTTAACCAATGGAGATCGGAATACACACACATAGTCTCTTTTATATATATATATTTCCTTTCTCTCTTTTTCTTCTCTCTTTCCCATTTGCACCTCTTTCTTTCACCCCTCGCTCATCTGTCTATATATTTTCTCTCTCTCTCTCTCTCTCCCTTTCATCTCGCTTTTCTCGCTCTCCTTCTTTGTCCTCTCCCCTCTTTATTCTCATATTATCTTCTTTTCTCTCTCCTATTCTCCCTCTCTCTTTTTTGTTACTTTCATTCATCTCTCTTGCTTATATCTCTATTATTGCATTTTTGTTCTCTCTCTCAATCTCTTTTGTCTGTCCAGCTCTTTGTCTCTCTTACAGAAATGTATGATTTTTTGTTGCTGTAACATAGAGGTAACCTATCTTATTGTCTATGTAGTTATTAATATTTCTGAATGAACTGCGCGGGTGACACTAAATATGAGTCGGTTAGTGAGTGTAGGCGTATGTGTTAGTGTGGTGTGTGGTTGTATTGGGGGGGGGGATGTAACCTCAATATCTTGGATCAATACGCATACTTATCAAAACAATACTGTTATCAACAAACCCCCATCTCCCAACACCCCAAACAAAATTATATTAAAAAACAAAAATAGTAAAAAATGTTGACTGTGTTATTTTCCTGAGGCCCGAGATAACAACTGTGACGGGGCCATTGAGTTTATTGACGTACATAAACGCTTATCTCACAACGCTCCGTTCTCTCTCTCTCTCTCTCTTTCTCTCACATCTCCCTTTCTGACTTTCAATATTCTCTCTCTCTTACATCTCACTTTTTTTCTTTCCATATTCTCTCTCTCTCTTTCTCTTCTTCTCTCTTAACTTTTCCTATCTTTCTAGCCACATATAGCCTATTCACTCTCTCGTTCTCTCTCTCTCTCTCTCAGCCCTCTCCTTCTCTTCGTCTCGCTTACCTTTTCAGACATATTCTCTCTCTCTTGTTCTCTCTCTTCACTCTATCTCTCTTACATTTTCTTTTTTGACTCTCCTTCGCTCTCTCACTTTCTGTCTCGTTGTCTCTCCCTTATATCTCATTCTCGCTTTATGTCGCGATCTAATTCCCGACCATATCTGCCTTGCTCTCCGTCTCTCTGCCTCTCAGTGTTTTCTTTTAAAATTATCATCTTCCTTTCATCCTCTACCATTCTCATCCCTCTTTCTTTTCACACTCAATACTCTTTCCTCCGAATCTATAGAACACACACGCACACACACACACACACACACACACACACACACACACATACATACATACATACATACATACTTTCGTGTCAACTGTTCTTTATCATAAAAATATATTTGTCTAAAATTTTATTGTTAAATCGTTATAGTAAGTAAGTACCCATCGGACTAAATTAATCATACGGCCGGTGAAGCAGCGTTCATAAGTTTCTATGACCAGGGAATAATAGGGTATATTGTGGCCAGCACAATGCCCAGCCGCCAACTAATGTCAGGTACCCATCAGAGGTGGGTAGACTCAGTGACACGCTCCAGTCCCGGCAACCGATCCTAGCCTTCACCAGGATTCGAACCAGAACCTTCGGAACGCCAGTACTCTTACATCATTATAACGACCAACTTATCATTCTACCCATTCTAGTAGGCCTATCACCTTTTTAAAAAAATCTAATTCGGAAACAAAATTATCCTCCATTCATGGTCCGTCTATCACTCACTCCTAAAAATTTCTCACAACGTGGCCCAATACGCAGCCTTGCTATCCAACGTGGCCCAATACGCAGCCTTGCTATCCAACGTGGCCCAATACGCAGCCTTGCTATCCAACGTGGCCCAATACGCAGCCTTGCTATCCAACGTGGCCCAATACGCAGCCTTGCTATCCAACGTGGCCCAATACGCAGCCTTGCTATCCAACGTGGCCCAATACGCAGCCTTGCTATCCAACGTGGCCCAATACGCAGCCTTGCTATCCAACGTGGCCCAATACGCAGCCTTGCTATCCAACGTGGCCCAATACGCAGCTTTGCTATCCAACGTGGCCCAATACGCAGCCTTGCTATCCAACGTGGCCCAATACGCAGCCTTGCTATCCAACGTGGCCCAATACGCAGCCTTGCTATCCAACGTGGCCCAATACGCAGCCTTGCTATCCAACGTGGCCCAATACGCAGCCTTGCTATCCAACGTGGCCCAATACGCAGCCTTGCTATCCAACGTGGCCCAATACGCAGCTTTCCTATCCAACGTGGCCCAATACGCAGCCTTGCTATCCAAAGTGGCCCAAAACGCAGCCTTGCTATCCAACGTGGCCCAATACGCAGCCTTGCTATCCAACGTGGCCCAATACGCAGCCTTGCTATCCAACGTGGCCCAACACGCAGCCTTGCTATCCAACGTGGCCCAATACGCAGCCTTGCTATCCAACGTGGCCCAATACGCAGCCTTGCTATCCAACGTGGCCCGATACGCAGCCTTGCTATCCAACGTGGCCCAATACGCAGCCTTGCTATCCAACGTGGCCCAATACGCAGCCTTGCTATCCAACGTGGCCCAATACGCAGCCTTGCTATCCACCGTGGCCCAAAACGCAGCCTTGCTATCCAACGTGGCCCAATACGCAGCCTTGCTATCCAACGTGGCCCAATACGCAGCCTTGCTATCCAACGTGGCCCAATACGCAGCCTTGCTATCCAACGTGGCCCAATACGCAGCCTTGCTATCCAACGTGGCCCAATACGCAGCCCTGCTATCCAACGTGGCCCAATACGCAGCCTTGCTATCCAACGTGGCCCAATACGCAGCCTTGCTATCCAACGTGGCCCAATACGCAGCCTTGCTATCCAACGTGGCCCAATACGCAGCCTTGCTATCCAACGTGGCCCAATACGCAGCTTTGCTATCCAACGTGGCCCAATACGCAGCCTTTCTATCCATCGTGGCCCAATACGCAGCCTTGCTATCCAAATTGGCCCAAAACGCAGCCTTGCTATCCAACGTGTCCCAATACGCAGCCTTGCTATCCAACGTGGCCCAATTCGCAGCCTTGCTATCCAACGTGGCCCAATACGCAGCCTTGCTATCCAACGTGGCCCAATACGCAGCCTTGCTATCCAACGTGGCCCAATACGCAGCCTTGCTATCCAACGTGGCCCAATACGCAGCCTTGCTATCCAACGTGGCCCAATACGCAGCCTTGCTATCCAACGTGGCCCAATACGCAGCCTTGCTATCCAACGTGGCCCAATACGCAGCCTTGCTATCCAACGTGGCCCAATACGCAGCCTTGCTATCAAACGTGGCCCAATACGCAGCCTTGCTATCCAACGTGGCCCAATACGCAGCCTTGCTATCCAACATGGCCCAATTCGCAGCCTTGCTATCCAACATGGCCCAATACGCAGCCTTGCTATCCAACATGGCCCAATTCGCAGCCTTGCTATCCAACATGGCCCAATACGCAGCCTTGCTATCCAACATGGCCCAATACGCAGCCTTGCTATCCAACATGGTCCAATTCGCAGCCTTGCTATCCAACATGGCCCAATTCGCAGCCTTGCTATCATCAGACATGCCTTTGGCATAGGAACTTAGAAACACAACACAACAGCAATCTAATACAATGCTCAGATAAACATAAGAACACAAACACTTTTCTTATCCCTTATGCGAGAATTAATGCATATATGTACTCTTTCGAGTGGCATCCGGGCGTGGAATGGGTTGCCTGAACAAACCAGAAAAAAACCAGCAATTTAACATCATTTCATTTAAAACACTACTCAAAAGCAAGACTAGTCTCAAACCATGCCAAAGCGTAGGACGCAACAATCTTATGTATAGAAAGAGCGTCTGTAACATATAAGAAGGATAGAGTTAAAGGTATGCCTAGTTGTTATATCGTCCTTGATAGCTCTATACACTCAGCCACTCCTTCAGTTGGCTAAAACTACAGGGTAACTATCCACTAGTTTAAGAGTTTAGAAAAAAATGTTCTAAAAAATTCATCCAACAAAAGCACCGAATGGCCTTTAGTGCCGACATTTACCTGGCATATATTTGAAATAGAATATATAGGTCAGTGCACCAATCCTACTTAATCAGTAGTAGGCAGATTTTTTTTTTGTTTTTTTTTTGTGTGTGTTTTTTTGCAATCATCTGTCACTTGAAGAAATCATTTAGGACGCATTTGTTTAGTTTTTTTGTTCTTCCTTATATAAAGTTGACACTGATTTCGATGAGGCACAATATATCTTTATAACCTGGTGGGATTGAGTGGGGGGGGGGGGGGCTTTATCAAAAACATTTTTTCTTGAATTGATCTAGACAGCAAGCTGTGTTTTTTGTTTGTTACGACAGCTGATAGGGGCAATCCGTTGATCAGGAAGTAGCCTAAACAGCCAAGGGAGGTCTTTTCAAACATTGGTCCAGTTTTACTTCTTGTAGTGGTCCAGTTTTACTTTTTGTAGTGGTCCAGTTTTACTTCTTGTAGTGGTCCAGTTTTACTTCTTGTAGTGGTCCAGTTTTACTTCTTGTAGTGGTCCAGTTTTACTTCTTGTAGTGGTCCAGTTTTACTTCTTGTAGTGGTCCAGTTTTACTTCTTGTAGTGGTCCAGTTTTACTTCTTGTAGTGGTCCAGTTTTACTTCTTGTAGTGGTCCAGTTTTATTTCTTGTAGTAGTCCAGTTTTATTTCATGTAGTGGTCCAGTTTTGTTTTAAAAACAACAAAATAAAAATAAATCAACCAATAAACAAAATACTTAAAAAAAATATAAATAAAGCCAATCATTAAGAACTGTTTATGTGCATTGAACATATGCTTATACTAGTTTGTTCGCTCTTCAGACCGACCGAGCCCCTGGAGGATCTGGCCCACAGTCCGTAGTTTTAGGATCTACTGCTCCCCCCTTTCCCCACACCACTAGTTTTATCCTAGACTCCAGTTATCCGGGTCTGGAGACTTATCGGAACAACTCTTACACCCCTTACCTCCCCCTTCTCAGCTGCTGTCACTGCTACCGGTTTAAGTTTAATTGTAAAATATTGATTGGGGGCTGGGGGATGAAGGTGTCAGGGAGTGGTGGCGATGAGGGTTATAGGGTTAGGGTGACAAGAAACGTTTCCCGTTAACGTAGCTATATGTAGTAGATCTCTATATGTGTATATTATAGATCTATGAGAGGTCAAGGACGCTATCGACAACTCAAAAACAAAAACCTTAAAAAAATATGCAGCAGGATTAACGTTAAAAAAATACTTTAAAACGTACACATGTGTCTTTACTTCCTCAATTTTATCTGCCTCCAGCTTAACAATATAGATAGTGAGATTATATGTTAGATAGATATATGTAGACTATATATAATCTATATGCATATAAAGAATATAGATACCTAGATGGAAAGAAAAAAAAGATGGGATGAGAGAGAGATAGAGATTTATAGATAGATAGATGTATATAGTCTACATTAAAGAAATTAAAATATAAAAAAAGATAGAAGAAGAAAGAAAGAAAAGAAAATAGAAAGATAAAAAGATAGAAAAAGATTTTTTAAAAACTAAAGAGATTGAAACAGAGAGAGAGAGATAAAGAGAAGAAAGAAGGTCAAATAAATACAGAGTGATGCAATACTTGACTGTAGTCGATCCTTTCAAAGAACTGCAAGTTGACATCTGGGTAGACTTAAAGACGCCTCAAGGACAAGAAAGGGAAACGCTTCTTTCTATTTTATGTTTTTGTGTCCGTGTACCCATTCGGGACATTCGGGTTGGCAAACCAGAGCTCTGTCGCCGACCCACCGCGAAACTATAGCCGCTTGCCGCCGGCTGCATTGCAGGGATTTCACTGTGTTATAACAGCGATTCCCAAATGGATTGCCACGGATCCCAAGGTTTCCATAATAAATCATTTGAGTTCTGCGAGGTTATAAACTAGACATTGCCAGAAAAAACAGTTTTAGCCAAGGGATAACTTTAAAAAAAAAATTGAAGTTGCTGTCGCTGTATTAAAGATATCACTAAAATATGGACAAGAAAAAAGGGTAGGGGGGGGGGGGGGCTAGGTTACTTATGTGCGTTTTCTTGAATTACGGTAAACACGGTGAATTTGGACGAATTTAGATGTATTATGTGAATTATTATGATTATGTGAATTAAGATGAATGAGGTGAATTGAAGTAAATTATGTGAATTAAAATAAAATTGGGTGCATTGAAGCTGCTCGTGTGAATCGAGGGTGAAATAAAATACAGTTGATTCCCTGAGCTACTGTTGATTGTGTGAATTAAGATGAAAGAAGTAAAATGCAGTTGATAATGATTTGAATTTGTGTGAATTAGGTGAATTAAGGTGAACGAAGGCTGATTATGTAAATTGAGGTGAATTGTGTGAATCGTGCACAATTTAAAGAGCATTTTTACTTTTCAAACTAGACTATGTTTCCCAAGAAAATATTTTGGGCTTGTATTAAAGTGGGAATGGATGTGGACAGGAAATGAGGAGGAGAGGGGGGGAGGGTGATATTTCAGGAAGTGATCTCGATCACGAACCTATACAAATCAGCCATGACATGTTTGATCTTCTATTCTACAGACAAGGTTTAGTCCCCCCCTCCCCCCCCCCCCTCCCACTAGACTCAAGGTGTTTCTCGGGAAGTAGGAAGTGGGCGTCAACCTGTATCATTTGGCGCCTTTTTGTTATTTTATTTACTCAAACCTTAAAGTGCTCCTCAAAAAGGCTTGTGTGTGTGTGTGCGTGTGCATTCCCTAAGATTATACATCATGGCGTCAGTTTTACTGTATATCGATGTACGCGTTTTAGGCCTCGGATGCCAGAAAAGATGAGCGGTAATAGTGAGAAAGGGTGGTTGGGGGAAGCGAGGGTGACGAATAGTACAACCAAAACTGGGTAGAGATGAAGATGCTATGGTGTGTGGTTGCAACGGCTGTAGAAAGAATGAGAAATTATTAAAGTTAATATGGAATAATAATAATTGATCCATGTGTCTCTTTATCAATACATCTAACTGAAGTGAAGAAAACCGAGGATGGGAGGAGGACACAGGTGACCCCGTAGGCCTGCCGATGCCATTAGGTTTTCTTCCTTCTCCCTTTCTTTTTTTCGACAAAGTAATAAAAATAATTTAAAAAACTAACTTTTCATAAATTATTCCGCTCAATCATCGACCATGAACTGAAAGCAGCCCAACATTAGGCAGTCTTGTCATTCTTCAATACCATCCTTTCATCTAGCCATACACTATTCTACCCACCCTTCTTCAGCCATTCATTTATCCACTCAACATGCACTCATCAATCCACACACCCAACCACCTTCCCATACATCCATACACATCCATCTTACATCCTCCCACCCACTCCATCATTCATCCATTTTTACACTCAATAAACTCATCCACCCATCCAGTCATCCACCCATTCATTCGCCCACCCATCCATTCATCCACGCATCCATCCATCCACCCATCCATTCACCCATCCATCCATCCATACACCCATCCATCCATTCATCCACGCATCCGTCCATCCACCCATCCATTCACCCATCCATCCATCCATTCACCCATCCATCCATCCATTCACCCATCCATCCATTCACCCATCCATCCATCCATTCACCCACCCATCCATCCATCCACCCATCCATTCACCCATCCATCCATTCATTCACCCATCCATCCATTCATCCACCCATCCATCCATCCACCCATCCATTCACCCATCCACTCATCCATTCACCCATCCATCCATTCATTCACGCATCCATCCATCCACCCATCCATCCATCCATTCACCCATCCATCCATTCATCCACGCATCCATCCATCCACCCATCCATTCATCCATTCACCCATCCATCCATTCATCCACCCATCCATTCACCCATCCATCCATCCATTCACCCATCCATCCATTCATCCATCCATCCACCCATCCATTCACCCATCCATCCATTCATCCACCCATCCATTTATTCAACCATCCATCCATCCACCCATCCATTCACCCATCCATCCATCCATTCATCCATCCATCCATTCATCCACGCATCCATCCACCCATCCATTCACCCATCCATCCATCCATTCACCCATCCATTCACCCATCCATCCATTCATTCACCCATCCATCCATCCACCCATCCATTTATTCAACCATCCATCCACTCACCCATTCATCCAACCATCCATCCATCCACTCATCCACCCATCCATTCATCCACCCATCCATTTATTCAACCATCCATCCATCCATCTACTCATCCACCCATCCATCCATCCACCCATCCATTTATTCAACCATCCATCCATTTATTCAACCATCCATCCATCCATCCATTTATTCAACCATCCATCCACCCATCCATTTATTCAACCATCCATCCACCCATCCATTCATCCACCCATCCATTCACCCACCCATCCATTCATCCACCCAATCATCCACTCATCTAAGGTCTACAGGCAGGCTTATACCTTCTTCCGATGGATTTAGCCCAAAAATTACATAACACCTTGACATTGTGCATGGTAGCTTACCCACCATTGGTGAAAGCATTAGACATAAATTAACAATTCTGTTTGACATACGCCAATAGTCAGATCAGCATTCCTTGATATGCGTGTATAAAAATTCCCACATTCAACAAATAGTTGTAAGGCGTGGTGAGGCTGCCCGTCCGTCATTTACCGTATATACTCGCGTATAAGTCGCACTTTTTTTTACATAAAATTTCGACAAAAAGTAGGGGTGCGACTTATACACCCGACACTGTTTTTGAAAAGTTCGAAAAACATTACTACTCTGTCATAAAGTTACTTACATAACCCCTATAGTTGATTGGAGTTATGTATAATTATTAGGATATGCCTTTATGTGATTATGTTTGCCTTATGCACGATTAAAACAATTTTTTAAGGAAAGTTTCCAAATTAGGGTGAATATTTAGTAACTTTTATGTTTAAAATGTATACATTTTTGAAATATTGAAAGGCAGTGTAACCCGGGAAGTCGGAGTGCGACTTATGCGCGGGTCAATGACAACGTATAAGGAAAAAAATCTTAAACTGGAGGTGCCACTTATACACCGGTGCGACTTATACGCGAGTATATTCTTCTTCTTCTTCTATCCCATAACCCGAGCGAGGGTCATTGGGGCACCATTTTTTGACAGTTGGATAATTTTACGCCATTTGTCTCGGTCCTGCGCCGCCCTCTGGGAGTCTGCAAGAGACAAGCCGGTCCACTCCTTGATGTCATCATCCCATCGTCTCTTCTGCCTGCCTCTCTTTCTTCCACCTCGCACTGTGCCCTGCAGGATGGTTTTCGCCAGGCCTTCGGATCTTGCCACATGCCCAGTATATACGGTAATCTAATACAGCCTATGACATGTTTTTTTTTACCTTTACACCAATGCGACCAACTTAGCATCCCCAATTATCCGTACATATTTTTTTATTTGGTTTAAAATTATGACCTTAATGAGAAGATCTTTACAGTAAATAGTAAGCTGGCAGACAGTAAATCCAAAATCACATAAAACCAAAATGCATGCAGTGGCGTAGCCAGGGTCATCTGCGCCCGGGAACATGACACAAAGTCTGCGCCCCTTCTCGGAACGACAGAGCCCCCAAGAAAATATTGAAATTTTACGGTTTATATGGTTAATTTTTGAAGCATCTGATATTTTAATGAAATAAAATACAGACTTTTAAGTCTCTATACGATTGTAAACAATTTATTTGAAAAAAAAATTCTACTAATTATACATGACTGGAATAAACATAGTCTACAACAAATTGATCCTCCTTGATTTGACTGTCGCAAACTCGTCAATCAAGATGTCAAAATTAATATTCTCAAGTGTTTCTCTGTCGATGCTAAGGAGTGCAAGATCACTCAGACCAGGGGTCGGCAACCTTTTGCTAATTGTGTGCCAAACTAGGATTTCTAAACCGTTCAGCGTGCCAACAGCCTAAAAGTCAACCTGCTTTATTATACTTGTTTTATTTTTATTTTTTTATAAGACAATAAAACTCCGTAGCAAAACCTTGGCAAAGGAAATTTATGAAAAAAAAACAACGGGAATTCGTTTTATATTTAATAACAATAATTAACGCGTTTGAGATTATTAACCTTTTTAGGCCTATTTGTATTTATACCAATAAAATAATATTACCAAACTTTCACATTTTTGGAAATGATTTTGTAAACATTATCATTTAGTTGTCCAGATAAGGATCTAGCACCTGATAATATTGATGATAATGTCTGAGATTGTTTTTAATTTGCTCAATGCTTAAGCTGTACACAAATCTAGTCTATTATAATAGAAAAATAAGAAACGCAATATTATAAATAATAGCATAAATAAAACGGGCTAATTATCTCCCTTTAATTCAAATAAGGTTTCTAATTTTGATTCAATATTGATGCCAAATAATTTATGTTTTGTAATATAACAAATATTACTGACTAATTATCATTTCTTTTTATAAATCCAGCATTATGGTATTCATTACAATATTTAATTATTAGAGGTATACAAATGATTTACGTTAAACAGTTGTAAATAAACATTTCCTGCATTAATTGTTTGTCCATTTAACCCACTTGATTGAACCCGTCCTTGTAAATGCGTTCAACTAACTGAAATGTGTCGCTCTGTCATTCAGAAACATCGTATTCAACAGACAGTTTTCCTCACTAAGAACTGGAAAATGTTTGTTTTTTCATCAATAAAAAAAAATCTTTTTTCATCAATAAAAAAACACCTCTTGGAAGTCTGTCGCGTGCCATTGAAACGTGGCAAGTTCGGCGCACGTGCCCTAGGTTGCCGACCCCTGACTCAGACGATCTTGTCCCATTGAATTAAATAAGACAAAATAAGCTTCAGATTGCTGCAGGACCACTCACAGCTTGCAATTGAAACAGCAATCGTTAGAAGTATTTGCAGTGAAATGCGCAGATTCGGAAATACGTCATCTCCATATGACACACCAAAACCAAGAAGATCCAAAGGAGTTTCCGGTAGAACTTCAGTCCGGGCACTGAGCAGCATTTTGCAGTCTCCGATTGCTATGCACAATTCGTGATTATTGATATCGGTATCGTAGAAATTTTGCAATTTTGTCGAAGTGTATGGATATTTATCACAGCGAGAAGAGTTATGACGTCTAGTAAAAATCCAAATTTGGTTTTTAGCCTTTTTAGACGTAAAAACCGTATTGATATCTCCTGAGTCTATCAATTACGCTGTTCATAACACGTGCAATTTCTTCTTCTGCAGAAAGTCCTGCATCTCTTGCTAATTCTCCAGGCATCCTCCTTTGTCGTCTAATTCTTCTGTCAACCTCGATTCCCCAAGTTGTGCATCTTGTTTTTCCATTGTCTACCGCAACCTGGCTCAAATTGTCACGAATGTTGACAAGTTCTTGCTCCAGCGATTCAAGATCAGATGCATGCTTATTCTTTGAAATTCATAGTAGGATCCTGCAACCGTTTCTGGACACGATCAATTTTCCCACGTAGTATGTTCCAGAAATGTAACAAAACTAGGAAGTTAAAGTTTAATATACCTGCCAGCAAAGTTTCTGCATCACTTCTGGTGTCAGGCGTCATAGTTGCATTTCTGAAAATTTTTCCAACAGCCCTACTAGTTCATCTAGTCCTTCATAAATAGCTTTAAAAGGCTCTGATCGTGCACTCCAGCGCGTTTCAGACTCCTTCTTCACTGTAATTGGCACAACTCTTTTTAATTCTCCCCAACGAGTTGTTGAACGAGAGAAAAACAAAAATGTACTTTCAACTGTTCCAAAAAATGTGATAACAACTGGATCCTGTTTAGCTGAGTGTACTCATGCTAATAAGTATATTCAACTTGAAATTATCCAATCTGTATAATTGTTAAAACCAGATGCCACTTTCAGTATATGAAGAATAATATTTGAACCCGAACTGATGTTTGTTTTCAGAAACAACGCCATCAACAATCCTACATTGTGGATGTGTCATTTGTTGTATGAGTTGAATGGCGACCCTTAATGCTCAATGGGGGCGCCAAAATCATGCTTGCCAACTGGTTTGTAATGAAGATATTTGTGGAGCTCCAAAATTCAATCATGCAAACGTATTTGGGATACATTAGTTTACATCAAATTAAAATTAAATAATTAGTTTTAATACTCATTTTGGCGCCCCCTAACGTGGCGCCCGGGGACATATGTCCCCCCCCGCCCCTTCCTAGCTACGCCACTGAATGCATGTCGTGACATTTTTTATTGCAGATCTATATCCTAATCATAAAAAGATCAATGATTTAATTATTAAATGCTTCAAACCAGGAAGTTCTGCTGACGGCATTAAACAAAATTATCCGAAGTCATTGAATGAAAACCGGAAGTTCTGCTGACGACATTAATTTTTTTTTATCAGAGGTCATTGAATAAAAATCTTGAAAACTGTACTGCCACATTTAAAAAAGAATAATCTAAAAATATCCCGTATCTCATCTTTGAAAATATGTCTGCATAAATTATAAAAAAAAGGCCTTACACTTATTATGAATTGGATATTTTGTAATTATATAAATGTAACAAATAGATAGACAATTACTTCATTGTACTGTGGAGACTCCTTTAGACCCGAAGAAAAAGTCCACAATTTAAGGGTGATTTTGAATGCTGAAAAGTGTGCATTAACCACTTATAATATTTTATAACATACAAACAAGAGTTATAAAACGAAGACGGAGTTTCAATGGGCGGGGGGGGGGGGGTATGTAGTCCAACCCTTCAGGGATGATTTGGAACCCTATTATTGTTAACAACTCTTTATGAATTCTTAATTCATCATAATCTTAAGTATCTCGCCCAAACCATATTTGTACGTGGGGCAAGTGAAACGGCCTTCACATGTTTCAGTGGCCACAGCATACGATGTGGTTGTGTAGCCAGCCACAATTCTACTCTTCCCACCAAACTTAATAAGCCAGGTACCCATCAGAGCAAACCCAGCGATACATTCAAGAACCGGAAATGAAAAAATCCTGGGCGTTAACCCTGCTTCGAACTCTGGACCTTCGGCACCGCACTTCCGTGTCCCTGGCCTTTTGGTGTCAATACATTAAGAGAGAGTGTGTCATTATACAAGTAAGTCTGTATGAAATGGACCCAATATGTTTATACAAGTAAGTCTGTATGAAATGGACCCAATCTGTTTATGTTCTATAAAACAGACTGATGCACGGCGGCCGAGCCGGCAGCGTGTCCGACTGGCGTACCGAAGGTCCTGGGTTCGAATCCTGGTGAAGGCAAGGCTTTGTTCCCTGGTCTGGGGGTGTCCATGAGTCTACCCACCTCTCATAGTTACCTGACATGAGGTAGAAAAAAAAAGTAAAGGCGGCTGGCCATTGTGCTGGACTCACAATCTCCTAGTATGCCGGGGCCACAGAAACTGGTGAACGCTGCTTCACTGATCAAATTGACCCGACTGGATACTTTACATTTTACTACTTACTATAGCAGACACTCTTTGGTTCATTCGGTAAATATTGGTATTTCTGAACTACGTAATTAAACCTTGCAGGAATTTAGAGTCTTTATAATTGGTTAAAGGGCGAAAATAATGATTAACCGGTTGTGAGGACTTAAATGTCTAGAAGAAACTTTTCTGGCCTGTAAGGCGAGACATTCATCGAGCGTATTAAATGTACTCAATACAAATTATTGCCTTTAACAAACGAGTATCAGTTATATAAGAGCCTATATTGGCCGCACATTACACAAACTAATTTCTCTAACTATTCAAACACAATAATATTTTACAACTAAATACTTTGTACTTTGCTACTTTTATTTTTCAACAATTATTTCCATTTACAAATTTTCCCAGTAACTATAACTAACTGGCGCATTGCTAAAGTAACATGCAAACTATAACCTTAAGTATAACCTTAACTATAACCTTAACTATAATCTTATAACCTTAATTATAACCTTGGCTGACTGTAATCTTAACTATAGCCTTACCAATAGTCTTAACACTAATCTTAACTATAACCTTAACAATAGCCTTAACTAAAACCTTAACTATAACCTTAGTTATAACCTTGACTGTAATCTTAACTATAATCTTAACTAATCCGTGCTGTGGTGAGTCCATGCTATGGCTAACCGCGACTTTGTACTGTCAAATATTATCAAGCCTGCTATGTGTATTGCAAGTCATGAAGGCTGGGCTAAGTTGTGTTTTATTATAATATATTATTTAACTAATTTTATTTTTAATGTTAAAGAAAAAGTTTGGCTTAAGAAAACAAACAAAAATATGTTTGCTTATAATATTTATTTATTTATGTATTTGACTATGACTGTCTTTGTTGTAGCCTACATAAGTAGGCTACTATGTTCCATTGTGTAGGGTAACTGTTGTTTGGGTACATAAAGCTAAAAAGGGGGTCCATGAAGTAGCCATACATATCATTGTTTAACTTTAAAGGATTCCAATGTCAGCCTCGGTCCAGCAAGTTCAGCAAACACCTCGGATGCCCTGCCCTGCGTACACTCATAAAGCACTAACTTGTATTATCCAATCTTAAATTACCTTTTTATTTTACCTGTAAATAATATAAGCAATAATTTTGAGTAAGAAAGTAACCATTTAATTATAAGAGTTTGCATTCAACTTTTATTAATCCAACGACTCGTGACTTAAAAACTTTCTCTATTGATATAATGATTGACAACAACAAGAACAACAAAAGTAGCTATATAATAAAACTCTATAGCGGCTCTTATAGACCTACACACAAAAATGTCGACTCTTTGCGGTATAAATCGGTTAAGTTGGCAGCACTGATCCCCCGCCAAGTCAACTGGGTTACAGAGTTGCAGCCCTTGTTTGCCGAGGACACTCCCACACCAAAGCTAACTTCCTCCTTACGGTATCCGAGAAAGAAAAAGTGCCCGTGACATTTTTTCCTAGAATTCGCCACTCCGACTTGGGGAAATTGGTTGCGTTACGTCAGATACGTTATTCCCCCCCCCCCCCCCCCTCTTACCTGTTGTTGTTATGAATGAGCCGACAATCAATCTAGCCTTAAAGTGTTGACACTTACATTTTCTAAACAAACGCAAAAAAAATAAAAATAAATATATAACGAAAAGATTTCGACCATTAACTTTTGCACAGAAAAATCTTACTTATTGTATATTTAGGCCTATATTTCAATGCAAGCCTAATTACTACTATAAATTGTCTTTTGTTTACTTCTTTCGTCACATCCTGTTTATTTCTTTTATTTCTTTTTTGTTTCATTTTAGATAATATTTATTTATTTCTTTTACCAGATTCTGCCACGTATCAGGACGAAAATAAATTAAATTTGGCATCAAATTTTTGGGAACCAGGTAAATAGTCTTTGGATAAACCTACGTGAATAGTAAAAACTAAAATTTTATAAAAATACAAGCTACATTGCCCGGCGTTGCCCGGGTGAAAAAAAAAAGGACTGTCTGGGGTGCAGATAACAAATTTATAAACTACACTTACTGAATACTTTTAGGAAAGTAAATAAATATTGTAATAGGGTAAAAAAAATTGTCAAATATTTTTATTTAACAAAATCTATATTGCCTATAGATTTACAATGTCTTTTGTTTTTAAAAGTTTGAAAAATTAATTGTCGAAAAAAAAAAGTATGTCTAACTGGAGAATCGAACCCTGGTCGCCGTATAGCAGTCCACTACGTTTACCACTGAGCTATCGAAGACACATGTCCGACGTGAAAAATTATTAGACGGTATATTGCGCTAGGCCTAGATAGGTCAGTGACACACGTGTTTTCAAATTGACCAATGGGGATCCTCGCGGGGCTTAACACTGTCTTTTTATATATATAGATAAATATCTTCTATAGGCTCAGAGCCTTTACAAGCTTATGTAGCGCCCCAGGGCAAACGTTTCAGCACTGCCCCCTTGCATACTGTAACTGCTATATTTGCTATATTTAGACTACATTTGCTGCTCCCTCGGCATATGCCCCCCTCTGCCCCCCCCCATGTGTGGGCACTGTATAGGCTTAAAATCATAAGCACCCAAAGTGTTTCTTTACTCCCCCCCCCCAACCTCCTTAAAGCCTTTGACTATGTTCTTCATTTTTTTTTACACCCCCACTCCCCACCCTCCCCTCTGTAACAACAACGAGCTCTTGGTGCCAAACGTTTATGAAGGTATTCAATGCAAGGTCTGCTATAAAAAATAACATTTATTGTGTAACAATAGACAGAACAGACACAGGTGACATTAAACATAAAAATCGATTTCTCTATTGTATTACCTCGTATCAGAGCTGTATACATGACACCATTCGTCTTTATAGATTAAATATAGCTTATTGTGTATAAATAGATGCGGAGAGAGAGAGAGAGAGAGAGAGAGAGAGATAGATAGAGAGAGAGATAGAGAGACTTAAGTTATGTACATTTTGGAATCAGGAAGCTCCCCTCCCCCTTCGCCCCCCCCCTCCCTTCCCTCAGCTACCCACCTTATTTCCAGGGAATAAGTTGCATGAACACAATTCCCTGCTGCGAACTTATCGTGATAAGTGACTCCGGGGAGGGGAGGTGTTCACAGGGTGCAGGAGAAAACTGTCATCACCTCCTCCTCTCCTCCCACTCCTCCTCTACGCTTCTTCCATTTCTCCATAAATTAATTAATATTCGACTGCCACAGAAACTGGCGAACGCTGCGTCGCCGGACCTATGGATCAATTTGGTCAGTGTGATACTTTACTTTTTGACAAAGAAACTCTGTGTTTGTAACCCCCCTCCCCCCCCTCCCGGGTGGCCAACCTTCGTTCGCACCCCAAAATAAAAATAAAAAAAACAGAATAAGAATACATACAGACATAGACCAATATTCTTGAATGGGACGTGGAGTTTTTCTATTCGGAGTATATGTTGTTTCGGCATTACAAAAGTCTAGCTTTTCATTTCTTGTAAGGGACAGTGATACGAAAACAAGACTCATTTTGTCTCTTAGCCTCTCCTGTGCAAGACTACCTCACCTACCCGCCGGTGAACCTGTCCTGTATGCAACCCCCCAGCGGATGGCTGGATGGGACAGCCAACGAGGTTAAGGCGAAGTCCACACACTCTATGCCAGAGGGGAGATATCTCCAAAAAGAAGTCGGAGATAAGTCGACTGTTCCAACTGGGGAACAGTGTGGGAGCATCTGAAAACAGACACTCAACCATAAAGCTTTCCAAAGCTTTCCAATTTCTTGTAAAAAAAAACTGTGGTAGGGCCAAGGTTCAAGTCTGCAGTTGTCCAAGGTAATTAATGACCACTGAGTGACGAAGTAAAATGATAAATAATAGCGAATAAATGAAATAGAAATAAAAAAACAATGAATTTTTTTTACGAACTAACCCCATTGGCCGAAATAGAATGAATGATGAATGGGTTACTTGAATGAGTGGGAGAAGGAATCGAGCATTAAAATTGGTGAAGCACAGTTTACTGGGTTTTTGTTTCTTATCGTGTGGCTAACTATGACACAATGTCGCCAATACAATGATCAACCTTTCTGCTAAGGCTGTCAGGTATACCCTTAAACCCAGAATACGATTCTGGTATTTACCTTGGTTTATCTTATAAGTGACAGACTTTGTTTTGTTTAGTGAGTTGATTGTTCTGTCCTATGATGTACACACGAGACACACACATAGACGTACAAAGACACACAAACAGACACACAAATACATACATAGACACACATAGACACATAAACTCACACAGACACACACATGCATACGTACAGACACGTATATACATCCACACAGACACACACAGACACACACCCACAGAGACACATACCAAAGCACAAGCACACACACAACCACAGACACTTACAGACACACACATACACTCACAGACACACACACAAACGCTTGCACACAGTTTCACAAGAACATGTAGGCTAAATACTATTAAATCTATATCCACATCAATGCTTAAAACATGAGCCATCTTGGTGTTGTTATTTTATCAGAAACAAATTGTTACATTTCCGCTTGTTAAAAGTTATGTGAGTTTGTGTTTTCTTTGTCTTGTATACTTTACAAAGGAATTTTCTTCCCTATACCCTTATGTGTGTTGTGTGTATGTATGTGTGTGTATGTGTGTGCAAGTGGGCAATGTGTTGTTGTTGTTGTTCACTTTGAGAAACAAACTAATTCTTTAATTTTATTCTTGTCATAAACTTTATGCACAATTTTTCACATGGCGACCTTGACGGGTGTAATTTTAATTAACAGCTGGGTGCTACGTGTAGCACGATTCTCGGCTATTATTACACTACTGTTATTTAATATGTGTGGCACGGTAGCCGGGCGGCAGCGCATTCGACTGGCGATCCGAAGGTCGAAGGTACGAATCTTGGTGGAGCTAGGATTTTTTTTCCCGGGATTTTAGGGTGCCCCTGGGGGTGCTGGGCATTGTCCTACCGTTCATCCGTTTTGATGTTTTCCTGCCTACTTATTTGCATTTGTTCTTACATATGGGATAAGAAACGTGTTTTTGTCAGTATGTTTATCTGAACACCGTACCAGCTTTCACATACATGGTAAGGTGTAGAACTGATGATGATGGGATTGAAAAAGTTATCTATACTAGTCGTCCCCATCACAACCCCCACGTCTTTAATCTTATTTTGTTTTCTAGAGCACAAAACAATTGCTTATTTGATAAATTAGATACATGTCCTTGAAGACTTACCTGCCCCCGTGTGTTTGAAAATTGTCCTTAAGGACACGTCCTTGACATGTACTTGATGAGGAATGTCCCGGATTTTGCCCCCTTCCTGCTCATGTACCTCTCTCCATTTAATTTCTTATACTAATTAAAGTTATTAATGCATGCCTGTTAGAAAATTTTGCCTCATTAATTTGCCCCCGTGTCCACAGCGTTACCTGTTTCTTTGTTGCCCCGATCATCAGATAAACATAAAGACAAAAACACTTTCCTTACCCCTTATGCGAGAACAAATGCATATAAGTACTCTTTCTTACCGAGTGGCATTCGGACATGGAATGGGTTGCCTGAACAAAGCAGGAAAACCAGTAACTTAACATCATTTAAAACATTAATAAAAATGCAAGACTAGATTCGGACCACGGATGAGCGTAGGACGCAATAATCTTCTCTATAGAAGGAGCGTCTGTAATGTATAAGATAAGATCAACATCTTCATCATCTAGCAGCCATCTGGGCAATTAACCCTTTCGGCCTGCGTATGCCAGGCCCGTGGGCCACGATAGAGAAGCGGATTGTGTGGTCCTAGCAAGCAATGACCCGCCCGAAAATGAATAGTCGCCCACTTGCGCCAGTGTGCCACTTGTCATATGCACATTATATAGATAGTATCAAAACATACAATTTTTTTAAAACTATATATAGTAACCTACAAATCTACTCAAAATTTTGACCATAGTTTGTACAAAGACTAGATCTATGATAAGATGGAACGGCTTGCTTTGATTATTCTGCTATTTGATAACTTGAAACACTTAGTTTCGGAATTTCCGATCGCACTAAGTCCTTTAGACTTCCGGTTTAGTAATTCGCTATGATTTTCTCAATAGAAAATTAATTAAGATTAAAATCGAAAGTTGTATACAGCGGAAACTTTTAGGCAAACGTAAGTTGCGTAGAAGTAATTTAAGACAGCCTTGTTGGCTGCGCACGTAAAAAAAAAATTACACACAAGCTAAAACAAAAGAGCGGTTCATCTTATTATAGTCTTTGATTTTTACAATTACTAAAACTTTTATCTTTTTGGCTTTATATTATGTCAGTGTCAGCCCAGGAGAAATATCCACCATATTTGTAGGCTACTACCTATCTTTTTGTTGTTTTTTTTACGAATAAAGACTATCTCTAATTCAACTTAATTATAGATAAGCTGCTGAATTATTGCATTAAGAATAAATTGACCCCCCATTAAATGCAATTTTAATCAAACGAACGCAATTTCTTCTTTAGTGACTTATAATAATATACAAATACAATAAAAACATCGTCAGAAAAAAGGATTTAACAATGCGCACCAAAATGTAAAGGAAAAACTAAGAAAAATCTGGTTTATGGTGGAAGCTTGGGATAAGGGCGGGGTTATACATAAAATTTACAATAATGTCTTATCAACAAAAACACGTCTATGAGTCTATGAGCCAAATCTCAGCGCCATAGCATGGAGGTTAGTGGGTCAATTAGCCTTAGTTAAGTACCCATCGGACCAAATTGATCATAGAGCCGGTGAAGCAGCGTTCACCACGACATACTAGGGGATGTGTGGTCAGCACAATGCCCAGACGCCTTTATTATTGAATGACTAATATTAGGTACCCACCAGAGCTGGGTAGACTCAGGGACATCCTCGAGTCCAGGGAACAAACTAGCTTTCACCAGTATTCGAACCCAGTACCTTCGGTACGCCAGTTGAACGCGCTGCCTCTCGCCACCGAGTATCCGAGCCTCCAAACAAATTTAACGAAAAAACCTTACGTTAATTTTTGTGTGTGCAAATGTACTCGAGCGCTAGTTACACTAAAATATAACATGCAAAATTCTCAACTATGTACCGCATGCGGCCCGCGGTCTTTAAGCTTGACGTCCACCTGCTTAGTTAAGTGCCCATTTGTGTGTGTGTGTGTGTGTGTTTCTTCCATGTTTTTAAATTTCTCTATAGTGTAGTCGGTATTGTGAAAGACAAGATCACAATCAGGTGGTTTATTATAAAAGTTGCACCCTAAGAACCATAGGTTGATTTGTTTTTAAATTCTCTTTATGAAACAAATAGTAAAATTTTTTTAACCCTTACAGTCCCGGGCGCGTATATAGCGGAACTGAAGGCAGCATAGATAGAAGTAAGTCGGTACGGGAAGGGTTAAAAAGTTGTTAGAGTTTGAAGGTATATAAAGCCACACGTTGGGGGGACTTGTGGCGTTCAATGGATGATAAAACACCGCACAGGTGAAAACAGCCCAGCGGGCATTGAAGATTCTATTTTGATGAAGAAACCTTTTTTTTTAAAAAAAAAAAAAATATTATATTATTGTTTTAACGCCCTGGTCTTGCATTTCACGCTCGGTTGATTGAATGCGCGTTCTATGGCCTCATTATGTAATGCGCGCTTGACTTTATGACCGTGAATGTAGCTGTTGTTTCAGGCTGCTGTGCAGGCTGCTGTGCTGTTGTTGTTGCTGTTGTTGGAAAGGTGTTTTTAGGAAAGGGGTGGAAATGATTGGTTGAATGTGCAACATATGTTGTTGCTGATGTCGATATCGTACAGCTATTTGTCCACCCCCTCCTCATCACCAACTTATAACAACAACTGGATGTCCTATTAAATACGAACGTGGCTATAACCATTATCAGGTCCAGTTTGTGTAAGACGGTTGTCTTAAGACAGGGGTCGGCAACCTGCAACACGCATGCCAGACTTGGCACGCAGATCGATTTTCAATGGCACGGGCCGGAATACCTAAAAAGAAGCCTATTCGAGTCCTGTCTATATGAAATTAAGTGCTAGAGCAGGATAAGTATTAGGATCTTGGCACGCGGAGTGAATAAGAAATCCTACTTTGGCAGACTATTATCAAAAGGTTTGCCGACCACTGCTTTAAGGAATTGAAATATATTGTTGATGTAGGTCTTCTGCACAAGACATGTCCCATGTTTAAAAAACAAACTCATTGCTTGCCATATTATCTCGTTCATTAATGACACTGAAAAGATCTAGCACCGAAAACACGGTTCCGGCAAATTCCAACGGTTCTGCGATAGTCTTTGAAGACTCACTACGACAGGTGTCGGCAACCTAAGGCAAGCGAGCCATACTTTGCACGCAAAGCGATTTACAATGGCACGCGAGAAATCGAATTATTTGTTTAAATTTAAGTGATCAACATACCGGTACGTCAGCATAATTAATGGCTGCTGTGTGATAAACTTCATGAATATCACAATGTATGTTGACTGTTAAAGTTCCGGAAAGGTTTGTGTGAAAATAATTTATCATTGGACTTGCGATCTGTGATTGAATCTTTTGTAAAGAAAGTCTAATGTATAGTATCTCACCCTTTCTTGTTTTACATGCAATTCAAGTCTCCACTACAAGAAAGTGATACGGAATATAGAGATCTGATGTTGTTCACACAGTTCATTGCATTAGACGAGGTTAAGTCTTGGATAGATTCGTTTCTTGTCTGGCAGCATTTAAGGTGTTTCTTGATTGAAAACAACAACAAATTTTTACGGTATTGAAATAGGAGAACTGACTGTTAAAGCCGATGTTCCTGAATGACAAAGCGACACATTTCAGTGAGTTGAACGTGAATTTTATAAGGAAGGGGTTAGACCACTGGAGTGGATTTACATTGAAACTGGATAGATCTTGCCATGTAATCAATTTGAAAACATTTGATCAATTTCCCTAATTTAAAGCGTATTAAGATAAATAGATGGGCTTTTTCAGAAGTACATCGAAATACTAAAAGCAAAGTGTTATAAACAAAGGCATGACTTTAAATTCACGGACTCGTGTTTTCAAACCACATAAGCCTAACTGGCTTGATATTTCTACATCCCAGTTAGATCTGGATATTTGTTTAATGGAGGAATTTGCAATATTAAAATGCAGCAAAATAAATTTTAAACATTAAAAAAATGGTATTAAAATATCTCAATTTGCGGGAAAGTCTGGAAGGAAGCTGCTTAGGAAACTCATCTGCTATTCTCAACTGCTAGGTATTCGCTCTACTTTAAGCTTTTGGTTCAACCAAAGACTTTAATATAAGATGGACAGTCTGCTTTGATATTTCTGCTATTTGATTACTTGAAACGCTTAGTTTTGGAAATCCCGATCGCATTACTAACTCTACACTTCCGGTTTTTTAATTCGCTAGGATTTTCTCAATGGAAAATTAAGATTAAAATCGAAAGTTGTATACAGCGGAAGTCTTTAGGGAAGTTTAGGGTCATTAAAGACAGGGTTATTGGCTGCGCACGAAAAAAATAAGTGTTAAAAGCTCTAAAAATAGATAAAGTGGTCCATCTCATTGTAGTCTAACTATTCTGCTCTAAAAATAGAGCAAGCGGTCCATCGTATGTTCAACTTAGACTTGTAAACATATTTTATCGCACAGGAAAGCAGTTTTAAGCATTCAAATAGGTCACTTACACTTGACCACTCAGGAGTAACTAAATATGTACCTGACATTGAACAATTAGCAATGAACATTCAAGACAAGGCGCTCATTAATGAGGTCTATGCACAATTCATTAGAGACAGAAAATCGATCACATGATTCTATATAAACTAAAAAAAAATGGCTGATTTTACATTGATCTTAATGGCACCTATGCTTATTAAAATTTTTAGTTTTTCACATATCCTTGAATATTGTGATATTATAAATGATGCTCACGGAAGCAACAATGATTATAGACATACAATTATTAAAGGACAACACCTATTTGTTGATCTTTCAAAGGAAATCGATGGAAAGATTTTAGATTATGTACATTTTACATGCTAATTTAGAGATAGAATTTGCGGGCCCAACAGAATCGCAGTAAGTGCTCATCTCATTCAATTCATTGTTTATCAAGTAAGTCTAACATGATCACGTACCGGAGAAGACTTCTGCATAGACCTCATTCATACAGACTAATTACATTAAAAAGAGATTTTATACTTATCTACTTTATTTATGCATACACAAATTCATTGTAAAACAAATTGATTTGTCTTTCTTTATTTCATTAAATGGATGCGGCTTTTAAAGTAGCATTACGGAAGAGGTGATCGAGCAGCAGTGCGTTAGGCTGGCGTACCGAACGTACTGGGTTGGAATCCTGGTGGAGGCTAGGATTTGTTCCTTGGTCCGGACTCGACCCTGATGGAGTACCTTTAGTTGTGGTAGTTTAGCTGGGCTTTGTGCTGGCCACACAATCCCCTAGTATGCCGTGGCCACACCAAACTGGTGAACGCTGCTTTACCGGCCCTTTGGATCAATTCGGTCCGACGGGATACTTTACTTAACTATACTTGCATTATATTATGCAACTGTTGTAATTATTATTAATGTTTACAAAATAAACTTCTTTAGTTGGGCAACAAATGTAGGCAGGAAATATTTACTTACCACTGTTTAACGTTCATCTTGAAATGAATAGTATACTGCTGGATTTGTTTTAAAAAATAACTTTTTGTCATCACTAAAATCAAAATTAATTTGGAAAATTTAATTTAAAGGGAGATAATTAACCCGTTTTATTGCGTATATATATATTTCTATTTTTTTCTTTATAAAAAAATAATGGCTTACAATTAAGTTACAATATCTAGATCTAACTTTAAAATTATCAAACTATACAAAATAATTAAAAATTATAAGAATATTATATGACTAAAAAACTTATATTTACATTTTTAAACACTACATTAACTACTGAGTTTGTATGATTACCACGTATCAATTCAGCTTTACTGCAGTTTGATCCCAAGTTGTTTGTTATAAAAATACTAAACGAAATCTCAGTTATACTGAGGTCAAAATTCATAACAAGCTAATTATAGCAGGATTTAAAATGATTTCTTGACAACTATAATAAAATTATTAGTCACCAACCTTTTAAGTGAAATTTGTATAATACATTTTCTATTATTTTTACTATAGACCTAAATGCAAAAAAAATAAAAACAGATGAATATCACAAACACGTTAATATTTAATTACATATAAAACGATTTAACTATTTGCTCCATGAAGCTCAATTGCTTTTGGCATTGGTCTTGCTACGGCGCTATCAAAATTGTCCTCTAAAAAAAATTATAATAGAGCAGGTTAGCTTTCAGGCTGAATGAGTTAGAAATCTTAGTATGGCACACTATTAGAAAAAGGTTGCCGACCCCTGCACTACTGCAGTACGAGACACGCCAGCCTCCCCCCCCCCCTTTCCAGCCTCTCCCTAGCATGGAGAGAGAGAGAAATCTAGAGTGGCTGTATTGAGTTAACACCACCTGCCGTTGCAGACAGACACAACAGATACAGCTAATACAGTAGCGATGCACACACACAGAAATTATCCCGAAAATACACATAACCGGAAATTGCTATGTGAAGACTGTGTCACGGAGGTGCGCAAGTAATTATCTCCCCCGACACAGATGGCGCCCTTTAGACCAACGCCCTTCGCTGTATTGGGTGTATTGTCTGGGTTGGCCGGGGGGGGGGGGGGGGCGCCAAGGAGACACGTGCGTTAAAGTTCAGACGGTGGAAAAGGGGAGGGGGGGTCACACAAAAAAAAGCCAACCACGACATAATAATCAAAACAGGGACACGGTGGCCGATCGTCCAGCGTTCGAATCCTGACGAAGGATAGGATAAGTTTTCCGAGTCTGGAGGCTATCCCCGAGTCTATCCAGCCCAGAAGGGTCCTTGACATTACCCTAGGGACCCGGCTGGTCCAGCGGTTAGTTCACCGGACTGTCAACCAAAAACCAACTGACAAGTCGCGGGTTCTAGCCCTGCCACCGACGGATCCCTGTCGCCCTGCATGAGTTTTGGGCCTAGTGGACGTAATAAGCTTCTATCTAGAAGGAACGTCTGTAAACTTATAAGATAAGTAAAGACGGCTGGGCATTGTGCTGGTCTCACGATCGCCTCGTATGCCTCGGCCACGGACACTCGTGAACATTGCGTCGCATGCCAAACAGATCCAATTCGTGTAACGGGGATACTTGTTTTGGTTTCACAGTTGCCTAATTGATGTGGCCAATTTCCAAGGTCATTTAAGGGATAAATACCCCTCCACCCTCCACCCCCCCTAAACCCCATCCAACTCCTCAGACATGAATCACTATTTTTAATAGTCTCGTGAGCGCAGCGGGCGGAGTGGTTTCACCATTCCCAGTCAAGGTTGGATTACTGCAACAGTTGCCTGTGGGGGTCTGTCCCAGAACCAGCTGCAGTGACTACAGAGGGTGCAGAACGCTGCGGCACGCATTGATTCGCGGGTCAAGAGGCAGGATCATATCCAATTCTAAACGAACTCCACTGACTCTAAGTGATGAAGCGAATAAATCACAAAATTATGTCCTTTACGTACGGATGTAAGCTATAAATGGCACTTCTCTTTTCTACCTTCAAGAAATGATATCAAAGCACGAGACATCAAGGCAACTGTGCTCTTCATCACGGTCGATCCTTAATATTCCCCAATGTGGCTGGACACAAAAAGAAGTACCCAGGAGTGCACTCATTTGAATCGGTGGCGCCTTCTATATGGAACAGCTTACCTCAGACACTCGGAGAAACTGAGACGAATGAGTCTTTTAAAAAACAAGCTTAAAAACTTTTCTCTTTGGCTAGAGCAGGGGCCTCAAACTCGTATGAAGCCATGCGCCATTATATCACTTTAGAGATGTGTCAAGGGCCTTACGCCCCCCTCTCCCCCCCCCCCCCCAACAACCCAAAACCTAGTAAACAAAAAACACTCTATACATCATTTTACTACTTATAACTAATAATTTGCCAATTTACAATTTAGACACAAAGAATGATACCATGTTACGTATATAGAATTAACAATAAAAATTTGACGTGTATCAGTGTTAGCTGTCTGAATTTCACGAATAGAACATTATTTGTAAGAGGAGGAGATGGGGAGAAAAGGATAGATGAAGAGAGAGGGAGAGAGACATTGGGAGAGAGAGGGAGGGAGAGAGAAATTGGGAGAGAGAAAAAAGAGAGAGAGAGAGAGGGAGGGAGAGAGAGGGAGAAAGAGGGAGGGAGAGAGAGGGAGAGAGAGAGGGAGGGAGAGAGTGGGAGGGAGAGAGAGAGGGAGAGAGAGGGAGAGAGAGGGAGGGAGATGGAGGGAGAGGGAGGGAGAGGGAGGGAGGGAGAGGGAGGGAGAGGGAGATTTAGAGAAATAAAAATTGGAACAAGCAGGAGACTAGAAACGGCGAAAGAAGTAAGAAACAAAAGCGCCACCTATCAGTGATATACTCTTGCCAGCAGACGACAATTACCGGTAAATAGAAATGGCGGCTAAGTCCTTCCCTTGACCAAAAAGTGGAGAGGGGAGGAAGGGGCTAGCGTGCTCTATAACAGGTGTTGGGCAATCTGTACTAAAATATATATTTATAAATAATTCTACTATTGTTAAGGGGGACCTAAAACGCTGTGATGGCGACAGGTTTGAGTTGCTTGAAATCCAACTCCATTTTTGATCCGCCATTCCTAAATGCAACAGTTAAATATTATCATGACCACTGCGGTAGATTTGTTTTTGTCGTTGTGGTTTTTCATATAATGCACATCTTTTAAATGCCATTCCTTATAACATGTTCAAAAAACGTGTATTTCGCAGGTCATAACGCACCTTTACGGCGCCGCCTGATTCAGCCGACTCTCTGCATCATTGCACAGCTCGGAACTGAATGTTTGCTAATGGAAGTCGGAGTCATAACAAGAAGATATAAGATCCCTTTTTGTAAAATAAAAATTGGATGGCTGTTTTTTTTTTAAATATAATTATCACAAGGTCTTGCCGATGAAATAATTCATGCGTTGTGTTCGCTATATTACTTCCGGGTAAGACGGTCAGGGGTGGGTAGGGGAGATTACGGAAAGGAGTTAGGGGCGTAGGGGAGAGATTGGATCAAAATGTCATCAACCAATGTCCAGATTATCCTCCCAAGTACTAGATCTTGTGCGTAAAAAAAAAAAACAACTTGAGGGAAATTCATATTGCATTAATGGATAGTGGGGCGGAAGGAGGAGGGTTTGGGTCGGTATGAGGCGCCACGGGATGAGCCAGGAAATGAATAGGATTGCAGAAGTGCATGCTGTCAGTGGCGCAATAAGGAAGTTTGATCAAACATGCTGTTAGGGTTTCAGAGCTTCCTACACCCCCTCCCTTTCCCCTCATCTTCCACCAACACGATCCCTATTAGAGAAATGTCCAATGGTCATTTAGTCATTGCGCTAATCTTTTATATTCAACACGATCCCTATTAGAGAAATGTCCAATGGTCATTTAGTCATTGCGCTAATCTTTTATATTCGCGTTATATTCATTTCTTATAGTTTTTATTATTCTTTCTTCTCGAGTGGCATCGGGGCAAACCAGGAAAATCAATAACTGAACATCATTTAAAACACTACTCAAAATGCAGGACTAGGCTCAACTATGGATTAGCGGAGGATGCAATAATCTTTTCTCTGTAACGTATAAGATAAATAATTGTGTCACCATTTATTGACATTAGGTGACGCAGACGGTGCGGACGTGAGACGCGGTCATCAGCAGGATCCTCCTCCAGGGGGAGCCACGGTGGTCTAAGGACCGTTCGCTAGACTGCCGAACTGAAGGTCCCGGGTTCGTTTTGATAATAGTGTGCCAAAGTCGCATTTCAATTTCATTCAGCGTGCCAAAAGGCTAAAAGTAATCATGCTCTAGAATTGCAATTCTTATAGAAGAGACTGGAATTGTCTATAAGGGGAATTTTTGCGTGCATCTAAAAATTGCTCTGCGTGCCAAGTCTGGAACGCGTGCCATAAGCTTCTGAACCCCCGCTCTAATCTACCCAGCTCTGATGAATAGCTGACAATACTTAAAGAAAAGTCATGACATGGCATCTTCGGCTTAAAGAAGACTAACCCAGTCGAGGAACACAAACTGGCCAAGTTTGACAACGGTGAAAAATTGGTTACGCATTAACCCTTCCCGTACCGACCTACTTCTATCTATGCTGCCTTCAGTTCCGCTATATACGCGTCCGGGACTGTAAGGGTTAAAATAGGCATGAAGCTATTCAAAAACTACTGTTGAGTTCGAGCCTTAAAAAAAAAAAGGTAGATATCGTCTACCATAAATAACTTCCTGTTTGCGCAATCAATGACGTTCTTTACATTCGAAGAAATAATTGCGGAGTTATTGCCATATCCTTGACCTGTTGGAGCTCTTTTCGTTTATAAAAAAAGGGCAGTCAAGAACAGTAATCCATTGTAAAACTGGAGTTACCTCCTCGCTAATGGCTAAGGAAGCTTCAGTTTGGCAGTTTGCCAGGTTTCAAGCTTTCCACACTAACCCAGTGCGTTTTTTTTTAACCATTTTTTTTCAAGGCGCCCGAACACAAAAAAAAAAAAAAAAAAAAGTTAACATAAGCATAAAAAGCATAATATAACAAAAGCAAAAGATGAACTATACTCCCAGCGGGCACACTAAGTCATTTCGAGGGGAAAAACACGTGGTTTCCACGCGTTTTCGTGGTTTCTACGCTTTTTTTCCTCATCGATATGACGTGGTGAGCCCACTGGGCTATGCATAGAAGAAGCTTCTGTTACGTATTGAATAATAGTGAAAAGAATGCTGATAAAGTCTGTCAATTATAGACTATTCTGACACATAATGTGTACTTTGGAAATCAACAAAGACGCAAATATTGCCCTGTTGCCTCAAGCTGTGATGGGCACTGTGGTCGAGCGGTAGCGTGTTGGCCTTGCGTAGCGAAGGTTCGAATCCTGATGAAGGCTAGGATGTTTTTCCCAGGTCCCTGGAGTCTACCCAGCTCTCGTAGATACCTCAAATTTGTTGGAGGTTAAGTAAAGACGGCGGAGTATAGTGCTGGATACACAATCTCCTAGTGTGCCGTAGCCAGGGAAATCTGCTGAATGCTGTGTCACCGGCCCTATGGATCAGTTTGGTCTAACGCCACACGCCTGTACCTATGAGTCTCAAAGCTGGCCAAGTGTGTAAACCTACGATACGTTCCCATTAAGAGTACACCGGTGGGCTAACGCATGGAGGGAAAAGCTTTTTTTGCACGTTGGAGGATTATTGCACTGCCGAGAAGCTCCGAGCCTCGGTGGGGAGGAAGCAATGTGCAAAACAGCCCGTCTCAACCCCACCCTGGGACCTCATAGCCTGGAATTTGTAGTACCGGGCGACAGTGCAGGTATAACGAGCGAGCCACCACGTCAATGATACAATGGGAATTCTTCAGGTGGGGAGAGAAGTGCCATGCATGTGACTGCTGAGACAGTATTCTTTCGGATCTTGGTATGAGCCGACCCCCCCCCCCCCCCCCCCCATTGAGCCACCACTCAGTATCGTTACGCCTTGAAGATTCGACCGGTTACTTTTTTATTTAGACAATTATAAATCGGTCCGAATCCAAGTAAAAACTAATTGCTGCAATCTTGTTTCAGTTGTATAGTCAACAATCACTAGATCGTAACCAATAGAAACGACCAAACGTTTATGGTGCTGATGTTGTTGTCGCCTAAGTGCGGGGCTAGTGCTAGGCAATGTTACACTATCGCATGTACGGTGAAGGGTCCTAATGACGTCTCCTCATCTACTTGGTGATTTATCTCTCTGTGTCATTTACCTTGCTCCTGTTTCCACTTCTCCATGTTCTATTTAGACCATGTCCCAATTACGTACATTATATTTTAATTAATAGTTCAACCATTAGTGATAATAGACGGGGGAAAAACATTACGTGGGTTTCATGGTTCTTTTTTAAACAAATGAATCGTAAAGTAACTTTTGACATTGCTTGATATACATGGAATGACATTTGAAATTCCTTAGGCCTATATATATATATGGAGTGGTTTTGGACATTCCTTATATATGAAATGGCATTTGACATTCTCTATATATGATATGACATTTAACATACCTTATATATGAAAAAAGCATTCGCCATATTTGATATGACATTTGACATTCGTTTCATGTATATATTTAATGGCATTGAGATTTCTTATAATATTGAAATGGTATTTGACACTCATTATGTATACAGAATGCCATTCGCCATTCCTTAAATATATGGTATGGCATTTGACCTGCCAGATATGCGGCATGATATGCCTATACATGGTTTGACATTCACTTTTATGTATGTTTTGTATATTCCCTGATATATGGAAATCTATCTGATATTTCTTATATTATTTGGAATGCCATTTGACGTTCCTTTTATATATGGATTGACATCTATCATTCTTATATAAGTAATGCTATTTTATATCTATGTTTATGTAATGGCGTTTGATATTCATTTTACATATGGATTGACATTTGTCATTGCTTACATATTTCACATATATATGTCTCATAGTGTCTCATAGCATAAAACCCGAGACAGCTTCGGAGGGAATTCCCAGCGTGCTGCTTGCTAGACCACTGCCCTGTTTTTCCCCAATAAACAACCAAAGACATTAGCCTCCCAGCTTAATTAACAATACGTTTTCGTTTTCTCGGCCACGACATACATACAATATCCGCATGTGTGGCAAGCGCAAGGCTCGGTCGCGTTTACTTTCCCCTAGCTAATGCCAGGAAGACATCAAGGCTAGATAGACTCCAGAAGCGCTCTGCTTCCACCCTATCCCATAACCACATTTTGACTGTTGGACGAGTGTATGCCATTCGTCTCGGTCCTGCATCACCATCTGGGAATCCGCAAGAGACCTGCCGGTCCACTCCTTGATGTCATCCTGAAATCCTCTCTTCTGCCTGCCTCTCTTTCTTCCACCCTGTACTGTGCCCTGCAGTGGGGTTTTCGCCAGGCCTTCGGATCTTGCCCGTTCCATCTGAGATTTTTGCATTTAATGGCGCTGAGTAGATCCTCGTGAGGGCCAATTACGTTGGTGATTCGCCCTACAGCTCAGATAAAAACAGAAAAGTGAGGGTGTTTTTGTTTTCCTGGATTTGAACTATTTTGAACCAGTACGTAACGTAATGGGAATCCTAAGCTCTGTCACAAGACCACGACACCGCCCTATAATGTACAGGTAAAATTGAAGGCGTAAATGTATGCACTGGGTTAAGTGTAACAAAGATATATAAGCCCTGCTACTTGCACGGTTTTTGTTTTTGACAAAAGTGAAAACATTAAGGGTTTAATTAATGCAACAATGTAAAGGCAATGGAGTCGTAGAACTGTCACAAGTTTGCCATTTGTCACAGTTGACGGTATATACCTGCAGCGTTAAAGGTTGGGGTGGGGGGAGTGTTGGGAGGGGACAGTGGTTGCGGAGATAGAGCTCTGCTTTCCTTTCCCTGGTGCTGTATTGAAAAATGAATGTACTGGTGCGGTAAGTGTGTGTGCAGGTGTGTGTGTGTGTATGTGTGTTACTGTGTGTCTATGAGTATGTTTCCGTGTGTCGTATGTGTCTGTATGTGTTTTTGTTATTTCTGTGTATGTGTGCTTGTCTGTGTGTCTCTTTGTGAGTATGTGTTTATCCTTGAGTGTGTTTTTGTGTGTTAGTGTGGGTCTATGTGTGTTTCTGTGTGTCCGAGTGTGTCTCTGTCTATGTGTGTGTCCGTGTGTGTATGTGTGTGATTTTGTTATGTGTGTGTGTGTGTGTGTTTGTCTGTGTGTCTCTGTGTGTATCTGTCTGTATCTGTGTGTATCTTTGAGTGTATTTTGTATATGTCTTTGTGTGTCTTTGTGTGTCTGTGTGTGTGTCAGTGCATCTGTCTGCAGTGGGTCTGCACTAGTATCCCTATGAAGGCTTGGGTATGTCATTGTGTGTGCTCAACACGTCTTGAACATGTGAGTTGAATCTACATACCCCCCTCCCCCTCACACACACATACAACCACCACTTGATTGTATATTTTATTACAGGTTGTATAAGTTGTCTAAGTTATATTCACATAATAAAGACCGTAAGATTTTGTATTTATGATATAACATCCTTATTGTGGCCTTTTATCTTCCATGACGAATTACACTACAAATGGAATATCCAGAACCATGATGTAGCAGATCCTTTTTGGGCTTCTCTTGCTACAACTTATTTTAAATGCCTATGGAATACTTGAAGACTTTTTTTTGTTAGTATCTAGCCCTCCCCCCACCTTCCCTATCCCGCTCCTACGCGAGAAACTGTAGAGTGTAGAGCGAACATAGAATGTTGAAAGAGATTGGTTCGCAGCCTTTAGTCGTATTAAAGCCAGCTGATAAAGTCATGTGATTTACGTTCTACAGCTGACGGTATCTATTTATAACCACTAGTTCTAAGAAATACTGCGACTTAGCTCTCCACCCCCCCCCCTCCTCCCTCTGTCCAACCCATGCACCCCACCTGCAACCCCCCTTCCCCTGTTTTGTTGTATGTGTTAATTTCCAAGCCTTGCATGCCCAAAATATTGCAAGCACACACACACACACACACACAAACACACAAGCAGGCAAACACACATTCACATTAACACACACACACAATTACACACTTCTTCAAATGCTGACCTACAAGCCCAACGACTGTCTCTGAGTCTATGTTAACGACCCCCCCCCACCCCTCCCAACTCCCCCTTTTCTACCACACCTCGTCTCTATTTTTCACTGTAGGCCTAGATTCTAGATCTACTATATTATTATATTATCAGATGACTTTTAAAATTAGGATTCATAAAAAGGAACTTTTACAAATGTAATAAGAACATAAAACTAAAATGCTATCTCACATTAGTTAGGCCTATACTAGAATATGCAGCACCTGTATGGGACCCATCAACTAAAGAAAACATTAAAAAATTAGAACAAATTCAAAAAAGAGCTGCAAGGTTCATAACTAGTGTATATTACCAATTAACAAGAGTAACACCATTAGTCAAATCACTAAACCTAGAAACACTAGAGGACAGAAGGGCAAAGAGTAAAGTAGTAATAATACATAAGGCATTAAACTCTAATTTAGAATTACAACACAATAGCAACCTGTTGCAAAGCTTAGATAAACATAAAGACAAAAACACTTTCCTTATCCCCTATGCGAGAACAAATACATATAAGTACTATTTCTTGCCGAGTGGCATTCGGGCATGGAATGGGTTTACTGAACAAACCAGGAAAACCAGTAGCTTAACATTATTTAAAACATTAATAAAAATGCAAGACTAGAATCGGACCACGGATGAGCGTAGGACGCAATAATCTTCTTTATAGAAGGAGCGTCTGTAATGTATAAGATAAAATTGTGTTTGTCTTTTATTCTTTTTTTGTCTTCACAAATGTAAAAATCTATACAGCAATGAATCAAATTGGCCGATAAGATATTTTCTAATTAGTTCTAATGTATTTATTTAAGTACAAAACGAAAACAAACAATAATAATAATAATAATAACGGTGCAATACAAAGGGGGTTAAGTCCATGTCATCACGAGAACCATTTTTTACTCAACAGGTAGGTCATTAGTTATTTTACTTTATGTGTAGACCTTCCGCCCCCTCCCTCCCCCTCATGTCATGGCGATCCGGCTGTATTTCCAAGAAACCAAGAGAAGAACTACTCTTGGAAACATTTAGCGCCGGCTCTCTCAACATATTACCTCCTCATTCCTCCCTCTCCATTACACTACTATACTTCCCCTCCTCCTCCCAGCTCCCATACCACTTCCTTGAGTTGCTTGTTAGTGCAGGTCTTGATATTCCGTCTTCCAGTTTGTTTTAAGTTAAGCTTTGATTCGGTGATTGCTTTCATTATTTCAAAGTAGATCTAAAAAAGAATAACTTTATTTTAAGGTGTATGTGTGTTTGCGTGTTTGCGCATGCATGTTTATCTGTTTCTCTACCATAACCCTCGTTGAATGAACATTACAGAGTGATAGTATCATAAAGTGTTTCTTGGAATTCTACAATAGAATTCCCCCCCCAACCCCCCTTTGCTTCATTGCCTCGACGAATAACATGTCCAGTCTCGCCACGTTACGAACAATTCTTATCTACACTGTGTAGTCTAAAGGACAGTAACAGAGGTGTAGGTAGGATACAAATGAAAAGCTACTAGGTCGTGGACAAATATTGGTCTTGTACCGAAGGTCCTGGGTTCGAATCCTGGTGAAGGCTAGAAAAAGTTCCTCGGGGTTGGAGGGTGTCTCTGTGTGTCTACCCAGCTCTGATCTTAGTTGGGGGTAAAGTAAAAGCGGCTGTGCATTGTGCTGGCCACACAATCACCTAGTATAACGGTGGCCGCAGAAACTAGTGAACGCTGCTTCACCGGCCGTATGGATCAATTTTATCCAACGGGATACTTTACTTTACTTACTTTAAAAAAAAATACCACCACCACCGAACCATTCTTGCAATATCTGAATAAAAAAATATGTTTATTGTAGTCGAAGTCAACGAAGAATCACTCGAGCGTTGAGCGAGTCGATTGATTTCTTACACTCGACTTTTACAGTCGCTACATTCTAAATTCTATTACAGAAGATTTGTATGCTGCTGAAATTTAATGGTTAAATCGATATTTGCTAATTGTCTAAAGGTCGCATTAATGTCTAGTATAATATATAAATATATAATAAACAACAAATAACAAAATACTTTACCCTTTCTTTATTTGAACACATGCGTTTGAGGTGTTTATAGATTTGAAAAGGTTATTGAAAGTTCAGAAATTTGACTTTGTTGAAATACTTTAAACATTTCAATACATTCATCCAAACTGTTGTGCATCTATTTATCCATCTATCCAGTCATCTTTCTCTCTCTCTCTCTCTCTCTATCTATCTATCTATCTATCTATCTATCTATCTATCTATCTATCTATCTATCTATCTATCTATCTATCTATATATATATATATATATATATAATCTCTATATATATCTATATCTGTCTTTCTATCTATCTATCTATCTATCTATCTATCTATCTATCTATCTATCTATCTATCTATCTATCTATCTATCTATCTATCTATTTATCTGTCTCTCTGTCCAAATGTATGTACATTCATATGTACATCTATCATCAAGGCTATCTATCTATTTACCTATCTATCCATTTATCTAACTATCTATATAATTGTATGAGTGTTCAGTTGTTTGACCTTTCTTAAGTCTATCTGCCAGTCCATCGCCACTTTAAAAAAAAAATATCACCGTCTTTAAATATATTGTCCAGATACGAATCTAACTAATCTACGAAGCGTGCAACGATTGCCCAAATATGGGCTGGGGCGTTGGGGGAGGGGGGGGACGAAAAGGAACTATATGTTTGTATTAATATTCAAAAGTATTACCTTCCTCTTGCACCTGTATTTATTTGCATATATTTTAACCTTTTTATTTCTTCCACACCATTCCCATATATTTTAAGGGCACCTTCAACTTTATAACTAGACATGGAGAAAAAAAAAGATAAACAAGACAACAAGAAAACAAGAGAATTCTTTGGTTCGCAATTTAGCTTAGAATTCTATGTGCATTAATTCGTTGTAGGAACAAAAGTTGATGGAGAAAACTGATGAAAACATCGACCCAGAATCCGATATAGTGCTTAATAATTCTTCTACGTAAGGGATCATTATCATTTCACGTGGGCTAGTATGGAAGTAGTGTTCGCCAGTATACAAGAGGGATTGGGTGGCCGTTAAAACGCCAAGCCTGCTTTTCCTTTTTTTTCACAACCAATCATGTTGTTTGTGGCGTCGGTGAGCCAATGTTGATTCTAAGTACAATGCAAATCACTCAAGTTACTTGAAAAATTAAAAGTAAAAAAATGGACAGAATTTCATGCACAAATAGGACAACAAAGATAGATTACACACTTCCTTTAACTAACTAGTAGGCCTAAGTAACTAGTTCTATTTTTGAAAAAAAAAAACTTTTTAAAGAAAACACTTGCAAAAAAATAAATAATATTTTCTAGCATGTTACATCATTGACAAGTACAGATGTACTTTTTTTTTCTCCGACTTTGTTTAATGTATAAATTTCTACACGAGTGACGTAAAAAAACAAACAAGGAATGTAACTCTTTTCTTATGTTTTTCTCATGCAACCTGTACATTATACAATGATCTGTCGATGCTGACAAAGCGAGGCAGACGTCATGCAATACCTTGCTATATTGCAATACTGATTAGACTCATCCCGCCTTCCATTTTTTCGATTATTCTATCCCATTATCTTATCCCTTATGTATTACAGACGCTCCTTCTATAAAGAAGATTATTACGTACTACGCTCATACTATGTTCGTTACTTATTAAACTCACACTTTAATATTTGATTAATTGAGATCGACTTGGTTCCAATGGTTCTATAAACATCTATTTGTAAACCTGGCTACTGTGCTGTCATATTCTGTTGTTTTTTTTAAAAATGGTCACAGACATTGAAATTTAACATAATTTTGTTGGTTATCTTCTCGTGTTTTCCACCAAAATTGACATATTATGTAAAGTTTTATTTTTTATAACAAATTAAATTTTTTTTTACTGCAATTATTGTAATTTAAAAAAAAAACAAAAAAAAAAAAATAGGGCGAGAGATACGGGCGATTTGGGGGGGGGGGGGGGGGGGCACGGTGGTCGAGCGGCAGCGCGTTCGGCTGGCGTACCGAAGGTCCTGGGTTCGAATCCCGGTGTTCTCGGGTCTGGAGGATGGTGTTCCTGAATTTACCCAGCCCTGACGGGTACCTGACATTAGTTGGGGTAAAGTAAAGGCGGCTGGGCATTGTGCTGGCCACACATACCCTTAGTATGCCGTGGCCACAGAAGTTGGTGAGCTCTTGCTTCACCGGCCCCATGGATCAATCTGGTCCTAGGGAGATACTTTACTTTTGTTTTTAACGGGGCGATTGCTTCAACCCGCCCTCATTAATCTTTTTACAAAGACACAAGCGAACAAAATAATTGAAACAAAGAGAAATAATAATAATATTTCAAACGGTTAAAAAAGTGAAAAAGGTGAAAAAGGTGCTTCCCAGTTCATAGTACCCGGAATCGGGCGATGAAGAATTTGGGGAAAGCTTAGAAGGGTGCGGTTTGGATAACCAGGATATTGAAAACAGTGAAAACCCAAACTTTAAATCATTTGATTATCAAATGAATTTTTTTTTTTTCAATGGCGTAAGGCATGATGGTAATTCTATTAGTTTGTATAGTGTGACTTTAATTTCTAGTGTTTATTTCTATTGGATATTACAAAAAAAGTACCCCAGCAATACGAATAGTGATGTTTTTTTTTAAACGTAAGTATTTGTTACGTAAGCATTTGATAACTTGATTTGAAATTTGATATGAAATTGATAACTTAACATCATTTAAAACTCTAATAAAAAAATGCAAGTCTAGACTCGGACCACGAATGAGCGTAGGACGCAACTCGGACTACGAATGAGCGTAGGACGCAATAATCGTCTTCATAGAAGGATATAGTCCTTAATCTAAGAAGATAGGAAGATTCGTTCTACGATGTATAAATTTGATATGTAAAGTTATTGCTACGGAGCAAGTAAATAATATAAGGGTAGTGACTCAAGTAAGAATTAAAAACTCGAAATAAAACCCATTTTTGAATATAAAATAAAAGAGAAACCTAGAGTCTTACTAAATATATCGGAAGTACATAGTCACATGACTGTCCATGCTGTCTTCAGTCTCACCTGATATCTTGTAAGGAACGCACGTATAATTATATATAGACTGAGACCATTATTAAAAATGTATATTATATCGCTACTATAATCTATATTTGTTTTCATGGATGTGAAGTGAACAGTTAATAATATTAATAAATTACATATGCTGCAACAAGGCGTTCTTTTATTTGATTTACAAGTTCAAATATATAAAGTGGAAAGGGGGCTCACAAGTGAAATAGTGTTTGGCCTCACAACATCTAAGTGCGGCCCTACAGTGTTCATATATGTGTACACTGTACACTGTTATTTATAAGTTCAGTATTTCCACTGTCGTTGTACACAATAGCTCACGTTTCATTTCACTTTTTTTTTAATTTTAAAATATTATTCTTATTCAATCCGAACGTTTGAAGTGGAATGTATAACTTAACACACACACACACCTCTATCTATCACGTGACATCTAAGGGCCAAGACCTCCATTGAATACTGCATAATAAAAATATAAGAGCACCATCTTGTGCAGAAAAAAACACACCTTCGAATTGTATTATTTCCCCAAATCAATTTGTGGTGGGGTGGAACTGACTTATAGAGTCTTACCGGTAATACAGGAGTTGCATAAACATGTAGTAACTTGACTTCTACAAGAATAAACATGTAGTAACTTGACTTCTACAAGAATAAACATGTAGTAACTTGACTTCTACAAGAATAAACATGTAGTAACTTGACTTCTTCAAGAATAAACATGTAGTAACTTGACTTCTACAAGAATAAACATGTAGTAACTTGACTTCTACAAGAATAAACATGTAGTAACTTGACTTCTACAAGAATAAACATGTAGTAACTTGACTTCTACAAGAATAAACATGTAGTAACTTGACTTCTACAAGAATAAACATGTAGTAACTTGACTTCTACAAGAATAAACATGTAGTAACTTGACTTCTACAAGAATTCGACATATTTTTTTTGTGTTCAACCGTTTCATATCAAACGTAGATACTTAAAAGCGTTCCTTTGTTTAACATTTCACCTGATTCATTGATTTAAAGAAAATCTGTACAATTTATACAAAGAAAAAAAAATGAAAACTTTTGAATGGCATGGAATGATTTTAATTATTGTGTGTGAGTGAGAGAGAAAGCGGGCAAGTGCGGAGAGAAGAAAGTGTGAAACGATACAAAGTACAGCCGTTAATTTTATAGTTCGCTTAAAACGCTGAAAAGAGCTTTGAAAATCTACTTTGTTTTGCAATCAACTGTTGTTTTGTATTTTGATTTAAAAAAATGCTTTTGAATGATTTTACTGGTTCAGGTGACCCATTGCATGCCCAAAGGATTATAGAACAGAAAAAATAATTTTACATTTTCCAATTTCAGGTGGAAAAAGAAAAAGAAAGTATTTTATATCTCTTTGTCCGTGTGTTTGATTAGATACAATTGATTTTTGTATTTCTAATTAATATTTCTGAATAACATTTGACCGGAGCGAGGCTGGAACCGAATAACATTTGACCGGAGTGAAGCTGGAACTGAATAAAATTTGACCGGAGCGACGCTGGAACTGAATAACAATTGACCTGAGCGAGGATGGAACTGAATAACATTTGACCGGAGCGAGGCTTGAACTGAATAACATTTGACCGGAGCGAGGCTGGAACTGAATAACATTTGACCGGAGCGAGGCTGGAAACGACTTTAAAAAAAAAATTAAAAAAAAAACAACAACACCATACTCCACAACCTAGTCATAAACAAAAGCCATTAATTTGCCTGCATACAGAGCATTAAAGAACCTATAAAATGTTTACAATGCGAATACATTAGTTGGCAATCTGGCTATGTGTTTTAACTGCTGATAATATTTCCCCATACCATACACACCTTACACACTAGAATATGAGAGCGTGGGTTGATTGTGTCGGTGAAATTTATAAGTTCACTATTAATGAACAAATTAATGAACAAATATATTTTTAACTCAACTCTCTATGTATTATATATGAGTGTATTGTTTTAGTCGTGCGTAGATCTGTGTGTGATTCGGTGTTGTTTGTGTTTGGACATGATTTAAAGTTTACAGACGTTCTTTCTAAATAGAAAATGATTAGACTACGTCCTAGGCCCAAAACTCCTGCAGGGGCGACAGGGATTGGTCAGCGGCTGGGCTAGATCTCATGACCATAGATGATATTCACAGCGTAGGCCATCTTTGTTGAGATATTCACTCCATACCTGTTATCATCATACAGAAAGTATCACCTGACACCTGCTTGTGATGATGAATCATGGACTAACCACCACGAGAGAGAGAGAGAGAGAGAGAGAGAGAGAGAGAGAGAGAGAGAGAGAGAGAGAGAGAGAGAGAGAGAGAAATAATAATACAGTGGGCGAAAGAGTTGCAACATTGGAGTTTTCAGGGCCTTAATGACACACTTCGAACTCGGGGTTAATTCATAAACTTTGACTTCCAGAAAGGCAAGAACAGCTAGATCTAGTCAAGAATGACAGGATGATTCATTCACAAAAAAGGGTTTAAGGATAGTGAGGAATTTCATACCACCTCCATACCACCTACCGTAGCATCTGTACCACCCTCCTCTCTTTCCTGACAATTCCACGCCCACGGGGAGAAATGATAGATATGGTGAGAGATAATACCATGACATTTTATTTTGTGTAACTACGCTTTTTTTTAGAAGTCTAAAATATTTTGGGAGTTCCCCATTAATTAATGATTCTACCATAGACTATAATAGTCTATGATTCTACTTAGAATTAATAATTCGCGTAATTAAAGAAAAATGAAAATTACATTTAAATTGATTATTTATTTAATAATTAATGTGTCTACTAGCACAAACGCATTTTTATCAATAATTAATTAATAAGTAATCAATAAATAATTAAAACTAATTATTAAGCCAAATATTTGTAATAAATCCGTTAATATTTACGACAACTAGGCCTAGGGCCTATATATATTTTTCTTTTATGAAAAGAAATATAAGGCCTATTAAATTTCCTATATATGAATACCTGAATTCATACTACAATATATTATTTTTTTATTTAGGGATTAACTAATATTATCAAGACTAGGCCTATAGCATTTCTATTTATAAATAAATAATAAGCACCATTTTATTTTTGTTTATAAAAAGAATATTATAAGGACTATTTTTTAAAATAATTTAATGACAATTAAATTTCGTCTGTTAATAGGCCTACATTCATTATTAGGACTTTTACAGCTGTATTAATGGACAATTTATTATTAAAACAAAAACATGTTAAATTAATTCTAATGACAATTCTTTTATTTTCGCCAGTAAAATAATAGCTAGAAAAGTAGTATTAAAGAATAAATTAATTATTAGGTCAAATATTCATATACATGTTCAGTACAATAACATTTTTGTTTATGAACTAAATTCATAATTAGGATTTTACATTTGTATTAATGTATTCATTAATATTTCACGATTATTTGATAAATAATTTTCCTTAAATGGATAAAAAAATATTTTTTTAAAACAAATGGAGCATTGCCACATTTAATTATTGATAAATACTAAGGAGCCTATTGAAAAAAAAATATAACGAACATTTTATTAAGTCTGTTATATTTATTATGAATATAAAATTATAATTAGTATTAATTAAATACCGAAATGACTATATTTCTGATACATGAGGCCTAAATTATCATAAGGTCACTAATGTTATAGGCCCCCTATTTCTGATTTTAAAAATTCACTAAATATTGGCGGATGTTATGTTTGATGTAGCCTATAATTATGAAACATATTTCAATTAATAATGAGAACTAAATTATTTTAAGGCCAACTAAATTCTTGATAAACAATTTAGCCTAAAGCATTATTAGTCCAGATCTATTTTGTTACAAAATTTTGATATAATTATTAGGCTGATTATATAAGTTGTAAATAAGGAAACTATTATTATATTAGGCAAAATTTAATTCTAGGAAATTATTATTAGGCTAACTATATTTCTAATGCATAATGAAATGTTTATAAGCCAACAATATTACTAAAAACGTATAAAATTAATACTTATTCCAACAATATTTCTAATGAATTTTCGAGTTATTGTTAGGTCAAATGTAATTCTCAAGTAGGCCTAATATGAAATTAGTATTAGCTTATAACTATATTTGTAGTAAATTATAATAATTTTATTATCTCAATATCTTTCTAATAAACTATACAATTATTTTAGGCTAACTATATTTATTGAAAATTATGGCAATATGCTTAACTAACTATATTTCCAAAAAAAAAGGTATAAAAATATTATTAGGCTAACTATATTTTTAGACGATTTGTGAAATTATCATCAAGTCAACTATTTCTAGTTTTTACGAAAAGGTTTTTAATCTAATCATATTTCTAATTAATGTCAGGTTATTGTTCGATCAGATGTGATTCTAAGGCATTATGAAATTTTTATTAGGCCAACTATATTTCTAGATCGATTATGAAATTATCATTAAGCCAACTATATTTATAGATGGATTATAAAATTATCATTAAGCCAACTATATTTCTTGACGAATTATGAAATTACAACTAGGCAACTATATTTCTAGATAAATTATAAAATTAGGCCTACTACTCGACCAACTATATTTCTCGATGAATTATAACATTACTATCAGGCAAATTAAATTTCTAATGAATTCTTAACTTATTACTATGCATGCATTATTTCTAGATGACTTATGAAATTATTACTAGGCAGCTATATTTCTAGATGAATTAAGAAATTTTTACTATAAAGCAAATATATTTCTAGATGAAATATGAAATTACTACTAGGCAACTATATTTCTAGATTAATTAAGAAATACTACTACTAGGCAACTATATTTCTAGATAAATTATGAAATTACTACTAGGCAACTATATTTCTAGACGAATTAAGAAATTACTACTAGGCAACTATATTTCTAGACGAATTAAGAAATTACTACTAGGCAACTATATTTCTAGACGAATTAAGAAATTACTACTAGGCAACTATATTTCTAGACAAATTAAGAAATTACTACTAGGCAACTATATTTCTAGACGAATTAAGAAATTACAACTAGGCAAATATATTTCTAGATGAATTAAGAAATTACTACTAGGCAACTATATTTCTAGATGAATTAAGAAATTACTACTAGGCAACTATATTTCTAGACGAATTAAGAAATTACTACTAGGCAACTATATTTCTAAATGAATTAAGAAATTACTACTAGGCAACTATATTTCTAGATGAATTAAGAAATTACTACTAGGCAACTATATTTCTAGATGAATTAAGAAATTACTACTAGGCAACTATATTTCTAAATGAATTAAGAAATTACTTCTAGGCAACTATATTTCTAAATGAATTAAGAAATTACTACTAGGCAACTATATTTCTAGATGAATTAAAAAATTACTTCTAGGCAACTATATTTCTAGATGAATTAAGAAATTACTACTAGGCAACTATATTTCTAGACGAATTAAGAAATTACTACTAGGCAACTATATTTCTAGATGAATTAAGAAATTACTACTAGGCAACTATATTTCTAGATGAATTAAGAAATTACTACTAGGCAACTATATTTCTAGATGAATTAAGAAATTACTACTAGGCAACTATATTTCTAGATGAATTAAGAAATTACTACTAGGCAACTATATTTCTAGATGAATTAAGAAATTACTACTAGGCAACTATATTTCTAAATGAATTAAGAAATTACTACTAGGCAACTATATTTCTAGATGAATTAAGAAATTACTACTAGGCAACTATATTTCTAGATGAATTAAGAAATTACTACTAGGCAACTATATTTCTAGATGAATTAAGAAATTACTACTAGGCAACTATATTTCTAGACGAATTAAGAAATTACTACTAGGCAACTATATTTCTAGACGAATTAAGAAATTACTACTAGGCAACTATATTTCTAGATGAATTAAGAAATTACTACTAGGCAACTATATTTCTAGATGAATTAAGAAATTACTACTAGGCAACTATATTTCTAGACGAATTAAGAAATTACTACTAGGCAACTATATTTCTAGATGAATTAAGAAATTACAACTAGGCAACTATATTTCTAGATGAATTAAGAAATTACTTCTAGGCAACTATATTTCTAGATGAATTAAGAAATTACTACTAGGCAACTATATTTCTAGACGAATTAAGAAATTACTACTAGGCAACTATATTTCTAGACGAATTAAGAAATTACTACTAGGCAACTATATTTCTAGATGAATTAAGAAATTACTACTAGGCAACTATATTTCTAAATGAACTTAGAAATTACTACTAGGCAACTATATTTCTAGACGAATTAAGAAATTACTACTAGGCAACTATATTTCTAGATGACTTAAGAAATTACTACTAGGCAACTATATTTCTAGACGAATTAAGAAATTACTACTGGGCAACTATATTTCTAGATGAATTAAGAAATTACTACTAGGCAACTATATTTCTAGACGAATTAAGAAATTACTACTAGGCAACTATATTTCTAGATGACTTAAGAAATTACTACTAGGCAACTATATTTCTAGACGAATTAAGAAATTACTACTAGGCAACTATATTTCTAGACGAATTAAGAAATTACTACTAGGCAACTATATTTCAAGACGAATTAAGAAATTACTACTAGGCAACTATATTTCTAGATGACTTAAGAAATTACTACTAGGCAACTATATTTCTAGACGAATCAAGAAATTACTACTAGGCAACTATATTTCTAGACGAATTAAGAAATTACTACTAGGCAACTATATTTCTAGACGAATTAAGAAATTACTACTAGGCAACTATATTTCTAGACGAATTAAGAAATTACTACTAGGCAACTATATTTCTAGACGAATTAAGAAATTACTACTGGGCAACTATATTTCTAGATGAATTAAGAAATTACTACTAGGCAACTATATTTCTAGACGAATTAAGAAATTACTACTAGGCAACTATATTTCTAGATGACTTAAGAAATTACTACTAGGCAACTATATTTCTAGACGAATTAAGAAATTACTACTAGGCAACTATATTTCTAGATGACTTAAGAAATTACTACTAGGCAACTTTATTTCTAGACGAATTAAGAAATTACTACTAGGCAACTATATTTCTAGATGACTTAAGAAATTACTACTAGGCAACTATATTTCTAGACGAATTAAGAAATTACTACTAGGCAACTATATTTCTAGATGAATAAAGAAATTACTACTAGGCAACTATATTTCTAGACGAATTAAGAAATTACTACTAGGCAACTATATTTCTAGACGAATTAAGAAATTACTACTAGGCAACTATATTTCAAGACGAATTAAGAAATTACTACTAGGCAACTATATTTCTAGATGACTTAAGAAATTACTACTAGGCAACTATATTTCTAGATGAATTAAGAAATTACTACTAGGCAACTATATTTCTAAATGAATTATGAAATTACTACTAGGCAACTATATTTCTAGATGAATTAAGAAATTACTACTAGGCAACTATATTTCTAGATGAATTAAGAAATTACTACTAGGCAACTATATTTCTAGATGAATTAAGAAATTACTACTAGGCAACTATATTTCTAGATGAATTAAGAAATTACTACTAGGCAACTATATTTCTAGATGAATTAAGAAATTACTACTAGGCAACTATATTTCTAAATGAATTAAGAAATTACTACTAGGCAACTATATTTCTAGACGAATTAAGAAATTACTACTAGGCAACTATATTTCTAGATGAATTAAGAAATTACTACTAGGCAACTATATTTCTAAATGAATTAAGAAATTACTACTAGGCAACTATATTTCTAGATGAATTAAGAAATTACTACTAGGCAACTATATTTCTAAATGAATTAAGAAATTACTACTAGGCAACTATATTTCTAAATGAATTAAGAAATTACTACTAGGCAACTATATTTCTAGATGAATTAAGAAATTACTACTAGGCAACTATATTTCTAGATGAATTAAGAAATTACTTCTAGGCAACTATATTTCTAGATTAATTAAGAAATTACTACTAGGCAACTATATTTCTAGATGAATTAAGAAATTACTACTAGGCAACTATATTTCTAGACGAATTAAGAAATTACTACTAGGCAACTATATTTCTAGATGAATTAAGAAATTACTACTAGGCAACTATATTTCTAGATGAATTAAGAAATTACTACTAGGCAACTATATTTCTAGATGAATTAAGAAATTACTACTAGGCAACTATATTTCTAGATTAATTAAGAAATACTACTACTAGGCAACTATATTTCTAGATGAATTATGAAATTACTACTAGGCAACTATATTTCTAGATTAATTAAGAAATACTACTACTAGGCAACTATATTTCTAGATGAATTATGAAATTACTACTAGGCAACTATATTTCTAGATTAATTAAGAAATACTACTACTAGGCAACTATATTTCTAGATGAATTATGAAATTACTACTAGGCAACTATATTTCTAGATGAATTAAGAAATTACTACTAGGCAACTATATTTCTAGATGAATTAAGAAATTACTACTAGGCAACTATATTTCTAGATGAATTAAGAAATTACTACTAGGCAACTATATTTCTAGATGAATTAAGAAATTACTACTAGGCAACTATATTTCTAGATGAATTAAGAAATTACTACTAGGCAACTATATTTCTAGATGAATTAAGAAATTACTACTAGGCAACTATATTTCTAGATGAATTAAGAAATTACTACTAGGCAACTATATTTCTAGATTAATTAAGAAATACTACTACTAGGCAACTATATTTCTAGATGAATTATGAAATTACTACTAGGCAACTATATTTCTAGATTAATTAAGAAATACTACTACTAGGCAACTATATTTCTAGATGAATTAAGATATTACTACTAGGCAACTATATTTCTAGATGAATTATGAAATTACTACTAGGCAACTATATTTCTAGATTAATTAAGAAATACTACTACTAGGCAACTATATTTCTAGATGAATTATGAAATTACTACTAGGCAACTATATTTCTAGATCAATTAAGAAATACTACTACTAGGCAACTATATTTCTAGATGAATTAAGAAATTACTACTAGGCAACTATATTTCTAGATGAATTAAGAAATTACTACTAGGCAACTATATTTCTAGATGAATTATGAAATTACTACTAGGCAACTATATTTCTAGATGAATTATGAAATTACTACTAGGCAACTATATTTCTAGATTAATTAAGAAATACTACTACTAGGCAACTATATTTCTAGATGAATTATGAAATTACTACTAGGCAACTATATTTCTAGATTAATTAAGAAATACTACTACTAGGCAACTATATTTCTAGATGAATTATGAAATTACTACTAGGCAACTATATTTCTAGATGAATTAAGAAATTACTACTAGGCAACTATATTTCTAGATGAATTAAGAAATTACTACTAGGCAACTATATTTCTAGATGAATTAAGAAATTACTACTAGGCAACTATATTTCTAGATGAATTAAGAAATTACTACTAGGCAACTATATTTCTAGATGAATTAAGATATTACTACTAGGCAACTATATTTCTAGATGAATTAAGAAATTACTACTAGGCAACTATATTTCTAGATGAATTAAGAAATTACTACTAGGCAACTATATTTCTAGATGAATTATGAAATTACTACTAGGCAACTATATTTCTAGATAAATTAAGAAATGACTACTAGGCAACTATATTTCTAGATGAATTAAGAAATTACTACTAGGCAACTATATTTCTAGATGAATTAAGAAATTACTACTAGGCAACTATATTTCTAGATGAATTATGATATTACTACTAGGCAACTATATTTCTAGATGAATTAAGAAATTACTACTAGGCAACTATATTTCTAGATGAATTAAGAAATTACTACTAGGCAACTATATTTCTAGATGAATTAAGAAATTACTACTAGGCAACTATATTTCTAGATTAATTAAGAAATACTACTACTAGGCAACTATATTTCTAGATGAATTAAGAAATTACTACTAGGCAACTATATTTCTAGATGAATTAAGAAATTACTACTAGGCAACTATATTTCTAGATGAATTAAGAAATTACTACTAGGCAACTATATTTCTAGATGACTTAAGAAATTACTACAAGGCAACTATATTTCTAGATGAATTAAGAAATTACTACTAGGCAACTATATTTCTAGATGAATTAAGAAATTACTACTAGGCAACTATATTTCTAGATTAATTAAGAAATACTACTACTAGGCAACTATATTTCTAGATGAATTATGAAATTACTACTAGGCAACTATATTTCTAGATTAATTAAGAAATACTACTACTAGGCAACTATATTTCTAGATGAATTATGAAATTACTACTAGGCAACTATATTTCTAGATGAATTAAGAAATTACTACTAGGCAACTATATTTCTAGATGAATTAAGAAATTACTACTAGGCAACTATATTTCTAGATGAATTAAGAAATTACTACTAGGCAACTATATTTCTAGATGAATTAAGAAATTACTACTAGGCAACTATATTTCTAGATGAATTAAGAAATTACTACTAGGCAACTATATTTCTAGATGAATTAAGAAATTATTACCAGGCAACTATATTTCTAGATGAATTAAGAAATTACTACTAGGCAACTATATTTCTAGATGAATTAAGAAATTACTACTAGGCAACTATATTTCTAGATGAATTAAGAAATTACTACTAGGCAACTATATTTCTAGATGAATTAAGAAATTACTACTAGGCAACTATATTTCTAGATGAATTAAGAAATTACTACTAGGCAACTATATTTCTAGATGAATTAAGAAATTACTACTAGGCAACTATATTTCTAGATGAATTATGAAATTACTACTAGGCAACTATATTTCTAGATGAATTATGAAATTACTACTAGGCAACTATATTTCTAGATGAATTAAGAAATTACTACTAGGCAACTATATTTCTAGATGAATTAAGAAATTACTACTAGGCAACTATATTTCTAGATGAATTAAGAAATTACTACTAGGCAACTATATTTCTAGATGAATTAAGAAATTACTTCTAGGCAACTATATTTCTAGATTAATTAAGAAATTACTACTAGGCAACTATATTTCTAGATGAATTAAGAAATTACAACTAGGCAACTATATTTCTAGATGAATTAAGAAATTACTACTAGGCAACTTTATTTCTAGATTAATTATTAAATTGCTACCAGTCAACTATATTTCGAGATGAACTATTTAATTCTTTCTTAGGTCAACCATAGCCTATTTCTTGCTGAATTATGAAATTTGGATCCACCCAACTACGTAGGCTATACTATACATGTAGTTGAATTATGAAATTTTCATTAGACCAACTAAATGTCTTGTTCATTACGCAATTATAAGTAGGCTAGTTATTTTTATATATATTTCTAGATGAGTTATGTTATGAAATCATACTTAAGCCTTTTTCTGGTGAATTGGCATTTAAAAAAAGAATAAAATTCGACAGTTCGAAAACAGAAAACCCACTTAAAAATATAAAAAAAAATTAACAAAGAAGAACATTCAAACACTTAATAGGTAGTCTATTGATTGTTGCTAGTAATTTGTTAGTAGTTGTTTTTTTTTGTTCATTGCATTGGGAATTTTTTCGAGTATTTTTGGTAAATATTATCCATTGTGTCATCAAACTATTTTTAACTTTTATTCGTGAGCTCAATTAAAGTTATGACATAGAGGATGCACATATTAAAAGGATGCATGCCTAATTTAGAACTTTACAAATAGTTACTCCACGATTAAAAACGTTATGTGTGTGTGTGTGTGTATGTGTGTGTTTGACGTTTTTATGACCCTATTCAATGACCCTCTTTCAGCGCCGGCACATCCTATTTCCTAGAGTGTTATCTGAATGCAGCGTCTTCGTGGCGGCTTTTTTAGTGATACTGTAGGCCTATATATCTAACTGATAGCCAAGTCGTGACGTGTGTACATCTCTAAATTTGGTCATAGATGAAACAGAAGTAGGAGATTTAAAGAATTGTTCAACTTTAAAACAAAAAATATGGATTGGGCAAACGACAAAAATTAGGATGGGGGGAGGGCCTAACTTTGAAGCAGTTCTTGTCGTATTATATTTAATTTTGTTTTAAAATATATTTTTTAAAAGGTGCAAGGATTACTATTAAAGAATTCGTTTCAACACACATAACCCTAACCTTATTCCTAACCACAATTTAATTTGTTATATTTTAACCCTAAAAAAATAATAAAAGAAACAGCACTTGTAAGTTACACTTGTAACCTTAACGTAAAGTCTAAATCCATATCATGCCTGTATTTACATATAAAACAAAATGTGTTAGCCAGTGATAAGTATATTTGTTCTACATTTAAAGTCTTACGTCTGCTAACAGAATATATATTAAAATATAGTTTTATTTGTTTAAAACTAGACACGGGTATTGGATTACAAAGGGTTAGACTTTACTAATTCTTACTATTTTCGGAAGTTTTTCTAGAACTAAAGACTAAAATAAGATGGACCGCTGGGTTTGATTTTGATATCTTTGCTATTTGATAACTTAAACACTTAGTTTTGGAATTTCCGATCGTACTAGGTCCTCAAGACTTTCGGTTTAGTAATTCTTCCTATGATTTTCTCAATGAAAAGTTAAGATTATAATCGAAAGTTGTATACAGCGGAAACATTTAAGCAAACGAAAGGTGCGTAGAAGTTTAAGTCAGCGTTTTCGAATAGGCACGGAGAAGCTCTTTAAAAAGAGCAAGTTTAGCAAGCGGTCCATCTTATTATAGTCTTTGACTTTACTAATCTTGTGCAGACTTTTCGAATTATAGGTATACATAGGGACTTTACGGAGTCCTTATAGAACAGAGATTTCTTTTCGCGAAGTGAAAGTTCTATATTCTGAGGGCTAGACTTCCTGGTTCGTTTTATTGTTATGATAGTAAGTGGCGTAGATCCCTACGGGCGCGCCCCACATTTGTTCCATGCATTGTTGGGGGGGGGGGGGGGGACCTGATAACAAGATGGATGGGTTGAGGGATTCATTCACACACAGTAGAGACAGATTAGTTTGTGATCCCTTCCTCATTATTGCAGACAAGTGTTTTGTTGTCAATGGATAATAAGCAATAAGGAAGTTGTACTCTGTTGCCATGGTTACATAACAGACATGTGGTTGGGGAGGGGGGTGTTCTTGAACCAGGAAGTTGTTTATCTTTGTCTCTAAGACATTAGACATGGCCCATAAGGGGGTAGGCAAGGCATTCTAGCGGCAAAGCGATTGGATTGACCCCCGTCCGGGTTCGATGGGTGCCTGACAGCAGGGTGAAGTAAAAGACAGTTGGGCAGTGTGCTGGCTGCGACCACTGAAACTTGAAAATACTGCTACATTTGTCTCTTAGGTCAACATGACCTGAAAGGGTTATTTTACTTTTTTTGCTATACTTGGTAATGTTCTAAAAATAGTATAAATATATAAACAGAGATGTCAAATGGCACAGTTTATTAAATGTATCAGTGGGATTTACTTTGTTTCAAATAGTCTGAGAAAGCTTGTTTGAGTTGAAACACAAATTTTTAAAAAATATTTTAACCAAACCATTAATTAAATACACAATCGTGAGTTTACATCAAAGTCACGTTCTTTGATTAATATCAATTAATGAGATGGGAGATAGGCTCATTGTGACACACAATCATTCGATGTCTGTTTGTACTCGCAACTAGCGCGTAAAGATATCATTATAACATTTCATCGTTAGATTCAGAATTGAAAGGAACTCCGATTGACTTCGAGGAGATATTCACTTTCTTGATTGCTTTGTACATCTACAAAACTCAGTATGATCTATACGGGAAGTTGAACTGTGTAGAAAAGGGGCGGGTTGATATATACGAAAAGTTGAACTGTGTAGAAAAGGGGCGGGGTGATATATACGAGAAGTTGAACTGTGTAGAAAGGGGCGGAGTGATATATACAGGAAGTTGAACTGTGTAGAAAAGAGGCGGGGTGATATATACGAGAATTTGAACTGTGTAGAAAGGGGTGGGGTGACATATACGAGAAATTGAACTGTGTAGAAAGGGGCGGGCTGATATATACGAGTTGAACTGTGTAGAAAGGGGCGGGGTGATATATACGAGAAATTGAACAGTGTAGAAAGAATTCCGCCCCTATGCGACACACAATGTATTTAACAAATGTCCGAGGATGTGTTTCATTAAGGGGAAGTGGGCAATTATAACCCAGCTCGTTTCTTCCAGCTTAGCTACCGTTTTGATAAATTAAAGAGGTGGTTGGGGAGGGGGGGTATCTAGGGCGGTTCTATAGCGGACTCACTACCTCTCTGATTACCACTGCAGGACGCCTCTGGTCTCATGTTGCACCAGCAATAACTTTTCCAAACTTGCGTAGCTGTAAGAGTTAGGGGTGTTAACTCTTTGGGGAGACGGACGAACTGGACCTATTCTAATACCCATTTTTGTTTTGTTTTATTTTATAGTCTAGTTTAGCCGGAGAGGGCACCCCCCCCCCCAACACACACACAAGCTATGCTTCTGGTGGTGCAGCTCAGTGCAGCTTCTGAAAGTTGTGAGAGACAAACATATATCAACAAACATTTACCGTCCACCTCATTCGCAAATTTTTCTCACCGACCCCCTCCCAATTATCTTAACACCACAAGTAAGTAGTAAGTAGTGCCGGTGAAGCTGCGTCCCCCAGTTTCTGTGGCCACGGCATACTAGGCGATTGTGTGGTCAGCACAATGCACAGCCGCCTTTACTTTACCCCAACTAAGGGTCAGTTACCCATCAGAGCTGGGTAGACTAAGGGACACCTTCCAAACCCGGAAAAAAAATCCTAGCCTTCATCGTGATTCGAACCCGGGACCTTCGGTACGCCAGGCGAACGCGCTGCCACAGTACGGCCCTAACGGCACAACGATAGACTCTTTCGTCCACATACATATATCAACACACCAACAAACATTGAAACAGAGGAACACAAACACAGCACACCAATACATTTGCGAGCATGTCTTCAGCGTTGAAACTTGAATGACGACACAGCAGCCGGAAAAAAACACAAAAATCTCACGTTCAACACATAAGCAACATGTATCGATCCATATCTTTGATGCGCAATCAACCCAGATCAACCCAGAACCTAAACAAACAATAACCAAAATAAACACAGCCGCATGACAGCCGTAATCTCGTCTGCACAATTACAAATAATAATTTAAAAAAAGTCACGTGATATTCGATAATCTCCGAGCAGCTGTTGGTGTTGACATCCTTTTTCCAAAAGTCGTGGATCAGTTTGTGTGTTGACCTCCAGCCACGAACTCTAAATTTATCCACCTCCATTATTGACCCGGAAACAAATCTAATTATAGCATGTCCACCACTGCTGGGGGGAAAACACACACTTTCATGTAAACACTTCAAACGTTTTTTTTTTAACAGATCAGTGATATGACGGTGTTATGACCCCTAGTAAATTTAAATAGTGCCACCGTACTGTAGACAGAGTGTGTTATTCTCCTCCCCCCCCCCCCATGTTTTTTTCTCTGAACTTAGCTGTTTCTCTGGGGGCCCCCCTGTAGAGCCCTTAGAGGCCATAATTAAATGTACTCCTGTTACATTCATAAACTGTGCGACCCGTTGCCTATCATTTTCACATTAGCGGGCCCTACCTGGTCTATTGCGTTGACCGCTGTGGTCAAACGAACAGCGCGAAATGTAAAAACAATTGGGTTTATTTTGATAAACACCTCGCCCGTTCTTGGGAAGTGCGTTGGAGTTTTAAGAAGTTGGAAGAAGTTGGTTTCTGGTAGTTGAAGATGGAAGTAGTGAGGACTAGAGTTTTGATTTAGTTAAGTTGTTGACTTGAGTTTGATTTAGTTGTAGCTATGGACTGAAGATGTAACGTTGTAGTATTACAATTAAAACTATTCACTTTCAGCCTCTTATATGTGAGTTATATAAAAACATGTAACAATATTTATAAAGATAGACGACAACTGAAGCAATTATTTGTGTACATTACATGTACAAAACGTTGAGCATAATAACAGGATGAAACGGCAGGTAACAACTGCCCCCCCCCCCCCCCCCCCCCCACTTTTTTTTTTCTGCGTGACAAGAGCCAGTTTCCGTTAAAAGACAAACTTCATTTTTTTGATGTTGGAGATGTTTGATTTAATATTGTCAATATCTTGCTTGAGATTTTTCTTATCTTATTCTCTACAGACGCTACTTCCATAAAAAAAGATTGCTGCGCCCTAAACTCATCAGTGGTTTAGGTCTAGTCCAGCCGACTCCTGTCAATCAGAGTACGCACTGAAAGGTACAAGAACTCCTTTGTTCCTTATTCTTTGAGACTATATCAACGCTGCTTCTGACTAAAGCATAATCAAGAGCCAGATGCGTGTTTTGCATATTTGAAGATGACTAGTGTGTATGTGTGTGTGTTGTATTTGTTCTGGTTGTTGTGCTTGTGTTCTTGTAATAGTTCAATATAATCAAACCACATTTCCTTTTTGGACCAATAAAGAAATCTTATCTTATTTCTATTAGTGTTTTAAATGATGTTAAGTTGCTGGTTTTCCTGGTTTGTTCAGGCACCCCATTCCATGCCCCCGATGCCACTTGGGAAGAAGCAATCAAGCTTAATAGTAGATTTGACACTATTACTGTTTATATAAGACATTTCATAAACTTCGAAAATTTTGCCATTTTTTGTTTCTTGTTTTACTTCTAAAGTTTAGCGGCTTATCGAATAACCATAGACTCAATAAATTAATGAAACGTTTAACAAACGCTATCCACAATCAATAATACATTGGAAACGAAATTTAAATTGTAACTATTTTATGTGCAAATCATTTCAGAAACAGAAATAATATATTCTAAAAGCTGTCTTGCCAAATTTGATACTTTTCGTCAATAAACGTATTTCTACCTTTGGCTCTTTGATCATTGATCTATAAACAAATTTATTAAATACTTTTTGCTCTTTGATTAATTTAATATAAACAAATTTTTTTTTAAATTTTTGCTCTTTGATTAGATAACTGAGACCGTTGTGACGTAAATAAATTATTATTTTTATAAATATTTTAGTAATATTAGACTTAAAAGGATATTGCATATAGTAATATGTTAATATTTAAATATCAACTTGAATTTCAATATTATAACATTACACAATGAATCATCCTTCTTATTGTTTTTTCAAATATCAATCAAACGGTTTATCCATAAAATCATTCTTCCAGAAAGTTTAAAATAAAAAACAAAGACTGGTATTAATTGATATTATTTGAACAAATCAGGATGATGTTATTGTTTATTAATTATCAAAATTAGATTAGACTATATCGTTTGAAGTTTTTACCTGGAAAATTGTTATTTCTTTTCAAAAGTTTGGTCTTAAAATAATTACACGAGAAAATAAAGCGCTGAAGTAAAGTAGTACACATCTATTTTTAGCCTGGGACATATTTTTGGAATAAACAGTCTTGGTTTGATACATTTTTCTTGATAAGATAAAAAAAACATTACGAAAATCCACATGAGATTGACACTATCAGGGTCTAAGTTTTAACTTTTAGCACCAGGTCTTTGATTTGTTCCCTACTTAAAGTTGTTTACTACGGGAAATAATATGTTTTGTTTTTTTGGGGGGTTTTGCAAGTCTTTTTGTCAATAACGAATTATGGGTCTTTTTTCATAGATCTTATCTAATGCATTACAGACGCTCCTTCTATAGAGAATATTATTGCGTCCTATGCGCTCTTCCGTGGTTTGAGTCTAGTGCTGCATTTTGGATTAGTGTTTTAAAATGATGTTAAGTTACTGGTTTTCCTGGTTCGTTCAGGTAGCCCATTCCATTCCCGGATGCCACTCGTGAAGAAAGAGTGGATGGGAACGGTCAACTGTTTGCACCGAACCTATATGTTAGCACACGTGTGTTTGTCCTCCGAGCCCTAAGAGATTAATCTCGGTTCGTATATTCACTCCAGTGAAGTGAGGTTCAAGTCTGGCACCTTTGAACACATTTCTGGGCTACTTCTGTATGGACCTGGCGACACTGCCTCAGATCTTTCACTGTCAACTCTCTAATATGTACAAAGCAAAATATATCACCTGTAGTATTAAATGAATACCAATATCTACTGTTTAAATGAATACCAATATCTACTGTTTAAATGAATACCAATATCTACTGTTTAAAGTTTAAATGAATACCGATATATACTATTTAAAGTTTAAATGAATACCGATATATACTATTTAAAGTTTAAATGAATACCAATATGTACTGTTTAAAGTTTAAATGAATAACAATATCTACTGTTTAAAGTTTAAATGAATACCAATATCTATTTTGTAAATTAAGGCCTGTCATTATTGTTTTAAATGGTCGCTCATTCCGTGTGGAAATAGTAGGCTGGGGTTCTGGTTAGGGCTTCAATTCGTGTGCAAACGTAGATACCAAAATTCAATGAAAAATGCTTTCAAGTGAAAGACGTTACGTATATCGAAAAAAAACAATAACATCTTAACTACAACTAACTGTGTTCCTCTTAGGACGAATAGGGATCGATAAACCTGCGTTATCTGATAACAGATTTATCACACACAGTGTTTCAAAAGTTTAGCAAGCGTCTATCGATGATAATGGAGACAGGTTTTATTTTTAAAACCCATTTTAATCTTATATTTTTCACCAAAATATGGACGCATTTCCCCAATGCCTTCAAACTTATCGCTATCGCTTACTAGCTCAATACAGCTCTCAGTGGCATCCTATTTGCAATCACTAGCATCCATTAGCATCCACAAGTATTCACTAGCCAAGGATAAGGAGCCGCAAAACCAAAATTGTAGGAAGCCGACTCAACGTTGATCTACTAATAAACATTTTGGTCTCAAAATATTAACATCGTGTAATCGTGTAATCATTATGTATAGTCTATAACAGTGATGGCGAACCTTTTTGCGGCCGCGTGCCCAAAAAAAGATCGTACAGTTGTACGAACTAATTAAAACCTTTTCATCCAAAAAGAATAACAAATTAACATATTTTTGAATGATACAAACAGTCTTTTATATAAAATAAAATGAACTATAGTAAATGAAAAAAAAATTAATATATTAAAATTACACAATTACACAATTACAGTTATTACATTTAACTTTATACATTTGGCATGATTTTGCATAGTATTTGTTTGTGATTTTTGCTGTTGTGTGTACGCTGATAATTTGTCAAGCCTTGGCTCATACTCCGTAGCTTTAAGAGCGACACATGCAGCACTCGGGTCACCTGTCAGTCTGTTTCTGCTATCAGATTTGATATAATTTAAATTTGTTAACAGCTGCTCACAAGCTTAAGATGACCCAAACAATGTACGAAGTGCAATCCCAACTGCTTTCGTCGACTTGAAATTATTTGGCAGAGAATTCCACACTTTAAGGATTTCATCTTCAGAGCTACCAACTGTTCTGCCCTTTGCTATCATTTCTCTTCTCAAGTGTTTCACGCAGATAATAGAATTTATTTTTTCAGATAGAGCTTTCTTGAAGTTCCAATAGATCCATTTACAGATTTCCTGAATTATAACCACAATAAGCAGGAAAGATCAAGTTCTTCAAATTCAGCTTTATCTGGGAAAGTAAGAAAACAGACGGTTGTCTCCATCTTACGGAACTGTACAAATCTATCACTGAAATTCTCATTTACAGTTAATTAAATATTTCCTGATGGCGTATGGAATTGTCAGAAAATGCTATAGAGTTTTGTAAATGCATTTTCACAATTATAAAATATTTCAGCTGCCCACTTTGCAAGTCTCTGCAGTTTTCTTTCAAATTTTCTGATATAACAAATCATCATTTCTGATGTTTTTCCTTAATTGCAGTTTTTTATCCATTCCATTTAAGTGTGCTGTAAAATATGTAAAAAAAACATAACATTGGTAATCCAGACCATATCAGTGAGCTGTGGATAATCTTGCCCCATTGAATTATATACAACCTGATTTCATCCAAGCGCGCTACAAATCTCAACAATAGTGTTCTCTGCTCAGTCACCTGATATTATTGTACATGAGTAAAGTATTATACTTAAAAGTAAAATAAAAAGAATAGCAGCGAAAATAAACGAAATAAACGAAATAAACGTATTTTAACAAAACGACGATGGCATTTAAGATCCGACAAAATGGCCGTTTTAAAATCGATGATCCCATCCTTAGCGGTGTGACAGTAAATAAGCTGTTCCATTTTTGGTAAAGGCTCGCGTGCCCACAGAAAAGGCTCTGCGTGCCAGTTGTGGCACGCGTGTCATAGGTTCGCCATCGCTGGTCTATAAGGTTATTTGTCATAGAACCTTGAGAGGGGTAAGGGACCAGGAAGGGGGGTCCATCCACGCAGCGCCTTCGACTGGCGTTCCGAAGGTTCTGGGTTCGAATCCTGGTGAAGGTTAGAATTTTTTTTCCCCGAGGACTGGAGGGTGTCCCTGAGTCTACCCAGCTCTGATGGGTACCTGACATTATTTGAGATAAAGTAAATGCGGATATGCATTGTGATGGCCACACAATCCCCTAGTATGCCGTGACCACAGAAACTGGTGAAGTCTGCTTCACCGGCCCTATAATTAATTTGGTCCGAAGGGTACTTTATTTTTTTTTTCTACTTAAGCTATGGAAAGCCTCGTCCTATCAATGCATTGCATGCTCCTTATGCTTACTATCCTAATAGTTCACTTTTTTTTTTATAACATTTAGGATAAAGAAACAAACACGGATAAACGTAGGACGCAATAATCGTCTGTAAAGAAGGAGCGTCGGTAACTTATAATAAGAAAATTTGGCTTCTACTATCCGAAAGGATCTCTTAATTTAATGTTTGTTGTTTTTTCTTTCAACGAATCATAATTTAAGACAATCGGTACCATAAAGCCCTTATATAATATATGGCCTTAAGCCTACTATGTTTAGGACTAGAACTACACACCTTCAGCTCAGTACCTGAGGATGAGACTTTTCGACCACAATGGACAACCATACACGGTGCCGATGGGATGACCGAGGCGTGGTCATCGTCAACTGTCAAGTTTGAAATACAGAATTATAAAACTAGAAAGTGCTACCTAATATTAACTAATAGTTAACAGTACACTACTTAAATGTAATACAACCAAGCATTAGCTAACTTTGTAAGATAATATAATGTATCTCCTGTTTACCCAATGGCAGTTATCAACAACGGCTCTATTACGCTACAGTGCCGCATGACAATGGTTTTTTATCTTTTCAAATCGTACTTTTTCTTTCAAGTTTAGCCAATGGTACATTTTCACGGTAGTAATTTTGTCCAACCGTACATTTTAAAGGCGGTACTTATCCAGCCGTACATTTTCAAGGTGGTACTTATCCAGCCGTACATTTTCAAGGTGGTACTTATCCAGCCGTACATTTTCAAGGTGGTACTTACATCCAACCGTACATTTTCAAGGTGGTACTTATCCAACCGTTCATTTTCAAGGTGGTACTTATCCAACCTTACATTTTCAAGTTGTTATTTACATCCAACCGTACATTTTCAAGGTGGTACTTATCCAACCGTTCATTTTCAAGGTGGTACTTATCCAACCTTACATTTTCAAGGTGATACTTATCCAGCCGTACATTTTCAAGGTGGTACTTACATCCAACCGTACATTTTCAAGGTGGTACTTATCCAACCGTTCATTTTCAAGGTGGTACTTATCCAGCCGTACATTTTCAAGGTGGTACTTACATCCAACCGTACATTTTCAAGGTGGTACTTATCCAACCGTTCATTTTCAAGGTGGTACTTATCCAACCTTACATTTTCAAGTTGTTACTTACATCCAACCGTACATTTTCAAGGTGGTACTTATCTAACCGTACATTTTCAAGGTGGTACTTATCCAACTGTACATTTTCAAGGTGGTACTTATCCAACCTTACATTTTCAAGTTGTTATTTACATCCAACCGTACATTTTCAAGTTGTTACTTACATCCAACCGTACATTTTCAAGTTGTTACTTACATCCAACCGTACATTTTCAAGTTGTTACTTACATCCAACCGTACATTTTCAAGTTGTTACTTACATCCAACCGTACATTTTCAAGTTGTTACTTACATCCAACCGTACATTTTCAAGTTGTTACTTACATCCAACCGTACATTTTCAAGGTGGTACTTACATCCAACCGTACATTTTCAAGTTGTTACTTACATCCAACCGTACATTTTCAAGTTGTTACTTACATCCAACCGTACATTTTCAAGGTGGTACTTACATCCAACCGTACATTTTCAAGTTGTTACTTACATCCAACCGTACATTTTCAAGTTGTTACTTACATCCAACCGTACATTTTCAAGTTGTTACTTACATCCAACCGTACATTTTCAAGTTGTTACTTGCATCCAACCGTACATTTTCAAGTTGTTACTTACATCCAACCGTACATTTTCAAGTTGTTACTTACATCCAACCGTACATTTTTAAGTTGTTACTTACATCCAACCGTACATTTTCAAGTTGTTACTTACATCCAACCGTACATTTTCAAGTTGTTACTTACATCCAACCGTACATTTTCAAGTTGTTACTTACATCCAACCGTACATTTTCAAGTTGTTACTTACATCCAACCGTACATTTTCAAGTTGTTACTTACATCCAACCGTACATTTTCAAGGTGGTACTTACATCCAACCGTACATTTTCAAGTTGTTACTTACATTTAACCGTACATTTTCAAGTTGTTACTTACATCCAACCGTACATTTTCAAGTTGTTACTTACATCCAACCGTACATTTTCAGATTGTTACTTACATCCAACCGTACATTTTCAAGGTGGTACTTACATCCAACCGTACATTTTAAAGTTGTTACTTACATTTAACCGTACATTTTCAAGTTGTTACTTACATCCAACCGTACATTTTCAAGTTGTTACTTACATCCAACCGTACATTTTCAAGGTGGTACTTACATCCAACCGTACATTTTCAAGTTGTTACTTACATCCAACCGTACATTTTCAAGGTGGTACTTACATCCAACCGTACATTTTCAAGTTGTTACTTACATTTAACCGTACATTTTCAAGGTGGTACTTACATCCAACAGCACCTTTCACTTTTGTATGTTTACTCAATCTCCTTTTAAACTTACGTGTTTATCCAAATGTACACATGTACGGTTGCATGTTTGCCTAATGTTACTTTGACACAACACTATTTTTTCAAAGGGCAACTTTTAACCAAAGGCACTTTACGGGAAGATACTCTTATCCAAAAGATACCGCTTTTAAAAATCAATCCTTTTTAAATACTCTATTTGTTTCAAAGTGCTAGCCTTGATTCCTTAGGCTTTATTGCGTCGTTAAATCAGACTTTGTGACTTCCTGGTCTGGCTACTATTTCCCGGGTACGTTCTTCTATTTGTATAAACTAAACTTAAAAGCGTACATTTGGCGTTTTATATTCGACAGTTAAAAAAATATATTTTTCAACTAACAAAAAAATGTGTGAACATTTTAGTGATATTTTCTTATCTATATTGTTTTATATTTGTTTTTATGGTGTCTTATGTTTTATAAACATGTTATTTTGTGTTATATTATATGTTTAATATTGTTTTATATTTTTATATCAAATATGTGTTATGTTTTTAAACAGACACTCCCACACGAACACACACATAGGCCTAGAGATGCACTTACAAACGCACACACACACACTAACACAGACACATACACCCAGGGCCAAGATTACCAACCTATCAAAACGATAGTGAAAGAGTTAATATATAGTTGGATTAAGTTTTGTCTCGTGTTCAGATTTTAAATCGCTTTCTTTTTCCATGGTGCATCTTTTTTTGTTTATTTAAATTTCCTTCATTGTAAAGTTGACTTAGCGATTCACTATTGCTGTTGTTGTTTTTCTCCTTGTGTTTATCAGGCGTGTAACAAGTTCATTCAACTTGTCTCTCTCACTGATCTATAGTAATATATCATTTTCAACATGGAATATTTCTATAATGAAATTTGCGTGTGTGTGTGTGTGATTTATTTTAAAAGTAATCCGTCAGTTGTTTAATTTTGTGTGAAATTAAAAATTACGAATCTGTTTCAATGAACCCTGCGCTGAACTATTACAATTACTTTAAATACAAATAAATAATAATTTTGATCGTAGTTGTAGATACTAGCCAGCCAACCAGATCACAATCACGAGGCATGCGCAGAAAGGATGGTTGGACACTTCCTTTTCCGGGTGTAAGTGAGAGCAAGCCATAGATTTAACTATGAGAAAACCAATGGGCACGCTAGTGTTTTTTTTTTGTTTTGGAAAACAATGTGTATCTTCAATCATTGAATGTCTTGTTTGTATATTAAAACTAGAGCTCTAAGTTATTATGTAGAAAGTCACTATTCTATCCTCACGTTTTCTCTGTGAATGTCTTAAAGTTTTGGTGGTGGAATTTGTTTTACTCAGGGATCCCTCTGCTTTTTTTAAAAAAAGTAGCTACCATAGGTTCTTCTGGAGGGTGTCCCTGAGAGTCTACCCATTAATGACGGGTACATGACTTTAGTTGGGGTAAATTAATGGCGACTGATCATTGTGCTGGCCACACAATCCCCAAGTGGGAACAGACACTGGTGAACGTTGATTCACGGGCCCTACGGGTAGGTTTGGTCCGACCGGCATACTTTTATAACACCCACACTGCGCTAGCGTTATGGCTAGGGACAATCCTACTTTTGCAGTGCAAAAGAATGCAATCGTATATACACTATACAATTACACACACCCCACGCCTCTAGTTTAAATTCACTGGCATGCGACGTTTGACTAATTAATGTGCACATGGATCAATGCCTAACGTTTAGATACAATCACGTGACTTAACTATACGGCAATCAATTTGACCCCATTCAGGTCAGGGCGTGGCCGAATAAGATCCTCGGGACCCTAATCGTTTTACCGGCAGACATTTATTAATGAGCTGCAATCTGCAGACTGAGTTTTTTAATTGTTTTACTTAGACAGGTCAAGACTATGTTGTCGTTATCAAACTTGTTAAGTTTACATATTATACATATATGTGTATAATATATAATATAGTAAGGATATGGGGGCACGGTAGCCGACCCGGGTCCCGGGTTCGAATCCTGGTGAAGACTCGGACTACTTTTTTCCGGGTCTACCTGACAATAGTTGGGGTGAAGTAAAGGCGGCTGAGAATTGTGCTGGCCACACATCCCCTAGTTAGCCGTGGCCACAGAAACGTCACCGGCCCTATGGATCAATTTTACTTTTAACTTTTACATATACATAATTTGGCACACTGTTATCAAAAGTTTGCGGACCCCTGGTCAAAAAATTATGAACAACAACTATTTTAATAGAATAAAATTTAAATATATTTTTTTTTAAACTAATTTTAAAATAATGCCTTGTGGTAATTGGGATTTAAGAAGCTGTGCAGCCACATTACATTCTAACAGTTTTGCACTGACCTAAAACATTAACAGTATGGTACACTTCCTGTTTGTTTTGACCAATGATGTTTGGTTCTGCCATTCTTGGAAGTCGAAGCTCCACAACTATTGGGCGCTAGGCGATCTTTATACTTCTACATTCTACATCATCGAGGCAGACATTGAAGCAGACATTGAAGCAGACATTGAAGCAGGCATTGAAGCAGACATTGAAGCTGACATTGAAGCATACATTGAAGCAGACATTGAAGCAGACATTGAAGCTGACATTGAAGCATACATTGAAGCAGACATTGAAGCAGACATTGAAGCAGACATTGAAGCAGACATTGAAGCAGACATTGAAGCAGACATTGAAGCAGACATTAAAGCAGACATTAAAGCAGACATTGAAGCAGACATTGAAGCAGACATTGAAGAAGACATTGAAGCAGACATTGAAGCAGACATTGAAGCAGACATTGAGGCAGACATTGAAGCAGACATTGAAGCAGGCATTGAAGAAAGACATTTTTGTATTTTACGAGTTTCAAATTTCTGAACCTTAAATTTGGAAATATAAAATGTATGTAAAACTGTTCAACGACCGAAACATGGAAAAACTAACTGGAAAGAATTTCAACCATTTTTTTTTTTTATGAAACTAGAATTTTTATTAAGGTGGAGTGATACGTGTGCATGCATGCGTGTGTGTGTGTGTGTGGGGGGGGGGGGGTGGTAGTGTGTTTGTTTGGGGGTGGGTGGGCGGGATACTATGTTTGTGGAGGGGTTATGTGCGTGCGTGCGTGTAAGTGTGCACATGTATAAATAAAAGTTCGAATTGCAAGCTAAAGCCCCTGCAAATAAGGTGTTATTTTTTTTAAACTGGGTAACCTGAATAAGAAGTTCTGAAACACCTGACTTGATATGTACATATTGTTTACCTGCCTTTGCATATAGGTAAGTTAGAATTGAGTAATCCAAGACAACTTGACATACACACACATGGGCAGACAGAGACACAGATAAAGAAAACAGCCACATGGCAATGTTAGGTCTGCTAGTAACTCACATGTTGGTACATACATATATGTACACGTGGCAAGAGAAGAACTGCTCTAGTCTCTAGTGTAAATGTTGCTATGGATTTATTGGTCCATAACAAACTGACTTGAAGAAAGAAAGAGAGAGAGATCTATATTAAGAATCACATGTGGTTGAAGACATGTTTAAGTAAAGAAACGTAGTCGAGTTGAAAATAGACAAGCATGGTCAAACAGTTGTCATTCAGATTAATAAAATTGAGAGTTGGTGTTGAACATGTTAACAATCAAAATAAATAGTATACGGTAATAAGGTAAAGAAGCAACAAGATAAACGTAAAGATCAAGAAGTAAAGTTAATTTAGTGGTAATCAAGCTAAAGTAGCGGTAATCAGTCTAAAGTAGTGGTAATCAGGCTAAAGTAGTGGTAATCAGGCTGAAGTAGTGGTAATCAGGCTAAAGTAGTGGCAATCAAGGTAAAGTAGTGATAATCAGGCTAAAGTAGTGGTAATCAAGCTTAAGTAGTGGTAATCAGACTAAAGTAGTGGTAATCAGGCTAAAGGGTGTACGGACATTTCATCCCGCGACATTTGATCCCGTGACAGTTACTCCCTGACACTTAATCCCACGACAGATAATCCCATGACACTTGGTCCCGCGACACTTAATCCCTCCCATCCCGCGAGATAGTCCCATATAACACTTAATCCCTCCCGCGGACATGTACACTAAGAAAAAATAAAACAAATGTATTTAAACAGTACATTTAGATTTATTAATCAGTACATTTATACTTATTAAACAAAAGTGATTTTATCAGCCATATCCACAAGTATAAATCCAAGATATCCGTAGTACAGAGCTAAAAGCTTAAGAAAACATCTGAAACAAAATGTGTTTTTATTAACATTTAGGGTCCTGAAGAGGGCAGTCCAGTGAGCGACGCCATTTAGTCATATCTTAACTCATTGCCCAATGAAAGCAAAGGCCGCGCCCCTTTCAACCAGGTCACCTGTCATTTAGTCTTCAACTAAATTGGAAACAATTAATACAGGACAGTTTACAATGACCCAATTCATTATCTAACCTAGTCGTTGGGGTCACAAGGAGCGATCACTACAAATAAGCAAAGCCGACATATCTTTCTGACAATCTCTTTGTATACCAATCAAAGCAAGTCTCGCTCGACCTCAGACCAACACTCCTTCTTTGACAACCATCTGGGTGAGGATTGTCACTTTTATTAGTAATTATTATTCCTACCAATTAGTGAGTACTTTTGTGACAACTAGTTCTCCAAATAAGTTTGTTATTTTTTCTTAGTTTACATGTCCGCGGGAGGGATTAAGTGTTATATGGGACTATCTCACGGGAAGGGAGGGATTAAGTGTCGCGGGACCAAGTGTCATGGGATTATCTGTCGTGGGATTAAGTGTCAGGGAGTAACTGTCACGGGATCAAATGTCGCGGGATGAAATGTCACCAAACCGGCTAAAGTAGTGGTAATCAGGTTGAAGTAGCAGTAATCAGGCTGAAGTAGTGGTAATAAGGCTAAAGTAGTGGTAATCAGGCTAAGGTAGTGGTAATCAGGCTGAAGTAGTTTAAATCAGGCTAAAGTAGTGGTAATCAGGCTAAAGTAGTGGTAATCAGGCTGAAGTAGTGGTAATCAGGCTAAAGTAGTGGTATCAGGCTAAAGTAGTGGTAATCACGCTAAAGTAGTGGTAATTAAGCTAAAGTAGTGGTAATCAGGCTAAAGTAGTAGTAATCAGGCTAAAGTAGTGGTAATCAAGCTAAAGTATTGGTAATCAGGCTAAAGTAGTGGTAATTAAGCTAAAGTAGTGGTAATCAGGCTAAAGTAGTGGAAGTCAAGCTTAAATAGTGGCATTCAAACAAAATTAGTGGTAAATAAGCTAAATTGGTGGATAATCAAACGAAATGAGTACATAATTAAGCAAATACAATAAGTAACCAAACCAAAATAGTATTTATTCAAGCAAATGTAGTAGGTAAGCAAGCTAAGAGTATTATAAGTTCTGCTAAAGTAGGACGTACCATAGCTAAAAGCACTAAGTAAACAAACAATAGCAGTAGGTAATCAAGCCAAACCGCGTTAAAAGTCTAACCAAATCTAGCCAAATGAGTATCTAATCAAGCTAAAGGGGTAGATTTTCGAACCCAAAGCAGAAACTATTCTATTTAAATAACTATGTAATCGGGCTAAAAGCAGTAATCATTCAAACTATCACAGTCAACTAAACCATAAACGCCTTGCAGACAAACCTTGTACGCCAGAATTTTAATTGTCAGACCACGTTAACTTAAGCCCCCAAGTTAATTGTAAGAAAATCTTCGTTTAAGCAAAGATTAATGTGTATAATATAAAGATAATTTAATATTTTTTTTAAAATAAGAAATACAACCAAAAGATTTAGTTCATTAAGTTATCATAATAATAATAATAATGACTAGAGAGCCCATTTTTTCATGATCAATTTAGCATGCTCGGTGCGCTTTCTTTTCACAATTCGATCTTAGGATGAGGAAAACACAAAAAAAAAAAACACACACCAGTCAAAGAGAAAGGTCTTCAAACTCTCACTATTTTGTCTCACAATTCCTCGGTGTTTGGGTCTATCTATTCCATAGTGCAGGTGCCGCAGATTAAAAAGTGCGCACTCCAAATACTTTTTATTTAATAAAGCCTGACAACATTGGTGATTAAAGACTGTAATTAGGCGCGCAGGGTCTTTGACGGCACATGCTTCGTAATGACCACCCGTAGATTTAAAGGAGCAGTGCCATCCATGCTGCCTAAAATGTCCACTAAGTACAAATAATAATCTCTGCCTTTAACACACAAAAAAAAAAATGATTAAAAACACCACAGGATGGTAAAGTTCACACGTTTTCTAATTCGTCTCCATAGTTATGGGAATGATTTGATTATGTGGCCAGCACACAGCTTTAAAAGGGGCACGGTGGCCGTGCGGCAGCGAGTTTGGCGTACCAAAGGTCCCGGGTTCGAATCCTGGTGCATGCTAGGATTTTTTCCCCGGGTCTGGAGGGTGTCCCTGAGTCTACCCAGCTCTGATGGGTACCTGACCTTAGTTGGGGTAAAGTAAAGGCGGCTGTGCATAGTGCTTGCTACACAATCACCTACAATGCCGTGGCCACAAAAACTGGTGAACGCTGCTTCACCATACCTGTGGATCAACTCGGTCCGACGGCTACTTTGACTTTTACAATGTTTTAAGACAAAAAGACAATTACTACGTATTACTAAAGAATGTTTCAGACAGATAGCTATAAATCACGTGGGTGGGGCTAAAGTGGTTTCACCCAATGATATCACGGTGGTGGGATAATGTCTTCAGATTGTTTGCTGCAGTTGATGAGGGCTGCATGGGATAGAATTTCACTTACCGGTCTACTGAACAGAAATCTTACTACATGCGCAGAAGATGTATCCGATTCTCTACACAAAAAAAGAAAAACGATTCACAACGGGCTCATAACTTCTTCCTTCTTTGTTGCATTCTTATATCACAAATGGGGATTTTGATATCGTTACTCCATCCGGCCCTTTACACACACACAAACTTCACAACCTATTATGGTGTATATGGGTTAAGCTAGATCCATTTGAGCCCTTTAAAACTAAAAATAACTCTCTTGAAAATTTGAAACAATGTCATGTCGTCGGCTTCGCATCTATGTGCGGAGATTCAGCTCAATACGACGATGTGAGTAAATTAGCCTTGCAAAGATTTACCAAATAGAAAGTTCTGCAAAAGTTAATAATATAATATAAATGATTTAAAAAAGAACTGCAATTACTTTAGCTTTAACATAATTCTAAACACATTTTAATAAAACTAATTTTTGTGTGTACTGTACACAGGGCCGTATTTAGGATTGTGGGGGCCATGTTCCCAAATTTATGTGGGGGCCCCTCGTGGTCTCGCCACTGCCTTCCACATACCTCAGAAAACGGCATTTAATTCATGTTCCATTCTGTAAAATCATAAATTTTATGTTGCACTTAGCTTGGTTGGACTGGAGCGCTTTAAATTGTAGGGGATATAAATTATTTTTTTTTTACATTATCAACGAAAGATTAGTAATGTCACTAAAACAACTCTTTTAGGAATGTGTGGGGGCCCTTTTGTGTGGGGGCCCCTGTTCCAATGGAACATGTGGAACATGCCTAAATACGCCACTGACTGTACATTGTGATACCATGAAGTACCAACCAGGGCTCAGAGCTGGTCTAGCGTGGACTTACGACACAGACTGACACATTTAGTTTAAACCTGATCAGCTGACCGATAATTTACTACCATTCACGTGTTGATCTTAATTATTGCAAAAGAACTAGCTCAAAGTTTTGCCCAAACATAATTGCGTTTTCACAAACAAAAGCTACAACATACCTCTAACCCTAGTACCCCGCCCCCCTGTTAATATACACATGCATGTGTACAGTTAAGGAGGGAAAGATGGCGCTAAAAAAAAATGTGTGTCAACGATTCGGAAATAGCCATTCTTCTGCTCTTTATGTTTAATTGTGGGGAACATGGATTATGGATCAACAAGCTATGGATTATGGAGATGGGGAGGGACTAGTGTCCGTGGCCTTACTGATATGTTTCGTTTTTTTTTTGTAGGGGGATGAGTAAGCAAATGTGCGGGAAAATCTTCCGTAGAGAGGAAATGCAACATTACTGAGTAATATTACTACAACATGCCAGCATGTAAAAATACTGAGTACAAAGTACAAAATACAGACCCGACCCCACTGACATGTGAACCAAAACCTGACTACTTCGATATCATGACATGTCAAGACATATACTCTATTACAGAAGAAATGTCTCTGCAGCCTTTTCCATTCCTTACCCATCCTTGGGGGTGTTAACTTTCATACACCCCCTCCCTCCTCACTATGCCCCCCCACACCCCTTTTGGCCTTTGATGACCTTTGATATGTTATATGACTGGTTAGGCATATTTTTGTTGTCATGGCTGATGTCCTTTTACGGAGAGCTAGAAAATAAGCAGATACATACGGGTACTTACTTATGTAAAAAAAAAAAAAATGAAAACGAAAAGGATGGGGGTGGGGGTGGGGAGGGGGGGCGTCCTAAAAAGAAAGGTTCAGACGGGATTTAAAGAATTAAAAGTGCAATATAGAAAATAACATTTCCGGACACTTTTTGACCTTCGTGTGCCCCTCACTGGAGTATTACGCCACAGCAATGTGGTGGGTATATGGGGGTCGGGGGAATAAATTTAACAGAAAGTATTATGACTCCATTTTATACCCCCCCTCCCCCGGCCTTTTGGAGTCGGCAGTAACCAACGGCACCATTGGGCCTCCCTGGTGTCAAAAGGAAGTAGTCTTATTTTTTTTAAATAGTTACTTTCTTTTGGAAACATAATATTATCTTACTTTAAATTATTTGAAGAAACACGAGACCTTCATAATGACAAACCATACAGCGCCCCCCATAATTGTGTTTGATCATCGTAACGTTTCTTTACCCTCCAGTTACAATTCTGTATTTAAAAAAATAAATTATATAGGTTATACTAAGAACTAACATGGCGATGTGATATGTTTAACAAAAAGAAAACATGAATACATGCATGCAGTGTGTGTGTAGGAGGCCTCTTCAAATATTTGTCCTGTGCATGCAAGCAGTATAGCGTTGCCAAGATGGTCTACCATTGCAGTATAAAATTACGTTTTTGAAAGAAATTTTTGGAAAGACATACTCTACATGTATTTAATTTTGAAGTAGAAGAAGAAAAAAAGAGTTTATGGTTTACTACGTTTACTTTGAAGTTTTAGGCACAGGGCGTTTTATTTGTGTTAATATTGAGGAAGATATAGAATATTGGTGTAAAATCTGAAGAAGAAATAAATAAGAACCAATATTACGACACAATAAATCAAATGGAATACTCAGAACTCAGAAAGAGAAAATATATATTTTAAAAAATACACACTTTTCTTTATTTCTTATGCAAGTTTCAACTTCATATAAGTTAGAATGTCTTCCTTAACGACATTCAGGCATGGAATGGGTAGGTTGCATGGGCAACCGTCATGAGAATCAATCAAGACCAACAGAAGGCCGCCAAAATACACGGACTTGAACCCGGAACGTTGAAACTAGCGTTACAGCGAGCTGTCGGAGTCCACCTCAGTAAGAAATGATATCTAAATAGGATGTAAATAGTAATATTTGTTGAATTATTATGTTTGCATTTTGGCTTATGGCAATGCAGAAATAGCACTTTGCCTTTATTGTGCTCCTTGAGCAAGGGTACATTATTGTTGACATTAAACGAACCTCCACATTTACTCTGCTCCGTAAGCAAGGGTACATATTTGTTGACATTAAAAAAATCAACACGCTAATACCAGTTTGAAAACTTTTCGTATCTTGTATGCGAGAATAAATGCATATAAGTACTCTTTCTTCCCGAATGGCATCCGGGCATGAAATGGGTTGCCTGAACAAACCCGGTAGCCCATCATTTAAACCACTTATAATAGACAGTCCACAGATGAGCGTAGGACGCAATAGTCTTCTTTATAGAAGGAGCGTTTGAACTATGTATAAGGTGAGATAATCTCAGTTGTTGTTTTTTTTCCTTCGTCAAATAGGCATTACGGAGTTGACAAAGGGGCACAAAATATTACCTGGGTATGTGCTGAGTACTTGATCCCCATGATATGCAGGCACCACCAAAGCGGATCAACTTTGCAATATCAAAAGATCAAATAGACTGGCTTGGTGTTGTTTTTCATCATCCAATAATTAGAGCATTTCCACCACAAAGAATAAGTATACCACCAAACTCTATAGCAGGGGTCAGCAACCTTTTCAAAACGTGTGCTTGAGTAGGATTTCTAATTCCTTCAGAGTGCCAACAGCCAAGAAGTCAATCTACGAAAGAAGAGATTTAAGTTGCCTTTTTTCGACGTCGATGAAAAATTGCTTTGCGTGCCAAAAGGAGGCACGGGTAAGCATAGGTGGCCGACCATTTCTCTATAGTTTTCTTTTCTTAAATTTGCAATGCCTCTATGTATGTATAGAATGCTACAGACTTCAGAACATCAGACCGAGAGACTAACACTGATCTTAAGAATTTCGTCGCTTTTTTTTTATTCCAGAAAAGACAACAAAGTAGTTTGGGCATTCAATGTAAAGATCAACATTGTGTTTTTATTTGATTTAGACCAGTTGTCGGCAACCGTTTGATAATAGTTTGCCAAAGCAGGATTTTTAAAATTAATTCAAAGACTGCCAACAGCCTGAAAGTTTCCCTACTCTAGTCTTGTACGAGGAGCATGGATTTTGTTAGGTGAGGTATTCCGCGTGCCATTGAAAATCACTCTGCGTGCCAAGCTTGGCACGCGTGTCGTAGATTGTCGTTTCCTGTTTTAGACTACTGTGGAAACAGGTAGATGGTCTATCATTTTAAATTCATTGAGAGTTTGTTAAAGCGAGATAAAATATGTCATATTTCACATAAAGAAAATACGCTTATGTCCAAATGTGGATTACATTTGATTTTCTGTGGGCCAAGCAAACATCCCTCATCTGTTTTCCTCTATACTATACATAGATTCGTTAAAGTAAATAGGGTTCGAACACGTATGAATTATGTTATTTTGTTTGAAAGTGTCGATAGACTCGTCGTGGCCTTCGTGCTATTGACACGAGGCAACAGTACATGCGAACTCAAAAGATTTATTGAGGCACGCGATGTGAACATAGCAACCAAAACATTGAGCTAGTTGGTGGGGTGTGGTGGGTAGGGGAGATAGGGTATGGATTGCAAAGAACTGCCAATAGTAATTAACCTGGTGTGTTATTTTATCATAAATATATTTTGCATCACTGGGTGTCGACCACGTGTAATAAAAACTTCCAAGCTGTGGCTCAATAAAAAAAAACGTTACAGAAATGCTAAAGTAAGTAGAAAATACAGAAAAGCTCTCACAAGTAGAAAGTTACAAAAGTGCTAAATATGTAAAAAGTTATAGAAGTGCTAAAATAAGTACGCAGTTGCAGAAGTGCTGAATAAACTAACCCATAAAAACATTTTTTAATACTCCCTTTCTTTGTAAACTAAGTTTATATTAAATTTATATTTTGATAGATTAAAATAAATATAAGTGATATCATACCTTATGAATTTCCACACTAAAATTTTGCGCATCCTTTTTTTTTTTTTTGTACTAGCTTTGGCCCGCAAAACCATAAAAAAAGATACATTGTGTCGTTTTCATTCTATTTATTTCGTAAAAACAAAAGTTTATTTACTTCCGTCTCTTCCGGTAGAGGCAGCCATAATTTACGTAAAATAATTTCTTCGATTCGCTAATTGGTCAAAGGAATTCGTGACTATGATGCTGAAAATTTGATAGAATTTATTGCTAGTTGGGACAAGTCTGCAGCCCAAGTTTCAGCTCGATTGGGCGACGGGAAGTGGTCGAAAAATCGATGCAAAGTTTTGCTATCAGGCAACCAAGCAAGCAGACAAGCAGAAAGTGCGAGTTAATAGAAAGGGAGTAAAAAAAGTAGAAATTTACAAAAGTGCTATATAATTATAAAGTAACAGAAGTATTCAAATAAGTAGAAAGTTACAGAAGTGCTAAAATGAGTAAAGAGTTACGGAAGTACTAAAATGAGTAGAAAGTTACACAAGTGCTAAAATGAGTAGAAAGTTACAGAACTGCTAAAATGAGTAGATAGTTACAGAAGTGCCTATATAGGTAGAAAGTTACAGAAATGCTAAAATGAGTAGAAATTTACAGAAGCGCCTGTATAGGTAGTAAGTTACAGAAATACTAAAATGAGTAGAAAGTTACAGAAGTGTCCAAATCAGTAAAACCATTTTTTTTTTATTTTGCGAAAGGCCAAGCAACATCCACTTGTGCATAGGATGTACGATAATTTTCTGTATAGAGGGAACTTTTGCATTATGTAAGATAAGATAAGATGTTGTGTATATGTATCTTATCTTATATATTACATATTACATTTTTTAAAACACCATAAAACACCGAACAATTTATTTCCATTTAAAAATATTAATATAAAAATGCTGAGTATTTAAAAAATTTTGTTATTAAAACAAAAATAACCTTTCTGTGGCCTATGGAGAAAGAGAACTCACAATTGACAACATAAACCTCTACAATGGACAACATAAATCTCTACACTGGACAAACACAACATTCAAAGATATGCATAAACATGCGTGTGCTGTATATCAATTAGAAAGGTTAGCATGACTAGCCATCTTCCTGTTTGAACCAAAAGCTGTTCATAAATCCACTTTCGGCTAAGTTCCTTGGACTGAATCAGTTTTCTGAGAATCTGAACAATAGAACAAGACTACGAAACAGCACCCTTGCTGTTTGCTGTACGTGCTTGGTTCATGGATAAACTGTTAAAGAATCTACTTAACGGAATAGTTGCAGAAATCTGCATGCAATCAACCAGACCAGGGGCGTAGAATGCTTTTGTTGATGGGTTCGAAAAGTGTTTATACTATTATATTTATGCCAAAGAAAGTATTGTAAGGGAAAAGAGGTATACTTTTAAAAGATCCTTTTAAAAGAAATCATATTTCTTTTTGGCGATGTCGACATATACATCTGGTGAAGCAGCTTTTATCAGTTTCCACTGCCAAAGTTTTTCATGGAAGTTCTTTCAGTTTTTTTGTTTCCTTCAATCATTTCCTGTTTCAATGTCTTCTCTTTGTCCTTCTTCAATTAATGCTGGGGGGGGGGGGGGGGGGGGGGGGTGAGGAAGCAAGATCATATCCCCCCCCCCCCCCCAACCTTAAGGGATCTCAACTGGCACCTAGTGATAAAACGAATAAATCACAAAAATATGTTCTTTGCTTACGGGTGCATAAACGGCACTGCTCCTTCCTATCGTCGAGAACTTATTTCAAAGCATGAGCCATCAAGGGAACTTCGCTCTTCATCACAGTCACTCCTTAAAACTCACAGTGTGGCTGGACACAAAAAGAAGTACCTAGAAGTGCGCTCATTTGAATCTGTGGCGCCTTCTTTATGGATCAGTTTACCTCAGACACTGAGAGTACCTGAGACAAGAGAGTCTTTTAAAAAGAACTTAAATATCTTTCTCTTTGTCTAGATGATGTGTGCTTTGCATACTAATACATATGTCACTGCAATTCACACCAAGAGCACATTGAGCATGCTAAATTTAATAGTATGTTTAGAAAAGCTATAAAAAATGACCATTATTATTTTTATTTCTTTAATATACCCTTATTCACGGCTCGGTCATGTGTTGCGGCCCAATGGCCTGTCAAAAACACTCGTCCAGGGCACGGTGGAAGGTGGGCGTAGGAGAGGCCGTCATCGGAGATGCTGGTTCGACAATGTACAGTATTTGACAAGGCTGCAGTTGACTCAACTATTGACAACCGCTCAAGATAGGCAAAGGTGGAGAAAGTTGACTGCTGAAGTGTCCATTCGCTCCCCTGAACGACCACAGCGGTCATGGGATTGATGATGATGGTGATGATGATGATGATGATGATTCAATCATTGCAATTTTTTTCTTCGCTTTACCTTTTTTCCGTATACGAGTTTCTCTTCCGAGTTTCTATGAAATAGTTTTCCTGCACTACTTTTAATATGTATTGCCTGATGTTTTATTCTCTTCCGAGTTTCTAAGAAATAGAAATATATATAATATATTATCTGATGTTTTATTGTCATATCTATCTTATGGAATGAATACACTGAAACATTATATGTATCCGCCGCAAAGTAAATAGGTTTCTTTTTTAAATCTTTATCCTCGCCGCTGATCCGGCTAAGTGTCCTATTGCACAACTGATGACACTGCCGATAACGCAAATCATATATAGAACATCCAAAATAAACGACCTTCTCTTGTTTGACGACTGCAGAATTACGCTGATTATACACATGCGCATTGTAAATACATTTTCACTTATGTCTTCGGCAAATACTGTGGCATGGGGTTTTGGAACTCAGGTCAAAGTTACTTGGACTACAATTACTAGAATAAAATAGAAAAAAGCTACCATGTCTTCATAGACACAAAAAATATCAAATAGCGCTAGTCTTATCTTTCTTATAAAAACTTATATAAAGTAGACTGTGTGTGTGTGTGTTTGGATTCCGATCTCCATTTGTTAATTTAAAGACGCGTGACCTTATTGTCTCATATTTTACTTTTGCGATCTCGCATCCGGCATGTGTGCTCCCTAAATGACTGGTTAGCGTATCCGACTGCCATGCGGACGACTTGGGGGTTGATTCCGCACTGATAGCTTTCTCTTTCTTTTTCTACTTTTATTAAAAAAAGAATTCCATTACTATTACTATTTTACAATATTTATTTTTAAATTACTTTCCTAAATGTTTTCATTAAATAATAATTATATTTTTTAAAGTATTAGTCAAGATCTAGGGCTTTCTGTTTATTGTAGTTTATAACATTTTGTTCTGTAGCGCATAGGCAACAGGTCAATTTAATTTTCTGTCGGGCAACGCCGAGGAATTTAGATTGTCTTAAATCTTTAAGAAATTATAAAACAATATATGAATAATATATAAACAAAATATGTCACAGTCGACTAATCATTGTACATGAAATAGTACAGCTGCCAAAGGGATTGTGTGGCGGATTCAAAAGAGATAGAATAGAATACTTTCGTATTCATCTTTCATTAAAAAAACAAGAGATTCTGAAAGTGTAAAATGTGTCTATAAGTGTAATAGAGCGATTGCAATCACGTGACAAAAAGCGCGTGCTGTTTGTTTACTTTGTCTGGTGGTGATAAATGGCTGACGTATTACTATAGCCTTAAGAAGGTTTTATTTTTTTAATGTGATCATTTCAACAATATAACGTAAAACATATATAAAACACTGTCAAGCGATGTAAATTAACATTCAAAGCTAAAATTTAAACCATTAAAAATCAATGGAAAAGGTTCCGTAAGTGCAGAATATTTAATTGAAGATGTCGATTGTCGAAAGTTAGCCTTTTAAATTTCTATATAAAAGTAAAGCATAAAGCAAAATGTACAATGTTTCAAAAGAGCTATCAAAAACTATAAATGCCTAAAATCTTGTTTTTTTTCGTAAATGGACTACTAAGGACTAGTATCACAGTTAAATATCAAGATTTATGGAAACTAATTCCTTATATTTTGGGTTCAAAATACACATAGTAAGGAAAAATGTTTACTCCCCAATAATGCCTTTATCACCTAGATGGCGGCTATTTACTATTTACACAATTACGTCATTAAAAATCCTAAGCCACGCCTATTGCAATCGCTCTATATGTTTATAAGTCATATTAAAGAAACCACTCGTTCCATCTATGCACGAGATTTATGCGTCCTATGCTTATCCGTTCATTGAATTCATGATCTTCCTAATATAAGAGTAAATAGGAATTTAAAGACTTTGATATCTTGAAGAATTAGATCTAGTGAGACATAAAAGTAAAGAGAAAAAATATACATGCATTTTAGAATCAATAATTAGTTTATGTATGGTACCAGCTAAATTCCCCGACGTTGCCCGGGGATAATAAAAACGGGCATGTAGAAGCTACAGAATTTTTTTTATAAACTACGATGAAAAGAAAGCTTTTAAACAAAAATAATATAAATTTAAAAAAAGTGGTAGAGAAAAAGGTAAAGACTAACTGCAGAATCGAACCCGGGTCACCCACATGGCAGTCCGATACGTTAACCACTCAGCTAGCGACGACAAGTGTCCGAAGTGAAATCGCAAAAGTATAATATGAGACAATAAGGTCAATTGTCTTTACATTAACTAATATGATTGGTTGAACACACACAGAGTCTACTTTATATATAGATTTTATGTTCGGAGCTCGGAGCAGTAAATTACTCTACCAGCTCCAGCTACGTCCACCTGTGCCGTTATTAATTAATTCAAGCAACAGACAAAGCAACAAGCCACTTGTGCGTAGGTCGCAATAATCTTTTGCATAGAAATGGGGTCTGTAATATAGATAATAGATAAGATGATACGTATATTTTTCATGTTTGTTGCTCAATGTTAAATGCGCTCTGACCTTACATTATGTTCAACAAATATAATTATTATCATGTTACTAGTGGTTATAACCGTCAAAATGACGGAGAAACGAACGATTACAATTGTCAAAAGAGAAAGAAAAAAATAACGAACACTATTACAATAACAACTGCAGTGAGAACGTATCTTTCGGTCCGTCAGACAACTAGTGTCCTTTAAAAAAAAAAAACGTGGATTATTAAATGCTGGCAATCAACAGGGTAAAAATCGTTACTATAAAACAGTAATTAAAATAATAAGAAACAACGTCCTAATTAGATTTATAATAATAATAATAATAAAAAAAGGAAAGTTCCTCGTGCCCATTATTAAGCTCATTTCCGTACAGATTGGTTCAATGGACGAATTAATGAGGCGGATTCCATATTGACATTATTGCAGTACAGATTGGTTCAATGGACGAATTAATGAGGCGGATTCCATATTGACATTATTGCAGTACAGATTGGTTCAATGGACGAATTAATGAGGCGGATTCCATATTGACATTATTGCAGTACAGATTGGTTCAATGGACGAATTAATGAGGCGGATTCCATATTGACATTATTGCAGTACAGATTGGTTCAATGGACGAATTAATGAGGCGGATTCCATATTGACATTATTGCAGTACAGGGACACGGAACAGGTTTTTTTTTTCGGTGTCGAATATTGACAAGTCTGATTATGCATGCATGGTGAACACTAAAAGTTCAAAGTGTACCAACATTTCGTTCATTTATTAACAAAACTTGTCTGTCTGCTGCGTTTCTGGGTTTACTGCGCGTAAGAAAAGATGTAGAGGATTACATTTTATTTCATTTCCATAAGTCACACACAAAAAATACAACCAGTCATAAACTATTAACCATGAGCAATAAAAAAAACAATAAAAAGAAAATAAACGTCAGGTCGATAAAATATAAAACTACAAATAACATAATATATATGCAGTATAATATAAAGGGATATAAACAATTTATAGTCAATATATAAACAGTATGGGCACGGTGGTCGAGCGGCAGCGCGTTCGACTGGTGATCCAAAGGTTTTGGGTTCCAATCCTGGTGAAGGCTAGGATTTGTTACCGGGACTGGAGGATGTCCCTGAGTCTACCCAGCTCTGGTGGATACCTGACATTAGTTGGGGTAAAGTAAAGGCGGATGGGCGTTGTGCTGGCCACACATCCCCTCGTATGCCGTGGCCAAAGAAACCAGTGAACGCTGCTTTGCAGGCCATATGGGTCATCTGCTCCGACGGGATACTTTATTTTACTTTTATATAAACAGTGTAAAAGAAATTATTAACAATATATGAACAATATATAAACATAATATGTCACAGTCACCTAATTAATTTCATGGTTCGTAAAATAGTACAGCTGCCAAAGGGATTGTGTGGCGAGCACTATTCTCATATTATTTACTTTAACCAAAACAGTCTCGGATATAGTCTAAAAGAGATAGAAAAAACTGTGTATTTACTTTTCAGACTAGTTTTTGTTCAAATAATAATAATTTCCGAATAATCCAGATTTTACACTCTAAGATTGCTCCACGAATTTCCCCTGACATAAATTTGGTCAAAGCTGCCAACGCATTCTCTAGTAAACCAACTGTTTTTAGCACAAGATTGTAAGACTTTACTGTATGCCTAGACTACATCTAGCTTCATCTGCGTGACAGAATGTTATTACTTTTCATCTATGGACATTACCAAGGCAACTGCAGTCGTAGAACAAATAGTAATAGAACACATGGTAGGTGTGGGGTATATGCCCGTGCATATGTTGTCATTACTTTCGTATTCATCTTTAAAACAACAGATTCTGAAAGTTTAAAATGTGTCTTTAAGTGTAATTTGTTTATAAGTCATATCAAAGGAGCCTTTCTGACTATTTTTTCAACTACAGGGCTAATGAGGCAGAGAATCACAATTTTTTGTTTTGTTTTAACCTACACACGATTGAGCAGCCAGCACAACGCGCATCGGCCTTTACTCTAATACAAAAATTACTGACATCAAAAAGCTTTCAGATGAAACTGATGCAAGAAGCAATGAAACATGTACCGGCCTTTAAGCAATACGAACGATAACTGAGCGATACACCTTGGGAGTATCATATCCAACGCTCCAACAATAATTTACCAGCTAAACTATTGACAATCCCTATTGACACAAGCGCTTGTCGTAATGTGGCGCGGTCGTCTCTTGTCAGTGCTACGGTTAGACATTGCGAAGGTCCATGATTGTCAAGGCCAGACACAAACGCCAAAGTTGTAATTTGTTTCCTGGTTGATTCCCATGGTCTACCCCCCCCCCCCCCCCCAAACCCAACCAAGCTCTAATGCGCACCAAATCCCTGAGTTATTGTAACTTTCTTCTGAGGCATTGTGTTAGTCACATAATCTCCCCCCCCCCCCCCCCTTCTGGAACCTTTCTTCCTTTTGATAGCAGCGAGTAAAATTTTAAGGCCGTGTTTATCCTGCGATGCCTGTGTAGGATACTCCAATCAAATGGCAGGAAAGAGTCACAAATGTGAACGTGCTCAGGAGAAGCCATATGCTAAGTATGAACTCAATCCTGAGTGAGAGGCGCCTGCGATGGATGTGCCTTGTCCACAGGATGGGTCCGGAACGCATCCCAAGAGCCCTGCTGTGTGGAGAGCTGACAGCTGGAACAAGAAAAAGAAGTCGCCCTTGTCTACGCTTTAAAGACGTCTGCAAAAAAGACTTGTTACTGGCATGCATCGACCACAAAACGTCGGAGGGCCTTGCTGAGAAACGCACCTCCTGGCGGTCCAAGGTGCGTGAGGGCACTCAAGCCGCAGAAGCCACCCTCACAGAAAGGAGTGAAGAGAAGCGAGCCAGGAGAAAGGCGAGGGGCAGAGGAAAAGGAGACTGCACCATCGTCCCTTAAGGATCGAAGGATGCCATATTATTACCATCTTATCATTGGGACAAATGAAGCAGCTTTCACGCATTTCTGTGACCCCGGTATACAAGCCACTTTTCTTTTTCCCCAAACACTAAAGTCCCCAAAGTCTCCATCAGAGCTTGGTAGAATCGGGGACTCACTACAGACTCTTCTTCATGACAGCATAGAAGTGAAATATATATACGTTTCTACAAATGAAGTTATATATGTATATCTAGAATCTAGATTTATATGCATGTTAGTTGGAACGCCAGTTTATGCTAACTCTCATTTAAACTTAGTCTCTATAATTACTAGAATTTCAGTTTATCACTGTGTAAGGGCGTGCGTGTGTGTGTGTGTGTGTGTGTGTGTGTGTGTGAAGGACTAAAGGTTCGGAATGGAGGGGGGAAGGGGTGATGTGAGTACAAAACACAAGAAAACAATTAATTAAAACACAACATTTCCCCGTACCATCCACTGCACATCAACATAGAAATTCCGACAGGCTCGTTATTTGAATGCATAATGATAGGTCGTTAAAGACATTGTTAATGGGAGGAGAACGGGGTGGGGGAGGGGGTGTAATGACATGTAAACTGTAAACAAGTTCCGTCCAAGATGGGGGTGGGGGGGGGGACGGTGTAATTTCGCAAAAGCCTCATCAGGATATATAAATTTGTATATGCTAAAGTCTTAAGAAAAACCGATGTCTCCTCGAACCGGAAGTACTTCCACTTCATAAATTGTGTGCGTTTGGCCTTGGACTGACTTGATCTTTCCCGTAAGCGCTTAAGGACATGTGGATGAGATGTTATTTTCAATATGAAATAACAACACCAACAACAGCAATAATAATAACAACATAAAAATGTTAAAAAAAGTTACCGTTAAAGGTACGAGCCATAAAATATGCACAAATAAAACAGCGTGTGTTATTATGTTTTATTATTATTATCATAACATAACAAATTCTTATAAAGGAAGTGTAACTATTTCCTGAGTAAAGAATGAAGTTTACTTATGTTGCATGTGATGTTAGGCTTAACATACAAAGGATTTATTTAAGCAGACATGGGCTATAGAGATACGTAGATTAATAGAGATGGAAAGGGCTTTGAATAGATATATATCTACATTAATACATGTCAATAGATAGATTTGATAAATAGATACCTCATAGATAAATATATTCGATGATTGAAAAAAAAGATAAAGAGATAAATATGTTCGGTAAAAAGTTATATTAGATAATTAGAAAACTAGAAACATGGACAAATTGATTAACGATAAATTGATAAATAGATTGAATTAAAAGATAAAAGTAAAAAAGAAAGACGGGATAAAAATTATAAATGTATAGGTAAGTGGAATAAATATATAAAAAGAAAAAAAGATAGATTTGATAAATAGATGCATAGATTTATGAATTGGATTGATACTTAAATTTTGATAAATAAATAGATAGATATATTGGTTACATAGACAGATCGATAGGATACACAGGTAAATAGATCGTTACATTGGATAAAAAGATCGGATAAATAGATTAAACATAGATTGGATAAATGCTTAGATAGATTAGTTAGAAAGTCAGATTGGTTAAATAGATGAATAGAAAGAGATGGATGAATTTGCTAATTAGATGGATAAATAGAAATCAGTGGAAAATTAGCTCCCGAAAATGCGGAATATTTCCTTCAAAAATAAACTTAGAAAGGAAACTTGTATGAACATTTTTTTTTTGCCAAATTATTTAATTGTAACCAATGAAATTTCCCGTTGAATTACAGTCCATTAAATAAACTTGAATTAGTCCCCTGGCAATTAATGATACAAGGATTCAACAGGGCGTCACAGATTTTCCTTTGATATTATTGGCTTAGATTTCCCCTTGTTATAAGTTTTCACCTGATCCATTAATTTTCCCCATGCATTAGAGTACATCTCCTAAATTGGGCTCAAAATTTGACATTCAGTTCCCGTAACTTCTATATTTGTATAGCTTTTCATCACTGATTATCTTTCCTTGATTTAAAAAAAACAAACCAAAAAAACAAAATACGAAAAGGGGGTCAAGGTGAAGGACACCAAGGCGGAAGTGCAAGCATGAATTATTTAAAAATGCGCCTTTCGTTTCGTCTGCAACCATCGTTGATTAAAAACATTAATTTTCTCTGAGAATGAATACATGTTGTAACATATAGACTTCCGAGATTCGTGTATATGTAGGATATGTTAAAGGCAAAAAGATTATTCTTTTAAAAGAGATATAAGAAACTCAGACACTTTACATGGCCTATAAGGAAATGGATTTTTTTTTAAATGGATACCAGAGGTCCAAACGATCAAAAGAACTTTCTAGTAAGGTCAGCGTAATCCGATTATTCTTCTGCGGTCCTCTGTTCAAAAATATGTACGCCATATACATCTATTATATATTCTCTCTTTTTTTTTCCAATATTAATTATGCCCTCCTACGCTCATCCGTGGTACGAGTTCAGTCTTGCATCTTTAATAATGTTTTAAATAATGTTAAGTTACTGGTTTTCCTTGTTTGTTCAGGAAACCCATTCCATGCCCGGAGAATAGATTGTATATATAATAAATATAGTCTCCAATAGTCTCCATATACTTCCTTGTTAGTTCAATACAAACTTCATCGTCTATTGACGGACGCGGGCGCATAATGATGTTGTTTTTTTGTTGTTGTTGTTTTTTTTTGGGGGGGGGGGGGGGCGGGGGGTCCATCTTAAGGCTGTCCTGGGGATGGAGTTAACTGACATTCTGCAGAGGGAGGGAGTTAGCTGGCATTCCTCAGATTTGTCCCAGCCATTTCCATCTCCTTGCTGAGATGCTCTCTGCTAGCGGGACTACTCCTGTTATCTCGCGTAGGTCCTCATTTGATATTGCTTAATATGACGTTAAACTATAAAATAAATACAGAGTTGACTCAATCTGTGTGTGTTCGCCCTAGTGTCAATATCCCAAACTTTAGCCTCAATAATATTTTTACATCTACTTCATTCAATAATTCGAAGCAAAAAAAAAACACAAAAAAACTAATACCTTTTCCCTTTTAGCTCGATGTGAACTTTAGTTGAAAAACAAAAATATTGCATGTTAATAGTGCATTCATTGATAAGGAGCTCAAAGCGGCGGCTTGTGGACTTGGAGTGTTTTGCTCTCACCAATGCATGATATCTAGTTACGATTCGCCCCGTCACCCCAACCCTCGCCCCACCCTTATCGACAGCAAGAGTGACTGTGTAGTGACTAAAACTTAGGTCGAGTAGTCTTTATATGGAATGTCAAATGGAGGAAGCTGTTTTCACGGACCAGTGTCACGAGAAGTCATATTGTTTGTTATCTTTTACATTATTTGTTCCATTTTATATTATTGATTATATTTCGTATTATTTGTTCTATTTCATAGTATTTGTTCTATTTCATAGTATTTGCTCTATTTCATAATATTTGTTTCATTTCAATGCATTTGCTCTATTTCATTATATTTGTTCCATTTCATATTATTTGTTCTATTTCATATTATTGATTACATTTCGTATTATTTGTTCTATTTCATTGTATTTGTTCTATTTCATAGTATTTGCTCTATTTCATAATATTTGTTTCATTTCAATGCATTTGCTCTATTTCATTATATTTGTTCCATTTCATATTATTTGTTCTATTTCATATTATTGATTATATTTCGTATTATTTGTTCTATTTGTTATGAAACGGAGATTCATAATAATTACCTTTATTAAATTCTAGCATTAATAATTGCGAATCGCGAATCTAACGTTGGGAGAATAAAAGTTACTAAATATCAACACCGCAAGAACGCTATATTAAGAATCTTCTAGAAGCATTTTAATTCGATTTGTAAAGTCTCGTTAATAATCGATAAGAACGATACAACGTCATTTACATTAAGTAATCGTGTTGTTTACAAAATATGCTTAAACAATTACGATACGCCCAAACTGTTAGTCTATAAAAGCAGAGAACCGCGTTCAATCTACCTTTTCGGCCTATTGCCTTTTCCAATACAGTTAGGCGTATGTCGCTGTCTGTTATTAAGTCACTTCGTGCATGTGCTCTGAACTTGCCTTGTTTGCTCAACTACCTCAACCTAATAATATAAATTCTAATGATCAGGTTTGAGATGTGTTTTCTTAAATATTTCAATTTATTATTTGGACCAGGATTCCATACATAAACATATTGATATGCATGTTAAATGGATCTAAGCCATACTCTTGTTTTATACCAATTATGGAACTGTAGCCTATTGTACAAATATGTGAATATCAGGAATTGAAGAACAATTCAGTACTTTCAGTATTAAAGTTTAAAAGTATTTACAACTGGAATCTTCTTCAATTATTTCCTTGTGGACTATTTTACATGTGTGGTCTTAAGAACTATAATTACTGATAGTAATCCTATTATATACAAGACAAGTAAAATATACAACCAACTTGAGCTGATATAAATATATTTACCATGAAACAAGATGAATTACACTTTTACACTATTGTTGCATAACAGTTTTCAAGAGGATATACAACCTTGGGCATACTCTAGACTATAACAACCATAATAACAACAACAACAGTAATTCAACTCATACTAAGTTCATGATATTAACATCAACTACTTACTAATTCTGTCATAAGATGAACTGTTAATAATTATATATTTGAATAATGAAACAACAGCACAATTGAGCTGAAATTCATTTTTATTAAGTGGGACTCGGAGTCAAAATACAAGAAATACATTCTTAACACAGATTAGTATGTCATCTAAAATAAATATAATGGACAATATAATGAACTGACTTGATCAGGTATAATAAATAAATTATAACTCGGCGGACATGAAAGTGTTGGATGACCACTAGTGTTTGCTGAAACAACATCTCATAGCTGATTAGGTAAGCCCATTACTTACTTCGTTGATGGTCAGTGGTGTTGAGAACGAAATGACTGTTGGTTTCTGTTCGAAGGAATTGTGTCACGTAATATATTTCATAGTATTTGTTCTATTTCATAGTATTTGCTCTATTTCATAATATTCATTTCATTATATTTGTTCCATTTCATATTATTTGTTCTATTTCATATTATTGATTATATTTCGTATTATTTGTTCTATTTCATAGTATTTGTTCTATTTCATAGTATTTGCTCTATTTCATAATATTTGTTTCATTTCAATGCATTTGCTCTATTTCATTATATTTGTTCCATTTCATATTATTTGTTCTATTTCATATTATTGATTATATTTCGTATTATTTGTTCTATTTCATGTTTTTTTTCATAGTATTTGTTGTATTTCATATTATTATACTATTTCATATTTTTGTCCGTTTCATATTATTTATACTATTTCATTCAGTCCCGAAAAAATAATAGTGGCGTTAAACTAGATTTGATGTTGATGCCTATGGAATGATATACCGACGCCTTGCCGCTAATCCACCGTATCCCCAATTATTTATTTCTTAAATAGTAGATTTTAATAACAACATTTCAAACGTTCACAGACTCATCTACATACTCATCCTCTCTTTCCTTCTCCCTCTCTCTCCCTCTCTCTCTCTCTCTCTCTCTCTCTCTCTCTCTCTTACACACACACACACACAAACACACACTGTAGTGAGAATGTTTCGTTACTTAGTTGTTATGATTGTGTCTCTCTGTATTTAGTTCTTGTGTTTTGTCTAGAGCATAGGTTCTCAACCTTTTTCGGCTCACCGCCCCCTTTTGCAATTTGTTTCGGTTGACCGCCCCCCCCCCCCCCCAACTTTTTTTAGCACTCACTCCCCCCCATCCCTCTGGAAGTTGAAGGGCCAATATAGTTTCGGAAATTTACAGACAATAACCAAGAATTTTAGGGCAAGGGGGGCGGGGGTCTATAAGCTGTGTGAAGTAAAATTGAAGAAGGGAGTTAAAATACTTTTAGAAACTAAATGTTGTCCCACAATAGACAGCCAATATATCTGGAACAGACTACTTTTTTAAAACTATAACATCAATCCACTATACGCCATACCTTCGCCACTGGGGGAATTTCTTTTCCCGGTACACTAAAACGTCTTTTAATTAAAGGGAGATAATTAACCCTTTTCATTTGAACTAATATTTCCGATATGTTTTTTTTAACAAATATTAATGGCTTACAATTTATAACTTTGAAATGATAAAGCAGTAAAAAGTATTTGAAAATTGTATAAATATTGTATGACTAAAGAATTTATATGTATATTTTCTAACATTACATTAACTACCCAGTCTGTATGACTACTTCGTATTTATTCCGCTAACTATGGATGGTATGTTGCCGTATTTGTACTAAACATATTAAATTACATAACATTAAAACTGAGATCAAATATTAATATTAACAAATGTTAGGGCGACTTGGATCGATCAGTGGCAGAGATAGAACCCGCGACGTGTCGCTTGAAACAACCACAGGACCAGTCGCCCGCACTGACTATACTCATCCAATACTGACCCCTCTCTACTCGAAAACCCATTGCGATTCCCACTTCTTATTTGCATAATAATATGTAGGCCCAGTGTAGGGCAGGGGTCGGCAACCTACGCAGAACGATCTTCAGTGGCACGCGAGAGACCTCCAAGAATATTTTTTATTGCAAGTGAAAACAACGATTGTCAGCAATGGCTGCTGCGTGGCGAACTATATGGGAATCACACTGGACGTCGACTGTTTTAGTTCAGGAATGTAAAGCTCTCATCATTGGACTTGCGGTCTGTGATTGAATCTATTGTTATAGTTTTTCAAGTCTCTTCTAGAAGAAAGTGATACGGAGTATATACAGCAGTACACTCTATAGAGCGTTCTTAGTGGGCGTGGCTTAGGTTTTCAGTGACGTATTTGTGTAAATAAAGAACCCACTTGAGGTACAAATGTAACGTGGTGAAAGTGAAGTACTTCTTTATCATGCAAAATTCACATCTGAATATTGGCTATCCTACTAAAAAATAAGGAGGTAAATAGTAGTAGTGTAGATCAATTGATTAATGTGATTAGGCTAGGGCCGGCTAGACCTATTTACACTTTCAATTTCACTTTATAGGCCTACACTTTTAATGTTTCGTAGGATAGGCTACGATGTCAAGTGATATTGTTGGTGAATATCTAGTCTAGTCAAGTCACTATTAGGCTCACATCGTCTATGATCTATGTCTATGATAATAATAAAATAGCCTATTTTATTTAACATACATAATACAGCTTAAATCTTAATAAGACTTAAAACACAACACATCATTTAAAAAAAAGCTCGAGCCTATATGAAACTTTATTAATTACAGCGGCCATTGTTAATTGTACACCATTACTCAAAGTAAACACAAATCACGTGCTTTTTGTCACGGGATTGCAAACGCCCTATAGGTAAAGTCTTGGATAGATTCGTTTCTTGACGCGAAGCATTAAGGTGTAACTTAATGAAGAAAAAAATACCGGTATTGAATGAGGAGAACTGACTTTTGAAGCCGATATTTCTGAATGACATGGCGACACGTTTCAGTGAGTGTAACTTGTATTTTCAAAGACGGGGTCGAAAATCGCTTGAAGTGTTGGACCACTGGAATTGATTTGTATTGAAACTGGACACATCTTGCCGTGAAATCAATTTCAAAACCTTTAACTCTTTCCCTAATTTAAGGCAAATTAAGATAGATGAGCGTTTTCAGAAGTACACTAGTTATATTAAAACAATTAACTAGTTTGGCATCACTAGCATCAAATTTGAATAATTTAATAGAAGGGAGATAATTAACCCGTTTTCTTTGCATTAATATTTCTAATATGTTTTTTTTTTATCCTATAAAAAAAAAGCTTACAATTTATAACTTTAAAATGATCAAACTATAAAAATTTGTTGAAACTGATATGCATATTATATTACTTAAGAATTTATGTGTACAGTTTTAAACATTACATTAACTACCTAGTTGGTATGATTACCAAGTATCTCTTCCGCTGAACTGTAGTGATTGCTTTTTATAATATCTTTGCATTTAAATAATTTATTAGAGTAAATATCAGTTATGCTGAGATTAAACTATAAAGACTTTATTTCTATTTCTAAAATAATATATTGACAACTAAATTCAAATGTGGATAACTATTAATGCGTAAGTTAATGAATTTGTGTATTAGCTATGAATGGATTAAAAAAAAAACATGATAATAACAAACAGGTTTATTTGTTATTAAATATAAAACGCTTCAATGACTTTCTCTATAATGCTTCTTTTCATTTGTCTTGGTCTACGGCACTAAATAAATTGTCTTATAAAAATAATATAGTTGAGTAGCTTGACTTTCACGCTGTTGGCACGCTGAATGATTTAGAAATCCTAGTTTGGCACACTATAAGCAAAAGGTTGTTGACCCCTGGTGTAGGGGATATCAGATATTTAGCAGCACTTGCGTTTACATCACATTTCATCCAAAAACTAATCGATTCAAATAGCTGTAGTGTTCAAATTATATTAGGTACATTTGTACCGCCCACCTGCCCGTCACCGCCCCCCAATCGCTTCGGGAACGTCAGCGACCCCTAATGCGTCTCACCGATTGAGAACCTATGGTCTATAGAGTTCCGGTTGCCCTTGAACGTGTGTGAGTAGATCTATTGTTCAAAGGTCAGCTGTTCTTGTTAGCTTCCATGTGATGCATTAAACATATCGAACCTGACACATTGCCTTCTTCTAGTTTATAGTCTCTACTTATAATAATACTACACACACACACATACACAATAGGCTAATATCGTTGTAATAGACTTATCGTGAAACTTTCTTTTTTGTGTCAACGAGTTTCCAAGTTGTTTGTGTCTCACAAACGCGTGTGATGTAAGAGTTATATATATGGTATATAATATAAGTATTCCGTTAGGATCTCGTCCAGGTCGTGTGATTCCCAACGTTGCCCGTCATGACTCTAGTTCTCCGGAATCACCGACAGTTCGACAGTTCGTTCACCAGACATTTCGTCTTTCGCGGCAGTTCGTCTACCGCGACAGTTCGTCTATCGACACTATGTCTATCGCCACATTTCGTATATTGACACTTCGTCTTTCGCGACAGTTTTTCTACCGACTCTTCGTCTATCGCGACAGTTCGTATACCAACACTTCGTCTACCGCGACAATTCGTCTACTGACCCTTCGTCTTCCGCGACAGTTCGTCTATCGACACTTTGTTTATCTCGACATTTCGACTACCGACACTTTGTCTATCGCGACATGTCGTCTTATACGTTTCAGATTATTGCGTCCTACGCTTCTCCATGTTTTGTCTCTTGTCTTAGTGAGATTTGTTCAGATTTTGCATATTACGAGGCAGTTTGATTAATTTTGCGGCATCGCTGCTAGACCCAAAAATAACACGGAGTGGCTGTAAAATCCGCGGGCAGCGGTTAAAACGTGGGCCCTGGTCATTAGTACATCCATGGGTCAACCTAACTCTCATAGTAGGTCGTTGTTGCACAGTAAAAAGAGTGAATACCGAATCTTTGTCCTTCTAGGCCCGGGGAAAGGCTCAATGCGACGCCATCTTCTTTGATTTACATGCCGTTGAACGCTGTTTCACCAACTCTGACATCAATTTGGTCTGACGGGTACTTTTCTTTTTTAACATTCTTTGGGCTTAACCCTTCCCGTACCGACCTACTTCTATCTATGCTGCCTTCAGTTCCGCTATATACGCGCCCGGGACTGTAAGGGTTAATATTTCCCGTAATCGTAAAAAACGCCTACGTATCCACATCTTACTGTTTTCCTTTCCCTAGCTCACTTCCTTTGAATACAACCATTAAGCGACAGGACTACGTCGGTGGTGCCCAGTATAAAGCAATACAATGAATCCTCGATTTAACAAGTACATTGTATTGTAATGTTATGGACTGTCTCTATGATGACTATTATTACGACTCGTTAAATCGGATTCAATGAATATAGTTGTATCTTTATTAGAAGTCTCTAGATTCTGCTAATCTGTAGCCCAAGCTAGGGGTTCCTTGACTGACAGGTCTATGCAGTAATGTAGTTATATTCGTGATAATTATCTTCAACACCTTTCTCAACAATGATAGATCAAACAACTCCAGTTGTTGAATAAACAATTTTATTTAAATTGTAGACTCAATATAAACGATCAATAAATGCATAAACTGGTGGAAACATAAGTATTTCATTAAATGGCATATAATATACAAGTATCAATATAGCGACTTCACTCTACAAACTTTCAAACTGAACTAACTTTAAGGAGGTGGGGACTTTACAAAGAAAACTATCATCGAAGATTCTACAGGGTCTTAATACGCATTTTAACCTCTTGCTCTATAGAATACTGCGATCCAGAATTATAACCTTCAATTTCCACGGGGTTGGACGAATTATTTTATTTAAACTGCCCTCAGAGCAGAAAGGTCAAACCTTGGACTCTAATACGCACTTGTTAAGAGGTCAATGCCTTATTACGTCATTCATCTGGTACCGATATTCGTAACAGTAATAATATTAGGGCTTACTATTGCATAATACATGTGTGATATTTTTTACTATTGTTATTTATTTTTCGATTCAAAAAAAATATTTATCTCATATATTTTTTATATAAAAATAAGGTTTATAGTATATATATCTTTAGCTTTATATGCAAAGTATATTTCTATAAATAATTTATACCGATACGTAAGGTCACCAACAATAAACATCCGCAATCTCGAGGAGGTAGGAAATACTAATATAGAAGCCGGGCTATAGGGGATGGAAAAAGTGAAAGAGACAAGTGAGATGGGGCCGGGGGGGGGGGGTGATCTTAAGTCAGAAGTAAGTAGACCCTTAATGACAACACGTCAGGTCAGAATGAGTACATACTCAAAAACAGGAAAAACTGAAATACTGTGAGTGGACAGGGTCCGGAGTGTTGACGGGGGGGGGGGGGGGGGTGAAGGTGTGGTGTGTGTCATTGAAGTGTTGGTATCACGATCAGATGACACATGGACTCGTGAGGTGAGTTCTCGTGCTTCTCGCGGACGTCTTCACGTGCTTCTCGTCGTAATTCTGACGTGCTGGATATGACGGAGAGAAAGTTTTAGAATACACGACACAAATAGTTATATACTGTGTATGTGGATTAGAGACACACTCATATATATAACAAAACAAAAACAAAATTAATAATCCTTGTTTAAATTATACTCTGTCTACCCATGCTTCCCCCCCTCCCCCACACCTTACACACACACACACACACACAAACACAAACATATACACTGTCCCCATTTGTCTAAATTTATTTTTTAATTAAAAATGTTTATGCAAAAACTAAACTTTTTTTTTGACAAAGAAATATTCAAGACAATCTACTGTATTTAAAATGGGCTAGTTTGGCAGCATACCGCTCACGGGGGACATGATGTTGGTGACAACTTTACTGTTTCATATTGAAATGATAGTGAGAGAAAGTCGCTATTCGGGTTGGTGCAGGTGGTTTTGTCAAGAGCATATATGTAAACTTTTTTTTTTACAGGATTGACAGTATCTTTATCAAAGCAACACACTGTGGACATTCTTCTTTTTATTTAATATCTATCTATCTATCCATCTATCTATCTATCTATCTATCTATCTATCTATCTATCTATCTATCTATCTAATTATCTACCTATCTATCTATCTATCTATCTCTCTCTTTATATTATATTATATATATATATATTACTATTTCATCGGTATGTCCAAAAACTATAATAAGATGGACCGCTTGGTCTGGTTATAGAGCTTATATGTTCTTTATTCCGTGCGCATCCAATAACGCTGTCTTAAATGACTTCTTAGCTCCTATGTCTGCCTAAAAATTTCTGCTGTATACAACTTTCGATTTTAATTTTTCATTGAGAAAGTCATAGCGATTAAATAAAACGAAAGTGTATAGTGCAAAAGGGAATTGTGAAATCCGAAAAGAGGTCATTCTTTGTGTATGTATAAAAACACTGTATAATGCAGTTGTCCAGCATGGAACTACCGGAACTGGAGATCGAGCCCTCGAAGCTGCATGCCTCACAGCAAAGGAAGGGGGGGGGGGCCACGTCCAAAGGGCCATTTTTGTGGGTCTTCCGCGTGCCATTGACAATTGCTCTGCTGCAATATATATATTTTTATTTGCCACATAGTACATAGGTACAATAAAGGCATAGTCAAAAACATAAGAAAATTATAGCATTTGTGAATAATAAATTGAACAATAATAGTAAAACCAATATTAGTAATAAAATGAAAGTAATAAAAAATTTATTAATTAAAGGTATCCTAAAAGAAAATTCAGGGGGGATAATTTAGTTTATAACACAATTTTTGGGGGGAAAAAACTAACAAAGAAAAAAAAAACAAAAAAACTACAACTTAATTTACTAACATAGACATACAGGTAAATCACTTTCATTAGACCTGCACGGCATTAACATAGTGAGAACAAACATTTAAGAAATCATTCACAATTTTTCTTGCGGCTTAGTATATTACATTTCTTCTACGACTATCTCTCAATATCATATTGACAAACCAACAAGTTAAAATACTTAAACATTTCTAACCTTTTTCTCATTTTTTAAAAGCAGATACTAATATTTTTGAAAATATGCTTAGTTTTTTAAGTTCTTTTAGAGAGCTAGAATTAAGCAGTTCCGACATTTTTTCTACATTAGGTCTGTTATAGTAATATTTTTTTAGATACATTTTTCGTTGGGCATTGAAGTGCACACATTGGAGTAAATAGTGATATCCATCTCCTATATCTTTTAAGCAAAAGGGACATAATCTTAAATTATAATCTATTCTGGAGTGGCGACCCAGTTCAACAGGGAAATTATTGTTACTTGTTCGTATTTTTAGTATATAGATAGCTTCTTTCAGATGTAATTTATTTAAAAAGGGTGGACTATTTTCCCAGTCAGATTTATATTTTAGAGCGCTATATAATTTACCTTTATTGCTTATTTGCATACTCTCATAAAGTTCTTGTTTACTTTGATCATTTATACGTAAGTTAATTTTTGATTTTGAAAGTTTAGTGTCTATTATATCTTGTTCTAACCAAATATATCCTAATCCTAGTTGTTCCAATTGTAACTTTATATTGGCGGACCATTTGCATTTTTCAACCAGGTGCTCTTTAAGTAAAATGTTATAAATTATTTTAGAAATCCTGCTTTCTTTGCCGGTCGCTATTTTGATCCAGAAGTGTAACATTCTTTTTTTAATAAATGATCTTATATAGAGTTTGCCTGTTTCGCCTAGGACTACATAATTTGGTGTTTTTGTGTTCAATTTTAAAATCATCTTAAAATATCTTAGTCTAACATTTTCTAAAATGTCACAATTTTCCATACCCCATAGTTCGCAACCGTAGGTTAGTATAGGTAGTACTGTTTGATCAAATAGATCAATTTGACTATCTATGGGCAAGCTTAGTGTATGGCATTTTCTGAGAAGATTGAACATAGCATTAGTACCTTTCATCTTACAATATTTCCTGTGTTCTGAGAAAGAACCGTTAGCTGAGAAGATTATTCCCAGGTATTTAAATTTAGAAACTATTTCTATTATATTATTATTTAGTACAAATTTCTGATTTCCTACCCTCCCCTTTCTACCGAATATCATTATTTTTGTCTTATCTTCATTTATGTTTAAGTGGTTCTCCTTGCAATAGTTACTGTAAATGTTTAAGTTTTTCTGTAATTCTTTTGCGGTTTTAGCTAGGATTGTTGTGTCGTCAGCATATAATAATGTGAATATTTTTAGTAGATCTGCGTTGTTATCGTTGCTGATAGTTAAGCTACTTGCACCTTTTAGTTCTAAATAAGAATCTAAGTCATTAATAAACATAGAAAATAATAGAGGGCTCAGATGTTCTCCCTCTCTTAGTCCTGCTTCGCAGTTAAATAACGGTGACAGGTTTGTATTTAATTTTACTGTCGATTTAATATCTCTATATAACCCCTGTATACATTTAAGGAAAATTCCATCTATGCCTATATCTAACATTTTCGCCCAGAGTAATTTTCTTTTAATAGACGGGAAAGCTCTTTTTAGATCAATGAATGCACAGAACAGTTTGTCACCTTTATTTTTTATTAAAAAGCTCAGCGCATATAGTATAAATGATGCTTCCGTTGTGGAATAACCTTCTCTAAAACCCATTTGATTCTCGTTTAATAAGTTGTGCTCTTCAAGGAACATCTCCATTCGTACATTAAGAATGGATGAGAATAGTTTACCTAAGCATGATAATAAGGTAATTGGTCTAAAGTTTTCGGGCTTTGCCTTGCTGCCTTTATTTTTATATATTGGACATATCATCCCTAGTGACCAGCTTTCGGGGAAAATTCCATCTTTTAGGATAACATTGAATAATTTTACGTATGTGGGTATCATTATAACCTTTGTGCATTTTATATATTCATTATAAATTTTATCGTGTCCGCAGCTTTTATTATTACTTGTTTTATTGATGGCTGATAACACTTCATTATATGTTATTTCACCATTAAGTCTTGTCGTATCTAAGTTAGGTGCGGTTAAATTGGTTTTTATTGGGTTCATGCAACAGTTGTCTGTCGTTTCGTTTTGGGATTTGAAAAAATGGAACAATTCGTCAATACTAATGTCATTATAATCTTCTTTTCTGTTTTTGTCCTTTAGGATACGCCAGTACTCTTTTGGATTCTTTCCTTTCAGATTTTTTATTTTATTTCTCATTTTGTTTTCATATTTATTTATAGCGGTGTTCATTTCACGCTTGTAGTTTTTACTGTGTGTTTTTAAACTTTCAAGTGAGCCTTTGGTTTTAAGGGTACTATTCATTCTTCTTGCTTTAAGGTATAATCTTCGTTTTTGTCTACATATAAGTGTAAACCAGGGTTTATTTTTTCTTAGGTTATTTTTATCATTAGGGTATCGATTTGTGCCAAATATTTCATTTGCAGAATTTATTAATATTTTATTTATTTCCTCTACTATGTTATTTATTTCTTGTTTTTTGTTTTCAGGGGAGTTACAAAGGTCACTTCTTTCTAGTAATTCGTCTAGTTTCAGATTTATGCTGTTTTTGTTTTGCTTTTCTACCATTTCAAAATAGTTCTTAGATTTAGTTTGCACCCACGGTTTAATGATCTCTACCACTGGTCTATTATTTAGTCGTCTACGCGCATTTCCAGGTTTATTTGCTCCACCAATCTCAATCTCATATTCACATGATATTAAACAATGGATATCTGAGAATAGGTGATCAAAGTCGTGGATTATTAGATTCCTAATTTTGTGAAAAAGGTCATTGTCTGCTAGTACGTAATCGATTACTGTGCTAAATGTAGTCGTAGGTTTATGTGACAGTAACCCCTTCCTTCCATTCATTATTAACATGTTTGTGTTTTTACATGTTTCGATTAGTTTGCGGCCCCAGTTATTCGGTATTGTCGTATCTACGTTTATACGTTTGAGTGGAATGTCTTTTCTTTTAAGCGTTTCTTCTGTCTGGGTACTTATTTCTACATAGAGTTCGTGGGGACTTGTTATGGAGTCTATAATGTAATCTTCTCTTTCTTTGGTATGAGCGTTAAAATCACCCATTATGATTATATTGTTAGTGATATTTCTTTTATCGATTATTTCCATTTCTAGAATATTGAAAAAATCAGATTGGGCATATGGGGAATTCTCGGGTGGGGTATAAATAATTAGAATTAATAAGGGATTGTTTTCTGCTCCTATTTGTAGCCAAATCATTTCATTATTGTCACATCTTAATATTTTAGTTTTATCAACTAGGTCATTTTTTATGGCCACACTCAGTCCCCCCGATCTACTATTGTTATTATGGTGTCTAAATTTGTGGAAAAGGGTAAAGTGTTCTATACTTATAGTATCGATATCTTCCACCTTGTCATTATTAAGTTTTGTTTCCGAAAGACCTATAACATCGAACAAATTTATCTTATCAACAAACTCTGGATACATCATTCTCCTCACCAGGCCACATACATTTACATAGGCTAACCTTAAAAAGCGTTTTTGGTTTTGTTCACCTATGCTAATGCCACTGTCCTACAGCACCGTGAGCGTTACGCAGTCTGCCGAGGTCGTACCACCCTCCTGATGCATCTGTTGTTGCTGGTATTGTTGTTCTTTCTTCTGATGTTGAGGCTGTAGCTGGGGTAGCTGGGGTTGTGGTTGCTGCTGCAGTTGCTGATGGTACTGCTGATGTAGTTGCTGCTGTTGGTATTGAGGTTGTTGTTGGATTTGCTGCTGATGATGATGAGAGGGATGCTGCGGCTGCTGGTGTTGAGGTTGTTGCTGGTGTTGGTGGTGCTGCTGCTGAAGTTGTAGCTGCTGGTGATAAGGTTGTTGCTGGTGTTGGGGTAGCTGCTGCTGTGGCAACTGATGCTGCTGATGTTGAAGATGCTGTGGTTGCAGGTGCATTTGCTGTTGTTGCTGATATTGTTCTTGGTGATATTGTTGTTGTTGCTGCGAATGTTGAGGTGGTCCCGTGGGATAAACTTGTTGTCGTTGTAGGTATAGTTCTGGAGCCTGCTGTTGTTGTTCTTGTTGTTCTTGTTGTTCTTGTTGGTATTGCTGTTGGTGAGGCTGTTGCTGAGGCTGTTCTTGTTGTTGATGCTGTCGTTGTTGTTGCCGTTGATCATGTCCGTGTTGATACCGCTGTTGTTGCAGATTCATTTGTTTTTGATGGGGTTGGTAAGATTGTTTTTTTTGATCATTCAGTTCTTGCTGGATATGTTGAGACCGATACAGTAGTTCTCGCTGATGTAGTTGCTGAGGTTGCCATAATTGTTGACGCTGGTTCTGTTGAGGCTGTTGTTGTTCTCGTTGTATGTTTTGTTCATGGTCAGGTTGTTGTTGTCGAGTTTGCTGTTGTTGTTTTTTTTGTTGTTGTGAGGGTTGAGAGCGACTCGATTGCTGTTGGTGTTGATCTTGACTTCGCCAGGGTCGTTGTTCGTCCGGTGCTCTGAGGGCAACAATTACGCCTTGACTGTCAACCCTCCAAGACCCTTCCGGAGAGGTCAGGATGTCATTTTTAAGGAATACGTTTCGACCATATTTTTCCTTTAGATCCTTTAGTTTAGGTAAAAGGATTTTTCTTCTTTCGTTTACTTTCTTCGGGAGATGATCTCTTATTCCAAAGGGTTTTCCAGCCAGTTTGTAAGCGATTCTTCTAATTGAGTTTTTATCATATAGATGGAGGAAGGTCACCACAATAGGTCTTTGCTGTCCTCTGTGATAGCGTCCCAATCTATAGCAGCCTTCAATCGCGAGTTCATGGTCTATCCCCAAGTGGTCATGAAGGAACTGATTAACCGTGCTGTAGCAGTCTTCGTCTCTTCCGACTTCTTCTAAACCAGTTAGAAGTAGATTGTTTATTAGAACCTTGGTCTCGAGCGATAGAGTACGCTCCTCGAGTTCGTTCAACGATTTGTTGAGCTGACCAAGGTCCTCTTCGTGCTTCTTTAAGGTGGTGATGTTTTCAGTTGAAATCTTATCTACTATACTGATTACTTGTTCCCAAGTCTGGCACGCGTGACACACTACTGTACCCATGGGCCTCAAAGCGGCGTAGTGTGTAAACCGCCAGTAATTTTCTTTGAAAACACCGGCGGGCTAACGCATGGGGGACAGCCCCCGCAGCATGTCCGAGATTCATTGCACTGCCGAGAGGCCAAGGGGTCTTGGTGGGGAGGAAGCAATGGATGCTGCAACCCAGTCTCACGACCCGCCCGGTGCCTGGATGCCTGTGCCTATAGTACAGGATTTGTGCTACCGGGTGACAAAATGAGACTGACAATGCAGATATACGGGAGAGCCACCACGATAATGATCCTTAGGGGAACCGCAGTGAACGGTCGCTGGCCTGTGGAATCCTTCCCTTTTACATGGCACGCCACGCCTCCGGCGTGCCGTGGGGTGGCTGGATCCCGGACAGAGTTTTAAATAACTCACTTCTATTGCGTTACGCCCCGGCTTAAGAGCATCGGCTCGTCCGGGTTTTGAGACTTTTTACAAGGCACGCGTGACATAGGTTGCCGACCCCTGATCTAATATATTACCAATTACCAATAGATATAAATTCACATAGCCCTTCAATGTGTAATTCTATATCATGTTTAAAACAATTAATTAGTTCAAAAAGTACAAAGTATTCCCTTCGAACCGAATGGGTCCAGGGGCCGGTAAAGCAGCGTTCACCAGTTCATGTGGCCACTTCATACTAGCGGATTGTTGAGTCAGAACAATGCCCATCCGCCATTACTTTACCCCAACTTAAGTCAGGTACCTATCAGAGCTGGGCAGACTCAGGGACACCCTCCAGACCCGGGGAAAAATCCTGGTCTTCGAAAGGATTCAAAACAAGGACCTTCAGTACGCCAGTCGAATGCACTGCTACTGAAGTTGCGCCATACATTTTTTTTTGTTAAGCTATCCACACTTTAAAAATACTTACATCTTTATCTCAGTTTATCCAGAATTTATAATAACTAAATAGTTTGTGTTTAATAATATAATCATTGAATGTCCCCATGGGCTGGGTTGGAGGGAAACATAGCAAAGCGAGGAGGCTGTCAATCTATAACCCCCTTCCCCCTCCCCACATATTCGACTCAGACTCAGGCTGAAAATGAAAAGAAATCGCCATAGAGACAATATTTTTTCAGCTTTGAAAAGGGCACAATGTCAGCTTTGCACGTTGATCTTTAAAAAAATTAGAACAAATTTAGAAAAGAGCTGCAAGGTTCATTACTAGCGAATATTCACAACTGACAAGTAACACCAATAGTTAAATCATTAAACCTAGAAGCACTAGAGGACAGAAGAGCAAAGAGTAAAGTAGTAATAATACATAGCGCATTAAATTATAACTTAGAGATACAACACAATAGCAACCTGTTGCAACGATCAGATAAACATAAACACAAAAACACTTATTCCTTATACAAGAACAAATGCATATAAGTACTCTTTCTTCCCGAGTGACATTCTGGCATGGAATGGATAACCAGTAACTTAACATCATTTAAAACACTAATAAAAATGCAAGACTAGATTAAAATTAAAATTAAAATTAAATTGGTTACTTATATAGCGCTTCTATCCATGCTATTTTAGCATGCTCAGTGCGCTCTGTAAACACAATGCTGCCTGCTGGCGCAAATATGTTTACAGGCCCAAAACTCCTGCAGGGCGACAGGGATCCGCCGGTGGCCGGGCTAGAACCCGCGACGTGTCAGTTGGTTTTTTGGTTGACAGTCCGGTGAACTAACCGCTGGACCAGCCGGCTTCACGAATACCACGAATGGGCGTAGGACGCAATGATCTTCTTTATAGAAGGAGCGTATGTAGCCTATTGTGTACCATAAGTTAAGAGATATGTAAAAGGATGGATTAGGCACAGAAACAAATTTCTCTGTTCAAAGCACCGGCCATTCATAAATGATATAACTGATCTATACATTAATTTTCTAAACACTGACCTCTAGATAATAATAATCGTAGTTATTTATACAGCGCTTGCATCCATGCTATTAAATTTAGCATGCTGAGTGCGCTCTTAGAATAAATTGCAGTGGCAGTTGTATAGGTATGTAAGGCACACAGCCACTAGCCAAAGAGAAAGATCTTTAGGATCTTTTTAAAAGACTCGTTTGTCTTAGATCACAATACATTCCAAATGACTATCATTTCCTTTTTATAATATAGATTTGTTCTAAATATTAAAGGTGTGGTTTTCTTAGTACTCGCTTCCATGGATCAGTGATGGAGTATACATTGTAGTTTTCGCTCACTTCAATGGGCACAAAGATGCTTTATTTACTCTTTTTTTTGCTCCAGCAAATTATTATAATAGTGGCCCTGATTATAATGATATATAGAGATCTCGAACTCGAGCTAATTATATCATTATAGTATCGTTCCAGAGGTTTTCGTCTCAAGAAGCACTCGCCACTCGCCACTCGCCACTCGCCACTCGCTACTTGAATCAGATGTTTGTTTGTTTCTGCTTTTATGTAAAAAAAAAAAAGTTAAGTACCCTTTGGACGTAAAGTGATCATAGGGATGGTGAAGCAGCGTTCACCAGTTTCTCTGGCCAAGGCACACGAGGGGATGTGTGGCCAGCACAACGCCCAGCCGCCTTTACTTTACCTCCAACTAGTGCCAGGTACCCAATCAGAGCTGGGTAGACTCAAGGACACCCTCAAGTTCCGGGAAAACAATCATAGTCTGCACCAGGATTCGAACCCAGAACCCTCGGTGCATTGCAAAGATGAGAAAATATCTCTCTATAATCAGCGCTTTTCACCTTGATATTTGAACATTGGCAAACTAGACCCTTCCTGACCCCTTTGCTGCCCCCCTCCCATTTAGTATTCTAAATTGCATAATCAAAATAACTGTAAGTGAGCTTAACTCATTATTCAACGTAGACCTAATTTCACTTTCTCCACTTTGCAACACCTTCAAACACAAAAAAAAGAATCTGAAAAGTGGCGCCATCAGTAATCTATCCCCCCAAAAAAATTGCTCTTTCTAAAACTAGCCTACATTTTCTATATTTTTTGTTTAAATCTCCAATTTTTTTCTCCATTGACACTAACCCTTCTCCCCCCCCCCCTCTCTTTTCCAATTTTCCAAATTTTTTTTGACAATTTATTTTTAGAACTTATCAGGTGTAGAACAAACATCTTTGGTTTTCCCCGATTCCACTGTAGACCTTATGCAATAAAAAAAAAGGCAATTACATTTAATTAGGTCATGGTTTCGGAAAATAAATCAAACACAGTTTCGGAAACATTTATTTTAATGACCTTATTATTATGCGCATTAAAGTTTGGAATGCCCTGAACGGCCACTTGAAAAAGTTCTTTTAAGTTACTGAATACATGAAACAAAATACATACACACACACACACACACTCACGCTGTTCACACACACATAATTATTATGAATTTGACCCAATTTTGTAAATATACTATCAAAATTCCCCCTCTTTTAACTACTTTTTTGTGTGTGGTGGAGAGGGGTGGGGGTGGGGGGGGGGGAACGTTTGATTTTTATTTTTCCGACCTGGAAAGGGTTCAGACATCCGTGAGCTAAAAATAGCAGTCGCGCGCGCTGTGATTAGGTCACATCTTGTTGTTTGATTCGTGCAGGCAGCCCCGACCTTGAAATGTTGCCTCGTCACGATAAAGGAAAGAAGAAAAAATATCGGTATTACTCTGTAGGTAAAATAAAAACAACTGAAAGAAATTTCATTTAGGTTATAGTACAACAGATAAAGATAAGGAAGTTATAAGTCTAGGTAGATTACTCTATAAAAACAAAAAGACCACAAAAAAAAAAGAAACTAGCATCAAAACAAACTGCAATTCCAAAGTCAAAAGCACGCATGCGCAGGATTCAACTATTAAAAAAAGAAAAAGAAGAGGAAGAACGGGGGAGGAGGGAGGTGGTGTGACACGTCATCGGAAATTTCCGAAAAGCTCGCGGGTTTATACCTCACTAAGGAGTGGGCGATGTCAACAGTGACACTGACTGCATGGCTTTTACGTGAGGTGGGGGGGGGGGGAGGGTAGGTAGGCCTATTAGTATTCAGTTCAGAGTAAGCAAATGACCTTGTGTTAAAGAAAAAGAATTTCAAGGAGCAAAATAACAGATTATCTTCTACAAAGGAATTTTTAAAAGTCGATAAATATTGTTTTTTTTTTTAGTATATGTGTGTGTGTGTGTGTGTTTAATTGTTAGATTTGTTTCGTGTCAATGAATTCGAACACAATTTCTTAAAAAACTCTCCTGATGATATTTACAAATACATAGTTTTGGTATTTAAAAAAAACTTGTTTTCGTCTGTCCAAATTAGGGAAAACGTTAGCCTTTTAAAAGCCAATGGTTGTTTAACGTTGGGGCAGCAGCAGCCCTCACATAGAGGGGCAGAGGGGGGCTTATGCCCGGGGGTGACACTTCCAGTGGGGTGGCAAATGTATTCTAAATATAGCAAATATAGCACTAAACAAGCAGTTACAGTATGCAAGGGGGCGGTGCTGAAACTTTTGCCCTGGGGCGCTACATAAGCTTGTAAAGGCTCTGAGTATGCAAGGGGGCGGCACTGAAACTTTTGCCCTGGGGCGCTACATAAGCTTGTAAAGGCTCTGGGCAGCAGTGCACTGATCTTTTAAGTTTCTCTTTTGAAAGGAACTTTTAAAAATGTAATAGGAACATAAAACTTATTAACTAAAGAACATTAGAACAAATTCAGATAAGATCTGCAAGGTTCATTATTAGCGAGTAACACAAATAGTTTAAAAAAAACTAAACCTATAAACACTAGCAGACAGAAGGGTAAAGAGTAAAGTAGTAATAATACATAAGGCATTAAACTATCATTTAGAAATACAATACAATAACAATCAGCGAGGAAACAATGCATATAAGTACTCTTTCTTCCCGAGTGGCATCCGGTCATGAAATGGGTTGCCTGAACAAACCATGAAAACCAGTAACTGAACATCATTTAAAACATTGATAAAAATGCACCGCAAGGTTGATCGTAAGACGCAATAATCTTCTTTACAGCAGGAGCTTCTTTTATGTATAAGATAAGATAAGATGAATCTACTTTTATAAAATAAAGATCCTGTTAATTAGAAGAGCGTATCTAGTGGAGTTGGGGAAAGTAAGGTGGGGGGACAAGGGTCATCCTGGTATCTGTTCACATCAAGGGACTCTGGGATCATGTGGCATTGTATTCAGATCATCTTTTATTTTAAAGGCGATTTCATTTGTTTTAATGCATCATGTTTATAAATTCCCTCTATGTGTTGCTGCTGTCATCTGTGTGTCCAACACTTACTCCAGAATTCAGTAGCACGGACCACATCAATGTTTCCTATTCTTAAAATTGCACTATAATACATCAAAATAATACCTGCTAGATGCAAACTGCTTTTTTATATGGCTACGGCCCATGTAGGAGCAATTTATGGGCTATGCCTACGTAGGAACATTTTACAAGTACGGCCTATGTAGGAACAGTTTTCGGGCACGGCCTGCGTGGAAGAGTTTATAAGTATGGTATATTTAGGAAAAGTTAACATATTAAAACTGTTTATTGGCTATGTATGCTAGAATCAATTAGAAAGTTCCGATTATGCCTTGAATACAATTTAGCAAAGATTTGTTAAATCAGGATCAGTTTAACCATTTCTTTTCATTCATGAACACATTTTAGAGTCACAGCGCGCACATTAATGTATGTGACATCAACATGTGCAGGTACAGTGCATTGAGGAACAGTTTAGGAACAGGTTGATCTTTTAGAACCGTTTAAAGTTACTGAGTGTGTGTGTGTGGACAGTTCATAAATTACCCACATAATGGATCACTTTAGAAGCATGCCACTAACGTCTTCCCATATACGCTTAATTGCGACTGAAAGCCGACGCCTTTTACGGCATTTTTCTTTTATTTACCTGAGAAAAAAAAAATTTGGTTGAAAACACACCGAACAGGTTAAAAAAAGAGAGAAAGAGACTTAAAGAGAGAGAGAGATTTTGGTGTACATAACAAGTGAATCATTCGGAGATCGTCTGATCATATAGTATGTTATGTAAACAGCACGAGGTGTAGCTTGTTGTTCCACCCCTACCCGTGTACTGGAGTATACACATTGATTCACCTTACACACATACAAATACACACACATTCACTGCCACAGAGACACATATACACACAAACGTACAAATAAAACAGACGACATATATATGGGTATATGGGTATATGTATGTATATATATATCCCTACTGGTGAACGCTGCTTCACAGGCCCGATGGATCAATTTGGTCCGACGGGATACTTTTATACGTACGTGAACTAGCGAGACAATCTCAAATACAATATACATGTTACATGCTGTGCACATTATATATATATATATATATATATATTGTATAGATAGATATATAGATAAAAATAGATACATAGATACTGTCACTGTTATAGATATTATAGAACGTACGCATGTTATTAGATGAGGAATAAGAATGGTGTGCATGTTATTATTATGCACGAGATTGCACCATTATATGAAAGGGAAGTACGCATGTTATTTGTGTGATATAGCAACGCTGGATCCTAGATACAAGTCAGTTGAGATTTGGACTTTACGCAAACAAGACGTATATGAAATGGGTCTTCGTACAAGTCTATTGTTCAAGTACAGAAAGTATTGTTGTGATGAGCTAGAGCATACCAGTGTTACAGCGACTAATTGATTAAAGAATTGAGTATTATATTGAGTAGCCTTCGTTGATATCATTTTATGAAGTACCTGTGAGTCTTAGTCCTGTGACAGATACATAGATAAATATATATATTGATATATAAGTACAGACACTTACACATGCTCATACACGCCTATACACAAGTACACATACCTACCTGACACATATACAAAGACACCCACCCAGACACACACACACACACACACACATGCACACTGTTAAAGCGTGCACGCAAAAAAAAACACACACGCACATGGACAGACACTCGGCAAACATCAGAAACACTTTTTAAATTAGGTTGGCTCGTAATTATTTTATTTATTTTATTATAAACAAAAAATATTTTTGATTTACACGCTTTTGAAACTACCACACACATACACATCTTTAGGGTGTACACTGACATACACAAACACACGCTAAACCCAAACCAGCACACGCGCTTACTGACACTAAATATCTTTTAACAAAAAAAACAAACAACGACAAAACTTAAAGCGCACACATGACACACTAAACTAATCATCGAAATAGCAACACACACACACACACAAAAACACCACACAGCTACAAGGTCACACAAATACATACACACACACAACTACATACACACATTACAAACGTATACACACTTGAAAAAAAAGGTGTGTCAACTAAACAGGTAAGAACAGACAACATTCTATTATCGCATACACTGACACGTAATGCAACCATTTTGTTTATTTCTTTGTTTGCAATTTTCTGTACGACAGAGAAAACAAACGACGTAATACTACCCCCCCCCCCATTTCTTTTTATTTTTATACATAATAATAAATTATAATGAAAAACAATAGTGGAATTTGTATTTGTTACTTGTAAAATAAGGGGGGCCGCGGTGGCCGAGCCGTCAACGTACAGAAGGTTCGAATCCTGGTGAAGGCAAGGATTTTTTCCCAGGCATTCGAAGCTGTACCCGAGTCTACCCAGCTCTGAAGGGTACCTGACATTAGTTGGGGTAAAGTAAAGGCGGCTGGGCATTGTGCTGGCCACACATCCCCCTTGTATGCCGCGGCCACAGAAACTGGTGAACGCTGCTTCAGTGATCAATTTGGTCCGACGGGTACTTGAATTTCTTACTGTAAACTAAAATCCCTTACGTCCAACCTTATTCAAATTTCACAATATTTTATTAGGCGGTCAAGTTTCAGAAAGATGATATTTTATTAGGCGGTCAAGTTTCAGAAAGATGATATTTTATTAGGCGGTCAAGTTTCAGAAAGATGATATTTTATTAGGCGGTCAAGTTTCAGAAAGATGATATTTTATTACAAGAGTCCCTGCACTCGAGTCATGGCTTTCCTCCTCAGTCACCCCCCCCCGCCCCCCCCCCCCCGAGTCTACCCCAGTTTAGAGCACCGAGTGAACGACCCACAATGGAATTTTTAAACTGTAAAAATAAAACAACTCCCTCAAAAACACACTAAAGTTGTTCGTATAAATCATTTCCATTTGCATTTTAGTTAAACACACACGCTGGTCCAGCGGTTAGATCACCGGACTGTCAACCAATAAGCAACTGACAGGTCGCGGGTTCTATCCCTACCACCGACGGATCCTTGTCGCCCTGCAGGAGTTTTGGACCTAGTGGACGTATTAATCTTCTATCTAGAAGGAACGTCTGTAAACTTATAAGAAACAATTAGTCTTACAAGGAATAGGCTCTTTGCCATCTACAAAAAAAAAACGAAAAAAAAACACTTAAAAAAAAAATTTAAACAAACAAATAAAAACATGGACTAAAAACTAAAGCGAAGTTAATAAATAAATAGGGCCTACATTTTTAATGAGTTAAAAGTAATAGGGAAAGTTCGTTAAGGTGCGTTCAGTAGGGATTTACCAGTGTGCATTATAAAGTGAAATTTGACTGAATTGGGATCGAACCCAGGACCTTCAGTAAGCCAGCTGAACGCGCTGTCTGCACCGTCCTCCCTGTTAGGATCTGGGCATATGGCTAGTGGTCACTACCTAGCCTTGGACCTTGGGAGAGTATGTCACATGGCATTAGTAAGTAGTGAAGTAAAGTACCATTCGTTCCAATCTAATCATAGGGCTGGTGAAGCAGCGTTTCACCGTTTCTGTGGCCACGGCATACTAAGGGATGTGTGGCCAGCACAATGCCATGCCCAGTCGACTTTACTTTACCCCAACGAATGTCAGGTACCCATCAGAGCTGAGTAGATTCATGGACACCCTCGAGTCTATGGACAAAATCCTAGCATTCACAAGGATTCGAACCCAGGGCATTCGGTACGCCAGTCGACCGCGCCTCATGTATGGCATTAGTAACGTGCAATAGATATCTTGTATTTATAACTCGACCCATGGGGGAAGTAAACCCGATGTTTTGTTATTGTCGTTGTTTGCTTGCTAATATAAGACTTTAGTTCTACAACTTCTCGGTGTAATCTTGTCATGTCACGGTGTCCCTCAGGAAACTTGTTAAATCCTATCCCCCAAGAGCAGTGTACTTAAGAAAGGTAGTCTGATAATATTTACACCAATTTAAACATTCCATTCCTGAATGATAGTTTGACACAATTTAAAATATTTACACCATACTTAAAGTTTGGCATAATTTACACAATTTAAACCATACGTAATGTTTGGTAAAATTTACACATTTACATCACACTTAAAGAAGTATAATTGACACAATTTACACCATACTTAAAGTAGTTCTTGAGTTTGGCATAATTTACACAAAACTAAAAGTGTGACATAATTTACAAAATTTACACCATACGTAAAGTTTGGCATAATTTACCCAGTTTATGCAACATACACATTACGTATAAGTTTGACAGTATAGTTACAAATTCGCGGGTTCTCTGTTGTCTGTCAAGGTTCTTGTTCCCTTTAATAATAACTCAAGCCACTCGATGTATGTTTGAAAGAAAAATTTAATTTTGAACTTATGTACAACATTAACAACTTGACTGGTAGCTAAGCGGGAAAAAAAAACAATAACACAAAACGCACTAATATAGATTATATAGACTTTTGGGCAGAAAGTACTATAAAATGGATTTTCCCAAAGCATTCCGAAAATGTGTAATAGAAAATTGAAGAAACGACGAAAAAGCATAGTTGTATTACGTCATAAAAAAATAAATCTACATTTACTCTCTACACCAAAATGAAATGTAAATAATCAAATATAGATGAACTGTGGAGCACACTGGCCTATCGACTGGCGTACCGAAGGTCCTGGGTTCGAATCCTGGTGCAGGATATGATTTTTTTGCCTGAGTCTAGTGCATAGTGCTGGTCACTGGTCACACCATTCTCTAGTATGCCGTGGCCACAGAAACTGGTGAACGCTGCTTTACCGGCCCTATGGATCAATTTGGTCCGACGGGATACTTTTATACGTACGTGAACTAGCGAGACAATCTCAAATACAATATACATGTTACATGCTGTGCACATTAGAACAGTAATTCATACAATATACATGTTACATGCTGTGCACATTAGAACAGTAATTCACACCAATTTACAAAATGAACATAAGAATGGTAGTATGTAAAGGCTATCACAAATTCATGTAAATAAATACATGCAGTTCTCTGGAGTTAACTTTTCAAAGACACTCTTCTAGATTTCTTTCTCTGATGGTTCATAAAAGAACCCATTTAATTTAAAAGGTAGGAGCCAGTGGTCCAAATGTCGCTCTCTGAGTCCTATATCCCCTCTGACGTAAACGTGACTGTGCATTGTGTTGACCATAGTATCCACTTGTGCGCCTTCGCCTGTCTGTCTGAAATAGAGTACTCTGCTACTTGACTCTTGTTGTCCCTTCCCCCCTCCCCCACCAGTTAAGTGACATCGTACGACAGTGAAACATAAATGTGTCAATTGTTTGAGAATAATAACGTAAAATACAAGACAAGAGGCTGGCCTCCATTGGGGGAAAACACCCAAATGTAGTGGTGAGGCCTTTACAACGAAACGAGGTCATAAGAGGCGACCAATCGTGTGTGGGACTTATATAAAGCCGCGGACCAACTAACTGGCCTTAATAAGAATAAGGCAAGTGATATAATGGCGTTGCTTTCACTGGCCTTGATTTAAACTACAGTATGTGTTTACTTGTTGTTGCTTTCTTTATTAAAAAAAAACAATAACTTTTTATACAAGTTTAGCATTGATAAGTGTATCGGAGACTAATCGATAACTATGGGAATACTATTGAAATAAACAACCTTCTCTTGTTCTTCCCCTTTCTCTCAACCCAATCTCTCTTTCTCTCTCTTTCTTTTTCTCTCTATATTTCCCTTTCTCTAGCTGTCTCCCTCTATCTGATTATATCTGTCTCTACTTCTCTTGTTCTCTATCTATCTATCTTTCTGTCTATCTATCTGACTGTTTCTCCCCCCTTTCTGTTTCTCTCTATCTTTCCCTCTTCTCTATATGTGTTCCTCCAACTGAAAATTTTGCTCTCTGCATTTCTCTTGTTCTTTGATCATGTGAACAAAAAAACAGGACTGTATAAAGTGCAGATAAAGTTTTTATAAACTACAATTAAAAGAAAGCTATAAATCTAAGATTTAAATTATTATATTTTTACTGAAGACTTTTAGGAAAGTAATTTAAAACAAATATTGTAATTGGGTAAAAAAATTGGCAAGTATTTTTATTTAACAAAAATTTTAATTGCCCGTAGATTTACAATGTCTTTTGTTTTTAAAAGTTTGAAAAAAAAATGTCGATAAAAAAGGTATAGTCTAAATGGAGAATCGAACCCGGGTCGACCTGGGTTCAATACCCGCGGAAAACGTTTCTTTTTCTACTTTTACAAAATTTCCATCAGTGCTAGTCTACTTTTATTTAAAAAATAGTAAATAATTTTAGGATTTAAAGCTTCCTTTAAATGTTTTCAGTCTGTAAAGATAGTCCAAATTTTTTTTGTATATTAAAAGACAACCCGATTACAATATTTATTTTAAATTACGGTACTTTCCTAAATGTTTTCAGTAAATAATTTTATAATGATATTTGTAAAATTATTCTAGCTTTCTGTTCATTGTAGTATATAAAATTCTTATCTGTAGCTATAGGCGTATGTAAATCCCCCCCCCCCCCCCTCCGTGCAACGCCGGGTAATTTAGCTTGTTTTATGTCTCGCTACATGTCGTGATATCGAACTATATTCACTGTGAAGTACAACAATTCAGCCTATATTGAATTAGCTGTACTCTTCATTCTGTTACACAAGGAATGTGAACTTTCACTTGACTACATTGAACGCTTTCCCTCCTTATAGACAAACAACTCGACTTTTTTAAAAATTCTATCAAGTCCCTAATTCTCCCTTCCCTCCCCCTACACACACTTTAAAACCACACCTTTTGGGGTTTTTTTTTAAGGGGGCTGTGGTCTGAGGTGGTGCAGGAGGGAGCGGGAGAAAGAAGGTGGGTCTGGTCTTGTTTTGTGTGTGTGTGTGTTTGTGAGTTTGTGTACAGCATTAACGGGGCACTATTTTGCAGACTTTTATTATTTTTTTCCACTTCAGGACGTGTCACACCCCAGTAATTCTTCCTTATTTTACGTTCTATTTTGGCTATTCACGCCGCATTCACGCCGCATTCACGCGGATATTGACACCGCTTCACTTCAAAAGTTGAACTTTAAAAAAAAAAAATCAAAACAATCGAAAGAATTTAAAAAAGAGAGAGAGAAAGAGAAAGAAAAACAAAAAGATGAATTGAACTTCAGAATGTCCTACCTTTTAAGATGAAGGGGTCGTCCACATAAGACGCTGGGGGATTTAAATAATATGTAGCGTAGGCCTATCTCTTTACCTCGAGCACTCAAAGGTATGTATATGTAATATAAATATCGCCTGCCAATCAAACACTGCGGTACCACGAATGGTGAAACACACCTTCTTAATATATCACCCATACCAAAAAATTATTAGATCTATAGCAAGCTAATGTAACGGGAAGTAGGCATATTTCTTTAGTTTTTAATCACGGACCAAACTATTTTATATCTTATTTTAACTTTAACACATATATTTTACAGACGCGCCTTATATAAAGAAGACTATTGCGTCCTACGCTGTTCCGTAAATAAACAGCTATATTGTTAGATCTGTACCTACCTAAACTGTATAATTTGACTAAACATTTACTCATATAATATTTTTTTTTAAATTAGCCTTATCTCCTTAAACCCTTCATATTGTTATTTAGTGGATAACATACTTTCTTGGTTGTTTTTTTTATTCGTGGCGTAAAATGTGGACGACCCCACGAATGCGGTTGTTAAACTTGTGCACACAAAGTTACTCGGTATTCTTTCTTTTTTTCCACTTTACTTTTAACTTGTGTGTGTGAGTATGTGAGTGTATGTGTGTGTGTATGTGTGTTGTATTTGTACATGTTAGTATTAGCTACATTTCATGGCCAATAACATGCAAGGCGTAAAATCTTTCCTCCCCTCTCATTGATAGCCCGTCAAAGACTATTGTAGCCCAGGGAGTTTTTCAATGGAGGCAGTTTGTTTCATGTAGGAAAACATAAAATAATATGTTTGTTTGTATGTAGGGACCATAACATCTGTCCACATTAGCATAGTTTCTAGTATCTAGCTATACATCGATCTATAAATCTATCTGTCTATCTGTCTATGTCTATGCCTGTCTGTCTATCTGTCCGTCTGTCTGTCAATCTATCTATCTATCTATCTATCTATCTATCTATCTATCTATCTATCTATCTATCTATCTGTCTATCTATCTATCTATCTATCTATCTATCTATCTATCTATCTATCTATCTATCTATCTGTCTATCTATCTATCTATCTATCTATCTGTCTATCTGTCTATCTGTCTATCTATCTATCTATCTATCTATCTATCTGTCTATCTATCTATCTATCTATCTATCTGTCTATCTATCTATCTATCTATCTATATGTCTATCTGTCTATCTATCTATCTATCTATCTATCTATCTATCTATCTATCTGTCTATCTATCTATCTATCTATCTATCTATCTATATATATATATATATATATATATATATATATATATATATATATATATGTCTAACTATGTCTCTCTGTCTATATATCAATCTGTCTGTATATCTGTCTCTCTATTTGCCTTGCTATTTATCTCTCTATTTATATATCTGTCCCTAAGTCAAAATGTCTATATGTTTATACAACTTTATGTATATATGTCATTCTGCCTTTCTGTTTATCTGTCTATCTGATAATCTGACTATCTAATCACATATCTATCTTGTACCTGTTTATATATGTATCTATCAACATACAAGTATCTTCTATCGCTCTATTTATCTCTGTTTGTCTTTCTCTCACTTTATCTCTCCTTCTCTCTCTCTCTCTCTCTCTCTCTCTCTCTCTCTCTCTCTCTCTCTCTCCTCTCTATCCATCCGTGTGTCTGTCGATCTATCTTTCTGTTATAACTCTTTGTTCCTAACCAGCTACCCTCTGCTGGAATTTCTTTATGCCTCTCATGTATATTTGTATTAATTAATAATGCGTGCTTGACTGTCTGACTTTTCCATACATTTGCCCGACAAGCAGTTCTTCTGTAAATATTTATGCAAACCTTCGTATTTCTCACATTTTCCACCAATAAAATAAAGCAAGATGCCATGAATTGTTCTCCATAAATTTTTAAGACTTATGTAATTAGTAATTGCTATAAATTTATTTTCCTTTTTTTGTTTATCGCAATGTTTATTTGGTTTTTATTTTAACCATTTCGTTGTGTTTGTTGTATACATTAACATCTACACGACGTATCTTATCTAACTTACATGAGAACGAAGGTCTCTATTGAAATTCTGAAATTAAAACTGAGAACTGATTTAGATATAAACACCGACTAACTATCTATCTATCTATCTTTCTATCTATCTATCTATCTATCTATCTATCTATCTATCTATCTATCTATCTATCTATCTATCTATCTATTTATCTATCTATCTATTTGTCATATTTATCTCTCTCTCTCTCTCTCTCTATATATATATATATATATATATATATATATATATATATACTATTAGTCTATATATTAACCATTACTATAATAATCTAACTAAACATCGCCTATATTTATCCACCAATCTATCTATTTATATTTTAATATAACTTTACATTTATCTCTCTGCCTACAAACGCTCTTCTTGAAGGCCTACCGACTATCGCGTCCTACTCTTATCCGTGGTATTTTTTTTAATAAGTATTTTAAAATGCTATTAAAGTGTTTAATTTCCTGGTTAGTTTTGGGAACCCATTCCATGACCGGATGCCACTCGGGAAGTAAGAGTACTGATGGGCATTTGTTATTGCATATGATCTAAGAAAAGTGTTTATCTGAGCATTGTAAAAAAAAATTATTGTGTTGTATTTCAAAATTAGAATATAATGCCTTGTGTATTATTACTACTTTACTCTTTGCTATTCTGTCCTCTAGTGTTTCTAGGTTTCGTTATTTAACTATTGGTGTTACTCTTGTCTTATCTTATCTAATCTAATAAATTTAAGACGCTCCTTCTATAAGGAAGATTATTGCGTCGTACGCTCATCCGTGATCTGAGTCTAGCCCTGCATTTTTATTAGGTTTTAAATGGTGTTAAGTTACTGGTTTGTTTGTTCAAGCAACCCATTCCATGCCAGGATGCCACTCGGGAAGAAAGAGTACTTACATGCATTTGTTCTCGCATAAAGGATAGTCTAATACATAAGCATTGCAACAGATTGTTGTTGTATTGTATTTTAAAGTTTTAATTTAATGCATTATTACTATTTTACTCTTTGCTCTACTGCCCTCTAGTGTTTCTAGGTTTTGTGATTTAACGATTGCTTTTACTCTAGTCAGTTGTGAATATTCACTAGTAATGAACCTTGCAGCTCTTTTCTGACTAATGTCTAACTAATGTGAGCTATCCTTTTAGTTGTGTAATCTTATTACATTTGTAAAAAGTTGTTTTTTTATTACACCTAACGTTCGTGAAAGAAGTATCTTAAATCAAAGATCAATGATGAAATAGTTGATTCTATAAAGTTTAGAATTGACTGTAAAACTGAACTGCCCCGTACTGTTTAGTCCAGGAGTCGACAACTTACGGTACGCGTGCCAGGCTTGGCACGTAAAGTTATTTTCAATGGCACACGAAAGACTCCCAAAATGCTATTCAATTCTCTTCTACAAAGAATTGAGTGATAAAGAAAGATGACAGTTAGGCTGTTGGCACGTTGAATAAATCCACTTTGGCACGCTTTTATCAAAAGGTTGCCGATCCCTGACTTTAGTCTATATTGATACAGGAGGATTCCGTAGCCATTTCTCCTTTGAGAAACTAATCTCAGAAGAAGAAGCTGAGGCAGGCATATCTCCACCGCAGACTGCAAACCTTTCCTAAATCCAAGCTGAGATTCTTGAGAAGAGAAGAGAAAGAAGAAGATAAGAATGGTCATTTCTTATAGCGCTTCTATTCATGCTATTAAATTTAGCATGCTCAGTGCGCTCTAAAGGCCATTATGTAAACTTATCTACGTTTACTTTGGAGGCCTCCAAAAACTCCATCACAAGAATGTTGCAATAAATGTAACTATAACATTTTGAAAAGGTAAAGAAAGACATGTTGTTGTTTTTTTGTTTGTTTGTTTTTTAAAGGTTTTATTTGCTTGTTTTTGGAAACTGTATATGGATAATGGTTACTATACGTTAGAGCAGGGATCGATAACCTACGGCACGCGTGCAATACTTGGCACGCGGAGCAATTTTCAATTGCATGAGGAAGACTACCAAAAAAAAAAGCAATTCAGGTACTTCTACAAGAGGTTGATTGCTAAAGCAGGATGACCTTTGGCCCTTTGGCACGCTTAATTAATTAGAAATCCTACTTTGGCACACTGTTATCAAACAGGTTGCCGACCCCTGCGTTAGAGAAGGAAATACTTTACTGTGTGGTTCAACAACTGATTGCAGTAGTGCTATAAAAATCTGGAGCAGTGCTATAAAAACACATGGAGCAGTGCTATAAAAACATATGAAGCAGTGCTATAAAAACATATGAAGCAGTGCTATAAAAACATATGAAGCAGTGCTATAAAAACATATGAAGCAGTGCTATAAAAACATATGGAGCAGTGCTATAAAAACATATGAAGCAGTGCTATAAAACATATGTAGCAGTGCTATTAAAACACATAGAGCGGTGCTATAAAAACATATGGAGCAGTGCTATAAAAACATATGGAGCAGTGCTATACAAACTTTTGGGATCTGGAAAAGAGAAGGTGTTACGTTGTGTTTAATTGATTTATGCTAAGGCTTTAAAGGACATAGTTTTGAACTTTGTATAATGTTATGGAACAAAAATCGCTTGAGATTGAAAGCAGAAGAACAGAATCCAATAGTTGACTTTAGACCATTTTCTTTTTCATATACTAATACCTTCCAGAATTGCTGCGTGTGTTAGGTGTGCACAAACACATTAATTTAATTTTATTTATTTGTGAGTGTGTAGGCTGTGGGGCTGGGAGTGGGGTGGGGGGGGGGGGTAGTGCATTGTTATCAAATTCGCCTGGCAAGTATTACGTGACACACATATAAGCTGACATCAACTTAAAGTTGATAGTGGGGGGCTGCATGTACTATACTTTGTTTATTTTTACATGTCGGAGTGAGATTGTTAGGCGGTGGAAAGGGGAGGGGGGTGAGAATAATTTATGAGGTGCTGGAATGGTGTGTCTTGGAAGGTGGGGTGCTTGTTTGTGGTAGAGGAGGGGTGGAGGGCAGGGGAGCGTCGTTTGTTTCTAATATTGTATGCTGCATTAAATTCAGTGAAAGGATAGACTATTTGACTTGTTTTAGTTTCGTCAAGCAAATAGCCAATAGTGACTTAAGAATCTATAAAATAAAAAAGTGAAATATTTTTCACCAAAATTCGAACCCAGGACATTCGGTACGTCAGACGAACGCTCTGCCGGTCGGCCACCGTGTCCCCATAGAATGTATAAAAAAACAGCAATGGCTTTTTGTTGCTGTGTTGTTGTTTTTTTGTCATTGCTGTGTTGGCTGTTTAGTTTGATAATAACGAAAATTTCAGGCAATGTCGAATTCATCTGAAAGGCGCATGCGCTTTGTTTCTCCTGTTGACTTTGTATAACAAAAAGAGAGATAAGACAGTCCTAACAACAACAGAAGAAGAAGAAGGGGCAAGCTGTACGTTGGTGAAATATACGTGTTGGGAAACATCCATTGAAACAAGAATTGGGGTCGACGTAGATGTAACAAACAATCTTTTCTAGTCAACCTGATCTAGAGATTCAATTGTTTGTTAGTTCGCAATTTTATTTGGTCTTTTTTTTTTTAAATTTCTGTATGCAAATAATCTGTATTTTTTATTTTTATTTTTGCGGTATCAATATATATATATATATTTGTATAACTATTCGTTAATCTATCCATCTGTTTATTTATCTTTATATTAATCTATCTATCTCTTTATTTACCTATTAATCTATCTATATGTTTATTAATCTATTTATCTATCAATGTATAGATCTATCTATTTATCAGTCTATTTATTGATTGACTAATCTATCCATCTATTTATTAATATGTATATTTATTAATCTATCTATCTTTTTATCTATCTATCTCTTTCTCTATTTATCTCTCAGTTAGCCTACTCTTTGTTTTTCTCTTACCATAACAATCTCTCATTATAATAATCATTGTTTCACCATCTCTCACACGTATTATTTCTCTCTCTCTCTCTCTCTCTCTATCTCTCTTTCTCTTTCTCTTTCCTTTTCGTTAAATTTATATTGGCCTTTTATTCTTTCTCTAATAGTATTAATTTTTTTACCGCTTCAGTTCTTCGCTTTATATGTCTCAAACCGCCTTTACCATAACTGTCTCTCTCTCCCTTTCTTTCTCTCTCTCTCTCTCTCTCTCTCTCTCTCACTCTCTCTCTATCTTTCATTTTGACAATACATTTTGACAAATACTATGTTGACACATACTTAGCATATAAAGATTAGAAAAACTAAACAAAAGTCAATCGAACAAGCCTTTCAAAGTCCCAAGTCACGATTTTCTACCCTTTTAATATTCTAATGAGCTACACAAGCCTGAACGACCTCCAAAGTTCAAACGTTGCCCCTAAACTTTCAAAGGATTTTTTTTTTGTTAAATGTACTGTGGTGTCAAACGCGTGATTTATTCCCCCCCCCCTCTTCTTTTTCCTCTTCCACACACACAATTGAACATTGTGGATGATGGTGTGGTGATCTAAAACTGGACATTGTGGACAATGACTTACTTTTTAATTGACAATGTCATTTGAGTGTCAAATGGGCGTGTGTATCACCCCTCTCCCCAACACACACATTACCGCCATCACTCCTTCCATTTCTTGTTGTTTTATTCTATCAGTGCATCTCTTAATAAACTCAGTTAAACATTCCGGTAGCAATGTTCAACTCAGTTAAACATTAAACTGCCAACGTTAAACAGACTTTTTCTGACAGAACTAGACATTGTGGATGCAAATACAAGGTGGACATAGTGGATGAGAACACAAAGGGAACAAACGAGTGAACAAATAAGTGAACAAATGAGTGATCAAGTGAGTAAACAAATAAGTGAACAAGTAAATAAACAAGTGAATGAACAAATGAGTGAACAAGTAAATAAACAAGTGAATGAACAAATGAGTGAACAAGTAAATAAACGAGTGAATGAACAAATGAGTGAACAAGTTAATAAACAAGTGAATGAACAAATGAGTGAACAAGTTAATAAACAAGTGAATGAACAAAATAATGAATGAACTGTTTACTTGAATACATTCCGAAACGATTTTTAGTAAAGTCCACTCAAATTTATTATTTCATAATTCTTGTTGACTGTAAAAATATTATCACTCAGATCAAAATGTACTACTAGAAAATATTTCAACGAAATTCATATTTATTTTTCCCAGTGTTACTCCTATGTTTTTAAACTGAAAGCTATGTTGTTGACGCTGTTTTCTGGTCCATTGCCTGCTTCTGCGTCTTATTTTCATTAACTAATTTTGTGTAGTATTTATGGGGCACGTTGACAGAGCGGCAGCGCGTTCAGCTGGCGTACCGAAGGTTATGGGTTCGAATCCTGGTGAAATTCTAGGATTTGTTCCCGGGACTGGAGTGCGTTCCTGAGTCTACCCAGCTATGATGGGTAGCCTACCTGACATTAGTTGGGGTAAAGTAAAGGCGGCTGGTCATTGTGAAGGTCACACAATCACCCTAGTATGACGTGGCCACAGAAACTGGTGAACACTGCCTCACTGGCCCTATGATCAGTTTGATCCAAATGATACTTTTTATATTGTATTATTTAAGTTTACTGTGCCACTTTGCCGATTCTTATTTATGTCAATTAATATAGGTCATGCCATTCTATGTTTCCATTTCGTTATTTATGTTTATTTTTCGCCCTTCTTTATGAGATCTTAATAAGCCGCCAAGAAACTAACAAGTGTTAAGAAACTTTCAGTTGACATTATTGCTTGTAAGACTTTTACTTACTAAATGAGTACCGTAGCTGTATTTGGAGGAAAAATAATGGGACAGAATTATTAATAATATTTAAAGTTTTTCTGTTGTTGTATTTTCTCTACAATAATCTCAGTGGAAAACCTCAAATCAAAACGAGGTGTCTTCTTGGTGTCCCATATAAAGTTATTTACTTAAAACAGTTGACAAAATAAAAAAATATGGCACAACAGCAGCCTCAGTGAAGCATTTCAAAAACATCACCCAACAAAAATATATCGTTTCAGCATCGGGGCATTGCATTGACCCGTGGAGCGTACCCTTGCCGTAAGATGGTAATCTCCAAGCAGACTGCTTCTTCTTGTGCACAGCGAAAAACTCGTACAGACAAACAAAAAGCGCGCAATTTCAAAGACGCTTCTCGGCGATGGCTCAAAGCCGATTGTACGCTAAAAGTACATACCTTTTAACATTAAGCTGTAATTAACAATACAGGGGGTGGGGTGGGGCGGTCGGTCAAAAGGAATAATAATACCCACCCCCCCTTTTGCCACCCGTAATATCCTTTCATGCGCCATTATGCTGGGATTATCACTGGAAGATCTTCTGGAATCGTCTCAGAATAGGCTATGCATATTTTAACCTCCGTAAAAGTTTGTTTATTGTTTATTTTCGAACTTGAACCTTAACCTAGACCTGAGCGCAAAAAAACAACAACAACAAAAAAATCACAACATAGAAAGACATTGCCACGAAATATAGTGTCGACGTCGCATTAGATCTGTATTAAAATTTGTTGTTGATAATTTGTGGTTTTATAAAAGAAATGTTTATTACAACTATAACAAAAATATCGAGCAGGCAGATATTGCAATGTCATGAAAAACACACACAAAAAAAACAATAACGAAATAAACAACAGGAAATGCTTCTGTTTATACACACAAAACGTAATATCTGCTAAATAGACTTAAGTTCTAGAGTGCATTTCATTTTAACTAAAGAGTATAATAAGATGGACCGCTTGTTTTGATATTTCTGCTGTTTGATAACTTGAAATAATCTGTTTCGGACTTTCCGGTCGCACCCTGTCCTTTAGACTTCCGGTTTAGTAATTCGCTAATTAGCTATGATTTCCTCAATGGAAAATTAAGATTAAAATCGACAAGTTGTATACAGCGGAAGTCTTTAGGCACGTTTGGGATTCATTCTGGACAGCGTTATTGGCTGCGCACGGAAAAAAAACAACTTAAACTCTAAAAATAGAACAAGCGGTTCATCTTATTAATATTATAATAGTCTTTGTTTAAACATAAATTGTTTCATAATAATATTCGAATATAATATGGTATAGTAGTGCAGAGGTATGTCATGATGTGACATTTATTATGGCGTCATTAGCTTAGTACTTATAAAATAATGCTATGACCATTGCATGTAATGTGCTAGGCAGGGCGAAATATTCTCCCCCTTCCCACGCCTATTCCCTCCCCACCCGGTGGCGGAACAATTCCCTGTAAGGGGGGGGGGGGGCGAAGACAAATGTCGTCTCCCTTCAGACCCGTCCAGGGGCAACCACTCCCTTTGTTTGTTACGGACCGCGATCAGTCACTCCTTGCCTTTTAGTATCTTTAGAGAATTATCTGTCCTTTGAGTTTCACCGCTTTACTTATAGCTCTATTAAGCGCCTTTGTCTAGGCGGGAGGTAGGATGCAGCGATACCGTACAGATAGACCATTAGGTTATCTGTCTGCGCCAGTCTGCGGGCAAAAGACTCGTTTGAAGTTTGAAGCACGGAGATATACAAAGACATGTAATGTGGTATAATGTTTGGCCTAGGCGATTCAATACGTTGTGTAGTTGCCGACCGACTAGGAAACTAGACAAAAGGGAGATAGCATTGGGTCATTCAGCATTCAGGAACGCTCACTAGGGTAATAATAATAATAATAATTGGTCATTTATATCGCGCCTCACTCCATGCTAATGCAAGCATGCTCAGCGCGCTCACAAAAACGAAACGAGAATAACACTCTAAAATAGTTTTAAACAAGGTTTCGGCCGATGGAGGCACGAAACGACAATAACATTTTAAAATAGTTTTAAACAAGTATTTTGCTGATGGATGTGTACTTCATCAACTTAGTTGAAAAGAAAAGTCTTCAAATTCTTCTTGAATGCTTTTTTTGACACAGAGTTTTTCAGTGTCTCAGGTAAGCCATTCCACAGTGTAGGCGCCACAGATTCAAACGAGCGTACACCAAGAGTCTTTTTTCTGTGACCTTCCAAACCTGGAATTTCCAGGAGAGATTGTGTTGAAGATCGCAGCATCCTTAACGGGACATGCTTCGGTATAAGCTCTTTGAGATATGCAGGTGCTGTGCCTTCCACGCATCCATAGGTAAGGGACATAATCTTATGATCGATGCGCTTCGTCACAGGGAGCCAGTGGAGCTCTTTGAGAATTGGAGTGATATGGTCATGCTTCTTTACTCGTGACACAATGCGTGCTGCAGTATTTTGAACTTTCTGAAGTCTATCCAGTTGTTTCTGGGGTAAACCCCACAGGCAACTGTTACAATAGTCTAGTCTTGACTGTATTGTTGCAACAGCAAAAGCATTGGCTGTTTTTTTATTAATCAGAGGTCGCAGCTGACCCAGGGCACGAAGATGGAAGGAGCATGCCCTAACCACAGTACTGATGTGTGGACCCATTGTTAATTTACTGTCAATGATAAAGCCCAGGTCTCTGACAGTGTTGGACAAAAAGATATCAGAGGCCCCTACTTTAATAGATGGAATATCGACTTTCCTAAGATTGAAGTTTGAACCGCACATAATTGCCTCAGTCTTGTCGTCATTCAGTATTTAAACTTTGGTACTTTGGTCAGCTGACTGGTCGATAAGTGGGCGTACACCTTGTAATGGTTGGTCCAGGGGTTTATGACGACATAGGAAGGACCGCCCCTGACTGCCATTGTATTCCTATATAGCATATATATATATATATATATATATATATATATATATATATAATAATAATAATATATGTAGACTTTACTCAAGTCACACGATAAAACACGCTAGATACGACACACTTTTGGATTATGTTAGTACTATTGTCATAGTCTGTGTACATTTAATTTTCTTTTATTCATTCTCACTCTGTGGATATTTTGTATTTATGCTTTGGGCTCTTCAGAATACAGCTGTCGTTTTGATAGATGTGTCTGCTGATTGAGATGTTTATATCTACATGTGATTACGTATTAAGCGTAGCCTATAGTCTATTCATTTGAGCCCTGATAGTCTGTTCGCTTTATTTGTAGGCTATGTCAATTTGAGTGATAGGATAAGGCAGAGTCTGAACCTGCTTGAAGAGTAGTGCACACAAAAAAAAAAAATCGGGCATTGTTTATGGATTATTGCCTGGTCCAAAGCGGTGCCATCGACCTCTAGACTCTAGACCATCGAACCAAATGGGAGTACCACGTGTGAGCGCTGCGGTCACGAGAACATCGAGCTGGCCACACAATCCCGCATCGTCACAGGGTCGGCAACCCTTTGCTAATAGTGTGCCATACTAAAATTTCTAACTCATTCAGCGTGCCAACAGCCTGAAAGTAAACCTGCTCTATTATATTTTATTTTTAGAAGACAATGTCGTTAGCACCGTAGCAAGACCAATGCCAAAAAGAAATATACCTTCATAAAGAACATCGTTAAAAACTTTTTTACTCCCTTTATTTTAAGTTGCAATGTCTGCAATCGTGGTGCAAAATTTGGCTTCGATTTTTCGACCACTTCCCGTGGTCCGATCGAGCTGAAATTTGGACAGCAGATTTGTGGCGCCTAACAATACATCCTATCAAATTTTCAGTTAAAACTACTTAATAATACTACACTTATGACAATATTCATTTCTTAAAAGGAAAGTATAAGAAATATTTTAATTTCGCGTTAAAAATGCCTGTGCAACTTTTTATACTTTTTCGGCGCAAAGCTAAAAAAAAAATTATGCGCTACGATTATTTTTAGAACAATTCATACGGAGTAAGGAGATATTTTTGAGATTTGCGACACAGATATTTTTTCTGTACGTTTCATTTGCAGTAGTCAATCAATTATTTAATTACATGATGGTAAACTTAGTTTGCAAATAAAGGGAGTATGATAAAAACTGTGTTTTTATGGTTTTCTTGTTTACTCCCTTTATTTTAAGTTGCAATGTCTGCAATCGTCAATCGTGGTGCAAAAATTGGTTTCGATTTTTCGACCACTTCCCGTGGTCCGATCGAGCTGAAATTTGGACAGCAGATTTGGGGCGCCTAACAATACATCCTATCAAATTTTCAGTTAAAACTACTTAATAATACTACACTTATGACAATATTCATTTCTTAAAAGGAATGTATAAGAAATATTTTGATTTCGCGTTAAAAATGCCTGTGAAACTTTTTATACTTTTTCGGCGCAAAGCTAGAAAAAAAAATGCGCTAAGATTATTTTTAGAACAATTCATACTGAGTATGGAGATATTTTTGAGATTTGCGACACAGATATTTTTTCTGTACGTTTCAATTGCAGTAGTCTATCAATTATTTAATTACATGATGGTAAACTTAGTTTGCAAATAAAGGGAGTATAATAAAAACTTCGTTTTTATGGTTTTCTTGTTACTCCCTTTATTTTAAGTTGCAATGTCTGCAATCGTCAATAGTGCAAAAATTGGCTTCGATTTTTCGACCACTTCCCATGATCCGATCGAGCTGAAATTTGGACAGCAAATTTGTGGCGCCTAACAATACATCCTATCAAATTTTCAGTTAAAACTACTTAATAATACTACACTTATGACAATATTCATTTCTTAAAAGGAAAGTATACGAAATATTTTAATTTCGCGTTAAAAATGCCTGTGCAACTTTTTATACTTTTTCGGCGCAAAGCTAAAAAAAATATTATGCGCTACGATTATTTTTAGAACAATTCATACGGAGTAAGGAGATATTTTTGAGATTTGCGACACAGATATTTTTTCTGTACGTTTCATTTGCAGTAGTCAATCAATTATTTAATTACATGATGGTAAACTTAGTTTGCAAATAAAGGGAGTATGATAAAAACTGTGTTTTTATGGTTTTCTTGTTTACTCCCTTTATTTTAAGTTGCAATGTCTGCAATCGTCAATGGTGGTGCAAAAATTGGCTTCGATTTTTCGACCACTTCCCGTGGTCCGATCGAGCTGAAATTTGGACAGCAGATTTGGGGCGCCTAACAATACATCCTATCAAATTTTCAGTTTAAACTACTTAATAATACTACACTTATGACAATATTCATTTCTTAAAAGGAATGTATAAGAAATATTTTGATTTCGCGTTAAAAATGCCTGTGTAACTTTTTATAGTTTTTCGGCGCAAAGTTAGAAAAAAAAATTATGCGCTACGATTATTTTTAGAACAATTCATACGGAGTAAGGAGATATTTTTGAGATTTGCGACACAGATATTTTTCTGTACGTTTCAATTGCAGTAGTCTATCAATTATTTAATTACATGATGGTAAACTTAGTTTGTAAATAAAGGGAGTATAATAAAAACTTCGTTTTTATGGTTTTCTTGTTACTTCCTTTATTATTAAATTAAAGTGTTTGTGATACTCATCTTTTTTTTTTCTTTTTTTTTTTTTTTTTTTTTTTTTTTTAATTTCTTTTTTTGTGTATTGGTCAATAGTCTATAGAGTCTAACACAAATAATTTACATTTATTATACAAATTTCACATAAAAGGTTAGTGTATTATAATTTTGATATAGTTGACATGAAATAATTCTCACACCTGCTTTTAGCTCATTATTTCTAGATCTCAGATTAAGTGAGATTTTCTTTTTTATTTTTAGACGGAGTAGCTCATTAATGTTAAAGGACAACAATTGATAGTTTATCCAAAGTGATACTTAGTAATCATACGATCTGGGTGGTTAATGTAATGTTTAAAAATGTGCATATAAATTCTTTAGTCATATAATATTTATATAATTTTCAACTACCATTTATATTTTTATAATTATAAAGTTATATATTGTAAGCCATTATTTTGTTTATAAAGAAAAAAATCGTAACATATTAAAAAATTTTAACGCTAAGAAAACGGATTAATTATGTCCCTTTAAATTAAATTTCCCATTTTTTTGTGATGACAAACAAGTCATGTTTTGTAATTTAACTAGTATTACTTTAAAGTTTGTTTTAAAACAGATCTGGCATTATGATTTCAAGATGTAATTAGAGGTAACACGGTATAACATTAATTTACATTAAACAGTGGTAAATAAACATTTCCTGTGTAAATTGTTTGAATATTTAAGAAGTTTATTTTTTAAACGTTAATAATTACAACAGTTGTATAATATAATGCTAGTTAAGTATCCCGTCGGACCAAATTGATCCATAGGGCCGGTAAAGCACCGTTCACTAGTTTTGTGTGGCCACTGCATACTACGGCATTGTTTGGCCAGCACAAAGCACAGCTATGCTATCCCAACTAAAGGTACCCATCAGAGCTGGGTAGACCCAGGAGCACCCCCAGACCCGGGAATAAATTCTAGCCTCCACCATGACCTTCGGTCCTCCAGCCTAACGCACTGCCGTGCTCCATGATGCTAGTTTGAAAGCAAGCCGCTTACATTTAATGAAACTAAATTAGTTATATAATTAATTATATTTATGTTTAATTGAAGAAGACGAGTATAAAAAAATAATAATTTGAATATAATGAATATGTATCACTTAATGAGTGCATTGTACTTGAATGTTCTTCGCTAATTGTTTAATGTCAGGTACATATTAAGTTACTTCTGAGTGGTCAAGTGTAAGTGATGACTTTCCTAAGCAGCTTCCTTCCCGTCATTCCCGCAAATTGAGATATTTTGATACGATTCTTTCAAATGTTTTTTTTATTTGCTGCATTTTAAAATTACAAATTTCCCGCCATTAAAAAAAAAATCCAGATCTAAGAACGTTGTATTAAGATCAAGCCAGTCACAGCTGGGTAGACTCGGGGACACCCTCCAGACACGGGAACAAATCTTAGCCTTCAATACCAGGATTCGAACCCAGGACCTTCGGTACGCAAGCCACTGCCTCTCGGCCACCGAGCCCCATGTATGAGGGATAAATAATTTTTGTAAAACAATATTGATTAATATTGCTCAACATCCACTTTGTAATCAAGAAGAATTCCCATTTATCTGGATAAATAAAAATAACCTTATCTTGAGTTTTTGAATTTAATTTTACTTGACAGACTCGAGTATTACAGTGAAAGTTTTTTTTATTCAAATTCGAATGAAAATATGTTTGTGTAAAAATATGTTTACCTATCATTACAAAAAAAAAGGAATTATTCATTAAATAAAAGTTGTAAAGATTTATGTTTTTATTGTTTCTGTTGTTGTATTTTGTTTATTACAAACTGTGTTTGAAAACTCGTATAAAAACAATATTGTTTAGGAAATTATTTGATACCTTTTCTATTCATTTACATTGCAGTCCATTTGATGCATTTAGAGAACAGTTTTAGTGCCTTCTAAATCTGCGTTAGTGTTTACTCAACGGGCAGCTAGTAGAATATTGAAATGCCCGACTTCCTGCATTTATATAGGCGCCCTAAAATGTGTTCTGTTATTTTTATAATCTCTAAAAATATCGGTTTGAAAATGAACATCTGTTATCAAGTATTTTTTTTTTTAAAGCATTCAATAACATGTCCACTAAATCATTCAATAACATGTCCACTACAGCATTCAATAACATGTCTACTAAAGCAGTGGTCGGCAACCGAAGGCACGCGTGCCACACTTGGCACGCAGAGCAATTTTCAACGGCTCGCGAGATATCTCCCGAAAGAATAAGATTTTTAATGCAAGTCAACAACGTACCGGTACGTCGGCATAATTAATGGCTGCTGTGTGATAAACTTCAAGAATATCACAATGTTTGTTGACTGTTAAAGTTCAGGAAAGTTTGTGTGTAAATAGTTTATCATTGGACTTGCGATCTGTGATTGAATCTTTTGTAAAGAAAGTCTAATGTATAGTATCACAACCCTTTCTTGATTTACAGGCAATTCGAGTTTTTCTACAAGAAAGTGATACTAAGAATAGAGATTTCCTGTTGTCAGGGCCGGCCTTAACATTTGCGGGGCCCTATGCGAAACAGATTGCGCGGGGCCCAGTCTGGGTCGGGATAAGGATAATAAGTGAAAATTAAGATTTTGTAATAGAAAAAAATTCGTCTTTGCCTTTTATTAATTCTTTACTAAGTACAAAATCACTATCAAATAAACCTTACTTTATGAGCTTTGCGTGTAGCGAAGTCATACAGTATTACAGTATACATGGATCACGCTCAATATCAAGAATTGCCAAGTTGTTCAATCTATCTTTGTGAATTGTTGACCTCAAGTAATTCTTGATAATTATTGTTAAAAATATTCTCAGTGCTATAAAGTAGTTTGGGAAAGCAATGTATCTTTCATTAAATTTGTGAACAGATAAGTCAAAATTTCTACCGGGGTTTTGGCGGTATTTGGTAGAATATGCCTTAAAGATTCCATTTCATCAGCTAATTCTCGCCCACATATATCTGTCAACTGGTCTGTTGATGACGTCAATGCTTACTCGAGGCTCTCTGTAAACTTTCGTATGTCATCACGCTGAAGACTCTTGAAGCTGACAAGATACCCAAATAGATTGTGGTTTGATTTCAGCTGTTCCAATCTCGCCTACAAAGACTGAATTGCAATGTCTACAATTCTGCCTTTTCCTTTGACGTTTGGCTGGAAAGATTGCAACAACTTCCGTGTTTTCAGCTAATTCCTTTGCTGTAACAAGAATCTGAACAAACCCATCAACTCTCAGTTTCCTTAGTCAAGTCATCAAGTATCCATTGCAGTGCTTAAATTTACTGTTTCACCTTGCAGTTCTTTACTCACAAAATTGACTTGGAAGAGAACGTCGTACCATAACACAAGTGACACTAAGTCACTAAGAATTTGTACTGCTTCAATGTTTCATACAAAGTTTCTGCTTCGCTTTTAATTATCGCATCACTAGCCTCTTTAGCTAATTCATCGAGAGCGTCACAAATTTCAGGCAATTGATAACGAAGTGCTTTGACACTATTCTACATTTCCACCTTGTTTCGCACATAGGTTTTACAGATAGATTGGAAACATGCTTTCTGAATAATGATAATCTCTTTGTAGATGTTGAAAAGATGGTGTACGCGCGTTGTACAGTTCCTAAAAAGGTTAACGCATCAGGGCATGTTTAGACCATGTCTGCTACAACCAGATTGTAACTATGTCACGCACATGGAGTAAAAAATGCTCTGTCGTTAATATTTAAAAGCCGTTTTTGAACTCCAGAATGGACGCCTTTCCTGTTGGCCCCATTATCATAACCTTGTCCACGAATATTTTGAACATTTAATTCAAGCTTTTCCAGCTCATTCACTAGTACATCGCATAAGTCCTGTCCCACAGGAAGAAACTTGATAAAACGTTCATGTACAACCACAGGCTCTTCCACATTAAACCCATCTGATACATACCGGGTAGTTAATGACATCTGCTCTTTGTGACTTATGTCTGGAGTACAATCCAAAATTACTGAAAAATACTTGCATTCACAACAGCATAAGCTACTACAGTAATGAGCTCGTTTTGAATCTTCTTCCCCAGGTACTGATCATGAATTTCTATATTGGTATCACGTCGAAGATGTTCTTCCATTACTGGATCAAACTTTTCAAGTAATTCTACTAGACCCAGGAAATTCCAATTACTTGGATCTCCAACTCTTTCAATGGACCCTCTGAAAGCTAAATTGAGCTCCGCAAGAAATTGTACAATCACAACTAGTTTGTGAAAAACTTGATTCCAATGTTTAGTCTCAGAATAAAGCAACTCCTGGGGGAATCTTATCAATGCCTGTTTTTTTTTTACTTAGTCTTGCTCCAGATTCACAGCAATTAGTCATGGTGTCTAAATGCCCATACGATTTTTCTTGTTCTGCTAGCCTTGAGGTACAGCTTTGCCTCTGGTCAAATCCTTCATTTACAAAGGATGGTTTAATTTAATAATTTACACCTATAATTAGCGCGGGGCCTATGAAAGTGCGGGGCCCCACTGCGGCCGCATAGGTTGCAGTGGTCTAAGACCGGCCCTGCCTGTTGTACACAGTGCTCATTGCCTTTAACGAGGTTTAAGTCTTGAATAGATTCATTTCTTGTCTGGAAGCAATTAAGGTGTTTCTTGATCACAAAACATCAACATTTTCCGAAATTGAATGAGGAGAACTGACTGTTGAAGCCAATGTTTCTGAAAGACAAAGCAAAACATTTCAGTGAATTGTACTTGCATTTACAAGGAAGGGGTTAGACCACTGAAATTGATTTGCTTTGAAACTGTATATATCTTGGCGTGAAATCAATTAGAAAACGATTAATTATTTCCTTAATTTAAGGCGTATTAAGATTAGATATATATATATATATATATATATATGGAGCGTCTGTAATGTATAAGATAAGATAAGATAAGATATAGATAGATAGATATATAGATAGATATATAGATAGATAGATAGATAGATAGATAGATAGATAGATAGATAGATAGATAGATAGAAAGAAAGATAGATGGGCTTTTTCAGATGTACTTTGAAATACTCAAAGCAAAGCTTTCTAAACAAAGGCAATGCTTTATATTCATGGACTCGTGTTTTCATATCTCATTTAGCCTGACTGGCTTGATCTTACTACAACCTACTTAGATCTGGATCTTTTTTTTAATGGAGGTATATTTGCAATTTTAAAATGCATCAATTTGAATTTTAAACATTATAAAAATGGGTATCAAAATATCCCAATTTGCGGGAAAGTCTGGAAGGAAGCTACTTAAGAAAGTCGTCTGCTATTCTCAACTGCTAGGCATTCACATTACTTTCAGATTTAGGTTCAACTTACATTTGTGAACAGATTTTATCGCACATGAAAGCTGTTTCAAGCATTCAAAGAGGTCATTTAGGCTTACACTTGACCACTCAGAAGTAACTCGCATGTACCACTCGGAATGTACCTGACATTGAACAATTATATAAGAGCATTCAAGACAAAACGCTCATAACTTGGAACAGACTAATTACATGCAAAAGAGTTTTTATGTTCATCTTCTTTAATTAAGCATAAAATAATTTATTCTTTAAGAAATGTATTTCTTGTATTATTTAATTAAATGTAAGCCGCTTTTAAACTAACATTATGGAGCATGGTGGGCGAGCGGCAGTGTATTAGGCTGGCATACCGAATGACCAGGGTTGGAATCCTGCTGGAGGCTAGGATTTGTTCCCAGATTTGGAGATGTTCCTAAGTGTACAGAGCTCTGATGGGTACCTTTAGTTTAGGTAGTTTATCTGGGTTTTGTGCTGTCCACAGAATCCTCTAGTATGCCGTGGCCACACAAAACTGATGAACGCTGCTTTACCGGCCCTATATATCAATGCGGTCCGACGGAATACTTTACTATACTAGCATTATATTATGCAACTGTTGTAATCATTAATGTTTAAAAAAAAAACTTCTTTAATGGACTAACAATCCAGACAGGAAATGTTTATTTACCACTATTTAACGTAAATTAATGTTATACCTCTAATTACATCTTGAAATTAATACCATGATGCTGGATTTGTATTTTAAAAAAAGAACTACAAAGTAATATTAGTTATATAACAAAACATGACTTGTTTGTCATCACTAAAACCAAATGGTTTTGGGAAAATTAATTTAAAGGGAGATAATAATCCGTTTTCATTTCTTTAATATGTTTAAATGTTTCTGATTTTAAAAAAATATATAATTTCTTACAATATATAACTTTAAAATTATCAAACTATAAAAGGTAGTTAAAAACTATATAAATATTATATGACTAAATAATTTATATTTACATTTTTAAACCTTACATTAACTACCCAGCTTGTATTATCACTACGTATCAATTCTTATAAATATATTATTCTCATACAAATATCTTTTCCTTACACTATTAATGGAAATCTCAGTAAGTCTGAGATCTAAATTCTAAACATAATGAGCTAATGGAGCGTTTACAATAGGCGTAGCTAAAGTTTTTTAGTGACGTCATTTGAAAATAGAGAACCCACTTGAGGAACAAATATGGTGAAGTTTTTCTTAATCATGCCAAATTCACATATGAATATTGGCTATCCTACTAAAAAATAAGGAGGTACATAGTAGTAGATCATCTTCCTAGTACAAGAGAAAGCCTAACATGGTATTTTTCAAACGATTTTCAAAATTTTACGCCCAATTTTTCCTCTTCATAGGTTCATATCTGACCGGTAAGTGTTGCAATGGAATTGATTTTATCGATATTTTTAATGTCATTGCAAATAATTGTAATCGTTCGGTACAACATTAATTATATATATTCCCCTATTTTAAAATTTTAATTTAATTACTGCAGATGAATTGATTAATCATTAGGCTAGGGCCGGCTAGACCTACTTACACTTTCAATTTCACTTTATAGGCCTACACTTTTAATTTTTCGTAGGCTAGGCTAATGGGCTAATGGCTAAGTAGGGCAGCTACGACGCCAAGTGATAGTGTTGGTGAATATATCTCAAATAGGCTCACATCGTCTATGATCTATGTCTATGATAATAGGCCTAATACAGCTTAAATCTTAATAAGACTTAAAACACAAAACTTCATTTTAAAAAAAGCTCGAGCCTATATGAAACTTTATTAAAACAGCGGCTATTGTACACCACTACACAAAGTAAACAAAAATCACGTGCTTTTTGTCACGTGATTGCAAACGACCTATAGCAGGTGTAAGAATTTTTCTTGACAACTATAATAAAATTATTATACACTAATCTTTTAAGTGAAATTTGTATAATAAATTTTGTATTATTTTTACTACAGACCATTGCAACAAAAATAAAATTATAATAAATATCACAAACATGTTAATTTTTAATTTTATATTTAAACGCTTTAGAGATTGTCTATATGAAGCTCCATTGCTTTTGGCATTGGTTTTGCTACGGTGCTTACAAAATGGTCCTATAAAAATAACAGCAGGTTATCTTTCAGGCTGTTGGTACGCTGAATGATTTAGAAATCCTAGTTTGGCACATTGTTAGCAAAAGGTTGCCGACCCCTGCACTAAAGCATTCAATAACAAATCCCCATAAAGCATTCAAAAACGTGTCCACTAAAGCATTCAATAACATGTCCACTAAAGCATTCAATAACATGTCCACTAAAGCATTCAATAACAAATCCCCATAAAGCATTCAATAACATGTCCACTAAAGCATTCAATAAGATGTCCACTAAAGCATTCAATAGCATGTCCCATAAAGCATTCAATAACAGATTCCTTAAAGCGTTCAACAAGATATCAATATTTTATTCGGCTTTGAATAGGAAACACACGTTCAGCTCATGTAAACTTAGAGTACACGTAGATTGCATAGTCAGCACAAAACCACAGGACGTAACATCCATCAACGGGTGCTGAATATCCGCGGATAAAAGTGGGGGGAAAAAATCCTAATAATATCATTATCGTGGATATTTCAATTAATGTTATCAAAATAACCTTCAGTTCATCTGAGTCTATTTAAAAACGAGAAAGAAAAAAAAAACATCGCAACTATCTTACTGAACAATCTCTTAATGCATCTTGCTGTTCAGCATATTTTTCAAAGGCCGTAACATAAAATTTAAAAAAATAATGGTCATTTTTATTGCGCTTCTTTCTATGCATACTATTAAATGTATGATGCTCAGTGCGCTCTTGGTGTGAATAATTGTAGTAGCAGATGTATTAGTATGTAAGGCATGCAGCCAATAGCCAAAATATAAAGGTCTTTAAGCTATTTTCAAAAGACTCTCTTGTCTCAGATTCTTTCAGTGTCCGCGGTAAACTGTTCCATAAAGAAGGCGCCACAGAATAAGGACACATCTGCACATATTGGCTCAGATTATGACAAGGACTACTGTAAGATTATTTTTCATGGGCGTCTACCAAATTCTGTCCTTAACCCTTTGGCCCTTACTCAGTTGCCCATTTTCAAACCATTTAACCCTTGAATCAAGTCGCATAGCTCCGTATATTGAAAAAACAAATCTGACAAAAAATATCATTAAAACATTTACTGTAAAAAAAAAATATCAAAGCAACTGCATCAAATTCTTCATTGTAAATGTATACAAATATAAACTTTAATTTAAACCGTAGAAATGAAAAAAAAGTAATAAACAAAAGGGGGAAAATAGAATATATAGCTGAGCCTACGTCGATCACTTCCGATTGTTCATCATGAAATTTTGAAATAATTGTATCGGATTAAAATCCTCCAATTCAAAGCATATTAAACTTCTTCAATGCTTAAAATAACTCTATTATCTTCGCATTATCGAAATAATAACGCCTTTCCCCTCACCAGCCTAGCCTAACGCTTCTCTAAATATTTCCAAAATACCATCAATTTTCGTAGAATTAGCGCAAAAATTCTGTGTTTGTCAGAAGTCATTGGTAGGCACGCATGAGATCAATGAGAACCTAATTCAATTTTTTTTCCTTCTTCAATATATTATAATAAATAGACGCAATATGATTATCATTTATTTACCAATTGTCCTTTTGGTTCCTTGAGGAACATAGGTCATAGGTCATCGGTCCTTGCACTCCACCCTTTCACGGTCCCGTGCCAGCCACTTGACCTGATTCCAGTGTTTTTTTTTGCCTGCGCCAAAGTTACAATAGTATCAGCCTGATTTAAATTTAATTTTCATGAATTTGGTTACATAGTTTATACAAATCTTATAACTTATATGCTGTGTACTGTAGGACAACACCTACAAAAAAATAATAAAGAGAAAGAACATACACAATAACTACTTCAAATTTATAATAACAATAAACTATAAATATATATATATATATATATATATATATATATATATATATATATATATATATACAAGCTAAATAGCCCGGCGTATCCAGGGGTCAAAATTATAACCTACAATGAACATAAATCTATAATAAATTTGAAAAAGGAAATATTTTTTGTTTACTGAAAACACTTAGAAATGGAATTTAATATAAATATTGTAATCAGGTTAAAAAAAGGGCATGTCTTTTTATTTAACTTTAAGAAAAAGTACCTGGCTGATAATCGAACACCCGTCTCCGGCATACGTCTTAAATAATATTATTACAATTTACTTCCTAAAAACATTTTAGGAAAGATTTAAAGTCCTGAAATTCTTTACAATCTTTAAAAAAAAGTAATAGTAATGAACATTTTTTTTTTTAAAGTAGAAAAAAAAAGTTATCAGTGGGGAATCGAACCCAGGTTGCATGCATGAACAGTCGGATACGCTTATCACTCAGCTTACCTTATCGGAAGCGAGATTGCAAGAGTAGAATATGAGACAATAAGGTCACGTGTCTTTAAATTAACCAATGGGGATCGGACTCCACACACACAGTCAGGGCCCTCGAGAGAAAAAAAAGATGCCGGTACGAGATCTTTTCTGGGCCCCCCCTCCTCCCATCCCCCAACACCTTTTTTTTCTAACACTAGTCATATCTAGATGATTTATTTGTATTACATTCGTTTGAAAAATCATAAATCTTTTTAAGAGGTCTATGGACTATTTTATGAAACTGTCTTATTAATAAGTGTTACCATTTACCATTAGAGTGTAATCATTTTAATCACAGCCTTAAAGGTCTATTACAAAAATACTTTAATCAAGTACATAGTTCTTAGTTTAAATTATTGTAATTGTTCCTCTGCTTCAGTATTGATCATGCAAATAATATTACAAAGATGTGTAAAATGGGAAAATGTGACTCTCACTGATGATTGATGATTAATTTGGTTGAAAAGAACTCCTTGATAGAGAGCACACCGTTACCCCAGATAGGTACATCCTAAATAGTATAGGTCTACACACGATCGAAGCATTAAAAAAACACTGTGATGCTAAGGTTCATTAGTGGTCAACAGGGGATAAGTTGTATATATGCTTTGATAGATGGATTGGCATACACCCAAAGTCTGCCGACAATGTATCGTTATAATATAATGGATGGGGGCCATGGGGCTTTACAATGTCTGATCAATGTACCTATTATCTTTTTCATTACATAAGCTCCTTCTATAAAGAAGATTATTGCGTCCTACGCACGTCCATGGTTTGAGTCTAATCCTGCATTTCTATTAGTGTTTTAAATGATAAGTTTCTTGGCTTGTTCAGGCAACCCATTCCAAGCACGGATGCCACTCGGGATGAAAAAGTACTTGTGTGCGTTTGTTATTGTTATAATATTATTTAATGCAAGTGAAAACAACGTATGTCAGCATAATTAGTGGGTGCTGCATGGCGAACTACATGGGAATTACACCGGACGTCGACTGTTTAAGTTCAGAATGTTTGTATGCAAAGCTTTCATCATTGGACTTGCAATCTGTGATTGAATCTATTGTTTCTCGAGTCTCTTCTAGAAAAAAAAGTGATACGAAGTACATGTATAGGTAAAGTCTTGGATAGATTCGTTTCTTGTCTGGAAGCAAGTAGGGTGTATCTTAATAAAAAAAATATATTTTCGGTATTGAATGAGGAGAACTGACTGTTGAAGCCGATGTTTCTAAATGACATGGCGACACGTTTCAGTGAGTTAAACTTCCATTTACAAGACTGGGTCGAAAAGGACTTGAAGTGTTGGGCCACTGGAATTAATTTGCATTGAAACTGGACATATATTTCCGTGAAAGTGAAATCAATTTCTAAACATGTAACTCTTTCCCTAACTTAAGGCAAATTAAGATGGATGAGCATTTTCAGAAGTACACTAGTTATATTAAAACAATTAACTCGTTTTGTATCACTAGCAATAGCATCAAATTTGGAGAATTTAATTGAAGGGAGATAATTAACCCGTTTTCTTTACATTAATAAGTAAAGTACCCTTCGGACCAAACTGATCACCAGTTTCTTTACATTCAAATTACAAAAGATAGTTGAAGACTATATACATATTTTATGACTAAAGAATGTATATGTACATTTCTAAACATTACAATAACTACCCAGTTTGTATGATTACTACGTATCTCTTCTGCTTAACTGTAGTGGAATCCTACATAATAAAGGTATAACTAATTTGTTAGCGTAAATCTTAGTTATTGCATTTTTACAATTCCAAAGAGATAGAAGACAGCAGAGAATATTTAAATACTTAGTTTACCTGCACAATCTCATATATTTTACACGAAGAAAAGGAAATAGAAGAACAGTTCATACACATTTAAGGGGATAGAAGACAAAATGTTTTACGAGACAAAGAGTTTTCTAACTAACTTTAAATTTAAATTCATTCATTCTTTTTTATTTGACATTCTTGCTTAGCATCCATACATATTTTAATTAATTTAAACATATAATAAACGTAACCATCCATTATTAACTGTAAGATATTTAAAACAACATAATATGGAGAAAAATGAACCAAAGTTTGGTAGAAATTATGTACATCTAGCTTCAATTGTTATATCCCTTTCGGAGTATATATTTAATTTTAACCAACAAGCGCGGTCTTAAATGTATATATATAAAAAAAAAACAAATGTCTCCTATCCCTTTTTTCTCTGTGTAAAATAATAATTTTGGTAATGTAAATGCAATTTTTCATGAATAAAATTTTTTTGGAAAATAAATAAAAAAATAAAAAAAATAAAAAAAGTAAATCTTAGTTATGATGAGATAAAACTATAAAGACTTTGTAGCTATTACTAGAATAATATCTTGACAACTAAATTCAAATGTTGATAACTATTACTGTGTAGCTCTAAGTTGAGTAATGAAATTGTGTATTAGCTATGAATGGATTAAAAAACAAAAAAGATGATAATAACAACCAGGTTAATTTTTTATTTAATTTATAAAACGCTTTAATGATTTTCTCTATTACGCTACTTTTCTTTTTGGTCTTGCTAAGGCACTCAATAAATTGTATTATTAAAAAAAAAGGCAGTTGATCAGTTTGACTTTCACGCTGTTGGCACGCTGAATGATTAAAAAATCCTAGATTGGCACACTATAAGCAAAAGGTTGCCGACCCCTGCTCTAGTGTTTCTAGGTTTACTGATTGAACTATTGGTGTTACTCTTGCGTACTTGCCAATTTAATTTTAAATTTTAATATTCATGGGCCCCCCTAAACTCTTATGGGCCCCGGTACGGCGTACCGGCTGTACCCCCCTCTCGTGGGGCCTGCACACAGTCTACTTTATATATATATATATATATATAGAGAGAGAGAGAGAGAGAGATATGAACTCATATACATTTTCAATGGGAGCAGCCGCTATTGCCAGGCCCTGGCTAATGTCTAACTGAAAAGGATGGTAAAATACGTCTGATTAATGCAAAAACGAAATCAAGGTAGAATGACAAGACCTCCTATCGACTCCCTTCATCCACCACTCCCTCTTCTCCCCCCACCCCCACCACCCCACGTCCATTGTTTTTACTATTCACTTTCTTACAACACACACGCGGTGGTGGGATATGGGATTTAGTGGTCTAGCGAAAGTGCTCGCAGATACTCATACCGAAGGTCCATGGTTCCAATCCAGATTCAAGTTGTTGTGTTGTTGTTTTTTCACCCGAGTATATCCAGATCTTCTGGGGAAGAGTAGACGCTGCTGCTGTCGGGCATTTTGGGACTGATGGGGCGCTGTGCTGGCCACATAACCCCTTGTTTACGGTGGGTCATTAAACACTTTGAACGCCTCTTCTCTTACCCCATAGACATACATGGTTTTAATTGGAATACAACATTTAAAATCTAAATTTAAAATATTTAAAAAAAAAGCCTGCTGTAATTTCCCCCCAGAGATTAAAAATAACAAAAGTGTTATTACTACACACAGACTACACACACACTACACATATACACACACACACTACACACACACACACACACACACTACACACACTACACACACTTACACTGCGTAGTCACTCACGAGTAGACCAACATATTTTACCAACACACTTCCGAAAGTAATAAATTACTCTATTTAATGTCATTTGATGTTGCTCAATGTGACAAAGTATAAAAGATTCCGAAAGATCCAGTTAGATAATTATCAAGTGCTCGCTTGACCTTGGCAAGTGAAATTTCCGTTACTGACTTACGTAATGGGAAATGTTGCATGGGGAAAACCGAAAATTGCAGGAAAAAAAGTGTTTAGAGATTTTCATTTCTATATTTATATTTATATTGCATAATTTGAAAGAATTGTAATTAGGAAAAAACACGCTTTAAAGACCAAGTGAACAGCTTTTTCTCGAAGGGACGAGATTTGTAAAAGTCTCATACGGAAGTGACGTGTTAGAAGGACAATAAATAAACAAGACACGACCCACAAAATCTATATTTAACCAT